>CP106720.1:58159498-59359498 GCA_025503065.1 Gossypium bickii | reverse complement strand
ATTCATACATATGCATGAAGTTAGTATCTAGCATGAGTATACCTATTGAGTCTATGGAGTTTGTGATAAAAGTGTATAATCCACTAGGCAAAAGTGTATTAGTAGATAAAGTATGCAAAAATTTGCCATTGATGAGTAGAGGTCATTATTTTAAGGTAAATCTTATGTTATTGCCATTCGATGAATTCGACATTATTCATGGTATGGACTAGTTAACAACTCATGATGTGACAGTAAATTGTGGAAAGATTAAGATGAGATGTGAAAATGAGAACACTCTTTGTGTTGAATCAGATGAACAAGACAGATCGCTGGTAGTGATCTCTTACATGTCGGCTCAAAGGTATGTAAGAAAAGGGTATGAGGTGTATCTTGCTTTTGTGATGAATGTCAAAGAAACCGAGTTAAAGATTCAACCAGTACCAATAGTATGTGAGTATCCAGATGTTTTTCCCGAGGAATTGCCAGGATTACCTCCGGTTAGAGAGGTTGAATCTGGTATTGAGTTAGCTCCTGGTACTGTACCGATATCGGTTGCTCCTTACATGATGGCTCGAACTGAGTTGAAGGAATTGAAGGCACAGTTGCAAGAGTTGATAGACAAAGGTTTTGCTAGACCGAGTTGCTCTCCGTGGGGTGCTCCAATGTTATTTGTAAAAAAGAAAGATGGCTCTATGAGATTGTGCATAGATTGCAGACAACTTAATAAAGTAACAGTGAAGAACAAGTACCCATTGCCAAGGATTGACAATTTGTTTAATTAATTGAAGGAAGCCACTGTATTCTCCAAAATAGACTTGAGGTCGGGATACTATCAATTGAGAGTAAAAGATTCAGATGTGCCGAAGACTACATTTCGGACGAGGTATGGCACTATGAATTTTTAGTCATGCCTTTTGGTTTAACTAATGCCCAGCAGTGTTTATGGATCAAATTAACCGCATCTTTTGGCCATACGTAGATAAGTTTGTGGTTGTTTTTATTGATGATATATTGATATATTCCCGAGATGAGACGGAGCATGCTGAGCACTTAAGGATAGTTTTACAGATTCTACGTAATCAGTTGAACGCCAAGTTCAGTAAAAGTGAATTTTGGCTCAAAGTAGTTGGGTTTCTGGGACACATTGTCTCGGGAGATGGAGTCCAAGTTAACCCAAGTAAGATCTCAGTCATTGTTGATTGGAAACCCTCGAAAAATGTATATGAGGTTAGAAGTTTTTTGGGCTTAGCTGGCTACTATAGGTGAATCATCAAGGGTTTTTCCATGATAGCGACTCCAATGACGAAACTATTACAAAAAAATGTAATGTTTGAATAGACGGATAAGTGCAAATAGAGTTTTGAGAAATTAAAGGCAATGTTGACAGAGGCTCCAGTTCTAGTACAACCTGAGTTGGGAAAAGAATTTATGATCTATAGCGATGCATCCTTAAACGCATTGGGCTGTGTACTTATACAGGAAGGCAAAGTGATAGCGTACGCCTCCAGACAGTTAAAGCCACATGAAAAGAATTACCCGACGCATGATTTAGAGTTGGCTGCTATTGTTTTTGCATTGAAGATTTGGAGACAACATTTGTTTGGCAAAAAATGTTGGATATTCACTGATCATAAGAGCCTGAAGTACTTGATGACTCAAAAGGAATTAAACTTAAGGCAACGAAGTTGGTTAGAGTTGATAAAGGATTATGAGTTAGTAATTAACTACCACCCGGGAAAAGCGAATGTAGTCGCTGATGCTTTGAGTAGGAAATCCCTATTTGCTTTGAGGGCTATGAATACACGGGTGACTTTGTCCAATGATGGTTCCATTCTAGCTGAGTTGAAGGCTAGACCGATGTTTCTTCAAGAGATTTATGAGGCTCAGAAAAATGATAGTGAATTGTAAGCTAATAGAATTCAGTGTGAGTCAGTTGTTGAGTCTGACTTTCAAATCAATTCTGATGGATGTTTAATGTTCAGAGGCAGAGTCTGTGTACCAATAAATGATGAGCTCATTCATAGAATTTTACATGAGCCTCATAGTGTATGCTTATCTGTACATCGGGGTAGCACTAAGATGTATAATGACTTGAAGAGATGGTATTGGTGGCCGAGCATGAAGAAAGATATTTCTGAGTTTCTTTTGAGAAGCTTGATTTTTCAGCATGTAAAGGCTGAACACCAAGTACCCTTGGGTTTGCTTCAACCTATTATGGTGCCTTAGTGGAAATGGGACAGAGTAACCATGCACTTTGTAACGGGTTTGCCGTTGACACCAAGCAAGAAATATGCTGTATGGGTAGTAGTTGATAGACTTACAAAGTCAGCACATTTCATACCCGTACGTGTCGACTACTCACTTGATAAGTTGGCAAATTTATATATCTCAGAGATTGTTAGGCTTCATGGGGTGCCTCTATCCATTATATCGGATAGAGATCCGAGATTTACTTCTAGATTTTGGAAAAAGTTACAAGAGGCTTTGGGCACAAAGTTGAGTTTTAGTACGGCTTTTCATCCCCAAACCGACGGTCAGTCAAAGGGGTTAATAAAAATACTTGAGGATATGCTTCGGTGTACCGTACTTGAGTTTCAAGGTAGTTGGGAAAGATATCTACCGTTGGTGGAATTTGCCTACAATAACAATTTCCAGCCAAGCTTGAAAATGGTGCCTTACGAGTCTTTATATGGGTGTAAGTGCCGAACACCTTTATACTGGACTGAATTTAAAGAAAACCAGATTCATGGGGTTGATTTGGTTAGAGAGACCGAAGAAAAAGTAAAGGCGATTTGAGATTACTTAAAAGCTACTTCCGATCGACAAAAATTCTATTCAGATTTGAAAAAGAAAGAGATTGAGTACCAAGTCGGAGATAGAGTATTTTTGAAAGTGTCACCATGGAGAAAAGTTCTTAGCTTTGAATGGAAAGGCAAATTGAGTCTGTGTTTTATCGAAACATATGAGAACACCGAGAGTATAGGGCCAGTAGCCTATCTGTTGGCTTTGCAACCTGAGTTGGAAGGGATTCACAATGTATTTCATGTGTCTATGTTGTGACATTACCGATCAGACCCCTTGCATGTGATTGCACCGACAGAGGTTGCGATACAACCTGACATGACTTATGGTGAGGAACTAGTTAAGATTCTAGCCGGGGAAGTCAAGCAATTAAGGAATAAAAGTATAGCTCTCGTGAAAGTCTTATGGTAGAGACATGGGACAGAAGAGGCTACGTGGCAGCCCAATGAGGCTATAAGGAATTAGTACCCAAGCCTTTTTTCCGGTAAGATTTTCGGAGACGAAATTCCCTAAGGGGGGAGAACCGTAACAGCCTGAGTTAGGGCCTAGTCAGAATAGTGGTGCGAGACCACAAATCCGAAGAAGAAATATGTGTTTAAATGATTTTATTTGGCTTATGAGGTATTTGCATGATAGTGTGAAAATTTCATGAAGGAATTTTACTAATTAGTTAATAAATTGTCCATTAGGACCAAATTGTAAGGATTAGAAAATATGAGATTTTAGAAGATTTATGTATGAAATAGAATTATAAAAATTATTAGAGGTTCTTATTTAGCAATTAGACCATTATATGTTGGGATGGACAAAAATGGACATAGGAAGGAAAAATCTCAAGAAAGAATCACTAAGGGCATTTTTGTCATTTGGTAAATTAAAGAATTAAAAGGGAAAAGAAGTCAAAATTTGTGTTCATTTTCTCCATGCTAGCCGAAAATTTCAAGGGTACCATAGCTAGGGTTTCTTCCTCTTCCAAGCCTGATAGTAAGTGTATCCTACCCCGTTTTTAATGTTCTTTGCATTTTTGATATCCTCGTAACTCGGTTTAGCTATTTCTAGCTACATTTTGAGCTAGGGATTATGTTCAAAAATTTAACCATGTATGACATGCATGTATTTTGACATTTTATGGAAGAATGTGACAGTTTGATGTATGATAAACATCATTTTCTAAGTGATTTTCATTAAAAATGCATAAAAGGACCAAATTGTAAAAAATTATAGAAATGGTCATACATGAGTGAAATAGTGGAAATTAAATGTTGTTATAGTTGAGAATATGATTCTACTAGGCTTGAAATATAAGAAAGTTGAATGAAAATCATTTTACAAGCCTAGGGGCAAAAGTGTAATTATGATAAAGTTTAGGGGTAAAAATGTAAATTTTGCCAAAGTATAAATTATGACTCAATTTTATCAATGTAAGTATTGAACATGTTAAATTGTCATTATAGATCAAGAAATACGAAGCCCGAACCCAAACTGGGGCATGAATGAAGTTGTGGACTAAATTTCACATTTAAACATATTTTGGAGTACCGAGGTAAGTTTGTGTGAAATTATAGATACATATGCTTTTATAATCAAATTACTTGCTTTGTTGTATAATGTACGTTATTTTCATGAAGTTGATTGACAATGTCTAATAAGGAAATCAATGAGAATAAGTAAGTGAAAGTCCCGGTTGAAGATTCAGAATAACGAGGATACCTATGTCACAACAAGAGATAAGGAAAGCCCGTGTAAGACCATGTCTGGGACATGGCATCAGCATCGAATAAGGTAGGTCTCATATAAGACCATGTCTGGGACATGGCATCGACACCATATAATGAAGGGCTCGTATAAGACCATGTCTGTGACATGGCAACGACACCATACGAGGAAGGTCCCATGTAAGACCATGTCTAGGACATGGTGTCGGCACGAAAGGAAACTATCGTGTAAGACCATGTCTGGGACGTGGCAACAATATCAAGCTAAGGAATCTCGTGTGAGACCATATTTGGGGTATGGCATCTTTATCATGAGGTGATCACATGTAAGACCATATCTGGAATATGTCATTGGTATCAAGATACATGATTGATGAGATTGAGTATCCTCTGGTATTCCGAGAAATTCAACAGGCAAAAGAGTGCGCATGAAAAAGTGACTAAGAACAAAGTAAGCAAAGTTGATGATGAGATAAATTGTATAAGAATGATAAAGAATTTTATTCAAGTTAAGGAAGATAGAGATTTAAGTTATTGCCTATGATAGTTTAAATGCTAAGCTTTGTAATGAGTGATACAGGTATCATGAGTAAATACAAGTTAAGGTAACCCATCGTGTGATGGGTAAGTATGAGAAAGAGTTAGTATGTGTAAGTAAGTATAAGTACTTGAGATTTATTTGTTTTTTTATTCATGATGAATGAGTTTATTTTTGAGTAATTATGTTGCTTCATAAGATTTCATACAAACGTACTAAGCTATATGCTTACTTCTCTCTTTTTTCCTTCTTCAGGTAGTATCGTCAAGCTAGTTTGGGGATCGAAGAACGTAAGAGCTCGGATCACACTATCAACCGCTATTTTGGTATAGCAGAGTTGATTATTTTGAGTATGGCATGTATAGGAGTTTGACCTTTTCGGATTATGTCATATTGAGGGGAAAATGGATGGTTATCAAGCTTATGCATACTTTCTGTATCTAGCCAAAGAGATTGGGTATTATTCATAGTGTACAAATGTTACATTATGCATTGCTTGAGTTGGTATAAGCGTGTTTATGTTTCAAGGTGGCAATTGGCTTGGAAAATAGCCTCTAAGTGTCCATACGGGTAGACACATAGGCTTGTGTCTAGGCCGTGTGTGACACACGGTCAGCCCCATGGGTGTGTTAATAGGCCGTGTGTCCCCTGCATCAACTTACAGGAATATGATTCATCACACGGGCCAGCACACGGGCGTGTGCCATGGCCGTCTGCTAATAAGGGTTTGATGAACGTCAAAAACAGAGAGCTCCACGGGTAGAGGACACGGGGGTGTCTAGGCCGTGTGAAGGATATGGGTTATAGACACGGGCGTGTGCCCCGTCGTGTGAAAAACCCTGTAAGATGGAAATAAAAATAAATTCTACACGGGCTGTGGACATGGGCGTGTGAGACCACATGGCCTGGCTACACGGGCGCGTCCCAAGTCACACGGGCTTTTGACCCCTGTTTATGAAAAAATTTTCCAAGAGTGTAAAAGTTTCCCGTTGAACTCCGAAACCTTCTGGATGTATGTTTAAGGCCTCGTAGGCCTATGATATGTATGTTATGATTAAGAAGAAGTTTTAGGTTGGAAGGAAATTTATAGCCCAATACTTCATGTCTAAGTAAGGTTAAGTACAGTAATGCCTCGTATCATGTCCCACCGCCGGACACGGGTAAGGTGTGTTACAGAGCCTCTGTGTTTTCCGAGATAGACTTGAGGTCTAGATATTATCAATTGAGAGTTAAAGAGTCAGATGTGCCGAAAACTGCATTTCAGACAAGGTATGAACATTATGAATTTTTAGTCATGGCTTTCGGTTTAATAAATGCCCCTACCGTGTTTATGGATTTAATGAACCATATATTTCGACCGTACTTTGATAAATTTGTTGTGGTTTTTATTGATGATATACTGATTTATTCTCGTGATGAGAACGAGCATGCTAGGCACTTGAGGACTATTTTGCAAATTTTACGAGATAACTAGTTATATGCCAAATTTAGTAAGAGTGAATTTTGGCTTAAGGAAGTCAGATTTTTGGGGCACATTGTTTCGGGAGATGGAATTCGAGTTGACCCGAGTAAAATTTCAGCTATTGTTGATTGGAAACCGCAAGAAATGTATCAGAGGTTAGAAGTTTTCTGGGTTTAGCTGGCTATTACAGATGGTTTGTCAAGGGATTTTCCATGATAGCTACTCCGATGACGAGGCTATTTCAGGCTATTATGGTTTCCGAGTGGAAATGGGACCGTATTACTATGGACTTTGTTACGGGTTTGCCTCTGTCACTGAGTAAGAAAGGTGCCGTATGGGTTGTAGTCGATAGACTTACGAAGTCAGCCTATTTCATACCGGTACGTGTTGATTTTTCACTTGATCAGTTGGCAGACTTATATGTGTCAGAAATTGTAAGACTATAATGAGTACCATTATCGATTATTTCGGATAGAGATCTGAAATTTACATCACGATTTTGGAAAAAATTACAAGAGGCTTTAGGCACAAATACTAGAAGACATGCTCCGATGTTGTGTTTTGGAATTTCAAGGCAGCTGGGAAAAGTACTTACCGTTGGTAGAGTTTGCTTACAATAACAAGTTTTAGTCAAGTTTGAAAATGGTGCCTTATGAGGCATTGTATGGGCAGAAGTACCGAACACACTTGTATTGGACCAAACGTAGAGAAAATCAGATTCTTGGGGTCGATCTGTAACAGTCCAATTTTGACCCTAGTCAGAGTAGTGGTTTCGGGACCACAAATCCTAGTCATAAAAATATTTTAATACTATTTTTTGTGTCTACAGTATATGATTAAGCATGTGTGAATTTTCTGTGATTTAATTTGGTCATTTGTGTGCTTAATTTGAGAAAAGGACTAAATCACATAAGATGCATAGGTTGGCTATTAATGTGAAAGTGCTGAATTGTTAATGTCTTTATTATGTGAAGGCCTTAAAATGATAATAGGCCATTTGTTCATAACATGGACGGTTAAAGGCAAATGTTAAATGGTTTTATAATTGGTTTATAAAGGTTAATTTAGTAAATAACCTATTAATATGAAATAAATAAAACAAATGAAAATGGCTAGTGGAATGTTCATCCTTCCACCACCGAAAATAAGAAAAACAGAATAGGTTTTAAGCTTTTAAAACATTCGGCCATTGAAACGTTTAATTCAAGGTATGTTTTACTTCAGTTTTTGATAATTTCTACATTTTCGTAATCGTTGCTTCGAGTAGTTTGAAACCCATGCTTTAATTTTGTGAATTGATGACTATTTTGAAATGTTCCATTGATGAACACATGAGTTCTGTAATGTTTGATGGTGAAATATGAAATACATGTGTTAGATTAACATGTTTTGTCTTTAAAGCTTTGATTATAACACCCCAAACCCGGTCAACACACCACGACTGAATCTGGTGTGTTACAGAGTAAAAACGTTTTGGATAAAATCAATGTGGTAGTTTATATCTATCGAAAACATGAGTTTTAGAATAAACCCGTGTAGAGTGTGGTTGAAATCGTTTCAGTGTTGCTTTAAAACTCGGAAAATCTCCTTTGTTGGAAAATCCATTTGTTGTTTCTAGTTTTGGAAAACCTTTCGATACTTATTAAAATCCGAGTGAGTTGAGCATAGTCAAGTTAAGAACTTTTGTTTTTTGAAGTCATTGAAAATTTAAGTTTGAAATCATCTAAGCTACCTTTGTTAACATCTTGTGAATATTGTTACCTGATGGTAACGTTTGAAAATCTCGATATAGAGTATAGTTTTGAAAACATTGATTTAATCCCGGTTATTTAAGCAAATCAAGTTATTAATCACATGCATAGGATAATTAAAATAAAATCAAGTAATTAAAACCCCAAAATAATATTTAGCGGCCTTATTACATGTTACAAACCAAATTATAGAAAATAATAACCAAATCAAAGTAAAACGAATCCCGAAAATAAGTTGCATGGCCACCTCGAGTCCTCCCCGGCCCCGAAACCGCGATCTATGCCTTATCTGCAAAATATAAGGGAAGGGGAGAGTCACTGAGACTCAGTGTGTAAATCCCCAACCCGATAGTGCAACACTTACACAAATCATGAGTAAAACATGCAAATCATGCAACCCACCTAACCATCCAATCTCCTTATCTACCCCGTGTGGTCAAAACCACTGGTGGTCAAAACCACTGGTGACCGAGGTCATAATATATATAAGTGTGGTCAAAACCACTGGTGACCGTAGTCACAAATCAGGTGATGGGGCCAACCCATCGTGTGGTCAAAACCGCTGATGACAATCCCGTAATCAATCATGTGGGGCCAACCCACTGTGGTACCAAACCATTGGGACGAGTCACAATATCCATATGCGGTCAAAACCACTGGTGACCGTAGTCACAATATCATACGTGTGGTCAAAACCACTAGGACTTAGTCACAAATAATAGCATCAAAGGCGGGGCCAACCCGCCGTGTGGTCAAAACCACTGGTGACAGTCCAAATCATTCTTCCCCCTCCTTTCAAAAATCCCATCATCATGTCCATATCAATCGTGGCATACTAACATATTATGATGCAAAATAACTCATGGCATAGCATTATTCTGTGATATGATAGCATATATCAAGATCCATATAACAGGGGACTTACCCAGAGTCCACGCTCATGCCCAGAAGGCATAACTACAGATTTCAATGGCTAATCGGCGTTTACAGTAAACACAACAAACATATAATACTAATAAAGTGTGTAATTGTTACACACCTGACTACTTGTAGATCTAAGTGAAATCCCGAAACTACGCGAAACTAGCGAGATCCCAAAACGTTTACCTTCACCCTTCCTACAATCGACCAACATCAGACTTTGAAGAATATAGCCATTCGGCTTATTCACAAAATCCCAAAGGATATGTCGCACAAAGGTAGCACCTTACCTTAACGCCAATTTGGTTTCCAACCAAATCCCGAAGCTACGTGATGAACCTCCCTTTACAATCGGCTAAGCATTAGCATAAAGATAATTAGCATTCGGCTTTTGAAAGAATAAGGAAAAGATCTTGAAATGCCAGAACCCTTGCCTAGATCGGCAATCAAATCGCGAAGATCCACTGTATTCGGCTACACTCCTCCCTACAATCGACTTAAACACATCATTAGGAATCCAAAAGCCATTCGGCCTTAGCATGAATCTCGAGAACCAAAAGAGTTTGTCACTCCCTTACCTTACCGATAGATTCGGCCACCAATCTCCAAAGTTCGGCACCCCCTAATGATGTTAGGGATTTCGGCTACCAATATAGAACAAGAAGAGTTTAAGTTTGGATCTATAACAACTGGGGAGATAGAAGAGAAGTGTGATTTCGGCATTTACCCAAATCAATTGAGAGAAAAAGAATGAAAAGTTATACTTACCAGGAGATTCAGCGATAACCCAAAAGAAAGAGATAGATTCGGCACTTCAAAGAGATTAGCACACGTGAGAAGAAAAGAAAAATAGACTCAGGGTATTCGGCCAAACACCTGAAAGAAGAGAAGAGAAAACTCAACAAAGCTTTCGGCTTTTGAAGATGGTAGAGATGGGGAAGAAAATGGAATAAGAATGATTTCGGCAAAATAGAATGAAAGAGATTTTGGCACAGGGGATTGAGAGAAGAAAAAGAAGTTAAATGGAGGTAGAGATGTTAGTTTCGGCTTTGAGCAAAATAGGGAAAAGAGAAGTGAACAAAGATGGGTGGGTTCGGCAAGGTAAGAAGGTTTTGGCTCTTCAAAAGAAATGGCACAAGTGGTTCGGCCAATACCAAAGTTACCGAAAGAGAAAAGAAAGAAAATGCAATTTAAGGTTTTGGTTTTTTTGACACCAAATGATCATGAAGAAAACCTTCTAAGCTAGCCAACTTTAGCTAGCTCCCATAGCACATTCGGCCACACCAAAAGACCCCCAAAACCGATTACTTACTTGCCCAAAACACTTTCCCAAATTTGGCTGAACACTCCCTTCTCAAACTCCTCCTTTTTCTCCACAAAAACCTCTCTTCCACTCATTCAAACGAATTTGAATGAGTCCACCAGCTAAAATCTCTCTTCTCCACATAATTTAAATCTGTTAACTTAATCCATATCCTTCCAACGGAGTCCCTCCTGAACACTCCTCCTCCTTGATTCTGGCATGAAAAAGAATAAGCAGAAAGAGGTTTCTGCAGCTCGAACCCAAGCTCTCCTTCCCTGCATGTGGCGTCCCCAACCTAGCACCTTAGTGGCGCCTCCTTAGCCACTTAGCCACTGGGTTCTTTGTGTCACAACACTCCAAGAATATCTTTTAACACCTAACTCTCTTAGCTCCCTCTTCCTAAGCGCTAAAACAAAATTTTTAGCTATAACCCAGGCCTAACCCGAGGTCATGCCTGGACCCCAAAACATGCTAAATTAGCACAGTAGGCACATTAACACATGCAAACACACAAAGTGCAGAGACCCTGATTTAAGGATATTACAGTTCTACCCCCCTTAAAAATAATTTTGGCCTTGAAATTACCTGGTCAGAAGAGTTGAGGGTATTGCTACAGCATCACATCCCCTGGTTCCCACGTGGCCTCCTCCGTACCATGGTTCCGCCATAATACTTTCACCAAGGGAACTGACTTCCTACACAGAACCTGGACATCCCGATCCAAAATCCGTACTGGTTCCTGCTCAAAAGACAAGTCTGAGTTTACCTCTATCTCCGCAACTGGCACAACATGTGACGGATCTAATCGATAACGCCTAAGTATTGAAACATGAAAGACGCCGTGAATCTGACTTAACTCTGCTGGCAACTCGAGCTGATAAGCTACTGGTCCCACTCACTTCAACACCATATACGGCCTGATAAACCCAGGACTTAGCTTCCCTTTTCGCCCAAATGTCAACACTTTCTTCCACGGTGATACCTTCAGAAAGACTTTATCACTCACTGTATACTCTATGTCCCTGCGCTTAAGATCAGCGTAAGACTTCTGCCTGTCCGACGCTTCCTTTAGACGAGCCCGAATCACCTTAACCTTATCCTCTGTTTTTGCTACCAACACCGGACCCAACATCTGTTGTTCACCTAATTCTGTCCAACACGTCGGAGTACGACATTTCTGTCCATACGGTGACTCTTATGGTACCATCTGAATACTCGCTTGATAACTTTTGTTATAAGCGAACTCTGCCAATGGTAGATACTCCTCCCAACTACCGCTGAAATCCACAACGCAACCCCTTAACATGTCTTCCAGAATCTGGATTACCCTTTGGTATCGCCCATCGATTGCGGATGAAAAGTCGTCTTTGAAATCCAACCTCGTACCCAAAGCCTGATGCAAAGCTTTCCAGAACCTCGACGTGAACCTGGGATCCCTATCTGAGATAATTAACACTGGCACCCAAATGCAACCTTACTATCATTGCCACATACAACTTGGCTAACTTCTGGAGCGAATAATCAACCCGAACTAGTATGAAATGAGCGGATTTAGTCAGACGATCCACAATCACCCAAACTGCGTCCTTCTTGCTAGGTGTAAGGGGAAGCCCATTGACGAAGTCCATCATAATCCTTTCCCATTTCCACTGTAGGATCTTTACCGGCTGCAATAGTCCTGACGGTAACTGATGCTCAGCTTTAACTTGCTAGCATGTCAGACACTTGCCCACAAACTCAGTTACTTCCCGCTTAAGACCTGGCCACCAAAACTGTTCCCTCAAATCACAATACATCTTACTGCCTCCAGGATGCATAGCGTATAGGCTGCTATGAGCTTCCTGAAGGATCTGCTGTCTCAACTCAACATCCTTTGGCATACATGCTTTTCCCTGGAAACACATTACTCCATCACTACCCAAACTGTAACCCTTTGATTCACCATTCTGCACTTGCAACCTCCAAGCACTCAACACCTCATCAACCAACTGTTTCTTGGTTTGGCGACTTGGTTTGGCGGAGAACGGGCGTGTAGGGTCAAACCACGGGTGTGTGCTACAATTCTTTGGGGAACATGGTGGTGGGGCAGCTTTAGGGTGAGTGTGTACTGCGTGAGCACGGGCATGTACTAGTTTTTAGTGTGAATGTGAAAGAAATTGGAAGATTTGAGATGGGGGAAAGCAATGGTGGTGGATTCATTGATGGTGGCCGGAGTGGGGAACAAATTTGAGAGGGGAACGGCTAGGGTTGAAGCTTTGGGGAATTTTTTTTTTGTGGGAGACGGTTGTGATGTTCTTTAAATAGGAAGGGGGACACGGGCAGGTGCCACGCCCGTGTCTCTTTTATTTAGCCCGTGTTTCTCGTGATTTTTTGAATTTGGGCGCGTTTGTGATGTTGCCCACGCCCGTGTCTCTTGTCCATGTGCTATTGTGTTCGCTTCTCCCACGCCCGTGCTATGACTGCCACGCCCGTGTTCATGTAGTCAGTGTTGTACACGGTTGGTAGGCACGGTCATGGCTCATGCCCGTGCTAGTTTACTCAGAATAGACCACGGTTATGTCGCACGGCCATGGTCTTATTATCATAGCCCGTGTCAAATTTTCTTCTTCATATCGCACATCTATCGGCACGCCCATTTTTCATCCCATGGTGTCCACACGGCCACGGGCGCGCCAGTGTGCAAGGCCGTGTGGTGGGGAACCTGCAATTTACTGTATTGGTTAGTTTGGGTTAGGTGCTAAAAGGAAAAATAAAAGTAAAAATGTGAAAATTAATAGGGTTAGTGAAGTCAATGCTTGGGTTGCCTCTCGAGAAGTGCTCGATTAAAGTCTTAATCTAGACTCACCCTATTTTCATTTCTAAAAGAAGGTTCACGGCTGAAGCACCTCTCTTAATTCCTTGAAATCCTCACCATTATAAATTTTCAGTCGATGGCCATTTACCTTGAATGTTCCTTAAGTTGGATGGGTTACCTCGATCAGTGTGTAAAAGGAAAAAAGTTTTGATCACGAATGGGCCTGACCACCTTGATTTAAGCTTTCCAGGAAATAGTTTGAGTCTTGAATTGTATAACAGGACCAAGTCTCCTACTTTGAATTGCTTTGATTGTTTCAAACGAGCATCATGGCGTCGTTTTGTTGCCTCCTTATATAATCGTGAGTTTTCGTATGCCTCAGCTCGCCATTTATCTAATTCGTTCAACTGCATCATACTCTTTTCACCTGCGATTTTAAGAGCATAATTCAAGAATTTTATAGCCCGGTATGCTTTGTGCTCTAACTCAAATGGTAGATGAAAACTTTTTTTGTAGAAAGTTTGTATGGGGATGTTCCCAAAGGGGTTTTAAATGCTATTCTATAAGCCCACAAAGCATCATCTACTTTCACTGTCCAATCCTTCCTGTTTGATTCAACTGTTTTCTCTAGGATTCACTTGAGCTCACTATTTGCCACTTCTACTTGCCCACTGGTTTGAAGATGATAAGGGGTAGCTGTTCTATGGTGTACTCCATATTTTCGTATGACTTTATCAAATTGATTATTGCAAAAGTGAGAGCCCATATCACTGATGATTGCTCTAGGTGTTCCAAAACGAGAAAAAAGTTTCTTAAGAAACTTTACTACAACTTTAGCATCGTTAGTAGGTAAAGCTTGGGCTTCTACCCATTTTGACATGTAATCTACTGCTACTAAGATGTACTTATTTTTGAATGAACTAGGGAACGGGCCCATAAAGTCTATACCCCATACGTCGAATATTTCACATGATAACATATATGTTTGAGGCATTTCATCCTGTTCAGAAATATTACATGTTCTTTGGCATTTATCACATGAAGCAGCATACCTGTTAGCATCTCTAAAAAGAGTTGGCCAATAAAATCTTGATTCGAGCATTTTGTGTGCTGTCTTAATCCTGCTGTAATGTCCTCCTGAAGGTTCTAAATGGCAATGTTCTAGGATTTTATTCTCTTTTGCCTTTGTAATGGATCTCCGAATTACTTGATCTGCACATATATGGAAAAGAAAGGGATCTTCCCAAAAATAGTTTTTCGCATCAGCAAAGAATTGCTTCTTTTGATGATGTGTTAATCTTTTTGGTAAGATGTTAGCAGCTAAATAATTCGCAATATCTGCAAACCATGGTACCTTAGAGTTGGTTATAGAAAAGAATTGTTCCCCGGGAAACGAGTCGTTTATCTCACTTTTGTCAAGCTCTTCGATATGTGGGTTCTCAAGCCCAGAGAGGTGATCTGCTGCAAGATTTTCAGCTCCCTTCTTATCCTGTATTTCCAAATAAAATTTCTATAAGACTAAGATCCATCGTATGAGTCGAGGTTTTACATCAGGTTTAGTTAAGAGGTAACGAAGAGCTGAATGATCAGTGTAAATGACAACTTTAGATAATATCAAATACTATCTAAATTTGTCAAATGCAAAAACTACAGCTAGCAAGTCTTTCTCTGTGATGGTGTAGCTTTCTTGTGCAGGTGTCAATGTTCTCCTAGCATAATAAATTGGCTGAAAATGCTTGTTTCTTCGCTGTCCCAAAACTGCACCTACTACAAAATTGCTTGCATCACACATTAGTTCAAAAGGTAGATTCCAGTCAGGTGCAATTATAATCGGAGCATTTATTAGTTTATCTTTGAGGATATTAAATGCATCTAAACACTCCTGATCAAAATTGAAAGGGACATCTTTTTCTAGTAATCATGTTAAAGGCTTAGCTATTTTAGAGAAATCTTTAATGAATCTTCTGTAAAATCCAGCATGTCCTAAAAAGCTTATAATAGCCTTAACTGAACTAGGGGGTAATTTTTCTATGGTTTCAATTTTTAGTTTATCTACTTCAATTCCTTTACTAGAAATCTTATGTCCTAACACAATCCCCTCTCTAACCATAAAGTGACATTTTCCCCATTTCAAGACAAGATTCATTTCCTCACATCATATTAGAACTCGTTCTAAATTTTTAAAGCAAAGGTGGAAAGAATTACCGAATATTGAGAAGTCGTCCATAAATACCTCCATAATGTCTTCCACAAGTTCATCAAAGATGGCCAGCATGCAGCGCTGAAAAGTAGCAAGAGCATTACATAATCCAAAAGGTATTCTACAATAAGCAAACGTACCATATGGACATGTAAATGTTGTATTTTCTTGATTTTCAGGAGCTATGGGGATTTGGAAGTAGCCAAAGAGTCCATCCAAGAAGTAGTAATGCATATGCCCAGACAACCTTTCTAACATCTGATAAATAAAGGGTAAAGGGAAGTGATCTTTTTTGGTGGCATTGTTCAGCTTCCTGTAGTCAAGACAGACTCTCCAACCTGTGACTGTTCTTGTGGGAATCAATTCATTCTTTTCGTTGGTTACCACAGTCATTCCTCCTTTCTTTGGAACTACCTGCACAGGACTTACCCAAGTGCTGTCAGAAATAGGATAAATTATTCCTACATCTAGAAGTTTAATTACCTCAGCTTTGACAACTTCTTTCATATTGGGGTTTAAACATCTTTGAGGTTGCACACACGGTTTATACTCATCTTACATTTAAATTTTGTGGGTGCAAAATGATGGGCTTATTCCTTTAATGTCTGACATTTTCCACGCTATGGCCTTTTTGTGCTTCATTAGTACCCTTAGCAAATCTTATTTCTCCTTGGGCCCTAGTTCTGAAGAGATGATTTCTGGTAGCGTAGAATTATCCCCCAAAAATGTTTTGGTAATTATTTTAGTTCTAACTTGGACAGCTCATCAATAGAGGGTTTCTGTTTTAGTTCGTCATTAATCTCGATGTCCTCTATTTTCGCCTGTCTAGAGGATGATGTATTGGGATTCACTTCATCGGTATCGTCATTTATCCCCTTACCTTGTAAAAGACACAGTTCCATCATGTCACTGTGCATGATTTCCTGCAAAGATTCTTAAAAAATGTGATCAGTGGCATCAACAAAGTAACATGAATCATATTGTTCTCTACAATATCTCATGGCATCATGAATTTGGAAAACAATTTCCTTATCGCCTACCCTTAGTGCACGTTTACCATCACCAACATTAATGACAGCCCTAGCAGTAGCTAGAAAGGGTCGTCCAAAAATTAAATGTACCTCTACGTCCTCATTCATTTCAAGCACAATAAAATCAACAGGGAATATAAATTTATCTACTTTTACCAGAACATCTTCAATAATTCCCCTAGGATACTTAACAGATCTGTCAGCTAACTAAATACTCATCCTGGTGGGTTTTGGTTCCCCGAGACTAAGTTGCTTAAACATTTTATGAGGCATTAAATTAATACTGGCACCTAAATTAGCTAATGCATCATCAATAGATAAACTACCAATTAAGCATGGAATTGTAAAACTCCCTGGATCTTTTAGTTTTCCTAGTAGTTTATTTTGGATGATAGCTGAACATTCTTCATTAAGTTCCACTGTTGAAATTTCCTCGAACTTCCTTTTATTTGTTAGAAGCTCCTTTAAAAATTTTGCATATGTTGGCATCTGCGAAATAGCTTCAACAAAAGGTAAGTTAATATGTAACTGTTTAAAAAGTTCAAGAAATTTACCATATTGTGTGTCTAAGCTGTCTTTCTTCAACTTTACTGAGTATGGAATTGTTGGTTTGATTTTATCACGGATCGGTGTTATCTTTACCTTATTAGTTTTATGTAGTACCTCTTTCTTCATTTCGATTAACTCCCTTCCACTTCTTAGTGTCACTACCTGTACCTGCTCTTTTTCCCTAGGTAAGCTTTCTGATCGTGTTTCAGAGACTAACTTAGTAAGTTGCCTGATTTGATCCTTGAACTCTTGTATCAATGCCTTAAGTTTCGCTTCTATATTTTAGAAACATGTTTCTGTATTTTGGGAACGTATTTCTGAGGCTGCTATGGAGTTTGTCAACATCTCTTCAAGGTTCGGCTTCTTCTCCTATGGGTAGGGCTCTTGTTGGAAGTTTTGGGATGGTTGTTGCCTTTGATTTCTTTGACTGCCCCATGAGAAATTGGGGTGGTTCTTCCAACCTGGATTATAAGTATTACTATAAGGGTTATTGTTTGATAAGAAATTGTTATCCATATAATTCATCTGTTTGCTTTCCATGCCTTGTCCGTAAGGTGGTTACTCAGGATTCGCCACTTCTCCATTTATGTCGCACTACATAACTGGATGTGCCTGTGAAGAACCATATAAACCATCAAATTTTTTATGTAGCACCTCTACCTGATTTGATAGCGTAGTTACTGCATTGAGGTTGAAAACTTCGGCTACTTTGGCTGGCCTTGTCCTTGTAACTTGCCACTGATAGTTATTCAATGACATCTCCTCTATAAATTGGTATGTCACTTCAGGAGTTTTGTTATTCAGAGTCCCACCGGCGGCTGAATCGATTAGTTTCCGTGTTGAAGGGTTCACACCATTGTAAAAATTTTGGACCTGTATCCACAAAGGTAATCCGTGGTGTGGGCACCTCCTTAACAAACCTTTGTATCTCTCCTATGCATTGTAAAGTATCTCTAAATCCATCTACACAAAAGAAGAGATATCATTCCTCAATTTGGCTGTTTTGGCTGGTGGAAAATATTTTAATAAAAAAATTTGGTCATTTGATCCCATGTAGTGATTGATCCTCGTGGAAGAGAATGCAATCACTGCTTGGCTTTATTCCTCAAAAAAAAAAAGGGAAACAATTGAAGACGGATGGTATCATCAGAAACGCCATTTATTTTGAAGGTATCACAGAATTCTAGAAAATTCGCTAAGTGTGTGTTAGGATCCTCATCCTGCAAACCATCAAACTAAACAGACTATTGTATCATCTGTATAGTGTTAGGTTTCAGTTCAAAATTATTTGCAGCAATAGTAGGCCTAACAATACTAGACTCAGTTCCTATTAAACTAGGTTTAGCATAACCATACATAGTGCGAGGAGCATGATTTTCGACCATCTCTGGGGGTGGCGGATTGTTCTCAGCCATCTCTTCTGTATTATTAATTTCTGCTTCTTACTCTTCTTCTATGTAGTTTAAGCTTCGCCTTATTTCTCTGTGATTTCTACGAACGGTACCTTCAATATCACTGTCGTAAAGTAGGGGTCCTGTCGGGTTCCTTCCAGTCATAAACTAGAGGTACCTGAAAGGAACAAAAGTTAAAAATAAAAGTGAACTGCAAAAAATAAAATAAAAATGGCTAAAGTAATAAAAATTAAGCATTCTTAATATTTCAGTTCCCCGGCAACGGTGCCAAAAACTTCATCGTTGTTTTATGCGATGTCAAAAGTCTTAAAATTTATATAAAGAATGATCGGACCAGGAAACTAATTATGACAACAATTTGAGGCAAGCGCGCCTATTGAACAGTAGTATAGTTTAGGCAAGACCGGGATGTCGAACCCAAAGGAACCAAAAGTACTAATACTAACTCTCTTTTTATTATTTAGCCTAAGAATTAAAGGATTTGTTTATCTAATCTAAATATAACTATCTACTAAACTAAAGACTCTAAGAAAAAGAAGAATAAAATTGTGAAAATAACTTTTAGGAAAAACCAGTTGATTAAGACGATACCCAAGGAAGAATCTACCTAGACTTCACTTGTTATCTAACTCTGAACCAGACGATTTATTCACTTGACTTGATCCGTAAGGTTCCCTAAGTTATATTAATCCCTCTCTTGAGGCGACTAATGTCTAACCCTAGGTTGACTAATTGAAATCTCCTTCTAATTAAAATCCCTAGAATTGCATTAACTCGATCTATGGACTCCCATATTAGGTTTCACCCTAATCCGGTAAAATCTTGTCACCCTATATTTAGGCGTGCGATCAACTCCGCTTCATTATGCTAGATCTACTCTTAAGCAGGGACTTTTGCTCCTCCACCTAAGCACATCACACTTGAATTAATATCCTAGAAATATCAAAACAAGAATTAAGAACACATTATTAAGAACAAGTCAAATATTTATCATATAGTTCAGCAAACGATAACAAGATTCATCTTAGGTTTCATCCCCCTCAGATATCTGCGGGTTTAGCTCATAATGATAATAAAAGAATACATCTCAAAAGAAAAGATAAAACAAAACATAAGAAATCCCTAAAACCCCCTGAAGGAATTGAAGGAGAGATCCTCAGTCTTGAGTATAACTTCGGCTTTTTGAGATGGATCAACTGGCTATCTTCGAGTAATTCTCCACAAATCTGTCCTCTTTGGCCTAGCTGGACGCCTCCTGCCTGAAACCCTGGGTTCCCCCCTTTCAGGTCATACTTAGGGTGTTTATATAGGCTTCTGAATAAGTTTCTTTGCCCCTAAGTATCCTAATCCGAGTGAAACTCTTTTTTCTTACGACAGGGACACGCCCATGCACACGCCCGTGTAAGTCATGGCCAAGTCGTGTTCAAACCTGTTGAATTGGGCACGACCATGTGGTCTTGGGCCCAAGCCGTGTGGGTTTTGTGATATGACTATTTACTCCATTTTGGGCCCCTTTTTTGTTCTTTTCATCATCCAGTGCTCTCCTGGTATAAAACATGAAAATAAAGGACTAAGAGCACCAAATTACGCAATTCAGGGCTTAAATCATCCAAAAGCGTGCTAAATGTGGGATTAAAATATGTTACTTTTACGGTTTATCAGTATGCAAAGTTCAGTAAATGTGAATTTTGGTTGCGAGAAGTTGGTTTTATGGGACATATTGTAGTAGCCTCTAGTATACGAGTTGATCCGAGCAAGATTTCTACTATTCTGGAATGGAAACCTCCAAAAAATGTGTCTGAAGTCCGTAGCTTTTTA
Source organism: Gossypium bickii (assembly GCA_025503065.1). NCBI lineage: Eukaryota > Viridiplantae > Streptophyta > Magnoliopsida > Malvales > Malvaceae > Gossypium > Gossypium bickii. The sequence goes on along the minus strand of CP106720.1, from coordinate 59,339,220 downwards.
GGACTCGCTGGTTATTATCGTCGGTTTGTAAAAGAATTCTCGATGATAGCTACTCCGTTGACTAGATTGCTTCAGAAAGATGTGAGATTTGAATGGTCTGATAAATGTCAAAAAAGTTTTGATCAGTTGAAAACTTTGTTGATTGAAGCTCCAGTTTTAGTACAACCAGAATCGGGTAAAGAATTCGTGATATATAGTGATGTTTCATTTATTGGTCTGGGATGTGTTTTGATGCAGGAAGACAAAGTTATAGCTTACACCTCGAGACAATTGAAGCAGCATGAAAAGAACTATCTGATACACGATGTTGAACTAGCTGCGATTGTGTTTGCGTTAAAGATTTGGCACCATTATCTTTTTGGTGAAAAATGTCAAGTATTTTTTGATCATAAAAGTCTGAAATATTTAATGACCTAGAAATATTTGAATTTGCGACAGAGAAGATGGCTAGAGCTATTGAAAGATTACGAGCTTGTGATTGATTATGATCCGGGTAAGGCAAATGTTGTAGCTGATGCACTAAGTCGGGAATCACTGTTTGCATTGCGTGCAATGAATGCTCATTTAGACCTGTCAGATGATGGTTCTATGATGGTTGAATTGAAAGCAAAATCGTTGTTTTTACAACAAATATGTGATGCCCAGAAAGTTGATAATGAGATGCTAGCAAAAAGAGCTCAGTGTAGTTTGAACTCCGAATCTAAATTTTGAGTTGATGATAATGATTGCTTGAGATTTTGAGATCGAATTTGTATTCCAAGAAGTCCAAACTTATTGCAGTTAATTTTGAAGGAAGCTCATAATGGTCACCTATCTGTTCATCCGGGTAGTATAAAGATGTATCATGATTTGAAGCAACACTGTTGGTGGTCTGGTATGAAAAGAGATATCTCAGACTTTGTCTCGAAATGTTTATTCTGTCAACAAGTTAAAGCTGAACATCAGGTTCCATCTGGTTTGTTACAACCGATAATGATTTCCGAATGGAAATGGAACAAAGTGATAAGGGATTTTGTTTCTAGGTAACCATTGACTTCGAGAAAGAAATATGCAAATTGGTTCGTAGTTGATCGATTAACAAAATCTGCCCATTTTATTCCGGTACGATCTAATTACTCACTTGATAAGTTAGTTGAGCTGTATATTTATGAGATTGTGAGATTGCACAGAGTGCCACTGTCTTTTGTGTTAGATAGAGATCCAAGATTTACATCACAATTTTGGAAGAAATTGCAAGAAGCTTTAGGTACTAAATTGCATTTTAGTACGGCTTTTCATCCACAGATGGATGGTCAATCCGAACTGTTTATTCAGATTATTGAGGATATGTTGAGATGTTGCATCCTTAAGTTTAATGGTATGTGGGAACAATATTTGCCATTGATTGAATTTGCATATAATAATAGTTTTTAGTCTAGCATCAAAATGGCACCTTATGAGGCTTTATACGGACGTAAATGTCGGACACCTCTGTGTTGGACTGAGCTTAGTGAGAATAAGATACACGGGGTTGATTTGATAAAAGAGACTGAGCAGAAAGTTAAAGAAATTCGTGATAGTTTGAAAGCAACGTCTGATCGTCAGAAATCTTATGCAGATTTGAAACAAAAAGATATTGAATTTGAGATCGGTGATAAAGTTTTCTTGAAAGTATCTCCGTAGAAGAAAGTACTCTAATTTTGACGTAAAGGCAAATTGAGTCCTCGGTTCATCGGGCCGTATGAAATTATCGAGCATGTTGGACCTGTTGCGTACAGATTGTTGTTGCCCCCAGAATTAGAAAAGATACATAATGTATTTCATGTGTCAATGCTTCGTCGATACAGATCCGATCCATCACATGTGATTTCTCCGCCTGAGATTGAAATTTAATCTGATATGACTTACGAAGAAGAACCGATCTGTATCTTAGCTCGTGAAGTGCAAGAATTGAGAAACAAGAAAATCTCGTTAGTAAAAGTGTTGTGGCATCGACACAGAGTGGAAGAGGATACGTGGGAGCCTGAAGATTCTCTGAGACAACATTATCCAAACCTATTCAACGATAAGATTTTCAGGGACGAAAATCCCTAAGGGGGGAGAATTATAACAGTCCGATTTTGACCCTAGTCGGAATAGTGGTTTTGGGACCACAAATTCGAGTCATAAAAATATTTTAATAGTATTTTCTATGTCTGCAGCATATGATTAAGCATGTGTGAAATTTTCGTGATTTAATTCGGTCATTTGTGTGCTTAATTTGAGAAAATGACTAAATCGCATAAGATGCAAAGGTTGGCTATTAATGTGAAAGTGCTAAATTGTTAATATCTTTATTATGTGAAGGCCTTAAAATGAAATTAGGCCATTTGTTCATAACAAGGACAGTTAAAGGCATATGTTAAATGGTTAGTGGAATGTTCATCCTTCCACCACTAAAAATAAGAAAAACAGAATAGGTTTTAACCTTTTAAAACATTCGGCCATTGAAGCGTTTAATTCAAAGTATGTTTTGCTTCGGTTTTTGATAATTTCTACGTTTTCGTAATCGTTGCTTCGAGTACTTTGAAACCAATGCTTTAATTTTGTGAATTGATGAATATTTTGAAATGTTCCATTGATGAACACATGAGTTTTGTAATGTTTGATGGTGAAATATGAAATATATGTGTTAGATTAACATGTTTTGTCTTTGAAGTTTTGATGATTTTTAGTATTTTTGACTTAATTGAGAAAATAATATTTTGAAGAACTAAATTGTGAAATAAATGAAATTTATGGACTTGTATGGACTACATGAGAATTTGGCTAAGCATGGGTGTATTGAAAATTTGTGGATTTTGTGATTTTGTGAAATAAGGACTAAAATATCAAAATGTCAAAATGTGAGGGCTAACTTGTAAATTGCCCTAAATATGTGTTTTTGGATTCAAATGAATGATTTGGTGAATAAATGGATTAAATTTGAATATGTCTAGGATGTTGGCATCGATATGAGATTTACATGTAAGACCATGTTTGTGACATTGGCATCATATTGATTCGTGTAAGACCCTGTCTGCGACAATGGCATCGATATTTGTTTACATATAAGACCACGTCTGGGATGTTGGCATTATGCGACTGTTCCGAGTATTCTGAGTATCCTATTTACTTCTAAACGATTCAACGGGCAAGTCTGAGAAATGAATGCCTATGAGAAATGTATTAACAATTTAGGTATTTTTGAAAGGTACACTATGCATGTGTATGAAAGGTAAGTGTTTATATGAGCCTACTAAGTGAATATGTGTATAGATTTGATGAGATAATATATGATACATTCTTGAATGAGCTATGAGTAAAGTGATACTTTGAGCTATGAATGTGGGTAAGTAATGGCTAAACAAATGATCCAAAGGATATGTGATAAACTAACAAATGAGAAACATTAATGTTATTGTATTAATGTGGCTAAGTGCATTTTATGCTAAGTTTATTTGTATATGGTTTACTAAGCTTTTGAAAGCTTACTTTGTGTGTGTTTACTCTGTTTTATAGATCGTCAAAGCTACTGAAGGCTTGGGGGAATCGTCGAGGATTGCCATCACACTACTCAATCTTATTTTGGTACTTTTTTGAAAATGTATATACTAAAGTATGCCATGTATAGGCTAGTTACCTTGAGTTATGTTTGAAATATGTGGATAGCCATGTGATATGGCTAGATAAATGGTTGTGTAATGAATGAAGAGTCATGCTATATGTTTTTTGGTTTTGGTATGATTCCATGGTTATGAAATGGTCAAGATAATGGTAAGCTTATTGATGCAAAGTGAGTATATGTGTTTGATGAATGATGACTATGTTGAAATGGTATGTTTGTGAATGAATCATATTTAGAAATGCTTGTGAATAAGTTGAGTTAAATGTTGCCAAAAATGGTATGCTTGAGATGTCTTTGAATGCTTGGAAAAGTTGATTATTTTGGCATGATTTGAATTGTTATGTTGCTTGTAGCGATAACCCAATGTGTGCGTGGCATTTTGGCCTTGAAAATGGCCTACAATTGCCCACACGGTTGAGCACACGGGCATGTGGCTCGACCATGTCCCTTGTGTTTGTAATTCAAAACAAGTTAGACTCGACCAAGGGCTGGACACATAGGCGTATGACTGGCTGTGTGGTGCAAGTCAGTAGCGACCATGGGTAAGGCACACGGGCGTGTCTGTATGCCCTGTTTTGACATGGCTTAGACATATGAGCGTGTCTGAGGCTGTGTGAGGCACACGACCTGCCCATACAGGCGTGTGACCTCTGTAACTTTGAAAATTTTTTAAATTTTTGAGAATTTCAGTATGTGTTCAGTTTAGTCCCGGCCCTATTTTAAAGAATGTTTAAGGTCTTGAAGACCTATTTAAGGGACACTTTGATGTGATTTGATGAATTATGTTTTGAAATGTCCGTAAAAGTTTTCGATTGTCTTGTAATGCCTCTTAACCCTAGATTGATGATGGTTACAGCTGTTACATTTGGTTGGTATCAAAGCTACGGTTTAGTTGATTCTTGGACTAATGTAGCGTGTGAGAGTCTAGCTATACATGCCATATATATGTAATGAGATAGTGTGATGAATCCTGACGTAAAAAATGTGTTTATCGTATAGTAATGGATCCCAAAAGAGCCGTAGCTGACGATGTTGATAGCAATGCGCCTGCTCTTGCTCAAGGGACAGCTCCATCTGATTCGAGACCGGCTACTAGCGGTCAAGAGGGAGAAGCTAAACAAGCTTTCTCCCAAATGATGAACGAGTGGTTCACTCAGTATGTGAGAAATAATCAGGTTGTTTCACAACCTCTGCCCCTGTCTAATCCCCCTCAGACCTCAGTTGTGCCTCTGATTATGAGTATGAATCTATTGAATAAACCTTCGGTCGATAGAATCTGTAAATATGGGGCTGAAGAGTTCAGGGCCAATAGTGATGATGATGCCGAGAAAGCTAAATTTTGGTTAGAGAACACTATCTGTGTATTCGATGAGATGTCGTTGAGTCCTGAAGAGTGTATAAAATGTGTTGTTTCGTTGCTACGAGATGCAGCATATCAGTGGTAGAAGACCTTGATTTCTGTTATTCCGAAAAATGAGTCACATGGGATTTCTTTCAGACTGAGTCATGCTGAGTCACCTTGATCTACGAGACCAGTCAGTATGTATGCCCTATTTTGACATGGCTTAGACATGCAGGCGTGTCTGAGGCCGTGTAAGGCACACGGCCTACCCACATGGGTGTGTGACCTCTATAACTTTGTAAAATTTTAAAATTTCTGAGAATTTCTATATGTGTTTGGTTTAGTTCTGGCCCTATTTTAAAGCATGTTTAAGGTCTCGAAGACCTATTTATGGAACACTTTGATGTGATTTGTTGAATTATGTTTTGAAATGTCCGTAAAAGTTTTCGATTGTCTAGTAATGCCTCTTAACCCTAGACCGACGATGGTTACGGGTTAGGTGTAACATCCCGAAATAGGGCCTAAATGGAATAGTAGTTGCGAAACCATGAATTCGAGATAGAAAAGTTTATTACGATTAATTATTATGATTTATTGAGTGATTAGATGCACGTGTTAGAATATCGACAGAAAATTTTATGAATTGCATGTCTAATTTGCCTATTAGGACTTATTTGTAAAAGTTGATAAATATGAGTTTTAGATGTTAAAGGATTTAATTGAAGAGCATAATTGAAGTAGAGGTCCTTAAATGGTAATTATACCATTAGGCTTTCATTGAAAAAAATAGACATATATAGGTATAAAGAACCAAAGTTTTTAATGAAGGCTAATTTAGTCATTTGGTAATAAAAAGAAAATAAAAAGGGAAAAAGATGGAAAAATATGCTCATCTCCTTCATTAGGCCGAATTTTCAAGGGTTCACCATAGCTAGGGTTTGTTTCAAGCTTCCAAGCTCCATAGTAAGTGATTTCAAGCCCCGTTTTTAATGTTCTTTACATTTTTGAAGCCCCAGTAGCTCGGTTTAGCGTATTCTATCAATAATTCATGCAAGGGTTCATATTTGGAAAAATATCCATAGGTGAAATGTGTTTATTTTGATGTTTTATGATAGCGTATGAAGTCTGAAATTATGTTAATCAACTTTTGCTAAGTGATTTTAAGTGAAAACGAGTAAAACGGCTTAATCGGTAAAAATACTTAATGTTCATAAGTACATGTTAGAGTGAGAATTTGATGTTGTCATAGAAGGGAAAAATGATCAGCATGTCATAAAACATAAGAATAAGGGATAAAGTATAATTTCCAAGCTTTAGGGCAAATGTGTAAATATGTAAAAGTTTAAGGGCAAAATTATAATTTTACCAAAGCTATAGTTAAGGACTATTTTGATAAATGTGAGTATTAAATAAGCTAAATTTGCTATTATAGATCAAGAAGAACGAAATTTGGAGTTAGATCGGGGAAAGAAAAAGATAATGGACTAAATCGATATAGTTTATCGTATTTTGTTTCGAGGTAAGTTTGCGGTAAATAAATGCAATATTCTATTATTTTACATTTAATATTATTAAATTCTAGCATTTACATATTTATTAAAGACTCAAGCATGAATTGGCAGAGAAACAATCTCAGAAAGTTCCGGTTGAACCTTAGGAATGTGTAGGATACAAATGTCATGACATTAGGGTTTAAGGAAATCATGTAAGACCATGTCAAGACATGGCATTGATAAGTTACTATAAGGCAAAGGTCCCATGTAAGACCATGCCAAGGCATGGCATTGGTGAGTTCATAAGGCAAGGATACCACGTAAGACCATGTCAAGACATGACAATGGTTAAGTTTCACAAGGTACCCGCGTATCCTTAGTATTCCAAGTGGTTCAACGGGAAAATTTAAAGAGTATACCAAAGGAAAGGTAAGACAAGTTCAAGCTAAAAAGGTACAGGTAAGAATTTAAGACTTAAGTATATTAAGTTAAAGGCTTAAAAAATTTTGGTAAGAAAAGAATATGATAATGCATTAAGAATGTTGTTATTTATTTACATGCAAACTTAATAAGCTTAATACTTACTCCCATTCATTTCTCTCTTTTTATAGTTTTACAAGCCAACTCAGGAATCATAAGGACGTCAGAGATCGTTACACACTATCAAAGGATTATATTGGTATTTTGTGACTCGAATGTTTTAAGTTATGGCATGTATAGGGACTTAGCCATTTTGTGTGTATGACCTTTTGATATGGCTTAAGATTGGCTTGTAAATGCTTGGTAATGATTAGATATTAAAATGGCTAATTAAGAGCATGTTTTGGATGTTATGTAATGCCTAGTTGATAGTTATTATAAAGAAATCATGTAATTATATGCAGGGGAACAGTTTGGACAGCAGTAGTGATGTGATTTTAAAAATTCACCAAGGATAGTAGAAATGGAATTAGGGTGTGAATGAGATATAGAATTAAAGCTTATTGAATATATTTTTATATAAAAAACGGTGTAGGAAAAAGAGTTGTATATATGAGATAATTGATTTTTAGTGAAGGGAGGTCAGAACTTTCGAACTGTGTAACAGGGGAGACTTTAACTAATAAACTGTACTACTTGGCCACACCAAAAATTCTGGAAAAACTATAGTAAGAAGATATATGAGTCTAGTTTCAAGGAAAAATTACGGATCTATATTTTGAGTTTCGTAACTCGAGTTATAGCTAATTTAGTGAACATGACGCAGATGGACAGTTTCAATTTTTATGCCCTGATCTAGTAAGTTAAGTCTAGTAATGCCTCGTGCTCGACTCCGGCAACGGTATCGGGTAAGGGGTGTTACATTAGGGGTGTTACATGATCTGGTTAGAGAAACCGAATAGAAGGTAAAAATAATTCGTGATTGTTTAAAAGATGCTTCAGATAGACAAAAGTCCTACTCGGACTTGAAACGAAAAGAAATCGAGTTTCAAGTTGGTGATAAGGTATTCTTAAAAGTGTCGCCATGGGAGAAAGTTCTTAGACTTGGTGGGAAAGGCAAATTGATCCGCGATTCATCAGACCGTATGAGATTACTGAGAGGATAGGGCCGGTAGCTTATCGTTTGGCTTTACTATCTGAGTTGGAAAAGATCCATGATGTGCTCCACATGTCTATGTAAAGGCACTACCAATCAGATCCTTCACATGTGATTACACCGACGAGGTTGAAATTCAACCCGATATGACTTATGGCGAAGAGCCAGTTAAGATTTTGGCCAGGGAAGTCAAACAGTTAAGGAATTAAAGTATAGCCCTTGTGAAAGTACTATGGCAAAGACATGGGGTAGAAGAGGCTACATTGGATCCCGAGGAGACCATGAGAAACCAATATCCCTACTTTTTATCTGTAAGATTTTTTAGGACGAAAATCTCTAAAGGGGGAAGAATTGTAACAGCCTAATTTAGGGCCAAGTCGGAATAGTGATTGTGAGACCACAAATCTGAGGTAGAAATATGTGTTTTTTGGCTTTTATGAGGTCTATGGCATGCTTGCATGATTGTGTGAAAATTTCATCAAGAAATTTTATAATTTAGTGAATAATTTGTCCATTTGGACTAAATTGCAAAGATTGGAAAATATGAGATTCTAGAAGATTTAAGTATGAAATAGCATTAGAAAAATTGTTAGAGGTCCTTATTTAGCAATTAGACCATTATATGTTAAGATGGACAAAAATAGACATAGGAAGGAAAAATCTAAAGAAAGGGGCCTTAAGGGCATTTTTGTCATTTGGCTAATAAAAGAATTAAAAGGGAAAAAGAAGTCAAAATTCATGTCCATCTTCTTCATGCGAGCCGAAATTTTCAAGCACTCCATAGCTAGGGTTTGTTCAACTTTCAAGCTTGATTGTAAGTACCTCCTAGCCCCGTTTTTAATGTTCTTTGTTTTTTTAGATCCCCGTAGCTCGATTTAGCTATTTCTAGCTATATTTTGAGCTAAGGTTCATGTTTAAAAATTACCCATGTATGACATGCATGTATTTTAATGATTAATGGAGGAATATGAAAGTTTGATGCATGATCAATGATAAACCATAATTTACACATATTTTGACCCCATGCTTAGCTTAATTTTGGATGAATTTAGATTGAATTTGGTTAATTCGATGCTCCTAATCTCTTAATTTCATGTTTTATACTCAGGAGAGCTTAGGAAGTTGAAAAGAACGAGAAATGGGCCAAAAAGGGACAAAATGGGCCTACATCAGAAATCACACGGCCTGGACAATAGACCACGGGCAAACCACATGGCCGTGTGTGGCGAGCGAAATCAACCACGGCCGAAGGAGTCCACCACGGGCGTGTCCCTGCCAACCCTAGGTTTAATTATATTCGGAAAAGGGTTACTTGTGGGCCAAGTAAGGCATCTCAAAGCCTATATAAACACCCTAGGGGGCAACCTAAAAGGGGAGTTCGATAGGACGTCGAATAGACGCTGAGTAGAAGGAGAAAATACTCCAAGACAACTGTTGGGAACAACTTAGGAGAAGGATCTCCATCAAGACTAAGGATCTCCCATCAAGTTCTTTAGAAGTTTTTGGGTTTTCTTATGTTTTCTTGTTTTACCTATTCTAATATGTTTCCCTTCATTAGTATGAACTAAATCCCTTAAATATCTAAGGGGATGAAACCTAAGACGAATCTTATTATTATTTGATTTATGAGATAAATACTTGTGCTTATTCTTAATTGTGAGTTCTTATTGTTGTTTGATAATTTAGGTTATTTATTCAAGTCGAATGTGCTTATTTACTGGAGCAAAAGTACCTATCTAAGAGTAGATCAACACAATTAAGCGGAGTTGATTGCAACCCTAGAAATAGGGCGACGAAAATCTGTCGGATTAGGGTCAAACCTAATAAGGGAATCCTTAGATTGAATTAATGTGACAATAGGGGTTTTAATTAGAAAGAGATTTCAATTAATCAACCTAAAGCCAGTTGTTTTTAGTCTTGAAAGAGATACTAACATAAATCAGGGATTTTTACGGATTAAGTTAAGTGAATAAACCGCATGAATCAAAAGTAATAAGTGAAGTCTAGGTGGATTCTTCCTTAGGTATTGCCTATCTCATACAAGTTGTCCAAAAGTATTTTCCCAATTTACTCTCTGTCGCGTTCATAGTTAGTTAAATTAGTTAGTTAATTTAGATTAAAAATAAATCCCCTTAATTATTAGGTTGGATAATAAAAAGATAGTTAATACTAGTACTCTTGGTCCTTGAGGATACGGTATTTCGGACTCACCACAACTATACTACTATTCGATTGGTGCGCTTACCTTTATCGAAATTATAGTTAGTTTCGAAATTATGCTCTTTTTCTAAGAGATTTTTATGAAAAATGCATAAAAAGGGACTAAGTTGTAAAAGTGATGAAAATGGTCATAAAAATGTGAATTAGTGGAAATTGGGGGCTGTTGTAGTTATGAAAATGGTTTGGTTAAGCTTAAAATACAAAGAAATTGAGTAAAAATCCTTTTACAGGCCTAGGGGAAAAGTGTAAATTTGTGAAAGTTTAAGGGCAAAATTGCCAAAGTATGGTTCATGAGTTAATTTAGTTAATGTGAGTGTTAAACAAGTGAAATTATTATTATAGATCAGGAAACACGAAGCTTAGACCGAAATTGAGGCAAGGACAAGGTCGTGGACTAAATTGAACAATTTCACATTTATTTTGGTACCGAGGTCAGTTTGTGTAAAATTAAAGCTACATAATGCTTTTATACTTTTATTTGCTTGATATTATGGGAAATGAATAATATTTCTATGAAATTGATTAATGATGCATTGATGAGAGTATAATGAAAATATGTTAAGTCAAGTCCCGGTTGAACATTAGGAATAAGAAGGATACCATTATCATGACATGAGTCAAAGAAGGTCCTGTGTAAGACCACGTCTGGGACATGGTGTAATATCCTGAAATAGGGGTTATTTGTCATTGAATTGTTTTGCATAAGTATGGACTGTTGTGTTGTTATTTGAGATGTTTTAAGGGCTAGTTATAAGTCTAAAGTAGGCCCGAGTGGCAGGAAATTTTTGCTTTTAAGTTTTAAGAAAAGGGAGCTGAAGGAGCTAGGGGTTAAGTGTAATTCGTGGGGTATTTTAGCATAAGATTGGGCTTGGCAAAGTGGCAAGGAGGCGCCACTTAGAGCCTTGAGAGTGACACTACATACAGGGAAGGGAGAGCTCAGGTTCTAGTGGCAGAAATCTCACTTTCTGCTTATCATTTTGTTGCCAAGGGGGAGGAGTTGTGCTCAGCACAAACTCTGTCTCATAAGCATGGAATAAGTCAAATTAATTTAAATGGGTGGCAAGGAGAAAATTTACGAACTTGTGGAATTCAAATTCATTTGAATTAGTGGCCAGGAGGAATTTGAGGAAGTGGCCGAATTTTGACCTCCTGCTTAGGGGGGAGTGTTCGATTTTGGAGAGCTGAGTAGAGGGGTTGCCAAAATTCCTTAGTGGCTAGATGACATTTTCGGCAAGCTTTTGTTTTGTGTAGCAAGAGCCGAAAAACCCTTTTGAGCAGTGCCGATTTCTCCTTAGTTCACCATAGTGAACCAAAAGCCGAAAAGACCATAGGTGTTTGCCGAATTCTCTTTTAGGCATTTGGCCGAATCTCTATTTGAGCCTTTCTCATCTTTTATTTTCTTTGTAGCCGAAAAATAACCCTCTCCCCTTCATCTTTTTCTTCTTCTCAAGTGCTTGGCCAAATCTCCCTCTCCTCCAACTTTCTTTCTCTTCTTTTCATAACTGCTCAAAACCACATCTTCCTCTTCACTTTCTTTTTGCCGAAACCCCTTAGTCCCTTCTCTTTAAACCCAAGGCCGAACACCATTCATATCTCTTCCTTTTTCTTTTCCTTTCGTGTTAGCCGAGTATTGATTACTTTTCTCTTCTATCAATCATACTCTATTGCCGAAATTCCCCATTCTCTTCTTGTTTTGTTTTGGCCGAATCTCAATCAAGCCTTGATCTCTTTTGGTTGTGTCTTCAATTGGTTTAAAGAAGGTAAGTGTCCATGGCCGAAACTCCCCTTCTTACTTTCTCTTCTCCTCTGTCGACACACATAGATAAAAGCCTAATCCGGCATTTATTGATAGTATTGTTAATTATTAATGGGAATCAATTTCTTATAGGATCTTCGGGACTTTGGAAGCAGTAGATCTAAGCCATCTTTTCGCTGTCAAGCGATTCATTAAAGTCTGTAGTAAGGATCCATCTAGGTTTAATCATTCGTTAGGTTATTTGGAAAAGCCGAAGGCTATTGAGACTAAGTTGTATTGGTGGCTGATTGTAGGGGGAAGTTCAGTCTCGCATACTTTGTGTTGTGGTTAGCATTCGTAAGGCAAAAAGGTAAGGATTGTGTTAGTTATGCGTTATCTCGTCTTTCGAGATTATTGGTGTGGCCGAATGGCCTTGTTGATGGTTTTGAGTGTTGGCCGAATGTAGGACAAGGAGATCTAGTGCAGTAGATCGGGTCTTCGAGATTTAGTGCTTGCGTTAGTGACAGGTGTGTAACTTACACACTTTATAACTTGGTAATATATTAATAACCTAATCATGATTAAAAGCCGAAAACTGTGAGATCTTGATATGATGCCTTATGGGTGTGAGCAAGGATTCGGGTAAGTCCGTTTCGATATGATTTTTGCTATATGGTGCATAATAATATGATTTATGATATATTTGCTTTATGTTGCATATTAAAGCATGATGGCATGATTTGCACTTGTAATGCATTGGTATGGGTGATATGAGAGGAGGGGGAAGTATGATATCCGTGACTTTGGGTCACCAGAGGTTTGGCACCTCCAGTGGTTTGGTTGACTTTGGGTCACCAGAGGTTTGGCACCTCATAGCGACTTGTCCCAGTGGCTTAGCACCACAGTGGGTTGGCCCGATAGTTGATATTTCAGGATCGTCGCCAGTGATTTGGTATCACACGTGGCTAGCCCCACACTTGGATTATTGATATTTTGTGACTTTGGGTCACCAGAGGCTTGGCACCTCATAGCGACTTGTCCCAGTGGCTTAGCACCACAGTGGGTTGGCCCCACATATGATATAACGGGATTGTCGCCAATAAATTGGTATCACAACGTGGGTTGGCCCCACATATGGATTATTCGTGACTTTGGGTCACCAGTGGTTTGGCACCACATTATTATTGGATATCGTGACTTTGGGTCACCAGTGATTTGGCACCACCAGTGGTTTTGTACCACACGGGGTAGAAAAGGAGTTATGGATGGCTAGGTTTGGGTGCATGATAAATAATGCTAGGTTATGATTTGTGTAAGCATGTTGCATTAATCGGGAGGGGGATTATGCACTGAGTTTTTCACTAAAATTTAACCGGTAACCTGTTTTCTTCAAAATGATTTCCTCTGTGACATGCCAGATTCGGTCGTGGTGTGTTGACCGGGTTTGGGGTGTTACAATTGTGGTATCAGAGTCGAGTTCAAAGGCTCGACTGTGGGACCAAGGCCCAAAATATTTTAAAGTATGGTTTTAAATGTTTTTGTTGGAAAGTAAATAATTTTAACGGCATGGCACCGAGTCTCCGGCACCAATCCACCCAGGTAAGTACCCCTAACTATTGTTTGTTATTCTTGGATGTTAAAACTTTGAATGACTAGTGATAGTGGATTACCCTAGAGACTGAAATTTATAGGACTCTATGGACTCGTGAAAATAAAACTCCTTAATAAGAATTATTCATAAGACTGTGCTTTAATAATAGTGGAATAATGACTAATGCCTAACACTTTTAAATCCAATAAGTCGAGACTTTAGACATGAGCACTCGAGGTCGTGGTCATAATACGCGTGGACGTGGTCGGGGTAGGATGACAGTGTCTGGACCAGTGGGGTCTGGTCAGGGGTTAGAGAATGAGATACCAGCACCACCACCAGCTGTAGGTGGTGAGTTTCAAGATCAGACAGGGGATGACGCAGTGTCGCAGGTGATGCTGCGAGTTCTTGAGAGGGTAGCTGGAGTAGGTGGAGGCGCGGGAGCTCGAAAATCTGTATCTGAGAGACTCCGATCCAATGGAGCCGAGGTATTCCGAGGTGTTTCTGGTGTGGCTCCCAGTACGGCTGAGTATTGGTTAGAGGCGATGGAGCGAATCATGGATGATTTGGATCTGATACTGAGGAAAAATTGAAAGGGATAGTGTCGCTTCTCCGGGATGAGTCATACCAGTGGTGGCTCACAGTTCGGGATAGTACTGCAGCAGAGGATCTCACTTGGGACTATTTTAAGGCAGTTTATCAGAAGAAGTATGTTGGGTCTAGCTACATTGATGCGCAGCAGAAGGCGTTTCTGAGGCTGGTTCAGGGGAGTAAGTCCGTATCGGAGTACGAGGCGAAATTTTTAAGGTTGAGCCGGTATGCTATGGGTATCGTGGTACAGAACATGAACAATGTGTCCGATTTGAGGATGGACTGAGAGATGAGCTCAGGTTGCTAATTGCTCCACAGCAGAAGCGTGAGTTTGCTATCGTGGTGGAAAAGGCTAAGGTAGCCGAAGGGGTTAAGGAGTCTGTGAGGCAGAATCTGGATAGAAATAGACATAAGAGAGGTTTTGGATCATCCAGGTCGACCAAGTAATTCTCGAAAAAGGGCTAGGCGAGTGGGCCGAATCGATCTGGAAGGTGCATTCTCGCTAATCGAGGACCAAAGACAGTGTAACCGATGTGAGAAATCTCATTGGGGAGGATGTTGGACTGGTGGAAAAGGATGTTTTGAGTGTGGCTCGCTGGACCATCGTGTGAGGGACTGTCCGCGTAAGTTAGCGAGAATCGATCCCGAGGGTCGGGCCGTGCTCGATTTGGAATTGAGGACCGCTACCATAGAGAGGTCATGGTAATGTAGAGGAGGTAATGGTTACAGTGGGTGCGAGCACCGGCGGAGAGGTGCAGCAACACCGAGGCAAGACGATGCAGGTTGGTATGCTGTGAGGCGTCAAGAGGAGGGCGACGCACCGGACGTCATAACTGGTACGTTCTTAATCTTTGGATTACCATATACTACTTTGATTGATATGGGTTCAACGCATTCATATGTTGCTAGTAGCATAGTAGAGACCATGAACCTAGACTTTGAGACTACTTCTAGGGAGATGACAGTAATTAGCCCTCTAGGTCACTCTGTAGAATTAAATAAGCTGTATAGGGATGTACCCCTAGAACTCCAAGGGGTAGTGTTTGTAGCTGATCTGATGGGACTGCCGTTTGAGGAGTTCGATCTGATTCTTGGAATGGACTGGCTGGTGAAGTACCAGGCAAGTTTGGATTGCGTGGCTAAGCGTATGGTTTTGAAAACTGCTGCGGGTGAAGAGGTGGTTATGATAGGTAATAGAAGAGATTATCTGTCCAACGTGGTATCTACTTTGAAGGCTGAGAAGATGGTCAGGAAGGGCTGTGAGGCGTTTATGGTTCATGTATGTGCTTTTGAAACTAAGGAGTCTGCGGTAGGGAATGTCCGAACAGTAAAGGAATTTGCTGACGTATTTCCAGAGGAACTTCCGGGATTGCCTCCGGATCGTGAGGTTGAATTTGGCATAGATCTGTTACCCGGAACTGCGCCAGTGTCTATTGCCCCGTATAGGATGGCGCCGAAGGAATTAGTGGAATTGAAGGCTCAAATTCAGGAGTTGTTGGACCGAGGTTTTATCCAGCCAAGTGTTTCGCCTTGGAGAGCGTCGATACTCTTTGTCAAGAAGAAAGATGGTACAATGCCGATGTGCATAGACTACTGCCAGTTGAATAGTATCCGTTACCGAGGATAGGTGATTTGTTTGATCAGCTTAAGGGGGCATCAGTATTCTCAAAGATTGATTTAAGGTCTGGGTATCATCAGCTAAAGGTGAAAGAGGCTGATATTAACAAGACGACATTTCGTACTCGGTATGGGCACTACGAGTTTCTGGTAATGCCGTTTGGGTTGACTAACGCACCGGCAGCATTTATAGACATGATGAACTGGGTATTCCAGTAGTATTTGGATTAGTTTGTCGTGGTATTTATAGACGACATCTTGGTATATTCAAAGTCAGAGGAGGATCATGATACGCATTTGCGAATAGTGTTGCAGATTCTGAGGGAGAAGTAGTTATATGCCAAGTTTAGTAAGTGCGAGTTCTGGCTTAGAGAGGTGACTTTCTTGGGTCACGTAGTATCAGCTGAGGGGATTAGAGTGGATCCTCGAAAGATTGAGGCAGTGTTGGATTGGAAGCCGCCTAAGTCAGTGGCTGAAATTCAGAGTTTTCTAGGTTTGGCAGGGTATTATCGGAGATTTGTAGAGGGATTTTTGTTGATCGCAGCACCAATGACCAAGTTATTAAGGAAAGGAGTTCCATTTGTGTGGACAGAGAAGTAGCAAGAAAGTTTCGACAAGTTAAAGAAGATTCTGACTGAAGCTCCAATTTTGATTCAGCCTGAGGTAGGAAAGGAATTCACGGTATATTACGATGCATCACATACTGGTTTGGGATGTGTGCTGATGCAGGAAGGGAAGGTAGTGGCTTATGCCTCTCGACAGCCGAGACCGCATGAGGTTAACTATCCAACGCATGACTTGGAATTAGCTGTAGTGGTTTTCGCTTTGAAGATATGGAGACACTACTTGTACGGAGAGAAGTCGATAGTCTACATGGATCACAAGAGTCTGAAGTATCTTTTGACTCAGAAGGATTTGAACTTGAGACAGCGCAGATGGATTGAGCTGTTGAAGGACTACGGCTGTTTGATTGAGTACCATCTGGGCAAGGCTAACGTAGTGGCAGACGCGTTGAGCCGTAAAGTTGTATCGGACTTGAGGGCAATATTTGCTCATCTTAGCTTGTATGACGATGGGAGTCTTTTGGCAGAATTGCAAGTTAAGCCGACTTAGGTAGAGCAGATCAAGGAGAAACAGTTAGTGGATGAGGGTTTGAATGCTCGGAGGTTACAAGTTCAGAGTGGTAATTTCGAGGGTTACAGCTTGACCAGTGATGGAGTACTGTGTTTCCAATGGAGGGCTTGTATGCCGAAGGATGTCGAGTTAAGGCAGAGGATTCTTCAGGACGCACATAGCAGCCCATACGCTATGCATCCTGGAGGTAGCAAGATGTATTGGGATTTACTAGAGCAGTTTTGGTGGCCAGTTCTGAAGCGGGAAGTAACGAAATTTGTGAATAAATGTTTGACGTGTCGTGAGTCAAGGGTGAACATCGATTGCCTTGGGTTTACGCCAGTAGGTGAAGATTCCTGATGGAAGTGGGAAAGGATCACTATGGACTTTGTCGATGGATTACCCCTACGCCTAGTAAGAAGGACTCGATTTGGGTAATTGTGGATCGCTCGACTAAGTCAGCTCACTTCATGCCAGTAAGGGTTGATTACTCACTTCAGAAGTTAGCTAAGCTGTATGTGGCAGAGATAGTGAGGTTGCATGGTGTGCCAATATCGATCATCTCGGATAGGGGTCCTAGGTTTACGTCGAGGTTTTGGAAAACGTTGCATCAAGCTTTGGGTACACGGTTGGATTTTAGTACGGCATTTCATTAACAGTCTGACAGGCAGTTGGAAAGGGTTATACAGATTTTAGAGGATATGCTGAGGGGTTGTGTTTTGGATTTCAGAGGTAGCTGGGAAGAGTTTCTACCGTTGGCTGAGTTCGCATACAACAATAGTTACCAAGCAAGCATTAAGATGGCACCATATGAGGCGTTGTATGGTAGGAAGTGTCGCACACCTACATGCTGGATGGAGTTGGGTGAACATCAGATGTTGGGACCAGAGTTGGTTGCAGAGACTGAGGACAAGTTAAGTTGATTCAGGCTCGTCTGAAGGAAGCTTTAGACAGGCAGAAGTCATACGCTAACCTCAAGCGGAGGGATATAGCGTTTACCGTGGGTGACAAGGTCTTTTTGAAGGTCTCGCCATGGAAGAAAGTGTTGAGGTTTGGAAGGAAAGGCAAGTTAAGTCCAAGGTTTATGGGGCCGTATAAGGTGTTGAGACGAGTGGGACCAGTAGCTTATCAGCTCGAGTTGCCAGCAGAACTAAGTCAGATACACGATGTGTTCCATGTCTCCATGCTTAGGCGTTATCGTTCAGATCCATCGCATGTTGTAGCAGTGGAAGAAATAGAGGTGAGTCCAAATTTGACTATGGAAGAAGAACCAGTGCAGATTCTAGATCGAGATGTGGAAGAAGAAGTTAGTTCCATTGGTGAAGGTATTATGGTGAAACCATGGCGTGGAAGAAGCTACGTGGGAACCAGAGGATGTGATGAGACAGTAATACCCTCAACTCTTTTGGCCAGGTAATTTCGAGGCTGAAATTATTTTTAAGGGGGTAGAACTGTAATATCCTGAAATAGGGGTTATTTGTGATTGAATTGTTTTGCATGAGTATGGACTGTTGTGTTGTTATTTGAGGTGTTTTAAGGGCTAGTTATAAGTCTAGAATAGGCCCCAGTGGCAGGAAATTTTTGCTTTTAAGTTTTAAGAAAAGGGAGCTAAAGGAGCTAGGGGTTAAGTGTAATTCGTGGGGTATTTTAGCACAAGATTGGGCTTGATAAAGTGGCAGCGAGGCGCCACTTAGAGCCTTGAGAGTGACGCTACATACAGGGAAGGGAGAGCTCAGGTTCGAGCAGCAGAAATCTCACTTTCTGCTTATCATTTTGACGCCAAGGGGGAAGAGTTGTGCTCAGCACAAACTCTTTCTGATAAGCATGGAATAAGTCAAATTAATTTAAATGGGTGGCAAGGAGAAAATTTAGGAACTTGTGGAATTCAAATTCATTTGAATTAGTGGCCAGGAGGAATTTGAGGAAGTGGCTGAATTTTGAACTCTTGCTTAGGGGGGAGTGTTCGATTTTGGAGAGCTGAGTAGAGGGGTTGCCGAAATTCCTTAGTTGCTGGATGACATTTTCGGCTAGCTTTTGTTTTGTGTAGCAAGAGCCGAAAAACCCTTTTGAGCAGTGCCGATTTCTCCTTAGTGCACCATAGTGAACTAAAAGTCGAAAAGACCATAGGTGTTTGCCGAATTCTCTTTTAGGCATTTGGCCGAATCTCCATTTGAGCCTTTCTCATCTTTTACTTTCTTTGTAGCCGAAAAATAACCCTCTCCCCTTCATCTTTTTCTTTTTCTCAAGTGCTTGGCCGAATCTCCCTCTCCTCCATCTTTCTTTCTCTTCTTTTCATAACTGCTCAAAACTACATCTTCCTCTTTACTTTCTTTTTGCCGAAACCCCTTAGTCCCTTCTCTTTAAACCCAAGGCCGAACACCATTCATATCTCTTCCTTTTTCCTTTCTTTTTGTGTTAGCCGAATATTGATTGCTTTTCTCTTCTATCAATCATACTCTATTGCCGAAATTCCCCATTCTCTTCTTGTTTTGTTTTGGCCGAATCTCAATCAAGCCTTGATCTTTTTTGGTTGTTTCTTCAATCAATTTTAAGAAGGTAAGTGTCCATGGCCGAAACTCCCCTTCTTACTTTCTCTTCTCCTCTGTCGACACACATAGATAAAAGCCTAATCAGGCATTTATTGATAGTATTGTTAATTATTAATGGGAATCAATTTCTTATAAGATCTTCGGGGCTTTGGAAGCAGTAGATCTAAGCCATCTTTTCTCTGTCAAGCGATTCATTAAAGTCTGTGGTAAGGATCCATCTCGGTTTAATCATTCTTTAGGTTATTTGGAAATGCCGAAGACTATTGAGACTAAGTTGTGTTGGTGGCCGATTGGAGGGGGAAGATCAGTCTCGCATACTTTGTGTTGTGGTTAGCATTCGTAAGGCAAAAGGGTAAGGATTGTGTTAGTTATGCGTTATCTCGTCTTTCCGGATTTATTGGTGTGTCCGAATGGCCTTGTTGATGGTTTTGAGTGTTGGCTGAATGTAGGACAATGAGATCTAGTGCAGTAGATCGGGTCTTCGAGATTTAGTGCTTGCGTTAGTGACAGGTGTGTAACTTACACACTTTATAACTTGGTTATATGTTAATAACCTAATCATGATTAAAAGCCGAAAACTGTGAGATCTTGATATGATGCCTTATGGGTGTGAGCAAGGATTCGGGTAAGTCCGTTTCAATATTATTTTTGCTATATGGTGCATAATAATATGATTTATGATATATTTGCTTTATGTTGCATATCAAAGCATGATGGCATGATTTGCACTTGTAATGCATTGGTATGGGTGATATGAGAGGAGGGGGAAGTATGATATCCGTGACTTTGGGTCATCAGAGGTTTGGCACCTCCAGTGGTTTGGTACCACAGATTATTTTGTGACTTTGGGTCACCAGACGTTTGGCACCTCATAGCGACTTGTCCCAGTGGCTTAGCACCACAGTGGGTTGGCCCGACAGTTGATATTTTGGGATCATCGCTAGTGATTTGGTATCACACGTGGCTAGCCTCACACTTGGATTATTGATATTTTGTGACTTTGGGTCACCAGAGGTTTGGCACCTCATAGCGACTTGTGCCAGTGGCTTAGCACCACAGTGGGTTGGCCCCACATATGATATAACGGGATTGTCGCCAGTAATTTGGTATCACAACGTGGGTTGGCCCCACAGATGGATTATTCGTGACTTTGGGTCACCAGTGGTTTGGCACTACCGGTGGTTTGGTACCACACGGGGTAGAAAAGAAGTTATGGATGGCTACGTTTGGGTGCATGATATATAATGCTAGGTTATGATTTGTGTAAGCATGTTGCATTAACTGGGAGGGGGATTATGCACTGAGTCTTGGTGACTCACCTTCTCCCTCTATCTTTTCAGGTGACTCGTAGATCGCGGATGAGGAACCGGATGGACTCGAGGTGGCCATACATTAAATAAACTCGGTTTTACATGGACTTTGGTTTGGGTACTTTATTTTATTTATAGTTGGTCATTTTCATTTTGGGCTTGTAATAAGGCCTTTTTAATTATGTTTTTGGTTTATTTACATGCTTTGGATTTGTTTTAAACATGGTTAAATAAATTACATGATGGATTTAATAATATGAGCGCAAGGTTTTTTTTTTTTAAACTACAAAACGCAATGGTTTTCCAAACATTACCATCGGGTAATACAAATCAATTGATAACTCAAATGGATTTCAAAATTAAGTTTTCCACATTCAACTCAACTGATTTCTAAATAACTAAGAAAGGAACATCGGGTTTTAAAATGACATAAACGTTCTCTAAACCTATGGATCGACAGCTAAGTTTTAAAGATTTATTCAAGGATTTCAAAGTATCGGTTTTTAACTAATCATGCACCTGATTTCCACAAACATAAAACAACAAAGAGTTTTTCCCTAAAATTTAACCGGTAACCTATTTTCTTCAAAACGATTTCCTCTGTGACATGCCAGATTCGGTCGTGGTGTGTTGACCGGGTTTGGGGTGTTACACATGGCATCGGTACCAAATAAAAAAGGTCCCGTATAATACCATGTCTGGGACATAGCCTCAGCACCAAATGGAGATCTCGTGTAACACCATGTTTGGTACATGGCATCGACATCGATATACGATCTTGTGTAAGACCATATCTGGAATATGGCATTGACATCGAGATATGAGATCTCGTGTAAGACCATTTTTGGGATATGGCATCGGCATTAAGAGGTGATCCCATGTAAGTCTATGTAATATCCCGGGTTAGGGGCTATTTTGTGTTGCATGATATTGCATGTGTTTGGTGTGCTGTGTTGCTATTTCGGTGTTTTAGGGGCTTAATTATAGTCTAGGTGTATGCCTGAGTGGTTGGAAAAATTTTGGTTTTTGGGTGTTAAGTCAGGGGAGCTGATGGAGCTGAGGGATGTGCATTTTATGTTGTGTTTCTGAGCACAAAAGAGGAGCTGGTGGAGTGGCAAAGCATGCGCCACATGGGGGAGCTTGATGTGGCGTCATCTTCTCGGAGAGGGAGGTCCAGGTGTTCGAGCTGCAGAGTTCTCCTTTTTACTTCTTTTGGGACGGCATAGAGGAGAGGTAGAAGACTAGTGAAACTCTAGCTTGGACCAAGTCTTCACATTCAAAAGGATGGTGGAGAGTAAATAGTGGAGTGTGACTTGGTCCACACATTTGAAATGTGTGGAGAGGAGTGAATGAATGGGGGATTGAGGCCGAATTTTAGGGAGTTTTGGGGGGAGTGTGGCTTGGTATTGTGGGTGTGTGTTAGTGTTAGTGAAATTCATTTTGAGTTTTGGTGTTTTTGGTCAAAATCCTTAGAAGCAAATTCTCTCTTTGTGCCTTACCAAAATCGAAAGTTTTAGCACTTGCCGAATTGTTCTTTGCTCATTTTTTTGTTTTCTAATTTTCCTTGCTAGCCAGAATGTCAATGTCACCTTGAAGACACACCGTGGCTTGATTTCTTTCACTTTTACTTTTGGCCGAACCTAGCATTCCTCTTTCATTCTTTTTCTTTTTCTCTTTTGAAACTCTACTAGCCGAATATTCTCCTCCTCATCTTCTTTTCTTTTGTCCATTGTGAAGCCGAATTCTCCATTTCTTTTCTCCTTTCTTTTTGTGCCGAAACTCTACTCATTTATAATCTTTTTCTCTCCTTTACACTAAAGCCGAATTTAAGGATATTAAAACACCTGAAGCCGAATTCTTTTCTCCTATTGTAGCCTTGGCCGAATCTCTTGTGGTTCCTTCCTAGAAGTCCTAGTTGGCCGAATATTGGGTGTTGGTAAGTGCAAGGCCGAATGGCCATATCTCCTCTTTTGGTTTTTGTTGGTAATGGTTTGGTTAAGGACCGATTATGGTCGGGTTTGGAAGGGTGTTAACCTTTTTGGGTTATCATTTTGTGATAGGTATTTTGATCGTGGTGGTGATTAGGTGAGGCGATCAATTGAAGCCTTGACCGCAAGTGACTGATTGGTAAGTAAAGGGTAAGCAGTTGGTATATTTTTGTTAGTGCAATCGGTGGATTTCGATTAAGTTTAAGTTTAAAGTGATTAGTGATTAACTATTGGTTTGTTAGGGTCTTTGATTGTTGGAGGAGGAATCATTGTGGTTCGGGTTGCTAAGAAATCGAACCAATAGTAAGGTAAGGGTGATTCGACAAACCCTTGTTGGTCTAAATGGTGTTGGCCGAATGGTCTTAGTGCCTAACCCCTAATGTTTGGCCGGTTGTAGGATCTTGTAATCGAGGGGCTTAGATCGTTCTCGTTGGATCTTAGACTCGTAGTTATCAGGTGTGTAACTAACACATCCTCTACTTAGTAATGTTGTTAATAAACTTGATTGCTTAATAAGATTGAAACAAATTGAGAAGGATAATTGGATACCCAAAAAGGGGTATGTGTACGATTCGAGTAAGTCTGTTTCTATGATGAGCATTAATGATAATACATGATATCATGATTTATGTTATGCATGTTATGAGTTGTAATGCTTGATATGTTAACATGATATGCATGGCTTGTATGAGATGCATAACCCCATGAGTATGGTATGTTGATGGGTGATATGAGAGGAGGGAGCAGTGATATTTTGTGCTGACGAGCACCAGTGCTTTGGTAGCACACTTTGTGACTTTGGGTCACCAGAGGTTTGGCACCTCCAGAGGTTTGGTACCTCAGCGTCTCGTCCCAGTGGCTCAGTACCACAGTGGGTTGGCCCCACAGATGATTATATGGGATTGACGCCAGTGTTTTGGTAACACACGATGGGTTGGCCCCATCACCCGATTTGTGACTACGGTCACCAGTGCTTTGGTAGCACATTGTGTCTTTGGGACACCAGAGGTTTGGCACCTCATTGCGACTTATCCACGTGGTTTGACCACCGGGTTGGCCCCACTTGAGATATGGGATAAATCGCTAGTGTTTTGGTAACACACGATGGGTTGGCCCCATCATCATTGGATTTGTGACTTCGGTCACCAGTGCTTTGGTAGCACAATTGTGTCTTTGGGACACCAGTGGTTTGGGACCACATTGATGGATAATGTGTCTTTGGGACACCAGTGTTTTGGTAACACATTGTGACTATACGTCACCAGTGGTTTGGCACCACTAGTGGTTTGGTACCACACGGGGTAGAAAAGGTGTATGGATGGTTAGGATCGGGTTGCATTAATTATGTTGCTATGTATGATGTGTGTTAGCATGTTGTTCTATCGGGAGCGGGATTTACACACTGAGTCACTCGACTCACCCTCTCCTTTGACATTTCAGGTGACTCGTAGACGCGGACTTGAGCGGGATGGACTCGGGGGTGCACATGCCATGCTCTAATAAAAGCTTTGCTCAGATTATTGCATTTGGGTACTTTAGTTTATTTACTTCTATTTGGGGTTTCATCTTGGATTTGTAAAAGCCTTTTTAAGATGTGCTTTATAACGTTTATGCTTTACGTTGGATTTTAATATGTCAGAATTGAAAATAACTTGGTACGAATTTTATTAAAATTTGGAAAGACGATGTTTTCAAACCAACAAAGCGATATGTTTTTTTGAACTATACCATCGGGTATCATACCAATTTTATAATTGAATGAAAAACAATCGGATTCGAACTTGAAACCAAAAATTTTTCTAAGATCGAATGTTCTAGTAACAATATTCAACAACCCGTTTTCGAAAAGAAACAAAGTTTTATCAAATCTATTTAGTACAAATTCGAAATTTTCAACTACGTTTTCCCTCGTAACATACCAGATTCGGTCGTGGTGTTTGGACCGGGTTTGGGGTGTTACAATTGTGGTATCAGAGCTAAGTTCAAAAGCTTCATTTGTGGGCCTGAGGCCCAAATTGTTTTCAAAAGTTCGTTTTAAGTGTTTTGGGATTGAATACATGGTTTACAAGGCATAGACCAAGTCTCCTGCACGATTCGCCTGTAAGTAATTCTAAACTCTTCTGTGAACTAATATTTGTAGAAGGGTAGGTGATATGGAACGTAGTTAGATTTATAGGACTTGAACTCTAGGATTAGATCACTCAAACACTTGAACTAAAGCATAAGACTTAAAGCACTAAACCAATCTATGACTCAAACCCACGGGGCTGGGGTGTGGTAACTCCAGACGCATGTCTAGGAGAGGAACCTAAGAGCTTGGTATTTAAGCGATCCTCGTGACTCACCTCCTCTTCGCAGTATCCCACCCGGTGCGTAGCTCGAGTTCACCCTGACCAAGAAGGCTCGGTCATAGACTTAACCTAACGACTAAAACCCGAAAAGGGAATTAGCCATGTTTTCGAAAATACCACAACAACTCTAATGTTTTCAAACTTTTTGCAATAAACTCTTCCAAAACTGAGAATGCCACTTTTACAACAATTTTCTTGAAAAACCTGATTTATGGAAAATTACAAAAATGCCCTTAGGGGTAAATTTACTAAAATGCCCTCGGTTTATAAAATAGCAACCCAAAGATTTTGCCCAAAATTTCAATGATGTTACGAAATTCAAACATTCTGTTTTACAAAATATCAATCAAAAAAAATTTGATTTTGGAAATTTACGAAAACGCCCTCAGTTTGTGAAAATTACTAAAATACCCCTGGTTTCCAAAACGAAGTATTTTTCAAAATTTTCAAAGAACACTCTCAAATTTTTGGAATTTCAAATTGACCGGTTTACGAAATTTTTTAAAATATCTTTTATTATTACGAAAATACCTGTAGTAGGAAAATGACGAAAATAATACTTTGGGCTAGAATGGGCAAAGAATGTCAGAAGAGTGAATAGGTATGGAAAGGGTTAAGGAATGAATGTATAATCTCTTTTGGGTGAATAGGATAGAAGATTGAAACTTTGGTTGCTCGAAAGAACCCCGATTAAACTCTATCCATAAAATTTCTTTGCGGATTAAGAAAGTGGAGCGATACTAATGCATAAAAATCTTTTAATCGAAAAACGTAGATCGTTAGTCATGAGTACTCGAGGAGGACGTGGCCGTAATACTCGTGGTCGAGGTCGAGGTAGGATGACGGTTTCGAACCCGTAGGATCGGCCGGCGGTCAAAAGAAAATGAGATCTGGCCCGCCACCGGTGGAGGTGGTGAGTTCGAGATCGACCGAGACGATGCAAAGTGTCACGAGCGCGCGTTTGCGGGTGTTGGAAAGGGTAGTGGTGTAAGTGGTGGTGCGGGAGTTAGGAAATCTGTTCTGAGAGACTCGCCAATGGGGCCGAATTTTTCCGAGTGTATCGGGTGTTGCTCGAGCAACTTTCTTGAATATTGGTGGAGGCAACCGAGCGGATCATGGATGATCGGACCTTTCTGCGAGGAGAAGCTTAAGGGCATCGACGCTTCTTCGGGATGAGTCATATCGGTGGTGGCTCACGGTTCGGGAGCAGTGTGGCGGTGAGGATCCGACATGGGATTATTTCATTTGCATATCAAAAGAAATACATCGGGGCTAGTTACATCGACTCCCAGCGAAAGGCATTTCTGAGGCTTGTTCAGGGGAGTAAATCGGTTGCTGAGTACGAGGCTGAGTTCCTGAAGCTGAGTAGGTATGCCAGGGGCATTGTAGCCACTGAGCATGAGAGGTGTGTTCGTTTCGAGGATGGTCTGCGAGACGAGTTGAGGCTGCTGATTGCGCCACAGCAGGAGCGCGAGTTTGCTGTCTTAGTCGAGAAGGCTAAGGTAGCCGAAGGTGTTAAGGAGTCGGTAAGACAGAGCATGGACAGGAGTAGGCTTAAGAGGAGCTTTGGGTCTTCGGGATCGTCTGGCAATCCGCAGAAGAGGGCTAGACCAAGTGGGCAGAATCAGTCTGCTAGGTTTGTTGCTGCTAGGCAGGGACCGCCGCAGTGTAATCAGTGTGGGAAAACTCATTGGGGTGGTTGTTGGGTGGTGGAAAAGGTTGCTTCGAGTGTGGTTCTCTCGGATCATCGCATTAGGGATTGTCCGCGCGGATGGCGGATTCGATTCACCGAGAGTCGGGCCGTAATCGATTCGAGAGGTAGTGGACCGCCACCACAGAGAGGCCGTGGTAATGGCGAGAGGTGGTAATGGATTTGGTCGAGGTCGTGGAGCACCGCAGGCAGGTGCGGTAGTTCTCGAGGCACGGCGGCTGGTGGTCCGGTGTATGCACTAGGGCGAGTGAGAGAGCGGCGACGCACCGGACGTAATCACCGGTATGTTTTTGATTTTTGGTTCTCCCTATCTTTGCTTTAATTGACTTGGGTTCCACGATTCGTATGTTGCTAGTAGTATAGTTGAGACCATGGACTTAGACTCGTAAACCGCTTCTAGACAAATGACCGCATTTTTAGCCCTCTAGGTCACTCTGTAGTGGTAGATAAGTTGTATAAGGATGTACCCCTAGAACTCCAAGGGGTCATTTTTGCTGCTGATCTGATGGAACTGCCGTTTGAGGAGTTCGATCTGATTCTCGGGATGGACTGGCTGGTGAAGTACCAGGCCAAGGTGGATTGCGCGGCTAAGCGCATGGTTCTATCGACGGATAAGGGAGATGAAGTGATTATGATAGGTAATAGGAGAGATTACTTATCCAATGTGGTATCGGCATTAAAAGCTGTAAAGATGGTCAGGAAGGGCTGCGAAGCGTATGTGGTTCATGTGTATGCCTTGGAGGCTAAAGAGTCCGCTGTTGAGAAGGTTCGTACTGTTAAGGAATTTGTTGATGTGTTTCCAGAGGAGCTTCCGGGTTTACCACCGGATCGCGAGGTAGAGTTTGGGATAGATCTGCTACCAGGGACTGCGCCAGTGTCTATTGCTCCATATAGGATGGCACCAAAGGAATTGGTGGAGCTTAAGGCTCGGTCGGGAGTCGTTGGATCGAGGCTTCATTAGGCCAAGTGTTTCGCCGTGGGGAGCGCCGGTATTATTCGTCAAGAAGAAGGGCGGTTCGATGCGGATGTGTATCGACTACATCGCCAACCGAATAAGTCGACGATTAAAAACAAGTATCCGTTACCACGGATAGATGACTTGTTTGATCGGTGAAAGGTGCTTCGGTGTTTTCAAGATCGATTTGAGGTCCAGGTACCATCGGTTGAAAGTTAGAAGCGGATATCCATAAGACGGCGTTTCGGACTCGAGTGCGGGCACTACGAATTCTCGTAATGCCGTTCGGGTTGACTAACGCCCGCAGCTTTATGGATATGATGAATAGGGTGTTTGTGAAGATCTGGGACCGTTTCGTCGTGGTTTTCATTGGCGACATCTTGATTTACTCAAGGTCGGAAGAAGAGCATGATGCACACTTAAGGGTGGTGTTGCAAATTTTGAGGGAGAAGCAACTCTATGCTAAGTTCAGTAAGTGTGAGTTCTGGCTTAGTGAAGTGACGTTTTTGGGTCATGTAGTATCAGCTGAGGGGATTAGAGTAGATCCTCGGAAGGTTGAGGCGGTTTTGGATTGGAAGCCTCCTAAGTCAGTCGCTGAGATTCGGAGTTTCTGGGTTTGGCGGTGGTACTAGAGAAGATTTGTTGAGGTTTTCTCGTTAATGCAAAGACCGATGACTAAGTCGTTAAGGAAGGGAGTTCCGTTTCGTTTGACCGAGAAACAAAGCAGGAGAGTTTTGATAAGTTGAAAAAGATCTTGACAGAGGCTCGGTTTTAATTCAACTCGAGGTGGTAAGGAATTCACGCATCTTTGCGATGCATCACATACGGGATTGGGTTGCGTCTTTGATGCGGGAGGGTAAGGTTGTGGCTTACGCTTCTCGGCGGTGAGGCCACACGAGGTCAACTATCCGACGCATACGACTTGGAGCTAGCATTTTGTAGTCTTCGCTCTAAAAATCTGGAGGCACTACTTGTGCGGTGAGAGATCAATAGTCTACACAGATCATAAGAGCTTGAAGTATCTACCGACTCGAAGGATCCGAATTTGAGGCGGCGTAGATGGGTTGAGTTGCTCAAGGACTACGCATCGTTCGATTGAATATCACCGGGCAAGGCAAGGCTAACGTGGTGGCGACGCGTTGAGCCGTAGGGTTGTTTCGGACTTAAGAGCTTTGTTTGCCCATTTGAGCTTGTATGATGATGGGAGTATTCTGGCAGAGCTGCAGGTTAAGCCTACTTGGGTTGAAGCGAGATCGAGAGAAAGATTAGAGGATGCGGTGCTAAGCGCGCGAAGGTTACAAGTGCAGAATGGTGGTTTGGAGGGTTACAAACTTGTCTAGTGATGAGTTACGTGTTTTCAAGGAAGGCTTGTATGCCTAAAGATGTTGAGTCGAGGCAGAAGATTCTTCAGACGCACATACAGCCTTATGCTATGCATCCGGAGGTAGCAAAATGTATAGGGATCTTAGAGAGCGATTTTGGTGGCTTTGGCTTGAAGAAAGAAGTGACAGAGTTTGTTGGGAAGTGTCGACTTGTCGCCAGTCAAGTCAAGGTGAACATCGCCATCATCGGGTTTGCTTGGTGGTGAAGATCCTCGATGGAAGTGGGAAAGGATAACTATGGATTTCGTCGGTGGGTTACCGCCACGCCAAGCAAGAAAGATTCGATTTGGGTTATTGTGGACCGCTTGACGAAGTCGGCCCATTTCATTCCGTGAGAGTGGACTATTCACTTCGAGAGATTGGCGAAGCTTTATGTGTCGAGAGATAGTAAGGCTACACGGCGTTCGATTTCGATAATCTCGAGATAGGGATCCGAGGTTTACGCCGAGGTTCGAGAGCGTTGCATCAGCTCTGGGTACGCGCTTGGATTTCAAAGACGGCTTTTCACCGCGATCGGCGGGCAATGTGAAAGGGTCATTCGGACCTTGGAAGACATGCCGAGAGGTTGTGTTCACGGACTTGAGGCGGTTGGGAAGAGTTTCGCCGTTAGCTGAGTTCGCCTACAACAACAGCTACCAAGCAAGCATCAAGATGGCACCATATGAGGCGCTGTATGGTAGGAAATGTCGCTCACCTACTTGTTGGACAGAGTTAGGTGAACGTCAGTTGTTGGGACCCGAGTTGGTTCTTCGAGGACCGAGGACAAGGTTAGGTTGATTCAGGCTCGTTTGAAGGAAGCTTCGGACCGGCAAAAGTCTTATGCCGATCTTAAGCGAAGAGATATAGAGTTCGCGGTAGGAGATCGTGTTTTCTTAAAGGTCTCGCCTTGGAAGAAGGTGCTGAGGTTTGGCAGAAAAGGCAAGCTAAGTCCGAGGTTTATTGGGCCGTATAAGGTATTGAGACGAAGTTGGACCGATGGCGTATCAGCTTGAGTTGCCAGCAGAGCTTAGTCAGATTCACGATGTTTTTCACGTTTCGATGCTTCGGAGGTACCGTTCAGATCCATCGCATGTAGTAGCAGTGGAGGAGATCGAGGTAAATCCAGACTTGACTATGGAGGAGGAACCTGTGCAGATTCTTGATCGGGATGTCAAGGTTCTACGTAGAAAGTCTGTGCCTTTGGTTAAGGTACTTTGGCGGAATCATGGTGTGGAGGAAGCCACGTGGGAACCCGAGGATACGATGAGACAGCAATACCCGCAACTCTTTTGACTGTGTAATTTCGAGTAGAAATTATTCTTAAGAGGGGTAGAACTGTAATATCCCGGGTTAGGGGCTATTTTGTGTTGCATGATATTGCATGTGTTTGGTGTGCTGTGTTGCTATTTCGGTGTTTTAGGGGCTTAATTATAGTCTAGGTGTATGCCTGAGTGGTTGGAAAAATTTTGGTTTTTGGGTGTTAAGTCAGGGGAGCCGATGGAGCCGAGGATGTGTATTTTATGTTGTGTTTCTGAGCACAAAGAGAGAGCTGGTGGAGTGGCAAAGCATGCGCCACATGGGGAGCTTGATGTGGCGTCATCTTCGGGAGAGGGAGGTCCAGTGTTCGAGTGCAGAGTTCTCTCCTTTTTACTTCTTTTGGGACGGCATAGAGGAGAGGTAGAAGACTAGTGAAACTCTAGCTTGGACCAAGTCTTCACATTCAAAAGGATGGTGGAGAGTAAATAGTGGAGTGTGACTTGGTCCACACATTTGAAATGTGTGGAGAGGAGTGAATGGGGGATTGAGGCGAATTTTAGGGGAGTTTTGGGGGGAGTAGCGGCTTGGTATTGTGGGTGTGTGTTAGTGCCGAAATTCATTTTGAGTTTTGGTGTTTTCGGTCAAAATCCTTAGAAGCAAATTCTCTCTTTGTGCCTTACCAAAACCGAAAGTTTTAGCACTTGCCGAATTGTTCTTTGCTCATTTTTTTGTTTTCTAATTTTCCTTGCTAGCCAGAATGTCAATGTCACCTTGAAGACACACCCGTGGCTTGATTTCTTTCACTTTTACTTTTGGCCGAACCTAGCATTCCTCTTTCATTCTTTTTCTTTTCTCTTTTGAAACTCTACTAGCCAGAATATTCTCCTCCTCATCTTCTTTTCTTTTGTCCATTGTGTAGTCGAATTCTCTATTTCTTTTCTCCTTTCTTTTTGTGCCGAAACTCTACTCATTTATAATCTTTTTCTCCTTTACACTAAAGCCGAATTTAAGGATATTAAAACACCTGAAGCCGAATTCTTTTCTCCGATTGTAGCCTTGGCCGAATCTCTTGTGGTTCCTTCCTAGAAGTCCTAGTTGGCCGAATATTGGGTGTTGGTAAGTGCAAGGCCGAATGGCCATATCTCCCTCTTTTGGTTTTTGTTGGTAATGGTTTGGTTAAGGACCGATTATGGTCAGTTTGGAAGGGTGTTAACCTTTTTGGGTTATCATTTTGTGATAGGGTATTTTGATCGTGGTGGTGATTAGGTGAGGCAGTCAATTGAAGCCTTGACTGCAAGTGACCGATTGGTAAGTAAAGGGTAAGCAGTTGGTATATTTTTGTTAGTGCAATCAGTGGATTTCGATTAAGTTTAAGTTTAAAGTGATTAGTGATTAACTATTGGTTTGTTAGGGTGCTGATTGTTGGAGGAGGAATCATTGTGGTTCGGGTTGCTAAGAAACCGAACCAATAGTAAGGTAAGGGTGATTCGACAAACCCTTGTTGGTCTAAATGGTGTTGGCGAATGGTCTTAGTGCCTAACCCCAATGTTTGGCCGGTTGTAGGATCTTGTAATCGAGGGGCTTAGATCATTCTCGTTGGATCTTAGACTCGTAGTTATCAGGTGTGTAACTAACACATCCTCTACTTAGTAATGTTGTTAATAAACTTGATTGCTTAATAAGATTGAAAACGATTGAGAAGGATAATTGGATACCCAAAAAGGGGTATGTATACGATTCGGGTAAGTCTGTTCTATGATGAGTATTAATGATAATACATGATATCATGATTTATGTTATGCATGTTATGAGTTGTAATGCTTGATATGTTAGCATGATATGCATGGCTTGTATGAGATGCATAACCCCATGAGTATGGTATGTTGATGGGTGATATGAGAGGAGGGAGCAGTGATATTTTGTGCTGACGAGCACCAGTGCTTTGGTAGCACACTTTGTGACTTTGGGTCACCAGAGGTTTGGCACCTCCAGAGGTTTGGTACCTCGGCGCCTTGTCCCGATGGCTCAGTACCACGATGGGTTGGCCCCACAGATGATTATATGGGATTGACGCGGTGTTTTGGTAAACACACGATGGGTTGGCCCCATCACCCGATTTGTGACTACGGCCACGGTGCTTTGGTAGCACATTGTGTCTTTGGGACACCGAGAGGTTTGGCACCTCATTGCGACTTATCCTCGTGGTTTGACCACCGTGGGTTGGCTCCACTTGAGATATGGGATAAATGCGCTAGTGTTTTGGTAACACACGATGGGTTGGCCCCATCATCATTGGATTTGTGACTTGGTCACCGGTGCTTTGGTAGCACAATTGTGTCTTTGGGGGACACGGTGGTTTGGGACCACATTGATGGATAATGTGTCTTTGGGACACCGGTGTTTTGGTAACACATTGTGACTATACGTCACCGGTGGTTTGGCACCACCGGTGGTTTGGTACCACACGGGTAGAAAAGGTGTATGGATGGTTAGGATCGGGTTGCATTAATTATGTTGCTATGTATGATGTGTGTTAGCATGTTGTTCTATCGGGGGGCGGGATTTACACATCGAGTCACTCGACTCACCCTCTCCTTTGACATTTGGTGACTCGTGAGACGCGGACTTGGAGCGGGATGGACTCTGGTGCACATGCCATGCTCTAATAAAAGCTTTGCTCAGATTATTGCATTTGGGTACTTTAGTTTATTTACTTCTATTTGGGGTTTCATCTTGGATTTGTAAAAGCCTTTTTAAGATGTGCTTTATAACGTTTATGCTTTACGTTGGATTTTAATATGCTGTAACGAAAATAACTTGGTACGAATTTTATTAAAATTTGGAAAGACGACGTTTTCAAACCAACAAAGCGATATGTTTTTTGAACTATACCATCGGGTATCATACCAATTTTATAATTGAATGAAAAACAATCGGATTCGAACTTGAAACCAAAAATTTTTCTAAGACTGAATGTTCTAGTAACAATATTCAACAACCCGTTTTCGAAAAGAAACAAAGTTTTATCAAATCTATTTAGTACAAATTCGAAATTTTCAACTACGTTTTCCCTCGTAACATACCAGATTCGGTCGTGGTGTTTGGACCGGGTTTGGGGTGTTACAGTCTATATCTGGGATATGGCATTGGCATCGTGTCACATATATAATGAGATTGAGTATCCTTCGATATTCCAATTAGTTCAACTAGTATAGAGTTAAGTTTATGTTAAAGAAAATAAAGAGTTAAGTTTACTTTCAAGAGAATAAAAGTGCTAAAGTTACGTGATGAAGTGATACAAGTACCCATGAGTAATCTTACGAGAAATGAATGCGAAATGTGATATGTAATTTGGTAAGAGTAAGCATGAGTAAGTTATGTCGATGTGCTTGAGAACTTATGTATTGTTTAGTGTGATGAATGGATGTTATCATGAGCCTTTACGTTGCTATTTATTTCATGCAAACTTACTAAGCTTTATGCTTACCCCTCTCATTTCCCTTTTCCTTGTAGTATCGCTAAGCTAGCTTGAGGATCATAGGACGTCGGAGTTCAGATCACACTATCAACTATTCTTTCGGTACAGTAAAGTTGATTTACCTTGGGTATGGCAGGTATAGGAACTTGGTCATTTTGTTATGTCATATTTGTTAGCCAAAGTGTTGGCTATTAATGTCATTCAATTCATTTTTGTAAATGGCCGTCAAAAATTGGCCATTACTTATTAAGTTATACATATTCAGTGATGATGAGAGTCATGACGTGTAAGTTCGTATAATTGAGTGAGTAATGTGTGAAGTGTATGCATGATGAATTAGTGATTGTTCATAGTGTATTATTGCTATATTATGTGTTACTTGTGATGGTAAAAGTGTGTTTACTTTCAAGGTGGCAATTGGCTTGGTAAATAGCCTTATAATTGTCCACATGGGTAGACACATGGGATTGTGTCTAGGCCGTGTATGACACACGATCAGCCCCATGAGTGGGTTGATAGTTCGTGTGTCCCCTGTATCTAATTCATGAAAAACTCATTTCGTCACATGGGCCAGCACACGGGTGTGTGACTAGGCCATGTGCCTCTAAGTTGTTGCTGACATCATAAACAGAATACCAAGTTTTTCACACACGGGTGAAGACACGGGCGTGTCATGGTCGTGTGAGGGACACGGGCGTGTCATGGTCGTGTGAGGGACACGGGCGTGTCATGGTCATGTGAGGGACACGAGCATGTTCCTGGACTTGTGAAAACCCCTGTAGGTTCGAAATGAAAAATAAAATCCGCACGGGCTAGGATCATGGGTGTGTGTGACCACACAGCCTGCCCATACGGGCATGTTCCACTCCACACGGGCGTGTGGCTCTGTTTTATGCAAAAAATTTCTAAGTGTTCATGAGTCTTCGATTTAGTCCCGAACTATCTTGTGTGTATGCTTAGGGTCTCATAGACCCGTAATAGGGACATTATGATTTCAAATGAAAAGGTTTAAGTTGAATCGAAATTTTATAGCCCGATATTGTACGATGATGCATGTTAAGTTTGGTAATGCGTCGTACCCGGTTCCAGCGTTGAATACGGGTAAGGGGTGTTACACAAATGGTTTTGTAGTAGATTTAAAATCATGCTAAATTTATTTATTTTTTTCTGATGCCTAAATGTTGAAGTAGCTCGACTAAAGTATTCTTCGATGGTGGTAAAGAAAATGGTTTGGAGAAGCCTCTCTTGTTAAATTCTCGAATCTGCTTATCTCTTTGTACTTTGCGGTCGTACACTTCTTCCATTTTCTGTGCACAATCAAATAAAGGAACAAATTCTCAAATTACATTACCTCTTATCATCATTTTAATTTTATCATTCAGGCAATCTTCATAACGAATACACATTTCTTCTTTAGTAGATACATTTTTTTTTTGTAACAACCCAATTTAGGGGCTAGTTGGAATAGTGGTTTTGGAACCACTAATCGGAGGTCAGAGAAAATTATTTTAATGTTATTTTATGTGTTATAGCTTGATTACAAGAGTGCATGAAAATTGTGGTGCTTTAATTTTAGCAATATCATGCTCAATTGTGAGAAAGGACTAAATCGCGTAAAGTACGAAAGTTACATTTTACAAGCTAAAGGTGTCTAAAAGCCATAGAATAATAATTGGAAGCCCTTAATGTACAATTAGACCCTTAGATATAGGGTGGCCGGCCATAGGGGACAAACCATGTCAAAATTGGTCAAATTTATTGAAAGTAGGTGGACTAAATTGATGTTTTATAATAAAATAAAGAGAGAAAAGATATCATCTTTTCTCTCCATATTCTCCATCGAAAAATACAAGCAAAATATGGGGTTGAAAGCTTAAAAATTTCAGCAACTTGTCCTATTCGCAAGTAAGTGATTTTGGTGATTTTTCTTGATAATATTTGTACTTTTGGAACCCCTAAAGCTTAAGCTAGCTAAAGAGGGGACTATTTTGCAAAATGGTTGAAAGTTTAAAGTTTTACCATGTGAGCATTTATGTTATTTGCTACATTTTTATGGAAGAAACTGAGTCTTAGTGTAACACCCCTAACCCATATTCGTCGACAAATTAGGGTTACGAGGCATTTACAAAGAAAATACGGCTTTCATACATTCACATAATCACCTGTAACTTATCCATAAATGCATATATATATATATCATAAGCTTATCATTATAATGACGTATTCGAATCATGCATATGATGTTTACTAGCCATGTACAAATGAACTCCAAAACCAAGTATACTTTCTACTTAATTCCATGTGCTGCCGAATACATAACTCATGAGATTTATTTTTATTTCTACTATTCACATTTAAGCAAAACATGTATATTTAATAATTGATATTACACAACTAAACACATCATGCCTATATGTCATAACTAACCTATATATATATCCATATATATGTATACGATATGTACCTAGATTATAACCAAATATAACCATATACATTTCATAATATCCATGCATCATAATAATTTATATAAATTTAACTTATACCTCAAACACTCACATGAAATCCTAACATCATTAAACTATGAACAAAACACAACTATGGTTCAATATAATTGAGTATACAAATGATTATTCATACTACATTACCCAACTCAAAATGTTCATTTCACAAACATATATTTCCTTACCATATTTGATTTAAACCTTGATTGAATTTGCACAAGCATTAACGATATAACCCGACAATTATATCAAAAGCATGAAAACCATACTTAACCGAAAATTTAGCCATATTCGCATGGCTATTATATACATGAACAAAAAGTTTTCATCAAAACAAAGTCAAAGTCTTTCCTATACATGCCTCTATCCGAAAACCAAAATGAAAGAGTACCAAATTTGATTGATAGTGTGAACGACTTTCTTGACGACCCCGACGAGCTTGTAGCCTGAACCTAATCTATAAAACAGAGGAGAACATTTCACACAATTAAGCTTACTAGCTTAGTAAGTCCTAAGCTCATGATAATATAACATTTAAACACTTAAACATTTAAATCATTCAACTTATGACATTGCACATAAACATTTAAGTATATTGATTTATATAGGGCTGAATACTAAATAGTTCATTAACCTAAGTAATTGTACTTCATTTCTATAAACCTGTATCTCTTCGAAGCACAAATAAGTATATTACAAAAATCACATGCTCCAAATCGTATAAGTACACTATTCATATCGACCATGTTATCGTACTAATATTTCTTTTACTCTTAGCATTTCTATTTGAAAACCGAATCTCCATAATAGTACACTCAAGCTCAAATTCAATCATATAATACTCATGCACATCAATCTTAACCTCAAATGTACATAACACTGTTCTCATAGTATTAACTCGACTCAATTAACATTTAACATAACATACCTTACATGCTTACCTGAGCCGTTAACTAGATACATTAGCTATGGTTTGCCTTGAACAAAATTCGGTTTCTCCTTTGTAAAACACATCACCGGCATCAAGCCTGCTAGGCTTCAAAGCCTGATAAGTAACACCGGCACAAGGCCTGCTAGGCTTAGAGCCCGTAATAAGTCACTGGCACTAGGCCTGCTAGGCTTAAAGCCCGAAATAAATCACCGGCACTAGGCCTGCTAGGCTTAAAGCCTGAAATAAATCACCGGCACTAGGCCTGCTAGGCTTAAAGCCCGAAACACATCAATGCGATCAATCATTCCACATACATTTCATAATTATATTACATATCCAATTCAACTAAGCTTATTCACATTAAACAAATAAAATCATTACGTCATCGTACAATCCCACGATTCGCATTGAGACACTTATTCATATCACATTATCAAATTATGCAATCAATCTAATATACTTATATACATTCGGCTATGACATAAATATGTACTAAAATTTATCAAACATTATCATTTAATATGTTCATAATTAATTCTTTAATATATTTGACTTAAGGACTTACTTCTCGTTTTGTTGATAATCGTAGTGTAAAGTGGCTATTCGAGAACCTTCGTCTTTCCCCGATCTAATTCCGTTTTTCTTTGTTCTTGATCTAAACATATCAAAAGTAATCTCATTCAAGCACATTTCATTTCAATTTAGTTCCAAAACACATAAATGGGTAAATTACTATTTAACCCCTAATATTTCACAACTTTGCAATTTAATCCTATTTGCATAACACACAAAATACACCAAATTAGCTAAGACTATACAAGGGCCGAATATTCCTAGAGGCTTTACAAGCCCTCACATTTCACTTATTTTGCAATTAAGCCCCTCTAAAATTTCATTTTTACAATTTGGCCCTAAAAACAAAAATTCATCAAAACTTCCAATACATAATATACTAATTTTTAACTTATCTTTTATCTAACATCATCAAACATCAAAAACCATATAAACTTGTCAATAACCGAACATCAAGCATGCTTAGATTCAAAAATTTTAACATGGGTCAGCTACGGTTCGAAGCAACGATCTCAAAAACGTAGAAATTATTAAAAATCGAAGAAAACACACCTTGAATTTTAGGTAGATGATGGCCGAACCTTCCAAACTTTTAAACCCTTATTTTCATGGCTAAATTTCGGCATTTCAAGATGAAGAACAAAAATATGGCTTTTAAATTTTATGTAATATGACATATAATAACATTTTTTTATGTTTTACCATTTTAACCTTTATTTAATAATAAAAACAATTTATAACATAAGGTTATACTTGACCTTTGCCACCCACTAACTCATAAAATGAGTTAATTTCACTTTTAATACTCCATATTAAAAAGCCATCCTCATATAAGCACTTTTCACTTTAGCATGCAACTTTTACGCATTACGCGATTAAGTCCTTTTTGATCAAATTAAGCACTTAAACAATAAAATTTTCATATGAAACTTTCACACACATCAATTCACATATAATAAACTCAAAATATAATATTAAAATATTTCTTATACTCAGATTTGTGGTCCCGAAACCACCGTTCCAATTAGGGTCAAATTCGGTCTGTTACACTTAGTCGTTTAATAAACAACTTTTGTGAAAGGTGTTACCATTAAAACACCTAAGAGGACCTCTTTGGAAAGGTTGTAAAATAGGTGTTAAATGTGTGAAATAATTAGTATTGAGAGTTGCTACAGGAGAAATAAATGTTTACCTCGGCTTGTTAAAGGAAGAAATTTGAATAGAATTGATTTACGAGCCTAGGGGTAAAATGGTCATTTTGTGAAAGTCTAAGGGCAAAATGGTAATTTTGCCAAATTATGATCGTTGAAATGCATTGATTAATGTTGTAACCCCCCAGACCCGGCCCAGACGTTGTGGTCGAATCCGGTGATGTCACATGAAAGGAATAATTCAAAAACAACTTCGCTTATTTAAAACTTAAGTTTAAAGCTTAAAAACCCAAAATCTATGCAACTTGTTAAGTAATGATAAAAGCCCATGTTTTTAAGAAAACGCCCATATGTTATAGGCATTTCGAAAACCATGTTTAAACTTTAGAAATTTATTCAAGTTTAACAATTAACCAGTTGAAAACATAAGGAAACTCAAATGTAAAGTCAAATTGGAGATACAAGGCCTTATTACAAACGAAATAATTAACAATAAGTCATTCGAAAACAAATACACAAAAACTTCGAAGTAACTTGTAGTGTGGCCATCTCCGAGTCCTCTCCCACGTCGTCCCGTCTATTGAGGGTTACCTGAAACATTTAATAAAATGGTGTGAGTTTCGAAACTCAGTGTGTACGACTCTTGGTAACCAATCAACATGCAATTATCACATTGGGCCTAAGCCCTATCAAAATCGGTGGTCTTGGGCCTTAGCCCACAAAGACGTCATACCACATCAGTATCACATGAATGCAATGCTTCCATCCCAATTCCAACCCTGCAATCCATTTCCCTTCCAACCTTACACTCTTGTGGGGATATAAATATCAACCCACCCATCCCTACACTCCAAAGGTAGCACCAACAGCCGTTGCAACAAGGCTGCTAAGCATATAATGGGCTTAAAGCCACCGATGATCCACAGTCGTCAAGTGACTATGCGATCCTCACATATCTTCCTCTGTATCATCAAACCCACCTAAGTGCAACATATATATTTCATGAATGCAACATACACATTTTCACACATTTAGCACATAGGGGTATTTTAGCGATTTCACTATCCAGGGGTATTTTTGTAATTCTACCCCACAGGGGGTTTCAGTAATTTTGCAAATCAGATGTATGTTGGTAATTTTTCAAATCAGGGGTATTTTGGTAATTTTGCAAATGAGGGGTATTTTTTTCCCTCTCGGGTTTTAGTTAAGAACTTTGGCCCATTAACAAGTCATTGCGGCTAAAGTGAACAGACACTATGCACCAGGTAGGATCCTAAAGTAGAGGAGGTGGGTCACTAGGACCGCTTAAGTACCAAGCTCTACCTAGATCCAATCCTAGACATGCATATGTCCATTGCCACACTCTAACCTAGCGACTTGTCCACAGAAATGTTTGATTATTAAATTAAATTTTATGTTATTTAAGAATTTATTAGAACTAGGCCTAGAGTCCATTAAAACCCTAGCATGCATTTCTAAAATCCCATAAGGCCCACTAAGCCCAATTCTAACCATATAGCCCATTAAGACCAATCATGTTTATGTACCCCATTAAGCCCGATCATAATCAAATCATACAACCATCCATATCAATCCATCATTCAATTTCACATATCAACTCTCGCTGATTTGGGCGCACGAGCTCGGCAGGCTCATTTACCCCCATCTGGGCCGATCGGCCAAACACTGCCCAAAACCATGAGATCGCTCTCTTGGCCCCGGTATTTGTATCGGTGTTCCCACACGAATGCTTACATGCTCGTGTGGTTGCCAGCACCAACCTTTCGGCTTTTTGGCATTCTGGTTTTTTCGGGATTTCGACTTTTGCCGATTTGTCGTGTGTAAAGTGTATGTACACACCTGGTTAATGTGACGTGCTACACTATTCCCAGCCTTGAACCTAAAACCGATACCAATCAGGGAAAAGGGAAATAACTGAAGACTGATGGCATCATCAGAAATGCCATTTATCTTGAAGGTATCACAGAATTCTAGAAAATTCGCTAGGTGTGTGCTAGGGTCTTTATCCTGCAAACCATCAAATTGAACAAACTGTTGTATCATATGGATAGTGTTAGGTTTCAGTTCAAAATTATTTGCAGCAATAGTGGGCCTAACAATACTAGACTCAGTTCCTTTTAAATTAGGTTTAACATAATCATACATAGTACGTGGAGCATGATGTTCGG
Source organism: Gossypium bickii (assembly GCA_025503065.1). Taxonomy (NCBI): domain Eukaryota; kingdom Viridiplantae; phylum Streptophyta; class Magnoliopsida; order Malvales; family Malvaceae; genus Gossypium; species Gossypium bickii. The sequence continues at coordinate 59,298,012 of CP106720.1, read as the reverse complement.
CCATCTCTGGAGGTGGCGGATTATTTTCAGCCATCTCTTCTATGGTATTAATATTGGCTTCTTGCTCTTCGTCTATGTAGTTTATGCTTTGCCTTATTTCTCTGTGATTTCTATGAACGGTACCTTCAATATCACTATCGTAAAGTAGGGGTCCTGTCGGATTCCTTCTAGTCATAAACTAGAGGTTCTTGAAAGGGACAAAAAGAAAGAAAGGAAAATTTAGAGAAAAAAAGAAAAATAAATAAAAATTAATTGAAAAATAAAAATAAATATGGCTAAAGTAATAAAAATTAAGTGAAGGTTTATCTAATCTAAATTTAACTATCAGCTAAACTAAAGACGCAAAGACAAAAAGAATGAAATTGGGAAAATAACTTGAGGAAAGACTCAATTGATTAAGACGATACCCTTAGGAAGAATCCACCTAAACTTTACTTGTTATCTAACTCTGAACCAGATGATTTATTCACTTAACTTGATCCGTAGGACTCCCTAATGCACATTAGACCCTCTCTCGAAGCGAATAACGATTAACCCTAGGTTGATTAATTGAAATATCTTTCTAATTAAAACCCCTAAAATTGCATTAACTCGATTTATGGATTCCTATATTAGGTTTCACCCTAATCCGGCAAAGTTTCGTCACCCTATCTCTAGGCGCGCGAACAACTCCGCTGTAATTATGCTAGATCTATGAATAAGCAGGGACTTTTGCTCTACCACCTAAGCGCATCATATTTGAATCAATATCCTGAAAATATTAACACAAGAATTAAGCACACATAATTAAGAACAAGTGAAATATTTATCATATAGTTCAGGAAACAATACCAAGATTCATCTTAGGTTTCATCCCCTTCAGGTATCTGAAGGGTTTAGATCATAACTATAAGAGAAAACATCTCAGAAGAAAAGATAAAACAAAACATAAGAAATCCCTAAAACTCCTTGAAGGAATTGAAGGAGAGATTCGCCGTCTTGAGTAGAATTCCGGCTTCTTGAGATGGATCAACTGGCTATCTTCGAGTAATTCTCCACAAATCTGGCCTTTTCGGCTTTGCTCCTTAGCCTAGCTAACCGCCCTCCTTCTGGTAACACTTAGGGGGTTTATATAGGCTTTCGAAATATGTTTCTTCGACCCTAAGTATCCAAATCCGAATGAAATTGCTCTTAGCCACGACAGGGACATGGCCATGGCACACGCCCGTTTGAATCGTGGCCAGGCCGTGCTCGGACTTCTTTAATGAGGCACGGCAGTGTGAATCGAGATCAGGTCGTGTTCTAGTAGATTGACGTGGCACGGCCGTGTGGGCTTAAGTCCAGGCCGTGTCGATTTCCTTCTTGGCCCAATTTGGTCCGTTTTAGGCTCGTTTCTCGCTCTTTTTATCCTCGGGTGCTTTCCTGAGTATAAGACATGAAAATAAAGGATCAAGAGCACCTTTTTACATAAATCAGGGGATAAATCATCCAAAAGCATACTAAATGTGGGACTAAAATATGTTACTTTTACGGTTTATCACCTCTTTGCTAACGATCCTTATCTCGCTTGCGATCTTTGAACCCGAATCCTACCTTTGATCCTGCGGCCTAGATTGCTACTGAACGAGATTCGACTTTTAGTCACTTGATCAACAGATTTGTGATGGAGGAAGACAACAAGGAATCGGCACAAACAGGAATTTTGGCAAATAGGGATGATGGTATTCGGCAATGGAAGAAAATAAGGATGAGGGGTAGAAAAGAAAGAAAGATGGAAACTCAGAGAACCTTTCTAAGGAATTCGGCACCCCCCTTTTATAGCCAAAGCCGAACTACCTTCCCTCCATAGTCCCATTCGGCACCAACGCATCCACACCTTAATCCCCTATCTTTTCTCTCTTATCTTCACCTTAAATTCTCTCCTGAACACTCCCTTCTAGAGTCCACTCTAGCCCCACTACCTTTCTTCCATGTGCAAAAATAAAACTCCTTAATTCGCTGCTTTTAAGCCTCAAACCTTGGACCTCATCACCTGCTAGTAATGCCACCTTGTAGATCCCCAAGTGACGCCACCTTGCCACTGGACCACAAGCCCAATTGTGTCCTATTTTCCCCTTAATCTGTTTAAAAGGCCTCCTACCAAAGACTAGGGTCCTACTAAGGCAAAAATTAAAATTTTCCTTATGGTCTTCCCTATCTCTAAGACTTCAAATAACCCTCAACGCCCACATGCCAATTGTCATTTTCACGCTCACTTAAAAATTTTTTGAGACCCAAAGCCCAAAGCCCAATTCTACTAGGCCCAAATTTGGGGCGTTACAAATGTCATAATTAAATAAGATAATTTGCTATTATAGATCAAGAAGAACGAGGAATTAACCTTGACCGATGAAAAGGTAAGGTATCAAACTAGATCGACAAATTGGTCTATTTTGAAATTGAGGTAAGTTTGTGTGTAATAAATTCAACATCATGTTATTAAGTTTCTAAATGTTTGATATTAGTGATACTATATAATGTTTCTATGAATTTGAGTAATGATGTTGAATGAGAAACTAATGGGAATTGTGATGTGAAAGTCCTGGTTGGACTTTAATAAATGAGAAAACAATATCATCAAGACTTGAGATGGGTAAGGTCTCGTATAAGACCATATCTGGGATCTGGCATCGGCATCGAATATGACAATTGTATAAGACCATATCTGGGATATAACATCGACAATCGATATGAGATCCCATATAAGACCATATCTGGGATATGTCATCAGCATCTATAGGTGACCCCATGTAAGACCATATCTGGGATATGGCACTGGCGTCGTATTTATGTGAATGATGATGATTATGTATCTTCGAGTATCCCAAGTGATTCGATGGGAAAAATAGTTAAGCTTACAATAGAGATGAGATTAGTGTTAAAGCTATGTGATGAACTGACACAGGTACATGTGAGTAATTCACGAGAAATGTTTACGGTATGTGACATGACATGTAATTGGTAAGAGTAAGCATGAGTAAGTTATGGCAATGTGCTTGAGATTTTGTGATTTTATTCAATGCAATGGAAGGATGGCATTATAAGCCTTTATGTTGCTATTTATTTCATGCAAACTTACAAAGCTTTATGCTTACCCCTCTCATTTCCCTTTTCATTGTAGTATTTCCAAGCTAACTCTGGGATCATACGACATCAGAGTTCGGAATCACACTATCAACTTCACTTTGGTATAGCAAAGTTAGATTTATTTTTGAGTATGGCATTTATAGAAATTGGTCATTTAGTTATGTCATATTTGTTAGCCAAAGTGTTGGCTATTAATGTTGTTTAATTCATTTGTAAATGGTCATTAGAAATTGACCAATACTTTACAAGTTCATATATTAAATGATGATGAAATTCATGATGTGCATGCTTGTGTATATGTTTTGATTTTTGAGTTTTTAGAAGTGCCTTATGGTCATGATGTATGTTGAACTGATTTGGTATAAGTGTGGTTGCTTTGTAGGGTGGCAAATGGCTTGGCAGATAGCCTTACAATTTTCCACACAGGTAGACACACGAACGTGTGTCTAGGCCGTGTGTGACACACGGTCAGCCCCATGGGCGTGTTGAGTGGCCGTGTTCAGAATATCCAGTAGTAAACACACGAGCTGAGACATGGCTGTGTGTCTCAACCGTGTGGGAGGCACGGCCTAGGATACGGGCGTGTGCCTTGGCCGTGTAACCTAAATGGAATGCTAACTTCAGAAACAGAATGTCAAGGTTTTCACACGCGGGTGAAGACACAGGAATGTTGTGGCCGTGTGAGGGACACTGGCTATGGACACGCGCGTGTGTCAGGCCGTGTGATAACCACTGTAGGTTCGAATTGAAAAATAAATCCACACAGGTGTGGAACACGGGTATGTGATATGCCACACGGGCGTGTTCTATCCTTCACATGGGTGTGTGGCCCTGTTTTATATCAAATTTGTCTAACTGTTCAAAAGTTTTCGGTTTAGCCCCGAATCATTCTGGGTACAAGTTTAAGGTCTCGTAGACCTATAATAAGGACACTAGGGTCTTAAAGGAAGAGTTTTAATTTGAAATGAAATTTTATGAATCGATGTTGCATGATTGAGCAAGTTAAGTACGGTAATGCCTCGTACTCGGTTCAGGTGTCGAATACGGGCAAGGGGTGTTACATTCTCGATTTATATTTACAAGGTTTAATTAAGGAAGAAAGTGATAATTTCATGTTTTATTTTTGTTTAATTAATACTTATTTACTTTTTTAACCTTTATAAACAATAAAAATTATTTTAAATACCATAGTAGACCGTCCACTAAATTATATAAGGTCAAATTGCCTTATTGGCCCTCACACATTTATTAATTAGGCTATTAAAGCATCCAAATGCAATAATTAACAAGTTTTGCACCTTTTACAATTTAGTCCTTTTTCTTTAATTAAGTATCTAAACGTTATATTTTATTAACCAAAATCTAACATGACTCTAGACTTCGTAAATATTCTATAAATAATATTTATGGTCTATACGATGGAAATTTGTGATCCTGAAACCACTGTTCTGTCACCATTGAAAAAAATGGGCTGTTACAGTTTAGATTATTCGAAGAAGGAATAATTTGAACTTTTAATTTTTTTTAGGATTGTATTAATTATTTTTGGGATGATTTTAATTTGATTTATTTTAAAAGTAGGATTAATAGTATATTATTAGTTGTTTTGTGAATTGTTCTAATTTTCTATATAGGATCCCCACATCGAAGAGGCACAACAATTAGAGCTTTAAACAATCAAAGGATGAAGCATCCACCAATAGCTTATGGAACTATCATAATCAATAGGATAATTTCTTTCCTTGTCTTACATTGAGAACAATGTGTTGTCTAAAGTGTGGGAGGTAACATAGGAAATTTATTTTGAATTTTTATGTTTTTCTTTTATTTTTCTTGTCATTTGTATGTTTGGGCTTGTAGAAATACAAGTGATTGGTTACGAGCATGTAAATAGGTTGATTGTATTACAATAAATTTGGTATGAGGATAGATGATTTCAAACTTTTGATTATTAGACTATTAAGTTCTATATATTACACTGTAAATAGACGATAAAGTAATTGATAGTACCAAATGATATAGAGAATACAAGAAAATGAACATGCTAGTATGAATGATAAATTATTGGAATTGTGGTTGTTTGGCTAATTAGAGTTGTGAATACTGAGATACCTAGGGATAACCTAAGGCATTGTTTGGATTACACCTAGAGCCAAAAAGCTAACCCTTCCATTTATCTTTAGTACTTATTTTTTGAGCCAGAAAACACTTCTTGGTGAACTTTTATACTGGCCTCAATGTCATGATAAAGGACTTGATGTGTTGCGACATCACCTCTATACAGGAAACTAATATGAGCCAAGGCTGTTTTGGTCCACATAATCCAAGTATAAGCTTGAGAACGTCAACTGACCTAGGGTTAAGGACGATGACTGTTCTAAGTCTATAAATAAGCTTAGGTAACACATGTTATGGACTCCTTTCTCTATTGTATAATTTTCTATATAGTCTTTAGTCTTTAGGTTTTCCTTTCTCTTAGGTTTTAGACTTTATCTCCATTCCAGTTATTTACTTTCAGGAAGAAATCAAATTATGAAGTTATTCTCAAACTCTGAGGATTATGCATTTAAAAGTCAATACAATTAGACTTCTTCTAAACTATTACTCTTGAACTTGCTTTTCATGTTCATTCTTTCATTCAAGTTTATATGTTTTGCTAGATCCACATGGAACTAATCTTGTAAGGGATTAGCAAGTGGAGATATGAATCATTAACTATTTTATAAGGATTCCTTAATGGATCAGATTTTCAGGAGAGAAAGAACCTAAACCTTAGGCATGACAACCCTAGGAAGTCATCAAGGTGGGAATTAACATAAAATTGGTATGGCTTATTCGTGAACACCTTAACCCTGAACCGGTCTGGACTATGTAGTCGAAAGATAAGTAGTTCTTGCTGAATCAATATTTCAATGGACATATCGAAAGATCCTGCTACGGTATTGACTAGTTGATTGAACAAGAGAACCCAAAATGATAGTTGATTCAGATTACAGAAGCAAGCTAATCCTCCATGCCTAGATTTGATACATATTTCCTTATTTGATTTCTTTCTTTTCATTTATTTAATTTTATTTTTTGTTTTTGGTTATTCTTAGTATATTTTATCAAAAACCTTCTTTTAATTCATCGTATTATAAACAGATTAGAGTATTAATTAGATCTATTTATGTTTAAGTTAGAACTAATTTAGTGCTTACCTCCCTTGGGTACCATTCTCGGAGTACTCACCAACTCCGTTGTAACTATATTACAACCTGGCCCATATACTTGCAGATATCGTCTTTCCACATCTTTTGTGTAGGATTTCTACTCCAGACGTTGGTACGTTTAGAGGCGTTCATGAACTTCTAATTTGCAACTTACTTGGTTAAGTCTAGCTCGCCAAACATACTAGTGAACACATTTAGAAGTAATCTGGCGAACCTCTTACTACATCTTTTGGCGTTTGTTGAAATGCTAGTGAACTCTTCGCTGATACACTTTTGACGATCTCCCACCTTGGCAAACTTCCTAGTTTGCTGAAGTACTGACGAATCCTTACTTGCAAGGCCAAAACTTCTAGGCCTGATCTCGGGATGTTAAAACTCTCCCCCACTTAAGACATTTTATCCTCGAAATGTTCAACTTCAAACCATTGAAAGTATTGTTGTTTCATAGATTCTTCAGCTTTCCACGTAGCTTTACTGGTCTTATGATTTTTCTACAATACTTTGATTAAAGGAATTCTCTTGCTTTACTGGTCTAATTCTGACAAGGTCAGGTCATAATTCTACTTCATCTTCTGCCACCACATTGGATGGGTTTATACGACACTTCTTTAGCATAGACACATCGAACACATCATGGATCTTATCAAGTTTGCGGGGCAACTTAATTCGATATGCTAGAGGGCCGATTCTTTCTACCATTACATAGGGACTAACAAATCTTGGGCTTAGCTTTCATTTATGCTCAAACCTTAGGACTTTCCTGTATGGTGATACTTTTAGAAACACATGCTCACCCACATGATACTCAACATATCACTGTTTCAAGTCAGCGTATGACTTTTATCTGATTGAAACAATCTTAAGTCTTTCACATATTAACTTAAGTTTATCTTCAGTTTTGTGAACCAACTCAAGTCTAACAATTCACTTCTCATCCAACTTAGCCTAACAGAGAGGTGTTTGACACCTCCTTCCATATAGTGCTTCAAAGAGTGACATCTGAATACTTGCTTGGTAACTATTGTTATAGGTGAACTCTGTCAAAGGTACATAACATTCTCAAATTCCTATGAACCCCAAGACCCAGCTTCACAGCATGTCTTCAACACTTGTATCGCTCTCTCAGTTTGGCCATCTATTTGAGGGTGACAAGCAGTACTGAATTGAATATTCGAACCCAAAGCTTCTTGCAAAATCTTCCAAAATCTTGAAGTGAATTAAGGATCTCGATTAGAATTTATTAAAACTATCACACCATGTAATCAAACTATCTCAGCAACATACAGCTTTGCGAGCCTTTGCAAAGAGTAGCTCGTGTGAATAGCTAAAAAGTGCATACTCTTGGTGAGTGCCGTGTGTGAAATGATATGTGAATTGTGCAGTATACATGTCGAATTAAGTAATAAAGGGATGAGTGAGATCGTCTTCACAGGGATTAGAATGGTATAATTTGGTCAAGTTATTACAGTGAGGTATGATTAATGTTATGGAAAACATAATATTAAAAATGCAGTGGTAATTTGAAGGAATATGGATGTGTGTAATATGTGTAACTGAGATATAGTGGGAAATGCTGTGACAAGAAAAGAGTAAGAATGCAATGTCAAATTCAAGAATAATTACCTGAATAATATGCAAACAAATAAGTAAACAACTAAAAATGCTATGGCGAAGATACTACAGAAAAGAATAGAGGGTCTATGGTGTTGATTTGAAAGGTCGGGATTACTAGGAATCTGCCCTTACAGACAGTAATGCCTCGGCAAAACCATACTCAATCTACTACTCAGAAGAGTCTAAAAATGGTCTGCTTCTTTGGAGAACAAGACCTCAAGTTACCTTGCCTTAAGAGATATATGTCTATAGGTCTTTAGCACGATGCCCTGAACTATTTTTTTTCTTTCCGTATGAAAGTTTCTCTATGTCTAGAGGCTGCTAAAAGTGTTCCATCAAACACTTGCTCCTATCATTCAATTTCAATCTCATTAACCTAACCTTGTCAAAATTAGATTAATTTAATGAACATGCTATACATCCATCTATGTTTAGATTTTGCAAACATGCAATTTTGTAAAAACTCATTGAATGAAACAGTATATTAAAGCAGATCTTGTGACAGCCCGATTTTGGGGCTTATTGGAACAATGGTTTCAGAACCACTAATCTGAGATCGGAGAAAATTATTTTTTTTATTTTATGTGTTATATTATGATTATATGGGTGCATAAAAATTTTGGTGTATTAATTTTTGTGCTTGCATGTTTAATTGCGAAAAAGGACTAAATCGCATGCAAAAGTTTTGTTCTAAGAGCTAGAGATGTCAATTATCTATGAAACATTAAATTAGAGGTCCTTATTGAGTAAATAGACCACAAATTTGTTAGTGGCTGGACATGGAGACAAAATCATGAAATGTCAAAGGATTAGGTGGGGTGTTGGTGACCAAATTGACTAAAAATAAAGTAAAGAAAGAAAGCATAGTGTCCATCTTCCTCACCATCGAAATTTTCAGCAAGATTTAGGGGTTTTTGAAGCTCAAACTTTCAGCCAAGTTATCCTCTTGCAAGTAAGTGATTATGATGGTTATTTTTTATGATTTTTGTGTTTTTAGAACCCCTAAAGCTTAATCTAGCTAATGAGGAGACTATTTTTGTAACACCCCTAACCTATATCCTTCGCTGGAAAGGGGTTACAAGGTATCACCAGACAAGACACAACTTCTGTACAATCACAAATACACATAATTTACGTAAGCATAACTAAAGCATAAGTCCTCTTAAACATTAATATACCATTTAAATTGTATTACAATTACTATTCACCTTAAAATTTTAATCAAATCCATAACATACTTATAATCCAAAATACACTCTATTTAGCATGCCTCATAGTCATATAGCATATGCCTTAAATTACATATACTAATTGAATACTCATCATAAAAAAAATGGTATTTGAATATCTAATAAATATCAAACATTAATAATACATAATTGAATACATACACTTATTAAACCAATCTAATCATGACACAAAACTTTATAACAAACAACATATGCGGCATCATTAATTTCCTTGTGCACACAAATCATACCAAGTTTATCCAACCATTATTCACCACATAATGTGTATTTCTATACAGGGTCTTAATTAGTTATAACATGGACAAGTATACTTATAAATTCATCTAAGTATTTATGCGTATGACTATTGAGTTATATATCATTTTAATCATACTTTAATAAATGCTAATATGACTATTTCATATATCAAACATCAAACATCTCATTTCATTAATAATACATGTATGCAAATTAAAAACCAAACAAGCACAACACGCCACTTAAAAACCAAACATATATGTATCTTTAACTTCAATTTTCTTAAGGTCAAAATATACTATAGTGTTACTTGCTTGAATTCACAGGTAAGCTTATCAATATGAACCTATTTTCAAAACAAACATACATATATTTTGGCATCGTATGAGCATATTAAATAGAACCAAATTTGAATGCAAATATTAGTTAATTTATAAACTCAATTCGCATACCTAATACCAAACTTTAATTTAATAAAAACATACACAATGATATATATATAAATAATTTACCTCAACATGTATTACTGCTATTAAGCATTAAAATTACACCAAAACTTTTATCAAAACAACCTAGTCACAAATTCAATTCCTTGCTTCATCAGCTGAACCTATTAGCCAAATATCAATCATAATATGTATACCTATAAATACATTACCAAACCGATTTAGTACATACCAAAATCCAAAACATATAGTCATTTGTCACACCATTCAAAGTATAAAAATGTACTTCTAAAATAAACATACACCTTGTTGCAAAATTTATATCTGGCTAAATATTTTCACTTTCAATTCATAAAACAAAAACATTAACCAAGTCAACCATAATTAAATTCAAGGATTAACAAGACATACCAAACTCACTTCACCTATATGCTACAACTGAACTTACCTTATATCGAAACACTTAACAAATCTTTAACAAAACATATCAAACATAATTCACATATATATAAGCCATGGCCAAATCACCAAAACCAAACATATCTATCATTTGATCAAAAGCATAAAAACCAAGCTTAACAAAATAAATAAGCCATTTTCACATGGCTCATATTTACATAGCCCAAAATCAAACATATTAACTAGCCTATACATGCCATTGGTTCAAATTCAAACTTATAAAGTACCGAAGACAATCGATAGTGTGATAAACTTCTCTGACGATCCACGAGCTCGTAACTAGCTTCCAAAATCTATAAAACAAAGAGCAACCACACACAATAAGCTTTCACAGCTTAGTAAGTCACAAGCAAATGAGACATTCAATCACATTCATAATTCAATTTAGCTAAACCAAAATAAACCATCATAAATTCATTTACATTTCCAAACTTATAATTTCATAAATCAAGACATATAATTTTGCATAAGTTTTACTTTGGCCGAATACTGATTTGAACATTATCATGTTTAACCTTCATTTTCTACATCACAAATACATTATTTGGCAGAATGTATACATTCACATATGCATACACATAATTCACATTAACATATAACATTTATATCATCAATTCAAACATCCAACTTACCATATTTTCATAACTTAGTATGAATACATACCTGAGCCTTTTTAACTCAATTTTACACTCGGTCTTAACTTATCATTGCCCGTTGAACCATTTGGAATTAAAAAGGATACTCGGATAGTCGAACATTTCGTACAATGCCAATGTCTCAGACATGGTCTTACATGTAATCACATATTGATGCCACTGTCCCAGATAGGGTCTTACACGTAAGTCACAAGTCGATACCAACGTCTTAGATGTGGTCTTAGACATAAGACACAAATCGATGCCAACGTCCCAGACGTGGTCTTACACGATAACACATAACGAAATCTTATGTCATGGCATGTGTATCCTAGCTATTCATATGGGACTTTCGAACGTCGTAACTTGATCAAATCAATCTTGTAAACATTGCTCCCAAGCATATAACCATTTGGCCATCACTTATAAATATTCATTATACTTATTTTAGCATTTAAAGTTTACATATATTCAAAATTAACAGCATTTATTTGCTTATAAACTTACATCGGATATTGCCGGATGAAATAGAACGGTTATTCAATTATTTTTGTTTTCCCTGATCCAAGTCCGGTTTCTTTGGTTCTTGATCTAAACAAATTCAAATTAAACTTATTGAAACACAATTCATTCAATTTTGTAACGCCCCAAAATCTAGGTAATTATTTTTGTATGTTTGAAGAACAACTATCTGCCTGTCTTAGGGGTTAAGTGATTTGGTGTGTTTGGGAGTGTCTGAGAAGTCATTGGTTCAAGCTTGGGCTTGTGCAAAAAAGTTTTATTTTTAGTGAATAAACCCTTGCCTATAGTTAGTAGGCTCTTAAATTTTTATGGGTCAAAGCAAGACATAAAAAGCCTACTGGTCTAGGGGTAAGTGGCGTGTTACTTATGCCAGCAGACTAAGGTTCGAATCTTGGTGGAGGCAAGGGAGTATTTGTTTTGCTGCTGTGCCATGGGGGGAGTTGTAGTTTGACTGAAACACTGAAGTGGTTGAGAAGAATTCAAATGCAGTGGTTGAGGGGATGTGTGATCGGGTGGAGAGATTTGAATAAGGATTTTAGGATAAAATCAAGGGAAGTGAGGGGAGAGGGAGTGTTGCGTAACACCTCCAACCCATATACGTCGCCGGATTAAGGTTACAAGGTATTACTGGACATAGCACAGATCAGGACATACATTTACTACCTTTCTTGTTTCGCAATTCAATCACATCAATACACATACATTTTATATTTAATAACAATAGTACACAACTTATAAATCAAAACACATTCAAATAATTATTATACAAATAGTTCACTTGACCAACTAAAACCCGATCGTGCTTCACTACTTAAAATTCACCAGCAAATCATGCTTTAAAACTTTCAAGCATGTCAATATCAATTATTTATCCACATATTCGAAATAACTAATATGCAACAAAGCCATGTTACATGTACTTAATACATATAAGGTTCGAGCTATATGATGTCAACAGTATTGGCATTTGCTTCCTGAATACATGTTCAAACATATATCCTTATACTTCATGCATCGAACAATTGTCAGTACAATTATCTCATAGACTAACTATTAATCATATCATTATTTTTATTTAATTTTCTGTACATGCACATATTAAAAACATAACAACCATATTACATGGCCTAGTTTTTATTTTGTTCTTATTCATGCATGCGGCATTTATTAATATAATACCATAACCGAACATATTATATACAATTTTTTAAGTCACAGAATAATGCACCATGTTTGACCACAAATAATAGATTAATGATATACATAATCTATTAGCATATTATATGCACATGCAATTGCATTTAAATATATAGTCACTATTACAATGATATTCGAATAATAATTATTACTAAAAATCCTTTTTGCTTAATAGTATACCTACTTTTAGTAGGTTTAACAAATCATTACGTAAAGCTTAATGACCAAGATCATAAGTAGCATACACAATTATTTAACCTTTCAAAGAACCAAAAACATGCATACTTCCCATTTACAAGCTTGCGTAAATGTGTACACAATAGAGCCATTTTCGAAAGTGTCCATATTTCATTATCACTACCAAGCTAGTCATTACATATTCGGTATTGTATATCATCCAATCCATAGTATCTTTATATAATGCTATAAGCCAAATATCATGCTATCATTTTAAGCCATCTCCTTAGCCTAATATACATATACAATTAAATTATCATTTCTAAACCAATTTACCCATTTAAGACATGTCATTTCAACTCAATAATAAAACCACAAATTTTAATTCAGTACACACTCGAATATATAGTCATTCTTTTACCCCATTAATAAGTCGAAATATAGATAGTCTCCAACCTTCATATGCATATTTCCATTCATATGTCATAACCCAAACTCACTTAAATACCAAATCCAAACATACCACACATATTATAAATATATATATAACACATAATCACAATCATTTAAACTTAACATTATTTATCTTACTATAATACACTAAACATACCTCATTTACCTCATTGCCGAAACACATGAATAAACACCACCACATATATATATGCCATACCATGTAATTACTAACCATATAAGATTAAACCATGACCAAAATAAACTTAAGCCATAATTGAACCAAAACCCAACACAAGGAAGGTAATTAAGCCATTTTCGCATGGCTTTTATACACACTCTTTCGAATTAAACTAACTCCAAAGCTAGCCTATACATGCCATAGTTTCAAAGAAATTTCAGCTTATAAAATACCGAAGTTAGTCGATAGTGTGATAGACTTTGCTGACGGTTCTCGAGCTCGTAACTTATATCAAAATCTAGAAACAAAAATACACACAGAGTAAGCTTTTTAAGCTTAGTAAGTATTAAGCAAAGTATTAAATCAAATAATCATTCAAGCATTATCAAAGCCATAATTAATACTATAAGATTTTTAAAGCTTAGCACATATATGACCCACTAATGCCAAATGTCATTTCCTTTTCTTTAACATCCTCAAAATTATTCTTATCTCACCTTAATGGTGCAAACTCACCAAATACACTTATATGTAATATGTATCCATATATAAAATCCGATCAAGTAAGTACAATTTACATTTAACTACAAATAATCAATCATACACATATGCAAACATATCCATTTGCCCTCACATAAGCATTTACACATATAACCGAATCTCAAGGCACAGCCAAGATTAAGTTCCAATTTATCATACTCATTATTTGTAAGACCAAATGCACATATTTAAAAATCTTACAATAATACTTCAACTATATCACATATTGCTTACTTCGAATAGTAATATAATAACTTACCTTAATCATTGCAACTATGAAGCTTATACTTACCTGGACATTTAGCTTACTTACCGTAATTGCATTCCACCTTATTAGTGATCCATGTATCCTCTATTTATAATATATCACTGGCATTAAGCCTGTTAGGAAATAAAGCCTGAATACACACCGGCACTAAGCCTGCTAGGCAATAAAGCCTAAATACACACTGGCACTATGCCTGCTAGACCTGAGGTCTGAAATTTAATCACCAGCATTTTGCCTGCTAGGCAATAAGCCCGATACACTTCACCGGCACAAGGCCTGCTAGGCAATAAGCCTGATACACTTCACCAACACAAGGCCTACTAGGCTCGAAGCCCGAGTATCAATATAAATAAACCATTTCATACACAGTACATATTACAAATATCACATCTCACACATAATTCATATTATTTTCACATATCAACTTCAATTAAATATAACTACATTTCACTATTAAAATCACCTATCATATTAGGCTTTGGCCTATTTCGCACTTATAAATTCATAATTCAAAATGTAATCAAGGTTGTAACCAATGTTAACGATATTAAATTGCTTAAAGACTTACCTCGAAAATCGTCGGACAGCAAAATCTGACTATTCGATAATTTTTATTTTTCCCGATCCAAGTTTGTTTTTCTTTGTTCTTGATCTAAACACATTAAATTTAAACTCATTCAATCACATTTCATTGTAATTTAATCCAAAAACACCTAAATGGGAAAATTACCATTTTGCCCCTGATATTTAACATTTATCACAGTTTAGTCCAAATAGCATAAAACACAAAATATTCAAAATTTAGCTTCACCCTAGCTTGGCCGAATTTCACTAAGGTCCCTAACAGCCCATTTCTTTTATTTATTTCACATTTTGACCCCTCAATTTATAAATTTCACAATTTAATCCTATTTAGGCATTTTTATCAAAAATGCCTTAATTAAACTTAACAATCTAAAAACCTATATTTCTTTTCCATCACTAAACACCAATTTCATCAAGCTATCAACAATGGCATTTCATGAATATATCATCAAATTCAAAAATTAAAGCATGAGTCTTGAAGATTACTAAGCAACAATCTCAAAAACGTAGAAATTATCAAAAACCGAGCTAGTTACATACCTTAATCAAACCAAAATATGGTCGAATGTGGCTTTCTTTTCTTTTTTCTTTCCTTAACTAATTTCGGCAGCTCCAAAGATGAACATGCATGTCTTTTTTTTTTTTTATATTATACTAACTTATTTAATATATTATTACATCATTTTCCATTTATTTAACATTTACTTTCTTTTAATATCATTTAATAAAACATACAAAACATGTTCATTTAATGGCCTTGCCGTCCACTCACATACTTTTGGCTTAATTGCCACATAAGTCCTCCTATTTAAAAAGCCACAACACTTTAATACCTTGAAAAATAGCAAGCAACTTTCACTTTTAATGCATTTTAATCCTTTTGTCAAATTATACACACAGACGAACAAATTAACTTACGGAAATTTAACACAAGCAAATTCACACATAATAAATACTGAAATAAATTATTTTTAAAAAAAATATTTTTTTCGGACTCAGATTTGTGGTTTCGAAACCACTATTCCGATTAGGGTTAAAGTTGGGCTGTTACAATTCTCCCCCCCTTAGGGATTTTAGTCCCCGAAAATCTTACTAGCGAATAGCTTTGATTATATAACCCAATAAATCTCGAACTCAACTTGCCTTTACGATCGAATCTGAGTACTTTCTTCCATGGTGAAACTTTCAGAAATACTTGATCTTCGATTTGATATTGAATATCTTTACGTTTCAAATATGCATACAACTTTTGACGATATGATACAGCTTTCAAGCTATCACGGATCACTATCCTTTCCTGTTCTGTTTCTTTGATCGAGTCAACGTCGTGTATCTTATTTTCACTGAGTTCAGTCCAATACAATGATGTACGACATTTACGACTGTACAAAGCCTCATAGGGTACCGTTTTGATACTAAATTGAAAGCTACTATTATGAACAAATTCAATCGACGGTAAACCAGATTTAATCATTCTATCCACAATAAGCCAGATAACTTCTTTCTTGCTCAGTGTCAACGATAAATTAGATACAAAATCTATCATGACCCTATCCTATTTCTACTCGGGTATCATAACCGACTACAAAAACCCAAAAGGTACCTGATGCTTGGCCTTTACTTACTAACAGACTAAGCATTTCGAAACAAAGTCAGATATGTCTCATTTTATACCAGACCACAAATATAACTGTTTCAAATCATCATACATATTCATACTACTCGGATGAACAGATAACCGACTGTTGTAAACTTCATTCAAAATCATCTAAATTAACTCTGAATTTCTCTGAACCCATACTTGGTTTCTGAACCTCAAACAATTATTTTTATCAACTCAGAATTCAAATTTAATAATCGTTTCACACTGAGCTCACTTTGCTAACAATTCATAATTTAATAATCGTTTCACACTGAGCTCACTTTGCTAACAATTCATTGTTAACTTTCTAAGTATCACAAATTTGTTGAACAAAAACAATCTTGCTTTTAATTCGGCTATAACCTAGCCATCATCAGAGATCACTATATACGTATTCATTGCACACAAAGTAAAAAATGATTTTCTCCTCAAAGCATCAGCAACAACATTAGCCTTTCCTGGATGATATTCAATCACTAGCTCGTGGTCTTTTAAAAACTCTAATCATCGACGTTGGCTCAAACTCAAATATTTCAGAATCATTAAATACTTCAGACTTTTATGATCAAAACAAATGTGACATTCTCATCGAACAGATAGTAATTCCAAATCTTTAATGCGAACACAATAGTTGCTAACTCCAAAACCCCGAATACCCGATGTAGATACAGCATAACTTAAAAAAAACAGACTTTGCGTAAAAGATCTCACATTTATTAAATTTCGCATACAACTGTTTATCTCACAAAGTCTGTAACACAACCTCAGATGTTCGGCATGCTCGGTTCCATCATGAAAATAGATCAAAATGTCATCAATGAATAATATCACAACCCGATCAAGATACTATCTGAAGATTCGATTCATCAAATCTATAAAATAGTAGGTGCATTAGTAAGTGCAAAAGACATAACCAGAAACTTATAGTGTAACATCTTGGAAAGGGCCTATGCATTTTTGGTTTAATTGTACGAAGTGACATGTTTTATGTACTAAGAATAAATTTTGAATATTTTTGGAAACCCGGAAATGTATGGAAATGATCTGGAAATGAACATTTTTTGGAAACCTGAAAATGTAAGGAAATGTAAGGAAATGTATGGAAATGTATGGAAATGTAAGGAAATGTAAGGAAATGTGAGGAAATGTATGGAAATGTAAGGAAATGCAAGGAAATGTAAGGAAATGTCTTGTCTTGGAAATGTAGGGAAACGTCCTGGAAATGTAAAGGAATAAAGAAAAAAGTGAATATTTATAGAAACTAGGAAAATGATTTAGAAATGATTCAAAAGAGGAAAGTGAACATTTCTGGAAACTTGGAAATGTAAGGAAATGTCAAGTTTATAGAGCCGAACGAAAATTTTTGGAAACTAAGAAATGACCTAGAAATGACGAGTTTTGAGGTTTAAAAGGGGAAATTAAGGCAAGGTGGCCTTAAAAGAAAAAGTTTGTGAAATTTGACACAAACAAAGCTTGGAAAAGTGGCTGAAGATGTCACTTAGGGCCTATGGAAATGGCGCCATATGCAAGAGGAATGGGCCTGAGTTCGAGTCACTTGGGAAGCAAATAAAGGAGGTTTTATTTTTGCTTCCAGAAGACTGAGGTGGATGGCACATGATTCTAGAAAGGAGGTGTTTTATTTTCATAAATATTCGATTAAAAAGGTGATAAATAAAGGATTTTTAAATTGGATTATTTTGAAGAGATAAATGTTGGATTAAACTCTTTTATTTATGATAATTAAAAGGATAAAGTTATCAAAATAGAAGAGTGGTGGCCAAGTAAGGGACTCTATCCTAGTAAATTTGACTATAAAAGGAAAAGAGAGGCCATTCAGCATTATTTACTCTTCCTTGATAACCTCTGCCGAATTTTCTCTGCAACCCCTATTCTTTTCTTCTTCATTCTTCTCCTCTCAATATTCCAAAAGCCGAAAGTTCTGAGAGCATCATTTAGCCATAGCCGAATCTCTGAAGGTTGAAGTGAAGGTGCAATCGATTCCTTCAAATAAAGGTAAGATCCAAGTTTGGTTTAAATTCTTTTATATTCTAGACCTATCGAAAATTTAGGGACTAATCTCTATTATTGATTTTGGCCGAATTATGGAAGGGTGTTTTCGGGATTTAAGAGTTGTCAACTACAAGAAGGTATTTTTCGGGAATTCAAGGATCTAAGGTAAGACATATGTATATTTGGTCAAAGGTTATGTTTTATATGTTAGATTAAATCTAACATATGGTTATAGGAATTTTGACAATTCCTAGGGAGGCAAGGATCAATTTTTGAGAAGTTTTCTCAAGGTAAGTTTAAGAATACTAATCCTACTAGGATTTGGATTAATGGCTTTTTATTAAATTAGTAAGTGATTAATCAAATGTAGGGATTAAGGATCTAAGCGATAGATCAGATTTCGAAATCTCAAGGAATTTGCTAAGCGAATCAGGTGTGTACCCCACACTACTTTATAATATGTATTATGGCTATGTTTATTAAAATATGTGTTAATAAGAATATGAAAGTGGCTAAGGTACCATGTTAAGGTACTAAGTACTCAGGTACGTTTCCTACTTCTACTAGGAATATGAAATATGATATTCGTAACATGAGAATATGATAAGAATGTGAACTCTGGTATATTATGCATATTAATATATATGGGGCATATGGTTGTATATTGAAAGGGGAAGTGAAAAGCGGTGACTTAAGACCACAGTGATCTGAAAAGTGGTGACTTACGACCACAGTAATCTGAAAAGTGGTGACCCAAGACCACAGTAATCTGAAAAGTGGTTTCCTAAGACCATAGATGCGGAGCCTTAAGCCCGCAAATTGGTGTGTAGCGGATGGAGGGTTGACTTAGTAGTCCCCACGGTGTGCTTGGCAGGTACGGAAGTGTGTAGCGGATGGACAATTAGGTTTGGGTTTGGGAATGCATCATAATTTGTATGCTATGATATGAATGTGTAATATTTGTTATGCCTGATTCTATTATGATTTAGTGCTGGTTACACATTGAGTCTGTTTGACTCACCCCATTGGGGAATATTTTTCAGGTGATGAGCAATAATGGACCGGGTCGGCAGGAGCTAAAGGTGGCCATGCATAGCAAGGAGAAATCTTATTATTTGGGATTTTTATTTTTACTAAGTACTTTAATTTTAAGTTTGGGAATTATTTGATGTAATAAGGCCATAAAGCCATAGTTGGATTACTTTATTTTATTTTTATTTATTAAAGTTTAAAGTATATTTATTCAAAACAAAGCCCAAACGTTTTGTCACCATAAATAAATGGGTTCCAACATAAGTTAAATTTGTTTTCAACTCAAGCCCAACCCAAAACAATTATTTTTTTTTTAAAATCACACAAGTTTTTCTCTAAGTAACAAAGAATTTTGAAACCGGTTTACTTTAGGAACATACCAAATTTGGTCAAGGCTCGTGGGCCGGGTTTGGGGTGTTTCAGTTTGGTATTAGAGCCAGGTTTCAAACCCTCGGCCTAGGGGTTTAAGGCCCAAAATGTTTTCCATTCGAGCCCAAATAAGTTTTGTAAAAATATTTTATGAAATCAGCAGGTTTTTCTGGCATGGCACCTAAGTCTCCAACCCGCAGTCTACCAGGTAAGTATCCCTATCTAATATGTGATTTATATTATGATTTGTAGAATGGTAGAAATGGAACGTAGATTAGAATATTAAGTATGTGAACCCTAGGACTAGTCTACTCAAACACAAGTGCATAAGACTTAAGAACCATTAAACCAACCTATGATTAAGTCGCCGAGCTAGGGTGTGGTAACTGTTGTGTGCATGTCTAGGAGTGGATTCAGTAAGAGCTTGGTATTTAAGCAGTCCTAGCGACTCACCTCCTCTTTACTCGAATCCTACCTGATGCGTAGTAACCGTTCACCCTAACCAAGATGACTTAGTCATCGGCTAAACACAATAACTAAAACCCGAAAGGGAACTAGCCGTGTTTTTATAAAAACCCTAGTTTTAAAACTCTTAAATTACCTTTTCAATTTGTGAGAACTATTTTTACAAAATATTCCGAAAAACTTTCGATTTATGAAATTACAAAAATACCCCTAGTGGTAAATTACAAAAATACTTTGGTTTATGAAATTCCCAAAATACCCACAGTTCTTATCAAGATTTCATTACTTTATAAAATGTTCAAAAACCCTAATTTGTAAATTATCAAAAATACCTTGAACTTGGAAAATTTATGAAATTGCCCCTAACTTACAAAATTACCAAAATGACCCTGGTTTTCAAAATTTTGCAACAGTATCGATTTGGAAAACAAATTCTCAAAAAGAACCCCCAAGTTTTGCAACTTTTGAAATACCCCTGAATTATTAAATTTTCCAAATTTACCTTGGTTTATTACCAAAATACCCCCGAGATTCAAAATTACCGAAATACCCTCGAATTTCAAAAATTTTCCAAAATACCCCGGGAATTTAAAAATATTAAGATACTTTGTGACAAAATCATTAAGGAACTTTTTCTTTTGGAAAATTACAAAAATACCCCTGTAGGACAAAATTACGAAAATACCCCTGGGTAGTGGAGAAACAACAACAATGAAAACTACAACATTTCTCTGAATGAACGAAAGTTCATAATTGGTTGATGAATGTGAACGTGACTTTCTGAATAGTGAACTTGAGCTGAGAACTTTGTTTGATCGAAAGAACCACTTTTAAACATCTCTTTTCATAAAACTGTTCGCGGTTAATCAGTGAAACAAAAGTACCAATGTATAAAACTCTTAAATCAGATTAAATCGCGACGTTAGAAAGTGAGTTCTAAGGGACGTGAACTTAGAGGTTGTGCCTAGAAAGTATGATGGTTCTATTAAGATCAGAGTACGCAGCGTAAGTATAGTGCGATGAGAAGGATTGTACGACTGTTAGTGAGTAATTTCGAGGACGAAATTATTTTTAAGGAGGGTAGAACTGTAACATCTTGGAAAGGGCCTATGCATTTTCGGTTTAATTGTACGAAGTGACATGTTTTATGTACTAAGAATAAATTTTGAATATTTTTGGAAACCCGGAAATGTATGGAAATGATCTGGAAATGAACATTTTTTGGAAACCTGAAAATGTAAGGAAATGTAAGGAAATGTATGGAAATGTATGGAAATGTAAGGAAATGTAAGAAAATGTGAGGAAATGTATGGAAATGTAAGGAAATGCAAGGAAATGTAAGGAAATGTCTTGTCTTGGAAATGTAGGGAAACGTCCTGGAAATGTAAAGGAATAAAGAAGAAAGTGAACATTTATGGAAACTAGGAAAATGATTTAGAAATGATTCAAAAGAGGAAAGTGAACATTTCTGGAAACTTGGAAATGTAAGGAAATGTCAAGTTTATAGAGCCGAACGAAAATTTTTGGAAACTTAGAAATGACCTAGAAATGACGAGTTTTAAGGTTTAAAAGGGGAAATTAAGGCAAGGTGGCCTTAAAAGAAAAAGCTTGTGAAATTTGACACACACAAACAGATTGGAAAAGTGGCTCAAGATGTCACTTAGGGCCTATGGAAATGGCGCCATATGCAAGAGGAATGGGCCTGAGTTCGAGTCACTTGGGAAGCAAATAAAGGAGGTTTTATTTTTGCATCCAGAAGATTGAGGTGGACGGCACATGCTTCTAGAAAGGAGGTGTTTTATTTTCATAAATATTTGATTAAAAAGGTGATAAATAAAGGATTTTTAAATTGGATTATTTTGAAGAGATAAATGTTGGATGATTAAACTCTTTTATTTATGATAATTAAAAGGATAAAGTTATCAAAATAGAAGAGTGGTGGCCAAGTAAGGGACTCTAGCCTAGTAAATTTGGCTATAAAAGGAAAAGAGAGGCCATTCAGCATTATTTACTCTTCCTTGATAACCTCTACCGAATTTTCTTTGCAACCCCTATTCTTTTCTTCTTCATTCTTCTCCTCTCAATATTCGAAAAGCTGAAAGTTGTGAGAGCATCATTTAGCCATAGCCGAATCTCTGAAGGTTGAAGTGAAGGTGCAATTGATTCCTTCAAATAAGGGTAAGATCCAAGTTTGGTTTCAATTCTTTTATATTCTAGACCTATCGAAAATTTAGGGACTAATCTCTATTATTAATTTTGGCCGAATTATGGAAGGGTATTTTCGGGATTTAAGAGTTGTCAACTATAAGAAGGTATTTTTCGGGAATTCAAGGATCTAAGGTAAGACATATATATATTTGGTCAAAGGTTATGTTTTATATGTTAGATTAAATCTAACATATGGTTATAGGAATTTTGACAATTCCTAGGGAGGCAAGGATCAATTTTTGAGAAGTTTTCTCAAGGTAAGTTTAAGAATACTAATCCTACTAGGATTTGGATTAATGGCTTTTTATTAAATTAGTAAGTGATTAATCAAATGTAGGGATTAAGGATCTAAGCGGTAGATCAGATTTCGAAATCTCAAGGAATTTGCTAAGCGAATCAGGTGTGTACCCCACACTACTTTATAATATGTATTATGGCTATGTTTATTAAAATATGTGTTAATAAGAATATGAAAGTGGCTAAGGTACCATGTTAAGGTACTAAGTACTCAGGTACGTTTCCTACTTCTACTAGGAATATGAAATATGTTATTCGTAACATGAGAATATGATAAGAATGTGAACTCTGGTATATTATGCATATTAATATATATGGGGCATATGGTTGTATATTGAAAGGGGAAGTGAAAAGCGGTGACTTAAGACCACGATGTCTGAAAAGTGGTGACTTACGACCACAGTAATCTGAAAAGTGGTGACCCAAGACCACAGTAATCTGAAAAGTGGTTTCCTAAGACCACAGATGCGGAGCCTTAAGCCCGCAAATTGGTGTGTAGCGGATGGAGGGTTGACTTAGTAGTCCCCACGGTGTGCTTGGCAGGTACGGGGGTGTGTAGCGGATGGACAATTAGGTTTGGGTTTGGGAATGCATCATAATTTGTATGCTATGATATGAATGTGTAATATTTGTTATGCTCGATTCTATTATGATTTAGTGTCTTTGGTTACACATTGAGTCTGTTTGACTCACCCCGTTGGGGAATATTTTTCAGGTGATGAACAATAATGGACCGGGTCGGCAGGAGCTAAAGGTGGCCATGCATAGCAAGGAGAAATCTTATTATTTGGGATTTTTATTTTTACTAAGTACTTTAATTTTAAGTTTGGGAATTATTTGATGTAATAAGGCCATAAGGCCATAGTTGGATTACTTTATTTTATTTTTATTTATTAAAGTTTAAAGTATATTTATTCAAAACAAAGCCCAAACGTTTTGTCACCATAAATAAATGGGTTCCAACATAAGTTAAATTTGTTTTCAACTCAAGCCCAACCCAAAACAATTATTTTTTTTTAAAATCACACAAATTTTTTTCTAAGTAACAAAGAATTTTGAAACTGGTTTACTTTAGGAACATACCAAATCTGGTCAAGGCTCGTGGGCCGGGTTTGGGGTTTTTCATATAGTGTCCGTATCTCGTTCTGAAACATACATCAGAGTCTTTAAGGATACAAATTCTTCTTTCAAACCATCCTTCAATTCATACATGCACATTCAAAGTTTGTTTCCAATTCATAGGTAGATTCAAGCACATACATCCCAATTAACCTTTCAATCAAATAATTCTAATCATATTAACTACTGAATCAGTCTTTTCAAGTAAATCTTTCTTCTCATTAGAAGGATGACCCCAGACATATATTTATACAAATTAGTCTTGATCTTCTATCATTTTCACTTTTATCACTATCAAACTTTCACGAGAACTAGAAAAGAGTTTATAATAAAGTTGTCTCATACATTAATCATCGAAACTCCGAATTATACTATAATCACCTTAACCACATATAAATAATTGAACTTTATTAGGAACTATGTCTCAATCCTATAATGAGTATTATCTCAGCTGTTAATGAAGTATCTGAACATAGAAAAGAATCAAATACGATTTGGATAGCAACCATTGTAGAATCACATCTTCTATAATTCTAAAGAAGGTACCATTGTATTCTCACATTTCAAGCCAGAAATTATAATTGCAATAGACATAGTCATCTCTGTCAAATAGAAATCTCTTGCAGGTAATCACATGGAATCATAAAAATACCGTAACAGAAAAATTTCAACATTTGGAGTTACACAGAATATCTGAAAATTACAACTCATATAATATAATATTTGTTCCGATGATATCCCAGAAATATCCAGAAAAATCAATGTCGCTCATAGATAATGAAATTCACAGTAATAGAAGTAATATATCTTCACATATTTTCAACATGGAAATAATCAATAGGAACAGAATATTAGTCTCATACAGATTTTACCGTCGACTTTCGTATCCACACCATGGAATAAATTTTTCAAAGGAAGAAATAACAGTGTCGAATATAACCCAAACAGATCAACGATATTTTTGTCTATTGATATGCTTAGCTAATGTTCTTATACGATAAAACTTTTTTTTTAAATAAACAGTCACATATACTTCTGAGGATAAATGTACACACAGAATGTCCGAATGGAATCATAATAACTGCTCGACTATAACCATTGTATTCAACTATCAATAGAATTCAAACATCAATCCCCTGTCTAATTCTGTCATCAGAAATTTTCATATTATCCCATCACTAATGTAAATCAATTCAGAAAGCTTTCGATTAATACTTTATTTAGCTAACATACGAATAAGTCATTTGATCGGAGTTAACTTCTCCTTTCGCAGTGACTTTGCAAAATCTGAATAGTCTTCAGAACTGCCCAATATCTCTTTTAGTACTATCTTCATTTGCTGATTCATTCTCCTTTCTAACCACATTACTAATCTTTCAAGCACGGATTTTTCTAGAACTTCACATTAGTAAGCTTATTCATTCCAACTCTTATAATAAAATTGAAACATTTTCTGACAAGGGGGTGAGGGTAGTAGAGCCTCAAATTTAACTCTCACATAATTGCGCATAATACATACTATCACTAATAGTCAATTCATTACTAATTTCACATTCTCAAATCATTTAATAAACATTTTCTTTAAATCACTTTTATTATTATCACATTGTTCATATGCCAACTCAAATCACCATTTCAAAATCATAGCATTTCAGATAGCAATCATAACTCAAATATAATATCTAATATGGTCATGTAATTACCACATTTATCAATAACAACATGTCATATAATTTGATTCTTACCTTTATGAGTCTCAACTCATCATCAACACATCTCCACTCAATTATTTAAATATTTGTTTATGTACCATCTGAATTAGCTCAATTGGAAATCTTATCTATGTCATCAAAAAAAAAAAATTCTTCGTTAGAGTCAGGAGATATCACACTATTGCAAATTTAATATGGCATGTATAGCTAGACTCACATACGCTATGGTAGTCCTAGAACCGACTAAACCATAGCTCTGATACCAATCAAATGTAACACCTCTAACCCATATACGTCGCCAGATTAAGGTTACAAGGTATTACTGGACATAGCACAGATCAGGACATACATTTACTACCTTTCTTGTTTCGTAATTCAATCACATCAATACACATACATTTTATATTTAATAACAATAGTACACAACTTATAAATCAAAACACATTCAAATAATTATTATACAAATAGTTCACTTGACCAACTAAAACCCGACCATGCTTTACTACTTAAAATTCACCAGCAAATCATGCTTTAAAACTTTCAAGCATGTCAATATCAATTATTTATCCACATATTCGAAATAACTAATATGCAACAAAGCCATATTACATGTACTTAATACATATAAGGTTCGAACTATATGACGTCAACAGAGATTGGCATTTGCTTCCGAATACATGTTCAAACATATATCCTTACATTTCATGCATCGAACAATTGTTAGTACAATTATCTCATAGACTAACTATTAATCATATCATTATTTTTATTTAATTTTCTCAGACATGCACATATTAAAAACATAACAACCATATTACATGGCCTAGTTTTTATTTTGTTCTTATTCATGCATGCGGCATTAATTAATATAATACCATAACCGAACATATTATATACAATTTTTTTAAGTCACAGAATAATGCACCATGTTTGACCACAAATAATAGATTAATGATATACATAATCTATTAGCATATTATATGCACATGCACTGTACGAAATATATAGTCACTATTACAATGATATTCGAATAATAATTATTACTAAAAATCCTTTTTGCTTAATAGTATACCTATTTTTAGTAGGTTTAACAAATCATTACATAAAGCTTAATGACCAAGATCATAAGTAACATACACAATTATTTAACCTTTCAAAGAACCAAAAGCATGCATACTTCCCATTTACAAGCTTGCGTAAATGTGTACACAATAGAGCCATTTTCGAGTGTCCATATTTCATTATCACTACCAAGCTAGTCATTACATATTCGGTATTGTATATCATCCAATCCATAGTATCTTTATATAATGCTATAAGCCAAATATCATGCTATCATTTTAAGCCATCTCCTTAGCCTAATATACATATACAATTAAATTATCATTTCTAAACCAATTTACCCATTTAAGACATGTCATTTCAACTCAATAATAAAATCACAAATTTTAATTCAGTACACACTCGAATATATAGTCATTCTTTTACCCCATTAATAAGTCGAAATATAGATAGTCTCCAACCTTCATATGCATATTTCCATTCATATGTCATAACCCAAACTCACTTAAATACCAAATCCAAACATACCACACATATTATAAATATATATAACACATAATCACAATCATTTAAACTTAACATTATTTATCTTACTATAATACACCAAACATACCTCATTTACCTCATTGCCGAAACACATGAATAAAACACCACCATATATATATATGCCATACCATGTAATTACTAACCATATAAGATTAAACTATGACCAAAATAAACTTAAGCCATAATTGAACCAAAACCCAACACAAGGAAGGTAATTAAGCGATTTTCGCATGGCTTTTATACACACTCTTTCGAATTAAACTAACTCCAAAGCTAGCATATACATGCCATAGTTTCAAAGAAATTTCAGCTTATAAAATACCAAAGTTAGTCGATAGTGTGATAGACTTTGCTGACGATTCCCGAGCTCGTAACTTATATCAAAATCTATAAACAAAAATACACACAGAGTAAGCTATTTAAGCTTAGTAAGTCTTAAGCAAAAGTATTAAATCAAATATTCATTCAAGCATTATCAAAGCCATAATTAATACTATAAGATTTTTAAAGCTTAGCACATATATGACCCACTAATGCCAAATGCCATTTCCTTTTCTTTAACATCCTCAAAATTATTCTTATCTCACCTTAATGGTGCAAACTCACGAAATACACTTATATGTAATATGTATCCATATATAAAATCCGATCAAGTAAGTACAATTTACATTTAACTACAAATAATCAATCATACACATATGCAAACATATCCATTTGCCCTCACATAAGCATTTACACATATAACTGAATCTCAAGGCACATCCAAGATTAAGTTCCAATTTATCATACTCATTATTTGTAAGACCAAATGCACATATTTAAAAATCTCACAATAATACTTCAACTATATCACATATTGCTTACTTCGAATAGTAATATAATAACTTACCTTAATCATTGCAACTATGAAGCTTATACTTACCTGGACATTTAGCTTACTTACCGTAATTGCTTTCCACCTTATTAGTGATCCATGTATCCTCTATTTATAATATATCACTGGCATTAAGCCTGTTAGGAAATAAAGCCTAAATACACACCGGCACTAAGCCTGCTAGGCAATAAAGCCTGAATACACACCGGCACTAAGCCTGCTAGACCTGAGGTCTGAAATTTAATCACTGGCATTTTGCTTGCTAGGCAATAAGCCCGATACACTTCACCGGCACAAGGCCTGCTAGGCAATAAGCCCAATACACTTACCTACACAAGGCCTGCTAGGCTCAAAGCCCGAGTATCAATATAAATAAACCATTTCATACACAGTACATATTACAAATATCACATCTCACACATAATTCATATTATTTTCACATATCAACTTCAATTAAATATAACTACATTTCACTATTAAAATCACCTATCATATTAGGCTTTGGCCCATTTCGCACTTATAAATTCATAATTCAAAATGTAATCAAGGTTGTAACCAATGTTAACAATATTAAATTGCTTAAAGACTTACCTCGAAAATCGTCGGACAGCAAAATCTGACTATTCGATAATTTTTATTTTTCCCCGATCCAAGTTTGTTTTTCTTTGTTCTTGATCTAAACACATTAAATTTAAACTCATTCAATCACATTTCATTGTAATTTAATCCAAAAACACCTAAATGGGCAAATTACCATTTTGCCCCTGATATTTAACATTTATCACAATTTAGTCCAAATAGCATAAAACACAAAATATTCAAAATTTAGCTTCACCCTAGCTTGGCCGAATTTCACTAAGGTCCCTAACAGCCCATTTCTTTTATTTATTTCATATTTTGACCCCTCAATTTATAAATTTCACAATTTAATCCTATTTAGGCATTTTTATCAAAAATGCCTTAATTAAACTTAACAATCTAAAAACCTATATTTATTTTACATCACTAAACACCAATTTCATCAAGCTATCAACAATGGCATTTCATGAATACATCATCAAATTCAAAAATTAAAGCATGAGTCTTGAAGATTACTAAGCAACAATCTCAAAAACGTAGAAATTATCAAAAACCGAGCTAGTTACATACCTTAATCAAACCAAAATATGGTCGAATGTGGCTTTCTTTTCTTTTTTCTTTCCTTAGCTAATTTCGGCAGCTCCAAAGATGAACATGCATGTCTTTTTTTCTGTTTTATTATACTAACTTATTTAATATATTATTACATCATTTTCCATTTATTTAACATTTGCTTTCTTTTAATATCATTTAATAAAACATATAAAACATGTTCATTTAATGGCCTTGCCGTCCACTCACATACTTTTGGCTTAATTGCCACATAAATCCTCCTATTTAAAAAGCCACAACACTTTAATACCTTGAAAAATAGCAAGCAACTTTTACTTTTAATGCATTTTAATCCTTTTGTCAAATTATACACACAGCATTTAACAAATTAACTTACGGAAATTTAACACAAGCAAATTCACACATAATAAATAATGAAATAAATTATTTTTAAAAAAATATTTTTTTCGGACTCAGATTTGTGGTTTCAAAACCACTATTCCAATTAGGGTTAAAATTGGGCTGTTACATGTTGTGCCGAAATTGGACTCTAGCACTCAAGAAATTAGGCCAGAGTGGTATACTCCTCTTTTGGTATACTCCTCATTTTGGTTTTGTTTGGGATTTGCTTTTCTTTTATTGCTTGAAGGCCGAATGTGGTAGGGATTCAGTTTTACCTCGTTTGTTTTCTTTTTAATAATCATTTCTTTGGTTGAATTCTGCCTCTTTCAATCGCTTCTTCTTCGTTTCTTGTCCCTTCTTTTTCTGTTCTTGGCCGTATATACCAACTTCCCCTCCTTCGTGATCTCTTCTCCTTTCTCCCCTAAACTGTTTCTCTTCTTTCTCTCCCTTAAGTTTTGTGCTACCGATTTCCCAATTCTGGTCACTGTCGAAACCATTCCTCTTCATTCGCCGGTTGACTTTGCTCCTTTCTTCTCTCAAACGTTTTGAGCCTTCATCTTGTTTAGCGATTTACCACACTTTTTCGATAAGTGAGTATGGCACTTGAAGTTTCGGCTTCTGATTTACTTAATTGGGGTTTTGTTTAATTATTTTTGACAGTTATAAATCGAGGGTGAGGAGCTATGCTAGTGCCGAATCCTTCCACTATTCGGTTCTCTTGCTCTCTTTCGGTAAGTGCTATAGATGAATCATTATTCCCTTTCTTCTTTTGCCTTAAGTGGTAACTGATAGCAATTGTATGGCAGTTAAGGAAGGATCAGGGAACTCCTAATCAATCACTAGAGACTAAGATTCGTGGGAATCATAGTGGTTCAATTGAAGGTAACTCTACTCTATTCTATGAAAGGATTGCTGGTTTTAGGTTTCATTTTAACCGTAAAGCAGGACTGATGGTGATTTTTGATTGGCCAAATGTAGGTTGGTGAGTGCTTCAGCGACTATTCGAGATGAATTGAAACAAGTTGTGTAAACACTGCCCAAATCGTAAACCAAAAAGCGCTAGAAAATATGACAATTGACGCTACACGAGCATGCGCTCGCTCGTGTGGTAATCCAAACGCATAAAACATAGGTGTTAGGCTATTGAGGCCTCCATGAGCGATTTCATGGTATTAAGCTATTTTGGGCCACGTTGGGCCGAAATGGGCCGTGTGGCCCAAAAGGCTTGTGGGCCCCACACAGGTAAACCACACGAACATGTGGAGAATATTAGACCGAGCTATGTAATTTATATGGCTGAAACCAATTCTGGGCTATGTGGACCACACGGGCTCGTGGGCCCACATTATAGGCCTTGGTCCCATTTGCAGTATTTGACTGTTAAAGTTGGACGGGTCGCCCGATATGACTGTGGACCTACTAATGGGTCGGTAAGTACACCTCGACCCCAAACTGATAAAATAACTATTATGCCCCTAAGATATAAATGGCTGTTATACCCTTATGATATAAAATGATTGTATGCCTTATGTTATGTATAACTGTATCTGAGCATGCCACGATATATATGTTGCATACATGTGTGATATGTTGCATGGGGCTGGGATTATTATGGTTGGAGGAAGTGTACTGTACTGGCAACTCTGCTACAAATACTGTTTAGTGCCGCGATCGGTGCTAATTTTTAGAGTGTAGGGATGGATGGGTGATTTTATCCCTACATGGAGTGTAGGGCTGGACAGAGTGGAGTGTAGAGGCTGGATGGGTAGAATTTCTGATTACATGCTAAACTATTACTGTCACTAAAATGAGCTAAGGCCCACACTGATACTGATACTGTATTTGGCTAAGGCCCAACTGAACTGAACTATTATGGATTTGGGCTTAGGCCAAGATTGTACTTGCCTATGGCCTGATTGGCCATTTTGTTTATATGGGGTTACACACTGAGTTTTAGTGAATTCATCTCTCTATTTATCTGTACAAGTACTCCCCAGTCTTAGGCGGATCGATGCTGCGAGGGATTCGGAGGTGGCCACACAACCGCACCTGCTTTTATATTTGAGCTTTAATTTCAATAAATTTGATTTGGGTATTTATTTTGTATTAAGGCTTCTTTAAATTTTAACTTTTAATTTAGGGATTTTACTTATTTTAATTCACATATCAGAGTAGTAGGACGTGGATTTTCAAAAGATAAATGCTTTTCAAAACACCACGTTTTTGTAACTTGCTATAAAAGCTTCCGCATCAAGCATTGTTTTAAAATATAGTAACAAACTAATATGATCAACGTTCTACTAAAAACAACTTGAGTTTTAAAAGAACAGGATACCCTAAATTTTTGTTAAGATCATAAACGAGATTTAATAATAAGAATGGATTTTCCAAAGAAACTATGTTTTCGAAAAACACTTCAATATGATATCGCCAAATTCAGCCATAACATCTGGGCCGGGTTTAGGGTGTTACATTTAGTGGTATCAGAGCCAAGTTTCAAAACTCGACTATGGCTTTTGGGTTTCTTCTGAAACTTGGAATTTTCAAAAAGAACTGTTCCAAACTATTTGAAAGTATTTTGAAATAGTTTTACTGGAAGTGTGGTACACCGACTCTCCGGTGGCGATAGTTTTACAGCTAAATACTGATATTGATGTCCATAATATATCTGTTAATCAACACTGGAAGTATAAAACGTTGCATAAAATTGTTAAAAATAGATAATACACAAATAGATAATGAGCACTAGAGGTACTCGTGGAAGGGGTACAAGAGGCCGTGACAGAGGCCGTAGGGGTGCTCGGGCTGGGTCTTCGTCATCGGGCCACATGCCTAACGCTGAAGCTAAAGAGGCACCGACTTCATCTGTGACTGAGACTGGGTCTCATGATTGAGTGGCTAAGGATGAAGCATTGTTTCAAGCTATGTTACGAGTTCTGGAGAGGGTCGCTTGTGCCCAATATTGGTATTGTGGTCTATGGGTCTGTCATAGAACGACTCCGATCTAATAGGGACGAGATCTGTATGGGTATTGCTGGAGTTGCCCTAAAATGGCTGAATATTGGATTGAGGCCACAGAGAGGATCATGGATGACCTCGACTGCAACCCCGAACAAAAACTAAAAGGTGCAGTGTGATTGATACGAGATGAAGCCTATCAGTGGTGGCTTACAGTTAAAGAGGATACTCAATCTAATAGATTGACATCGGTATTCTTCAAGACTACTTTCCAAGGGAAGTATGTGAGCGCTAGTTATATGGATGCCCGGAGGAGGGAGTTTCTGAATTTGACTCAAAGGGATAAATCAATGGCTAAGTATGAAGCTGAATTCTTGCGATTAAGCCGCTATGCGCGTGGAATGGTGGCAAATGAATATGAGCAGTGTGTTCATTTCAAGGACGGGCTCAGGGATAGTCTGAGGGTTTTGATAGCTCCGTAGAAGGAGCGAGAGTTTTCCACACTGGTAGATAAGGCAAAGATCGCTGAGGAGGTGAAGCGTACTGAGCGTCAGAACCTAGAGAATGGTAGGAATAAGAGTGATTCAGAGCCATCAAGTTCCATTCAGTGGCCGAAGAAAAAGGCCAGAGTGGATGGGCCGGTCAAGGTTTGGGCCCTTATTGCTACTACTGGACCGCAGCCATGTGTTGACTGTGGTAGACGCCATCAGGGTAAGTGCTGGAAAAGGATTGGGGCATGTTTGAGATGCAGATCATTAGAGCACTGTATCAGAGATTGTCCACGAAGGCCTGATCAGATGCAAGTTACCGACAGGGGTACTGTTCAACTGCAGAGAGGTGTTCAGCAGCCACCGAGAGGCTGTGGTCAGGCCAGAGATGGAAATGGTATGGCCGTGGTCGTGGATCACTGGGCAGAGGTGCTGGTCATATTGAGGCGAGGCAGCCAACTCTAGTTTATGCCGCACATCACCGAGAGGACGGAGACGCCCCAGATGTTTTACTGGTACGTTCCTTATTTATAATGTACCTTATACTGCACTGATTGGTGTTGGGTCTACGCATTCATATATAGCATGCTCGGTATCTGAGACTTTGGGTATAATGGTTGAAACCACTGCGAGTGAGGTTATTGTGTTGAGTCCTTTAGGGTAGTCAGTTAAGGTAAACAGATTGTTTAGAGATGTACCTTTGGAAGTTCAAGGAACCATCTTTTTAATGGATTTAATGGAACTTCCTTTTGGAGAATTCGCCTTAATACTGGGCATGGATACGCTGGTTAAGCATCAGGTGAATTTGGATTGTGCTACTAAACGGGTGGTACTGAAATTGTGGAGGGTGATGAGGTGGTAGTAATAGGGGAACGTCGGAATTAATTTTCAAATGTGATTTTTGGCTTGAAGGCCGAGAAATTGGTTTGGAAGGGTTGCGGGCGTATGTAGCCTACATCGATGTTGTTGATTCTAAGGTTTCGTCTATTAAAGATATCAGAATAGTTAAAGATTTTTCGAATGTTTTTCTCGATGAACTACCAGGACTGCCTCCAAACCGTGAAATTGAATTTGGGATTGAGCTTTCACCAGGTACGGCTTCAGTGTTCATCGCTCCTTATAGAATAGCACCGAAAGAGCTAGTGGAGCTTAAAGCTAAGATTCAAGGGCTACTGGATCAAGGGTTTATCCACCTTAGTGTGTCTCCATGGGGAGCACCAGTGTTATTTGTGAAAAGGAAGGATGGATCCATGCACATGTGCAATGACTACCGGTAACTGAATAAATTGACTATTAAGAATAAGTACCCCCTGCCAAGGATTGATGATCTATCCGACCAGTTTCGAGGAGCTTCGGTCTTCTCTAAGATTGATCTCTGATCGGGTTACCATTAATTGAGAGTGAAAGAGGCTGATGTTCACAAGACAATATTTAGGACTCGCTATGGTTATTATGAGTTCCTGGTGATGCTGTTCGGACTGACGAATGCACCAGCAGCTTTTATGGATCTGATGAACCGAGTCTTCCAGCCTTATTTGGATCGGTTCATAGTGGTTTTTATAGATGACATCTTGGTGTATTCGAGAACTGAGGACGATTATGACGCACATCTCCGAGTTATTTTGGAGATTCTGAGGGAGAAACAACTATACGCTAAGTTTAACAAGTGTGAATTCTGGCTACGAGAGGTAGCATTTCTGGGCCATGTGGTATCTACTCAAGGGATTAGAGTTGATCCTCAGAAAATTGAAGCGGTTTTGGATTGGAAGCCACCTAAGGCGGTATCTGAGATTTGAAGTTTTTTGGGTTCGGCAGGGTATTATAGACGTTTTGTTGAGGGGTTTTTGTTGATTGTTGCACCTCTGACTAAACTGTTGCGTAAAGGGTTGCCATTTGTCTGGACTGATAAGCAGCAAGATAGTTTTAAGAAACTTAAGAAGGTTTTAAAGGAGGCTCCTGTCTTAAAACAGCCAGAGTTTGGGAAAGAATTCACCGTCTACAGTGATGCATCACATATCGGTTTAGGATGTGTGTTAATGTAAGACAGTAAGGTAATGGCATATGCGTCTCGCCAGCTTAACTCTCATGAGGCAAATTATCTGATGCCTGACTTGCAGTTGGTCGTAGTGGTATTCGCATTAAAAATTTAGAGGCATTACCTATACAGTGAAAAGTGTATCATTTATACAGATCACAAGAGCCTCAAATACATCCTCACACAGAGGGAGCTAAATCTTAGGCAACGTAGATGGATTGAGCTGCTTAAAGATTATGACTGTTCGAGTGAATATCATCCTACTAAGGCAAATGTGGTGGCTGACGCACTAAGCCGTAGGGCTATGATGGATATGAGGGCGATGTTTGCACGTCTCAACTTATTTGGTGATGGTAGTTTGTTGGCCGAACTTCAAGTTAAACCATCATGGAGGGAACAGATTAAGGGTAAACAGTTGAAAGATGGGTCTTTGGGTTCTCGATTCCGACAAATTGAGAGTGGGGAAACTTCAGATTTTGGACTGAATAGCGAAGGGGTATTGTGTTTCCGTGGGAGAGTCTATGTACCAAAGGATAATGATTTGAGGCAGTCTGTACTGCGAGAGGCACATAGTAGTCCTTATGCTACGCATTCTAGTGGGAATAAAATCTACGGAGACCTTCATGAGTTATATTGGTGGCCAGGTCTTAAGCGTGAAGCTACTGACTTTAAGAGTAAGTGTCTAACTTGCCAGCAGGTTAAGGCTAAACATCAGTTACCTTCAGGGTTGCTTCAGCCAGTTAAAATTCCACTTTGGAAGTAGGAGAGGGTAACTATGGACTTCGTTAGTGGGTTGCCCCTAATGCCTACTAAGAAGGATGCAGTATGGGTCATCGTGGATCGGTTGACCAAGTCAGCCCATTTCATACTAGTTCGTACTGGTTACTATTTGCAGAAGCTGGCTAAACTGTATGTGGCTAAGATAGTGAGACTGCATGGGGTATCAGTTTCCATCATATCAGATAGAGATCCTCGCTTCATGTCTCGATTCTGGAAGAAGTTACACGAGGCTTTGGGTATAATATTGGACTTCCGTACTGTGTTTCACCCCCACACAGATGGTCAATTAGAAAGGGTGATTCAAATACTGGAAGATATGTTAAGGTGTTATGTAATAGATTTCTGAGGCTGTTGGGAAGACTATTTGCCATTGGCAGAGTTTGCATAAAACACTAGCTACCAGTCTAGCATATAGATGGCACCTTACGAGGCATTGATCGCTGTGATCAGAGTCTTTAAAATTTATAAATAGAATGATCAAACCTAGAAACTAACTCTAACAACGATTAAAGGCAAGTGTACCTATCGAACATTAGTATAGCTTAGGCAAGACCGGATTATCAAACCCAAAGGAACTAAAAGTACTAATACTAACTTTCATTTTATTATTTAGCCTAAAATAAGTGAAGTTGTTTAATCTAAAACCAACAAATAACTAAGCTAAAGAGACAAAGACAAAAAGAATGGATTGGAAAATAACTTTGAAGAAAAACTCAGTTGATCACGACGATACCCTCAGGAAGAATTCACCTAGACTTCACTTGTTATTAAACCCTCAACCATATGATTTATTTACTTAGTTTGATCCGTAAGACTCCCTAACGTATATTAAACCCTCTCTCGAGGCGAATAACGCCTAACCTTAGGTTAATTAGTGGAACTCTCATTCTATTATAATAACCCCCTAGAATAGCAGTAAATCGATCTATGGACTCCCATATTAGGTTTCACCCTAATCCGGCAAAATCTCGTCACCTTATCTCTAGGTGTGCGATCAACTCCGCTTAATTATGCTAGATCTATTCTTAGGCAGGGTCTATTCCTCCTTCACCTAAGCACATCAAATTTGGATTAAGCATGAATAATTAAGAACGAACTAAGTATTTATCATATAATTCAGAAATTAATAACAAGATCCGTCATAGGTTTCATCGCCTTCAGGTATCTGAAGGGTTTAGTTCATAACAAATAAAGAAAACATCTCAAGAGAAAAGATAAAACAAAACATAAGAAATTCCTAAAACTCCCCGAAGGAATTGAAGGAGAATTTCACCGTCTTGAGTAGAACTCCAGCTTCTTGAGATAGATCAACTGGCTAACTTCGAGTGATTCCCACAATTCTGACCTTTCTGGTTTGGCTCCTTGGCCTAGCTAACTGCCCCTTTTTCAGCTGGTACCTAGAGGGTTTATATAGGCTCTTGAAATACGTATCTTTCTCCCTAAGTATCCAAATCCGATTGAAATTGCTATTTGCCATAATAGGGACACGGCCATGTCACACTCCCGTGTGGATTGACTTCAAGCCGTGTTCAGATTTCTTAATGAGACACGACCATGTGAATCGGGAGGAGGTCGTGTTCTAGATGTTCGACAAGGCACGGTCGTGTGGTCTCTGGGCCAGGCCGTGTGAATTTCGTGATATGGCCCATTTACTCCGTTTTGGGCTCGTTTTGTGTTCTTTTCATCCTCGAGTGCTTTCCTGGGTATAAGACTTGGAAAGAAAGGATTAAGAGCACCTTTTTACATTAATCAAGGGATAAATCATCCAAAAGTAAGCTAAATGTGGGATTAAAATATGTTATAATCACGGTTTATCAAATACCCCTACACTTAAGCTTTTGCTTGTCTTCAAGTAAAATTCTCAAGTCATAATTAAAACGAACTTCCTTGATTCATAATATTTATCAATCATGCTTTATCATAATTCAAAGATATTTCATACATGGATAATTCAACTCAAAGAGTCCTAAAGATTCAAACAATCAAAGTCATACATTTGTAGCACGAAAACATAGGCGTTTCCCCTCATCTAGATAATTACCTCTGATTCAAAACTGACAAGTATTGACATCCACACTAAAGATTCGCTCAAATCACTCGAAGTGTTTAAGGTTTAGAATTAAGCACTCAAAATTCAAACATGAAAAGTTAACCCCATAGGCTTGCATGAAAATCAAATCTCCACCACTGTAAAATGAGATGATACACAAATCAAAAGGTCTTAAACAGGGTTGTAACGGGGTTAGGGTTAAGGTGTGGATAAAGGTTGAATTAGAAGGTTAGAATCGAGATTGACTTGACAAATTACCTAACTAGAAACACAAACTAATAATAAGTAATTACATCAAATGAGGATTTGAACTACTAATTCTCTAATACGAGCTTCTTCTTCAATATTTTGGAATTTAAATATATAGGCTCAATTGTATAGAACAAATACTGAATATATTTCATTTTTTTAAGAACAAGTCAAATAATAAAGGATGAATTTAGCTACTAAAATAATTAGGCAACGGATCAAATCAAATCTCGACATAAGGGTAGTCAAAAAGGATGGTGATAGCAAATACAAAGGGTTTTGGGTTAATATTAGTAGGTATGTCAATAAAAAGGGTTGTTAGGATCAACGGAGTTCACTAGCGGTTAATTATGAAGGTAGGCTTTTTGATGGAGTAAGTGGGTTAAAGCCTAGGTGCCTTTATCATCTCGGTATATCAAATCATAGGTGTGGTCTCGACATGTATAATCAATGCAAGTTCTAGAATAACAGATCAATGTTGACACACGCATAATAAAGTGAGCAAGAAAAAAAAATATGCTCAAAAAGGCTCAAAATCTCACAGAAGATTATGGGTTTTTTATGTCAACCTTATAAATTTTAAATTTCAAGATATCATTCAAATTCAGGTAGACAACCTAGAAAATTGTTAATTTTGAAAAATAGACTTATCATGCTTGATTCTCCAGTATTCTTTAAATTTAATCATCAATGCACAATTATCAATGACTTACTTTAAAACATATTAACAAACATCATAAATCAAAGGAAATTTAATTCTAATCATAATATGAGAAACTTACTTTTTGAACAAGGCATAATTCAGGGATTTTCAAATAATACTATAGTTAACCCCCCACACTTAAGTTGTACATTGCCCTCAATGTACAAAGAGAGATAATAGCATTTAGTAGATAATCAAAAGAGAGGGAGAGAAGTGAAACTTCCTGAATTATAGATGAAATCCTTGGAGTATGCTTTATGGTGGATGTGATGACTAGGTATAAGTGATAAATTTTTTGTTCCTTGAGTTGTATATTAATTCTATCTAATCTGCGAAGTCATTAATTAAATGTTTAGGGAGAAATATTTAATGAATTTGGTAGAGATACTCGAGGGTTAGATAGCTAGTGATAAAAGAAACTGAACTGTACTAAATAAAAGTTTGAACCAGACAAAATAAAAAGTTTAATAACTAAAAATTGAACATAAATAAAAAAAATGGCAAATAAAGATAAGACAAAGGACTCAAAGGTCCTCATCATCTGCTAAGTCGCTGGGTGGTTGAGGCGGCGATATATGAAAGTGGTGACAAATCTGCTGAAGCATGGCCTCAATGCCGTTAAATCGTCGAGCGATATCATTGAATTGTTGAGTACAGTAGTGTTCAAACTGAGTGAGGTGTGCAAAAATGTCATAAAGTGAAGCTGTTGCATAGGAGGGATGCTGGCTCAGGAGTTGCGCCTCCTGTGGTGGTGGGACATCATCAGTAATGTCCTCGAGGTCATTCTCGTCGGTGGGGGTTGCGAGTTGGTATTGGGGAGGGTCGATCCCACGTCGACGCTAAATCATCCTCATAAGCAGCATCGTCTGGATGCCCTATGGCGCCATCTACCCTATCAGTGTGAGTGAGGAGGTTTGTGTGTTGGTTTTGAGGAGCCCGAAGTACCGAGACAAGTGTGTAATGTAGGGACCCATAGATATGATCCCTTGCCGATGCTGCTCCGTTTGATGTTGAATAGATCGGGCTATAAAATATGCTAGGTCGACAACATGTCCGTTCGACATGCACCATAGATAGTAGGTGTCATGAGTATTGACGACGTCGGTGCTTTCTCGTCGACCTGTCAAAGTATGAGCCAAAATAGCATACCTCAGAGACGGAGGCAAGGCCGTTGTTTTTGAGCGACTGGGGTCATAATTGTGGTAGTTGGTAGCTATCTTGTGCCAACATTGGGTGGGCCTGAAATGTATATGGCGATGCAACTCTAAAAGGTCATTCTCTACTACGAAGTCGTTCGTATAAATTCCTAAAGCAGCTCCAAACTGCGGTACGTTCATCTGTCGTATAGTGCCGCCCAGACAAAATTGTATCATGCCTGGATCCTCGTAATGGTTCATCACTCTTTGAAGTTGAAATGTTGAGCATAGCTCCAAAGTGAGCTCTAGGTATGTGGGCTCGACAATGTTGAAAAACTGCTCCCACAGATTAGTGGTTAGGAGAGCCCGTATGTCACCGTCAAGATGGACTTGTTCTAAAGCGTCCCAATCAATGCATCTACCGGTGCCGAGAGGTCGCGCCCATAGTGCCTTGTACCGGTCCTCTTGGGCGGCTTGAGGGAATTGGACGGACCGGTGGTGCACTTCGGTGGTTAAACTAGTAGAAGATGAGCTGGGTCCCTTTCGTTTATTAGAAGTGGTGGCTGCGGTTCGCTTTCCTCGTGACGACGACATTGTACCTGAAAATAGTTGATATTCAAGTAATTTTCTACCAAAATAAAACAAGTAGTTTGATCAATACCCAAAATATTCAAAGGCTAAATAAGAATATTTCAACCATGAGCAACCATTTCGATAGTAATTAGTTCTATCTAGTTTTAATTAACTACCTAAACAATGACTATCATATTGAAGGTAGTAATCAAATTAGTTCTAAAATTATAAAGATTAGTTTAATGATAAATAAAAATAATAGTAAAAAGAGACGGAACAAAATTAAATTTTAATCATATAATAAGTAAATAGATGGGAATGAAATAATGAAAGGTGACCAGTAGTGCTTTCGAGCGTGTCGGTGTGGACAGGCGGAGCACGGGCGTGTAACAGTGGCGCACGGTCGTTGCTGTAAAAATTCTGGGTAACATGGCGGTAGAGTGGGCGTGGACCCCTACTAACACGGGCGTGGCTTCGTTTTTGTATGGAGTTATGAAAGGAAGGGGGTGAGGGGGTTATGGGAGTCAAATGGGGGGTGATTTTTGTTGATGGTGGCCGGATTAGGGGGTAGTTTTTGAGGAAGAATGGCTAGGGTTGGGGATTGGGAAGAAATTTGGGGAAAATGGGGCTATGTTTCTTTAAATATGAAAGGGGACATGGGCAGAGGCCACGTGTCTGTTATTCAGCCCGTGTTTTTTGCGATTTTCAAATTTGGGTGCATTTGCGATGTTGTCCATGCCAGTGTTCTCTAGGCGTGTGCTATTATGTTCACTTCTCCCACGCCCATGCTTTAGGTCGCCACGCCCGTGTATATATAGTCAATGTCTCACACGGTTGGTAGGCATGGGCGTGGCCAAAATCAATAACATTTATGGTTTGGGGTGTTACAAATATAGTCTAAAAAAACACATAAATGGGTAAATTATCATTTTGCCCCTCACATTTTTAACTTTTCACAATTTAGTCCTTATTGCATAAAACACAAAATATGCAAAATTTCAATATTCCATGCTTAGGCCGAATCTTCCTCATGTTTATACAAGTCCATAAATTTCATTTAATTTACATTTTAGTCCCTCAATTTATTATTTTTACAATTTAGCCCTAATTACTCAAATTCATCAAAATTTCCAATACAAAACATATTAATCCAAAACATCTTTTATAATTCATCATCTAAAATCACAAAGATGATAAATTCGTCAATGGCATAACTCAAAATATTCATCAAAATAAAAAATTAAGGCATGGGCTCTGTAAATTTCATAGGAACGATCTCAAAAACATAAAAATTATCAAAAACCGAGCTAGTTACATACCTTAATCAAGCTTAAACATCGCTGAATTTAGCATTCTTTTCCTTTGGTATATTCGGCTTTAAAAAGATGAACTAAAGCAGTAACTTTAACTTATGTTTTATTATAGTACCTTAATTTACTTATTCACTTTATTAACCTTTTTTATTTAAGATAATAATCTTATAAAATATGTACATAACCATCTATCACTTTGTTGCATGGTAAATTTGCAACTTTTACAATTTACGCGATTAAGTCCTTTTATTAAATCGGACACTC
Organism: Gossypium bickii; assembly: GCA_025503065.1. Lineage (NCBI taxonomy): Eukaryota > Viridiplantae > Streptophyta > Magnoliopsida > Malvales > Malvaceae > Gossypium > Gossypium bickii. Next base: position 59,255,716 of record CP106720.1, on the reverse strand, counting down.
AAACAATAAAATTTTCAAATGAGATTTTCAAACATATAAATTCACATAATATAAACACAAAAAATAATTTTAAAATATTTTTCTAACTCGGATTTGTGGTTCCAAAACCAGTGTTCTGACTAGATTCTAAACTGGGCTGTTACAATTTTTCAAAATGGTTGAAAGCCTAGGGTTTTGCCATGAGATGATTAGTGTTGTTTTCTAAAATTTAATGGAAGAAAATGAAATTTGATTGTTAAATAAACATCTTTTGTGAAGGGATTTTTCAAGAAAATACCTAAAAAGGACCTTTTTCTAAAGGTTGTAAAATGGGTAGTAAATGCATGAAATGTGAAATATCCCTGATTTATGGCTTATGCATTTTAGCTTAAGTAAATGTGAAAGCATGTTTAGGTGTATGAGAATGTGTTTTATAAACTTTAGGGAACTCTAGAATGTGTTTAATTCTCTTTAAAATTCGGCTAAATAGATAGATAAATGTGGATTTATTTTATTTATTTTGAATAAATAAAGATAAGAGATAAAATAGGAGGAAAGGAAGGGATGAGATAGGGTTTGATAGTGTTGGCCGAATAGGGGACTCTTGGGGGTAGTAATTTTGGCTGAAAGAGGAAAAGGGAGTACAAATCGGACTAAACTAATTTTTGAAGTTCATGGACCCAACCACTCCAACACGGGCACCGACAAAAGCCCACGGCCGTGCGACGCGGCCGTGGTCGACACTGACTTCTCAGAAATGACTGTGGCAATCTGCAGAACGGGCGTGGGTGAGCCAACAGCCTAGACACACGACTGTGCGAAGCGGCCGTGTAAATCGACACACCCTCGGTCCACGGGCGTGTGAATGTACAAGAATTGAAACTCTATTTAAACCCAACCCCCTCCCTATTCTTCTCATCCACTTCCCACTACTTTTCTTCTTCCTTTTTCTTTCTCCCCTCTCCATAACAAGTCTCTATACTCTTGAGCTACACCAAAAGCATGTCAAAGAAATGGCAAAATCAAAGTACATTCTCCTCAAGGGAGACTGATTTGCATAAGTTCATGCCGGCCGATTCAATCATCTGACAAGCCAAGAACATTTGAGGCCATTTACTTTTTATTTTTCTTTTCTCTTTTGCTTCAATTTCCTTATCTTTACTTCTTTTCTGCTTAATTTAGTTTCACTTATTTTAGTTTCATAGTGTCAGGTTCAAAAGGCTGCTAGGGAATCACGCCACTTCCGCCACCGCCAGCACCTCCCCAGCCTTAGAGGTCACACCCACCTCGAGAACCAACCAACAATAAGGACTCTTCAGTCCATAAATCTTTAATTTTCATTTTGTTTACATTTTTGTTTCCTTTTTCTTTATCCTTCTTACCTTTAAATATATATTTAGTTTATTTTAAAGGCGTCTTAATAATTCCTAGCTAATTATAAAGACTATGTCTGGGACATCGGCATCGTTTTGATTCGTATAAGCCCCTGTCTGGGACAGTGGCATCGATATCCGAGTGCATGTAATACATCGTCTGGGACGTTGGCATTGTACGATTATTCTGAGCCTTCTGAGTATCCTATTAGATTTATTACGGTTCAACGGGCAAGTCTATGATACTAATTGCAAATCTGAGCTATGAACAAATATGCGATTGTAAATCCAATTCAGGTATGTTGATTATACACTAACTGTGTATACAAGGTAAGCACCAATATGATCTTACTATGATGCTATGAATATGGAATTAATGATATGTTGTATAAAGTTTTGTTGAAATGAGATATGTGTTTATATGATCTTTGAATTGTGAATTTGGCTAATATGGTCAGAAGTTATGAATCAAAGAAAATATATGCATTTTATGCTAAGTTTGTTTGTATATTGACTTACTAAGCTTTTGGAAAGCTTACTATGTGTGTGTTTAATCTGTTTTATAGGTCGTCAAAGCTACTGAAGGCTCGGGACCGTCTTGGACCATCATCACACTATAGAACTTATTTTGGTATATTTTGATATTGTATAAAGCTAGATATGTCATGTATAGGCTAGTATTTTGGAATAAATAGTTATGTGATCTTAGCCATGTGATTTGGCTATTTAATAGTTGAAACTTTGTGTAAATGAATGTGTTATAGAATGTATCTTTTGGTATGATGGAAGAATGTGGAATGGCCAAGTTTGAATGAGCAAATGCATGAATTAGTCTTGTAATGATATGAGTTTTAATCCTTGAGATTTCCATAGTTGGGATTGGTTGAATGGTTATTTTGGTATGCTTTTGATGGTTTTATGTGCATGAAATATCTTGTTGAATATGGCTTGTAGGTATAACCCTTTGTGGGTGGCATTTTGGCCTTGTAAATGGCCTATAATGTCACACGGTTGTGGCAGTTTATCATCACACGACCTCGACACGGGCGTGTCATCTAGCCGTGGTGTGCAAGTCAGTAGTTAACATAAAAGTACGCGGCCTCAATACGGGCGTGCTTGGTGGCTGTGGTGGGGAAGTCAGTATATGACCTAAAAGTACACGGTTATGGCACACGAGTGTGCCTAATGATCGTGTTGGTATAGTTAGTATAATCAAGGATGGTTACACGGTAGTGTCTTGAAGCCGTGGAGGGCACACGGTCTCCTCCCACTGACGTGTCTCCCTTGTATTTTAGAAAAGTTTCAAATTTTCATAGAATTTCATATCTGTTTCAGTTTAGTCCCGACTCGACTTATAAGTATGATTAAGGTCTCGAAGACTCGTTTAAGGGGCATTACGTCTGAGAATGATGATTGAATGTATGATTTCGTCTGTGAATATTTTCAATCTGTCCGGTAACGCTCCTAACCTTATTCCAGCGAAGGACTCGGGGTTGGGGTGTTACATGTGATTGGTATCAGAGCTACAGTTTAGCAGATTCTGGAGTAACGTAGCATGTCAGAGTCAAGCTATACATGCCATATATCTGAATTGTGATAGTGTGATGAATCCTGACGTATAAATGTGATTTTCGTATAGTAATGGATCCCGAAAGAGCTGTAGCTGACGGCATAGAAAGTAATGCTCCTGCTCCTGCGCAAGGGATAGCGCCATCTGAATCGAGACCGGCTACGAGCGGTCAAGAGGGAGAAGCTAAACAAGCTTTCTTCCAGATGATGAGTGAGTGGTTCACTCAGTTTGTAAAAAATAACCCGAATGTTTCACAACCCCCGCCCCCGGTTAATCCCCCTCAGGCTATAATTGTGCCACAGGTTGTGCATCCGAATCTGTTGAATAAGCCTTCTGTTGACAAGATCCGTAAGTATGAGGTCGAAGAATTCCGAGCTACTAAAGATGATGATGCTGAAAAGGCTGAGTTCTGGATTGAAAATACTATCCGGGTATTCGATGAAATGTCTCTGACTCCAGAAAAATGTATAAAATGTGTTGTATCATTACTCCGAGATGCAGCATATCAGTGGTGGAAAAATTTGATTTCTGTTGTTCCGAGAGAACAAGTGACATGGGATTTCTTTCAAATCGAGTTTTGGAAGAAATATATCAATGAGAGATTCGTTGATCAGAAACGAAAGGAATTTTTAGAACAAAAGCAGGGCTGTATGTCTGTTGCGGAATATGAACGAGAATTTGTGAGACTGAGTCAGTATGCTGGAGAATGTGTATCATCTGAAGCTATAATGTGCAAAAGGTTCGAAGATGGCCTTAATGAAGACATTCGTCTGCTAGTTGGGATTTTGGAAAAAAAAGAGTTTATCAGACTGTATTCGTTGACTGAGCTTGCAAAGCTGAGGCACTGAGGAAAGATAAGAGAAAAGCTAAATCTGAAGCCCGTGATATGAGAAAAAGATTTCCAAGCAAATCATTTCAGTCATATTCGATGAAATTCAGAGATAACCAGAGTCGTTCGAGAGATAATGTGGGACATGCGAATAGAAATCAACCTAGACCGCAAATGAGTTCTAAAACTCCAGTAACCTCAGTGGCCAGTGTTGGTAATGTTCGATCCGAGAGACCTGAATGTAAACATTGTAGAAAAAGGCACCTGAGAAGCTGTAGATTAAACGACAGAGCTTGCTTTAGATGTAGATCGCTTGATCATTTTATACGTGATTGCCCGAGTCCGCAGCCGAACTAGAGATCATTCAAAATTTGAGATCGATAATGCACCTATGACAGGTAGGCCATCAAAAAATGTCAGAAATGTTAGTTGTAGTCAGAGAACTACGAGTGACAACATTGTCAGATTCGAAGCTAGAGCGCCAGCCAGAGCATATGCTAGCCGAGCTCGAGAAGAAGCTTCGTCACCAGATGTTATAACGGGTACTTTCACTCTTTATGATCCTTCTATGATTGCTTTGATAGACCCTGGTTCTACGCATTCATATACTTGCATGAATTTAGTGTTCAGCAAGACTTTACCTGTGGAGTCTACTGAGTATACTATAAAATATCGAACCCCTTAGATAAAAGTGTTCTGGTTGACAAAGTATGCAAGAACTGTCCGTTAATGTTCCAAGATATTTGTTTCCCTGCTGATTTGATGCTTTTTCCATTTGATGAGTTTGATATTATTCTGGGTATGGACTGGTTATTTATGCATGATGCTGTTGTGAACTGCAAAAGAAAGACTATAGATTTGAGATGTCCGAATGATGAGATCGTACGCGTTGAGTCGAATGATTGAAATGGATTGCCTGCAGTGATATCTGTTTTGAAAGCTCGAAGTTGTTTGAATAAGGGTTATGAGGCATATTTCACTTATGTGATTGATTCGAAAATGTCTGAAAGGAAGATTGAGTCAGTGCCTATTGTCTGTGACTTTTCTGATGTGTTTCCTAAAGAGTTATTGGGTTTACCTCCGATTCGAGAAGTTGAGTTTGGTATTGAATTGTTGCCTAGTACTACACCTATTTCGATAGCTCCGTATAGAATGGCACCAACCGAGTTGAAGGAATTAAAGTCACAGTTGCAAGAATTGACTGAGAGAGGGTTTGCTAGACCGAGTTTCTCGCCTTGGGGTGCTCCTATTTTGTTTGTGAAAAAGAAAGATGGCACGATGAGAATGTGCATTGATTAACGTCTGTTGAATAAGGTGACAATAAAGAATAAATGCCCGTTGCCCAGAATTGATGATTTGTTTGATCAGTTGAAAGGAGCTACTGTGTTTTCCAAGGTTGATCTGAGATCGGGATACTATCAGTTGAGAGTAAAAGATTCAGGCATTTCGAAGATTGCTTTCAGAACGAGGTATGGGCATTACGAATTTTTAGTTATGCCATTTGGACTAACCAATGCTCCTACTATTTTTATGGATCTGATGAATAGAATTATTAGACCGTACCTAGATCTATTTGTTTTGGTATTCATAGATGACATCCTGATTTATTCACGTGATGAAAAGGAGCATGCTGAACATTTGAAAGTTGTTTTGCAAACTTTGAGAGAAAAGTAATTGTATGCGAAATTCAGCAAGTGTGAATTCTAGTTGCACGAGGTTAGTTTTCTGGGACATATGGTGTCAGCATCCGGGATTCGAGTTGGCCCGAACAAGATTTGTGCTATTCTGAATTGGAAACCTCCGAGAAATGTATCTGAAGTCTGCAGTTTTCTGGGTTTGGCTGGTTATTACCGCAGATTTGTAAAAGGCTTTTTGACTATAGGTACTCTGTTGATTAGACTACTTCAGAAAGATGTCAGATTCGAATGGTCAGATAAGTGTCAGAAAAGTTTTGATCGGTTGAAAACTCTTTTAATAGAAGCTCCAGTGTTAGTACAGCCAGAATCGGGTAACGAATTTGTTGTGTACAGTGATGCTTCGTTAAATGGTCTGGGATGTGTTTCGATGCAGTAAGGCAAAGTGGTAGCTTATGCCTCGAGACAGTTGAAGCCTCATGAAAAGAATTATCCGACACACGACCTTGAGTTAGCTGCGATTGTGTTTGCGCTTAAGATTTGGCGTGATTATCTGTACGGTGAGAAATGTTACGTGTTTTCGGATCATAAAGTCTGAAATATCTGATGACTCAGAAAGATTTGAACCTAAGTCAAATAAGATGGTTAGAGCTGTTAAAAGATTATGAGCTCGTGATAGATTATCATCCAGGTAAAGGGAATGTTGTTGCTAATGCTTTGAGTAGAAAATCATTGTTTGCATTATGTTCTTTGAATGCTCGGTTAGATTTGTCTGATGATAGTTCTGTGTTAGTTGAATTAAAAGCAAAACCGTTGTTCTTGCAACAGATATGCGATGCTCAGAAATTTGATAATGAATTGTTAGCAAAACGAGCTCAGTGTGAAAGGAATTTCGAATCTCAATTTCAAATTGTTGATGATTGTTTGAGATTCCGGGATCGTATCTGTGTTCCGAGAAATCCAGAGTTGGTTCAGTTGATCTTGAATGAAGCTCATAACAGTCGTCTATTTGTTCATTCGGGAAGCACGAAAATGTATCAGGATTTGAAACGACACTACTGGTGGTCTGGTATGAAACGATACATTTCTGACTTTGTTTCAAAATGTTTAGTTTGTCAGCAAGTGAAAACCGAGCATCAAGTTCTGTCTGGGTTGTTGCAACCAATTCTGATTCCTGAATGCAAATGGGATAGAGTGACAATGGATTTTGTTTCTGGTTTACCTCAGACTCCGAGAAAGAAAGATGTGATATGGGTCGTGGTGGATAGATTAACGAAATCTGCCCATTTTATCCCGGTAAGATCTAATTTATCACTTGACAGGTTAGTCGAGCTTTATATTTCTGAGATTTTGAAATTGCACGGAGTACCGCCGTCAATTGTATCCAATAGAGATCCGAGGTTTACGTCGAGATTCTGGAAGAAATTACAAGAAGCTTTGAGAATGAAATTACACTTCAGTATAGCTTTCCATCCGTAAATTGATGGTTAGTCCGAACGGACTATTCAGATTCTGGAAGACATGTTAAGATGCTGTGTACTAGAGTTTCAGGGTTCGTGGGAACAGTATCTGCCACTGATCGAATTTACATATAATAACAGTTTCTAGTCAAGTATAAAAATCGTACCTTATGAAGCTTTGTACGGACGTAAATGTCGTATACCTCTGTATTGGACTGAACTCAGTGAAAATAAGCTACACGGGGTTGATCTGATAAAAGATTCAGAAAATAAAGTGAAACAGATCCGAGATTGCTTGAAAGCAACATCTAATAGTCAGAAGTCTTACGCGGACTTGAAACGTAAAGATATAGAATTTGAAATCGGTGACGAAGCATTTCTAAAAGTGTCTCCGTGGAGGTAAGTGCTTCGATTCGGACGTAAAGGCAAATTAAGTCCGAGGTTCATCGGATCGTATGAAATCATTGAACGTGTCGGACCTGTTGCATATAAATTAAAGTTGCCTTCTGAGCTAGAAAAGATAGAGAACGTATTTCATGTTTCAATGCTCCGTAAATACCGATCCAATCCGTCACATGTGATTGCCCCATCTGAAATTTAAATCCGAACTGATATGACATACGAAGAGGAACCGATCCGTATCCTAGCTCGTGAAGTGAAAGAGTTGAGAAAAAAGAAAATTCCGTTAGTAAAGGTACTGTGGAATCGACACGTGATAGAAGAGGCTACGTGGGAGCATGAAGATTCAATAAGACAACAATATATGAATCCCTAAGGGGGGAGAATTGTAACAGTCCGGTTTATACCCTAGTCGGAATACTGGTTTCGGGACCACAAATTTGAGTCCGTATAATATTTTAATATTATTTTTTGTGTGTTTAATTTGATTAAAAGGATTGAATTGCAGTAAATTCAAAACTAGCATGCTATTTGTTAATGTACCAATGTGATGTGGCTTATTAAAGGTGGAGTCCTTATGTGGATATTATACCTTTACTCATAGTAGTGGACAATTATGTCCATGTTATGAATGATTTTTATAAGTTTTATGAAAGGTTACTTATGTCATTTGTGCATTAATACGTGTTATAATAAAACAAAGGAAAAAGATGAACATTATCATCTTACTTTGGGGGTGCCGAAAGTTAAAAGAAAAAAAAAAGAAAGTGTTAAGCTCGTTCATTCGGCCATGGTTCAAGCTTAAATTCAAGGTATGATTTCGGTCGGTTTTTGATAATTTCTACATTTTTGTAATCGTTGCTTCGTCTACTATCAAACCCATGTTTCAATTTTGTGTATTGGTGATGTTTGTAAGTTCTGCCATTGATGCTAGGTTGAGCTTTGTGATGCTTTAAGGTGTTTAATGATAGATTGGTGGTAGATGAGCATGTTTTGTTCTTGAAGTTTTGATGAATTTAGCTAAATAGGGCTAAATTGAGAAAATGATAATTTGAGAGACTAAATTGTGAATTTGATGAAAAATGTGGGCTTGTAAGTGATGAGTATATATTCAGCCAAGCTTGTGCATAACTGGATTTTGTGAATTTGATGGTTTGAGAAAAATGGACTAAATTGCTAAGTTGTGTCTTTGGATTGAATTGAATGAACTAGAGAATAAAAGGGTTAATTCTGAATATGTTTAGATCAAGAACCGAGGAAAACGGATTTAGATCGCGGGAAAGCGAAAGTTATCAAGTAGTCGTTTTCTATTTCGATAAACCAAATTCGAGGTAAGCCACTATACAAATAAATGAATATGTATGCATTTGTAATTGTTCATATGTTTAATGATGATAATGAATGCTTATGAGAAATTCTGTAATTGGATTCCGAGATAAGTTCGGTATATTGACTAAGTCTGAGAAGCCTTGTATGAACCTTGACATAGGTATCTATTCTTTTTTATCATGTAAGACCACGTTTGGGACGTTGGCATTGATTTGAGATTCGTGTAAGACCCTGTTCGGGACAGTGGCATCAATATCTGATTATGTGTAAGACCACGTCTGGGACATTAGCATCAATATAAACTTTACATATAAGACCACTTCTGGGACGTTGGCATCACTATGACACTTATGTGTAGGACTATGTCTGGGACATCGGCATCGTTTTGATTCGTATAAGACCCTGTCTGGGACAGTGGCATCGATATCCGAGTGCATGTAAGACCTCGTCTGGGATGTTGGCATTGTACGATTATTCTGAGCCTTCTGAGTATCCTATTAGATTTATTACAATTCAAAGGGCAAGTCTATGATACTAATTGCAAATCTGAGCTATGAACAAATATGTGATTGTAAATCCAATTCAGGTATGTTGATTATACACTAACTGTGTATACAAGGTAAGCACAAATATGATCTTACTATAGTGCTATGAATATGGAATTGATGATATGTTGTATAAAGTTTTGGTGAAATGAGATGTGTTTATACGATCTTTGAATTGTGAATATGGCTAATGTGGTCAAAAGTGTATGAACCAAAGCAAATATATGCATTTTATGCTAAGTTTGTTTGTATATTGACTTACTAAGCTTTTGGAAAGCTTACTCTGTGTGTGTTTAATCTGTTTTATAGGTCGTCAAAGCTACTGAAGGCTTGGGACCATCTTGGATCGTCATCACACTGTAGAACTTATTTTGGTGCATTTTGATATTATATAAAGCTAGATATGGCATGTATAGGCTAGTATTTTGGTATAAATAGTTATGTGATCTTAGCCATGTGATTCGGCTATTTAATAGTTGAAACTTTGTGTAAATGAATGTGTTATAGAATGTATCTTTTGGTATGATGAAGGAATGTGGAATGGCCAAGTTTGAATGAGCAAATGCATGAATTAGTCTTGTAATAATATGAGTTTTAATCCTTGAGATTGCCATAGTTGGGATTGGTTTTGAATGTAAGGTTGAATGGTTATTTTGCCATGCTTTTGATGGTTTTATGTGCATGAAATATCTTGTTGAATATGGCTTGTAGGTATGACCCTTTGTGGGTGGCATTTTGGCCTTGTAAATGGCCTATAATGTCACACGGTTGTGGCACACGGGCGTTCCTAACGACCGTGGGTGAATTGTGGGATGCAATTTATCATCACACGGCCTCGTCACGGGCATGTCATCTGGTCGTGGTGTGCAAGTCAGTAGTTAACATAAAAGTACACGGCCACGACACAGGCGTGCTTGGTGGCCGTGGTGGGGAAGTCAGTATATGACCTACAAGTACACGGCCATGGCACACGGGTGTGCCTAATGACCGTGTTGGTATAGTTTGTATAATCAAGGATGGTTACCCGGGGGTGTCTAGAAGCCGTGGAGGGCACACGGTCTCCTCCCACGGGCGTGCCTCCCCTGTATTTTAGAAAAGTTTCAAATTTTCATGGAATATCATATGTGTTTTAGTTTAGTCCCAACTCCACTTATAAGTATGATTAAGGTCTCGAAGACCCGTTTAAGGGGCATTATGTCTGAGAATGATGATTGAATGTATGATTTCATCTGTGAATGTTTCTGATCTGTCCGGTAACACTCCTAACCTTATTCTGGCGAAGGACTCAGGATCGAGGTGTTACAAAGTCATAGTTAATTGTGCATTGATGATAAAATTTGAAGAATACTAGAGAATCAAGCATGATAAGTCTATTTTTCTAAAAAAAAAAAAAATTAGGTTTGTCTACCTGAATCTGAATGTTATCTTGAAGTTTAAAATTTACAAGGTTGATATCAAAACACCGATAATTTTTGTGAGATTTTGAGCCTTATAGAGCATATATTCTTTTTTCTTGCTCACTTTATTGATTATGAGTGTGTCAACATTGAACTGTTATTCTAGAACTTGCCTTGATTATACATGTTGAGACCACATATATGATTTGATATACAGAGATGATAAAGGCACTTAGGTTTTAAACCACTTACTCCTCTAAAAAGCCTACCTTCATAATTAACCCCTAGTGAACCCCGTTGATCCTAACAACCTTTTTTATTGACTCACCCGCTAATATTAACCCAAAACCCTTTGTTTTTGTTATCACAATTCATTTTTGACTACCCTTATATCGAGATTTGATTTGATCTACTGCCTAGATATGATCTTTATTAATAGATTCATTCCTTATTATGTAATATTTGATTTGTTCTTAAAAAAAAAATCGAAGTATATTCATTATTAGTTCTATGATTGGCTGAGATTATATTTATAAAGTTCAAATCTTGAAGAAAAAGCTCGTATTATTAGTATTATAAATTTTCAATTGATGTAATTATTTTAGATCAGTTTATTTTTCTATATAGGTAACTTGTCAATTCAATCTAGATTCTAACCCTCTGATTTAGCTTTTATCCACACCTTTAACCCTATCCCTGTTACAACCCTGTTAAAGACCTTTGTCATCTCATTTTACAGTGGTGGAGATTTGATTTTCAGGCAAGCCTATGGGATTAACTTTTCATGTTTGACTTATTGAGTGCTTAATTTTGAACCTTAAACACTTTGAGTGATTTGAGTGAATCTTTTGTGAGGATGTCAATCCTTGTCAATTTTGAATTAAAGGTAATTATTTAGATAAGGAGAAACACCTATGTTTTCGTGTTACAAGTGTATGACTCTGATTGTTTGGATCTTTAGGACTCTTTGAGTTAAATTATCCATGTATAAATTATCTATGAATTATGATGAGACATTGTTGATAGGAATTATGAATTGTGGAAAGTTCATTTTAATTGTAAGTTGAGAATTTTGCTTGAGGATAGGCAAAAGCTTAAGTGTGGGGGTATTCGATAAACCGTAAAAGTAACATATTTTAATCCCACATTTAGTATGCTTTTGGATGATTTATCTAGTGATTTATGTAAAAAGGTGATCTTAATCCTTTCTTTTCATGTCTTATACTCAGGAAAGCACCCGAGGATGAAAAGAACGAGAAACGGGCCTAAAATGGACCAAATTGGGCCAAAGAGAAAATCGACACGACCTGGACTTAAGCCCACATGGCCGTGCCACGTCAATCTACTAGAACACGGCCCGATCTCGATTCACACGGCCATGCCTCATTAAAGAAGTCTGAGCACGGCCTGACCACGATCCACACGGGCGTGTACCATGGCCGTGTCTCTGTCATGGCAAAGAACAATTTCATTCGGATTTGGATACTTAGGGGCGAAGAAACATATTTCAAAAGCCTATGTAAACCCCCTAAGTGTTACAAGAAAGAAGGCGGTTAGCTAGGCGGTTAGCTAGGCCAAGGAGCCAAGCCGAAAAGGCTAGATTTGTGGAGAATCACTCGAAGTTAGCCAGTTGATCCATCTCAAGATGCCGGAATTCTACTCAAGACGGTGGATCTCTCCTTCAATTCCTTCAGGGAGTTTTAGGGATTTCTTATGTTTTGTTTTATCTTTTCTTCTGAGATGTTTTCTTTCATAGTTATGAACTAAACCCTTCAGATACCTGAAGGGGATGAAACCTAAGACGAATCTTGTTATCGTTTGCTGAACTATATGATAACTATTTGACTTGTTCTTGATTATGTGTGCTTAATTCTTGTGTTAATATTTCTGGGATATTGATTCAAGTATGATGTGCTTAGGTGGTGGAGCAAAAGTCCCTGCCTATTCATAGATCTAGCATAATTACAGTGGAGTTGTTCGCGCGCCTAGAGATAGGGTGACAAAACTGATAACGGTCCGTCTCGGGTTAGGAGGCGAATCGTAAATGTTGCCCGATCGTAAATTAGACAGTTTCTCGTTTAATTAACAAAGGGATAATTTTATTAGAAATAAAATCTCTGAAAGACAAGATAGGTGATAGATACGTATTTGAAACAAGAAAGAACCTTTAATAAAAATTAAAGACCCGAATCTTATAAGTTTCAAATTGATGGAATGAGTTTGGATACGTATTTGAAATAAGAAAGAACCTTTAATAAAAATTAAAGACCCGAATCTTATAAGTTTCAAATTGATGGAATGAGTTTTGGAATGAAAACCGAGACCCACTATCTAGCGAGATAGGAACCAACGGTATAGGTAGATGAACGCCCCACCCGAAAGGATGATAAGTTCAAAATAAGGAAAGAACGACGCCACTAGAAAACTAGATAAGTCAATTCAAACCTCGAGAATAAGGAGAGTGAATACTCACCAAAAGAAATTCTTCTTTTCATTCAAATTCAAGTTCTCTTTACAAATGAAAATAGCAAAAGTATTTATAGGCTAAAACTAGGTAGCCGAATGACCAAATTACCCCTTCTAGAAAGCTATGTGCAGACGAATGTTAATGGAAGAAAAAAGAATTAGCACAATTCCCACGCATGCTCTTAAATTCGGCAAAATACTTCTCGTTAGTGGGCGTCCCAACAATCCTTAATGTGTTGTCCATCTATCAAGAATACGATAGCATAAATGTGCACGTTGCCATACTTTTGAGTTTCCATTTCCCCCACTAAAAATTATGTCAATGTGTTCTTTAAAGAATTTAAGCTTGCCGTCCATCCACTTCCATCTTGGCACTTTTCATAAATATTCCTCTTACATCTTCCACTTACTTATTTTAATAAAACAAGTATGCTTCATTTAAATGGCCATTGTTTATGCCGCCCATGTATTCAAACGTTGTTGCTAAGTGTCAACATGCTAATTTTAAAATGTTCCAATTCCATTCCTACGTCCAACATGTTCACAAAGACAAAGTCCTTTATTTAATGTCCCAACATGCCATAATATTCCTTCACATTCTTCCAATGCCGCCCCACTATGGTCTTGTCTTATTATCCCATGCTCCCATTCATACACCAAGCCTCCATGTCTAGCACACACACACATGAGACTCCATTAATTATTTAAACCACACACGCCTAGAAATTGGTCCATGTTCCATACATCAAATGAAATGGCTTGAATAAAATAACAGTAAGCTCCATCTTGTTTATTCTTTATTCAATCCTATAGCTCCATTTGGCCGCACCATGTTTCCCATTTATGTGCCCAATTATCAACTTTGATTAAGGCTTTTTTTTGACGTCCATATAAGCTCCCATTATCTTGAATTTGACATTTCAAGGACCCATGATATTCCTTAATATTCGGCCAAGAAGAATGTCAATGACTTCACGTGTGCAACAAAGGTGAATGTCTTGCTTTAAGCATTCCATATTTGGTGACACCTATAAAACACATAAAACCAACATCAATTGAATAAAATTCAAATTTAAAGACTTTACTAAACACTAGACATATTAAATTCGGCTATGACTAACATAAACACATTAAAATTTTAAAACTAGATCAACTTAAAATTTAATTAAAATCATGCAAACAAATTAATTAAAACTTGGACAAATTAATTTAGACACCAATTTAAATTATTAGGCGGCATTAATTTGGGGTAAGAAATAATTAATTTGAGGATGCAATTTATTTAAAAACATTTACTTTTAAAATCAAACATCTTAAAAACATGTAATAAAATGTGAAAATTTAATTTAGACTAAGAGAAAGTATTTTAGACGCTAAATAAAATATTTAGACAAATGAATTTGCTGTAGAAAATTAATTAAATAAATGAAATTGTTCAATTTATTTAATTAAATTCAGCAATTTAATTTCCCTGCAATTTAAGACTCAATTTTATTTAAAGCATAAAAATTAAAAATTTGGAGTCAAGCTTCGTCGACTTGAAATGAGTTAGTTAAATCAACACTCACTTCTACTTGCTCATCTCGTTTTCTTGTTTCTTTTTCACGCACTTTTTCATTTTCTCTCTCTTTTTCTTGCTCTTTTTCAGTGATCTTCTCAATGGCCTTTTCAAGCTTTCTCAAAACTTGCTCATTGTCTCTCTTTCTTGCCTCTTTTCTTTTTATTTCTTTTTCTTTTTGTTTTTCTTTATTTTTATTACATGAAGCTACAAAAGAATCACAATAATAAGAATTTCCAAAAGAAGAAATATTATTTACGGATGAATCACGATAATTGCGTCGGGAAGAATACTCCGTGTAGGATTTCTTTGAATCATACGTCGAATAACTTGTGCTTTCCTGTCCGTCGCCTTGAAGAGAATCGAGCTCGTAACTTTCTTCTCTCTGTTTCGAAGACCGCGTTGAGTAGGAGTCTTGGTAATAATCTCCTCTAGAATAGTCCTTGGTCGGGTATTGCCGCGTGTCGCTCTTAACTCCGTCCTTTGAGTTGAAGAAGTTCGCCTCGATGATAGGAAGATGGGAGAGGTACCGTTTGCGCATCACGTCTTTCATTTCAGACCACGTTAATATTGGATACTCTCCATTTCATTTTCGACTCTTGGTAAATTGGTCCCACCAAGTTATGGCATAATCGGTGAAACTATTTTCCGCCAGCCTTACTTTCTTGCTTTCCAAATAATCGTGGTACCCAAAAACCTCTTCTACTCGCATTTCCCATTCAAGGTATGCATCCGCATCGGCTTTACCTTGAAACGGTGGAATGTTTTTGTTATTCTTCTTGACGTCATTAAAACATCCGCATCTCTAAAGCCTCAGTTTCTTCGATCGTGTCGCCTTTCACCTTGGTTGTATGATGGATCGAACCAATCACTATCTACAACACTTCTTCTTTCGAAATTTAGAGGCATATTTGTTGCTGAAAAGAAACTATTATAACAAAGGGAAATAAACCGACAAAATTTAAAATACCTTACCACAAAATCTCACAAGTCACTCACAAAGAAATTTCGCTCACACTCGTGTTTCACTCGTTTAAGTTTTTTTTTTTTATGAATACACTCGTGCCTTTTTCCGATATTTCTCACTCTTACAAATTCAGTATTTCGTTTTAAATGACTTATTTTCGCTTGAGGGTCGTCTTCAAAAATTGGTACAAGGGAAAATGATGTTATGGGGTGGAGGTGGTGAAAAAAATTGGTATAGTGGTGTTGGAGTGAAGAAAGGGTGGTGAAGATCGGAAAAGAAGTAATGAAACAAAACTTGCAAACTTTCACACTTTTTTTTTTAACTCGAATTTTTTTAAAATATTTTTTTTTACTCACCAAAAGGTATTGGGCTAGTTGATTACCGAATGAAACTTAAGCTAACACGACTAAATCAGCTTGAAGAAAGATGCGAATCAAGCTAATTGAGCATGAAGCTGGGAAGCAGTTTAATGTAGAAAAGCCAAGAGATGACCAAGATATGTTGGAGGAGGTAACAATTGCATGGAAGTCAACTATAGTTGATTCCCAACATCTTATAGAGCTAACTAACTATACAGACAAGGGCTCGTCTCAGTTAGTATACTTTGTAAAACACTGGGAATATAAGCAAGCGAATGTCGTTCGTCTTCTTAGAGAAGAACTTGACAATCTAAACAGGCCAAGGTAGGAAGAGGGTTTTTTTTTTTTTTTTTAACTTCAAATATGCTAAATACAATGAAAATAAAATACAGTTTTTTTTTTTGGATTTTTTTGAAACTTACGGAAAAACTCAAGACGATCAAAAGCGTGCCTAATTTAATTGGCTCGATACCGGATGATAACAGTCGATCTCTCGGGTTAGGAGGCGAATCGTAAATGTTGCCCGATCGTAAATTAGACAGTTTCTTGTTTAATTAACAAAGGGATAATTTTATTAGAAATAAAATCTCTGAAATACAAGATAGGTGATAGATACGTATTTGAAACAAGAAAGAACCTTTAATAAAAATTAAAGACCCGAATCTTATAAGTTTCAAATTGATGGAATGAGTTTGGATACGTATTTGAAACAAGAAAGAACCTTTAATAAAAATTAAAGACCCGAATCTTATAAGTTTCAAATTGATGGAATGAGTTTTGGAATGAAAACCGAGACCCACTATCTAGCGAGATAGGAACCAACGGTATATGTAGATGAACGCCACACCCGAAAGGATGATAAGTTCAAAATAAGGAAAGAACGACGCCACTCGAAAACTAGATAAGTCAATTCAAACCTCGAGAATAAGGAGAGTGAATACTCACCAAAAGAAATTCTTCTTTTCATTCAAATTCAAGTTCTCTTTACAAATGAAAATAGCAAAAGTATTTATAGGCTAAAACTAGGTAGCCGAATGACCACTTACTTATTTTAATAAAACAAGTATGCTTCATTTAAATGGCCATTGTTTATGCCGCCCATGTATTCAAACGTTGTTGCTAAGTGTCAACATGCTAATTTTAAAATGTTCCAATTCCATTCCTACGTCCAACATGTTCACAAAGACAAAGTCCTTTATTTAATGTCCCAACATGCCATAATATTCCTTCACATTCTTCCAATGCCGCCCCACTATGGTCTTGTCTTATTATCCCATGCTCCCATTCATACACCAAGCCTCCATGTCTAGCACCACACACGCAGACTCCCATTAATTATTTAAACCACACACGCCTAGAAATTGGTCTATGTTCCATACACCAAATGAAATGGCTTGAATAAAATAACGAAAGAAGCTCCATCTTGTTTATTCTTTATTCAATCCTATAGCTCCATTTGGCCGCACCATGTTTCCCATTTATGTGCCCAATTATCAACTTTGATTAAGGCTTTTTTTTGACGTCCATATAAGCTCCCATTATCTTGAATTTGACATTTCAAGGACCCATGATATTCCTTAATATTCGGCCAAGAAGAATGTCAATGACTTCACGTGTGCAAAAAAGGTGACTGTCTTGCTTTAAGCATTCCATATTTGGTGACACCTATAAAACACATAAAACCAACATCAATTGAATAAAATTCAAATTTAAAGACTTTACTAAACACTAGACATATTAAATTCGGCT
The DNA here is from genome assembly GCA_025503065.1 of Gossypium bickii. Lineage (NCBI taxonomy): Eukaryota > Viridiplantae > Streptophyta > Magnoliopsida > Malvales > Malvaceae > Gossypium > Gossypium bickii. The sequence goes on along the minus strand of CP106720.1, from coordinate 59,238,102 downwards.
ATGACTAACACAAACACATTAAAATTTTAAAACTAGATCAACTTAAAATTTAATTAAAATAATGCAAACAAATTAATTAAAACTTGGACAAATTAATTTAGACACCAATTTAAATTATTAGGCCGCATTAATTTGGGGTAAGAAATAATTAATTTGAGGATGCAATTTATTTAAAAACATTTACTTTTAAAATCAAACATCTTAAAAACATGTAATAAAATGTGAAAATTTAATTTAGACTAAGAGAAAGTATTTTAGACACTAAATAAAATATTTAGACAAATTAATTTGTTGTAGAAAATTAATTAAATAAATGAAATTGTTCAATTTATTTAATTAAATTCAGCAATTTAATTTCCCTGCAATTTAAGACTCAATTTTATTTAAAGCATAAAAATTAAAAATTTGGAGTCGAGCTTCGTCGACTTGAAAATTCGGTGGGTGCCCCGGGCGTGCCCGTATCAAAAACTTTGCCGGATTAGGGTGAAACCTAATAAGGGAATCCATAGATCGAGTTAATGCAATTCTAGGGGTTTTAATTAGAAAGAGATTTCAATTAATCAACCTGGGGTTAGTCGCTATTCGCTTCGAGAGAGGGTCTACTGTAGATTAGGGAGTCCTACGGATCAAGTTAAGTGAATAAATCGTCTAGTTCAGGGTTAGATAACAAGTGAAGTCTAGGTGGATTCTTCCTAAGGGTATCGTCTTAATCAATTGCTTTTTATTCCAAGTTATTTTTCCCAAATTTATTCTTTTTGTCTTTGCATCTTTAGTTTAGTTGATAGTTAAATTTAGATTAGATAAACTTTCACTTAATTCTTAGGCTAAATAATAGAAAGAAAGCTAGTATTAGTACTTTTGGTTTCTTTGGGTTCGATATTCCGGTCTTGTCTAAACTATACTACTGTTCGATAGGTGTGGTTGCCTTAAAATCATTGTCAGAGTTAGTTTCTAGGTTCGATCATTTTCATTATAAAATTAAGACTCTGATTTTGACCGATCATGCATCTATCTATGTGATGATTTAATTATGTATTGATATTGCATTACTGAGTAGTATGTACTGTATTACAAACTTACTAAGCTTTAAAGCTTACTGTGTGATATGTTTCTCTGTTTTACAGTGTCAGTAGAGCTAGCTTGGATCTAGGGATCGTCAGGGACTCGATCACACTATCAGCTATCTATTTCGGTACTTTTGAAAGATGTACATATTTGGTATATGGCATGTATAGGCTAGAAGTTATGGTATGTTTTAGTAATGTTGGACCTTGCCATGTGATATGGCTAGATGGTTGAATGTTGATGGTATATATATGTAGGCTATATAAATGATGGATGTGGTATGAAATAGTGAGGTTAGAAATGGTATATTTCATGCTTGAATTAGTTGATGGACATGGGGTTCTAAAGTGTGAATTTGTGGCTTAACTAAATTATGTTTAGGTTACATGATTTGAGTTTTGAAAATGGTGGTTTGGATGGATTTATTTGAGTAGGAATTAAGTATAAGAATAGATGGTATTGTTGTTGATTAAATGGTGCTTGAAATGGCATGTTTTGGTTGCAATTGAAGCATGAATTGATATTGGTTTAATGCTTATAGGTAATTCTAAAGTGTGTATGGCAATTTGGCCTTGAAAATGGCCTATAATTGCCCACACGATTGGGCACACGGACGTGTGGCTCGACCTTGTCTTTTGAGGTTGTGTTTTAAAACAAGTCAGACTCAACGACGGGCAAAACACACGGGCGCGTGACTGGCCGTGTGGTGAAAGTCAGTTTGAACCACGGGTGAGGCACGCGGGCATGTCTCAGGCCGTGTGAGGCACACGGCCTACCCACACGGGCGTGTGACCTCGTAACTTAGAAAAATGTTAAAATTTCTAAAATTTTTGTATGAGTTCGGTTTAGTCCTGACTCTTTTCTAACACATATTTAGGGTCTGATAGACCTAATTAAGGGACTATATGATTGTAAATTATATTGTTTGAATGACTTTGTGTTGAAAATGATATGAAATGTTCAAAAATGTTTAGTAATGCCGCTTAACCCTAGTCCGGCGAGGGTACGGGTTAGGGGTGTTACATTTGATTGGTATTAGAGCTAAGATTTAGTTGATTCTCAGACTAACATAGCGCGTGTGAGTCTAGCTATACACGCCATATATATAATTGTGATAGAGTGATGAATCCTGACAGTTGAAAATGTGTTTTCATGTAGTAATGGATCCCGATCGAGCAGTTGCTGACGATGTAGAGAGTAACGCGCCTGCTTCCGTTCAAGGGACAGCGCCTGCCACATCTAGGCCGAATGATGGTAGTCAAGAGGGAGAGGCTAAGCAAGCCTGCTTTCGAATGTTGAGTGTGTGGTTTTCAGAGTTCGTTCGAACGAATCTGGCTGCTTCACAACCTCCACCCCCACAAGTACCGGTTGTGCCACAAGTTGTAGATCCAACCTAATTAAATAAGCCTACTGTAGATAAAATCTGAAAGTATACGGCCGAAGAGTTTAGGGCCACAGTTGATGATGATGCTGAGTGAGCTTAGTTTTGGCTCGAGAATACCATTCGAGTATTTGATGAAATGTCGTTGACTTCTGATGAATGCATTAAATGTGCAGTTTCCTTGTTGAGAGATACGACATATAACTGGTGGAAGACATTGATATCTGTGGTTCCGAGAGAGAGAACCACTTGGGATTTCTTTCAAGTTGAATTCCAAAAGAAATATATCAGTCAATGATTCATATATTAGAAACGTAAAGAGTTTTTAGAGCTAAAACAAGGCTGCATGTCTGTTACTAAGTACGAACGAGAGTTTGTGAGATTGAGTCAGTATGCACGTGAATGTGTTTCAACTGAAGCTACTATGTGAAAATGTTTTATTGAAGGATTAAATGAAGACATTAAATTACTGGTTGGAATACTTGACATAAATGAATTTGTTGTGTTAGTTGAAAGAGCCTGCAAAGCCGAGGAGCTTAGCAAAGAAAAGAAGAAAGCAGATTTTGAGGCTAGATATTGAAGAAAAAGATTGATGAGTAAGTCGTCCCAACCTTCGACGAAAAGATTTAGAGATGCAAGCAATCATTCAAATGCTTCATTTGGACATTCGGGTGAGACAAGGTGTTGGTCCAGGAACTCAAGCTCCGATTGAATCAAGCGTTGGAAGTGTCAAAAGCAACAAGCCTAAGTGTAGATAGTGTGGAATACGACATGTTGGAGAATGCTGGGGCAAGTACAGTAATAGTACTTGTTATAAATGTGGATCACGAGATCATTTCATTCGAGATTGCCCAGAGTTAGCTGAAAAAGACAATGTTCAAAGTGCGAGACCAAGTAATATGACTGCTAGGGGTAGACCTTCCAGAAACACCGAAAATGTGAGTGGTAGTCAAAAAGGGATGATGGATATAGCTGTGAGATCCGAGGCGAGTGCACCTGCCCGAGCCTATGCTAAACACGCATGAGAAGAAGGGTCATCTCCAGACGTCATTACTGGTGCTTTCACTCTATTTGATACTGATGTGATTGAATTGATAGATCCAGGTTCTACTCATTCCTATGTGTGTGTAAATCTAGTATCAAGTAAGACTCTACCTGTTGAGTCTACTGAATTTGTGATTAGAGTATTAAAGCCCTTAGGCAAATGTGTCTTGGTTGATAAAGAGTGCAAGAACTATCCGTTGATGTTTCAGGATATTTGCTTTCCAGCTAATTTGATGCTGCTACCTCTTGATGAATTTGATATCATTCTGGGTGTAGATTTGCTTACTTTGCATAATGCTATTCTGAATTGTAAACGGAAGAGTATTGATTCGAAAAGTCAGAATGGTGAGATAGTTTGAATTGAATCTAGTGATTTAAATGGGTTGCCGGCTATTATATCTTCGATGAAAGCTCTAAACTAAGTGAAAAAGGGCTGTGAAGCTTATCTCACGTATGTGATAGATACAAAAGTGACAGAAAAGAAAGTTGAATCTGTGCCCGTGGATTGTGAATTCCCTGATGTGGTTCATGAAGAACTGTCGGGATTACCTCCGATACGGGAAGTTGAATTTGGTATTGAATTAGTATCAGGAACGAATCCTATCTCAATAGCTCTGTATAGAATGGCACTGACAGAATTGAAAGAGTTGAAGTCATAGTTGCAAGAGTTGATTGATAGAGGATTTACACGACCGAGTTTCTCAACCGGGGGTGCTCCTGTGTTGTTTGTTAAAAAGAAAGATGACACTATGAGGATGTGTATTGATTACCGATAGTTAAACAAAGTGATGATAATGAATAAGTATCCACTACCATGTATTGATGATTTGTTTGATCAATAAAAAGGAGCTACAGTGTTCTCGAAAATAGATTTGAGATCAGGTTATTATCAGTTGAGAGTTAAAGAATCAGATGTACTGAAGACTTCTTTTAGAAAGAGGTACGAACAGTATGAATTGTTAGTTATACCTTTTGGACTAACGAATGCTCCTGTAGTATTTATGGATTTGATGAACCGGATATTCAGACCGTATTTGGATCGTTTGGTTGTGGTGTTTGTTGATGATATTCTGATTTATTCATGTGACGAGAGGCAACATGCCGAGCATTTGAGAATTGTGTTACAGACTCTGCGCAAGAAGCAATTGGATGCAAAGTTTAGCAATTGTGAGTTTTGGCTGCGTGAAGTTGGTATTCTGGGACATATTGTATCAACTGTAGGAATACGAGTTGATTCGAGTAAGATTTTAGCTATTCTTGAATGGAAGCCTCCGAGTAATGTGTCTGAAGTCCATAGTTTTCTGGGACTAGCGGGATATTATAGGCGATTTGTGAAAGGTTTCTCGATGATTGCGACTCCCTTGACGATGTTACTACAAAAAGATGTTAAATTCAAGTGGTTAGAAAAGTGCCAGCAGAGTTTTGAGCAGTTGAAAGCATTATTGACAGAGGCACCAGTGTTATTTCAACCTGAACCTGATAAAAAATTCATAGTTTATAGTGATGCATCGTTGAATGGTTTGGGTTGTGTGTTGATGCAAGAAGGCAAAGTCATCGCTTATGCTTCGAGACAGTTAAAGCCACATGAAAAGAACTATCTGACACACGATCTTAAGCTAGCTGCAATTGTGATTCCATTGAAGATTTGGCGTCACTATTTGTTTCGTGAGAATTGTCATGTTTTTACTGATCACAACAGTTTGAAATATCTGATGACTCAGAAAGAATTGAATTTGAGACAGCGGAGACGGTTAGAATTACTAAAAGACTATGAGTTAGTAATTGATTATCATCCGGGCAAAGCTAATGTTGTTGCTAATACTTTGAGTCGAAAGTTTTTATGTGCTTTGCGAGCTATAAGTACTCAGATAGATCTATGTGATAATGGTTCAGTTTTGGCTGAGTTGAAAGTGAGACCGATGTTTATACGTCAGATTTGTGATGCCTAGAAAAGTGATGATGAGATGATAGCAAAATGAGCTCAATGTGATTTGAATTCTGATTCAGAATTTTGAGTTGATGGTGATGATTGTTTGAGATTCAGAGATCGGATTTGTGTTCCGAAGAATTCGGAGTTGATTTAGTTGATTTTAAATGAAGCTCACAATAGTCGTTTGACTGTTCATCCGGGGAGTATGAAAATGTATAACGATCTGAAACAGTTTTATTGGTGGTATGGTATGAAACGGGACATCTCAGAATTTGTTTCGAAATGTTTGGTTTGTTAGCAAGTTAAAGCTGAACATCAGGTTCCATCTGGTTTGTTACAGCCGATTATGATTCCTGAGTGGAAATGGGAGAGAATCACGATGGACTTTGTGTCAGGATTGCCTTTATCTCCGGGAAAGAAAGATGCAATATGGGTGATAGTTGACAGATTAACAAAATCAGCTCATTTCGTTCCGCTGAGAACAAATTATTCACTTGATAAATTGGCTTAATTGTATATTGCTGAGATTGTGAGATTGCACGGGGTGCCACTATATATTGTATCTGACAGAGATCCGAGATTTACCTCGCAGTTTTTGAAGAAATTGCAAGAGGCTTTAGGCAGGAAGCTACATTTTAGTACTGCATTTCATCCGCAAACGGATGGACAATCCGAGCTGATCATTCAAATTGAAAGTGATTCATGACAATTTAAAAGCAGCGTCAGATTGTAAGAAGTCCTGTGAAGACTTAAAACAAAAACATATTGAATTTGAGGTCGGTGACAAAGTGTTTTTCAAAGTGAGTCCGTGGAAGAAAATAATTCAATTTGGCCGAAAACGCAGGTTGAGTCCGAGGTTCATCGGGCCGTATGAGATTATTGAACGGGTAGGACCAATTGCTTATAGATTGTTATTGCCACTTGAGTTAGAAAAGATTCATAATGTATTTCACGTATCGATGCTTCGACGATACAGATCTGATCCATTACATGTGATTGCTCCTACTGAGGTTGAGATTCAGTCAGAGTTATCGTATAGTGAAGAACTGGTCCAAATTTTGGCATGTGAGATCAAAGAGTTGAGAAACAAAAGAATACCTTTGGTGAAAGTGTTGTGGCATAAACGACAGAGTTGAAGAGGCTACATAGGAGCCTGAAGATGTTATGAGAGAACAATAACCAAACCTATTCACTGGTAAGATTTTTGGGGACAAAAATCTCTAATGGGGGAAGAGTTGTAACAGCCCGGTTTAGACCCTAGTCGAAATAATGGTTTCGAGACCACAAATTCGAGATCGGAAAAATGTTTTAATATTATTTTTGGTGTTCATAATATGTGATTGAGCATGTGTGAAAGTTTTGTGTGAAAATTTTATTGATTGTGTGCCGAATCAAGAAAAAGGACCTAATCGCGTAAAATGTAAAAGCTGTGTGTTGATTGTTAAAGTGTCTATTTGTCATGACTTCTTAAATGAAAGGTCCTTATGTTGTTAATAAACCATTTGGTAGTAAATGGATGACAATGGCATGGCATTGGTTGTTATTATTAATATTCGTTAAGGGCAAAATGGTAAATGGTGCATTATTGTTAATATAATTAAAATAAAACAAAAAGATGGCCATTTATCATCTATTTTGGCCGAAAGTCACAAGCAAATAAAAGAAAAGAAAATAAGCCTGCTAGGGTTCGGCACACATCTTGGGTAATTAAGGTATGTTCTGAGCTCAATTTTTAGCGATTTCTACGTTTTTGTGATCATTGCTTTGTGTTCTATCAAGCCCATGTCTTAATTTTAGAATTTTTTGAAGATTTTGAGATGTGCCATAGATGAATATATGAGCTTTGTGTTAATAGTTGGTGAAATATGAAAGTTTTATGTTGAGTTAACATATTTTGTCTTTGAATTTTTGGTAAAATTGGATAATTTGGGCTAAATTGTGGAAATAATATTTTGAGGGACTAAAATGTGAAATAAATGAAATATATGGGCTTGTATTAGCATGGGGAAATTTTGGCTAGGCATAAGTGAAGAGAAATTTTGTGTATTTTGTGATTTTTTGAAATAGGGAGTAAAGTATCGAAATGTGAAAATGTGAGGGCTATTTTGTAAAATGCCCTAAATATGTGTGTGGATTAAATTGAATGAATTGGTGATTGAATGAGCTAAATTTGAATATGTATAGACCAAGAAAGGAGAGATTCGGATCGAGATCGAGGCAAAGGCAAAGTACTCTATTAATCGGCTAGTTTCGATATTTCGACGTCCGAGGTAAGCTTGGATATAATACTGGTTGTTAAATTATATCTATATGATGTGAATTGAATAAATGTATAATTATTGAATTAGAAATGTTAAATATGAGATTGAGAAATATGGCACTAAGTGTGCATAATTGAAATCGAGACAGAGATGAATAGCACTGTGTGTGCAAAGTAATGGAAGCTTCAGCTTTATTGATTGGCACTGTGTGTGCGATGCCGAATTAAGTTCGGTTTTGTATTTAGGCACTAAGTGTGTGATGTTAATTAAGCTTCAGCTATGATTTGGGCACTAAGTGTGCGATTGAGTTGAAAAGATATCGAGCAGTGAATGAGATATGGTATCGAGCATCAGATAGCAAGAACGTTAATTAACTAAGTGTACGCAAAGGTATGTTTGAACCTATGTGGTTGATGATAGTTTTAATGGCTGAATGAATGGATATTTGAGCATATGGTTGAGGATGATAATGTACCTAATTGTGCATCTATCTATGTGATGATTTAACTATGTATTGATGTTGCATTATTGAGTAGTATGTATTATATTACGAACTTACTAAGCTTTAAAGATTACTTAGTGATATGTTTCTCTGTTTTACAGTGTCAGTAGAGCTAGCTCGGATCCTGGGATTGTCAGCCACTCGATCACACTATCGGCTATCTATTTTGGTACTTTCGAAAGATGTACATATTTGGTATATGGCATGTATAGGCTAGAAGTTATGGTATGTTTTGGTAATGTTGGACCTTTCCATGTGATATGGCTAGATGGTTGAATGTTGATGGTGTATATATGTAGGTTGATGGTGTATATATGTAGGCTATGTAAATGATGGATGTGGTATGAAATAGTGAGGTTAGAAATGGTATATTTCATGCTTGAATTAGTTGATGGAAATGGTGTTTTAAAGTGTGAATTTGTGGCTTAACTAAATGATGTTTAGCTTACATGATTTGAGTTGTGAAAATGGTGCTTTGAATAGATTTATTTGAGTAGGAATTGAGTATAAGAATAGATGGTATTAATGTTGATTAATTGGTGCTTGAAATGGTATGTTTTGGTTGCAATTGAAGCATGAATTGATATTGGTTTAATGCTTATAGGTAATTCGAAAGTGTAGATGGTAATTTAGCCTTGAAAATGGCCTATAATTGCACAAACAGTTGACCACACGGTGGTGTGGCTCTACCGTATCTTTCGAGGTTGTGTTTTAAAACAAGTCAGACTCGACCACGGACAAAACACACGAGCGTGTGACTGACCGTGCTGTGCAAGTCAATTTTGACCACGGGTGAGGCACACGGGCGTGTCTTAGGCCGTGTGAGGCACACGGGCTTGTGACCACTGTAACTTAGAAAATTGTTAAAATTTTTGAAATTTTTGTATGAGTTCGGTTTAGTCCCGACTCCTTTTTAACACTGTTTATGGTCTCGTAGGCCTTATTAAGGGACTATATGGTTGTAAATTATGTTGTTTGAATGGTATTGTGTTGAAAATGATATGGAATGTTCGGAAATGTTTAGTAATGCCTTTTAACCCTAGTTCAGCGACGGGTACGGGTTAGGGGTGTTATAAGTGGGCTGTGTGCGATACCACCATAAACATGTAATTACTGGTGGGCTGTGTGCGATACCACCTTGTTAATTATTAAATGGTGGGTTGTGTGCAAAACCACCACGTATTTAATATTATTCCGAAGTGTTCATCGAGAAACTTTGTTTAGGTGAAAGTTCATGTGGCTTTGTGGTGATAAGTCTAGGGTATAAGTACATGTAAATGTGAGCAATGGTTATGATATGTGTTTGGGATGTGGTATGATTTTGAATGAGTAAGTATAATTACAATGATTGGAATTGTTCTTGATTGATAAAAATGTGGCATGATGTTTATTGTTTACATATAGACTTACTAAGCTTAAAGCTTACTCCCTTCTCTTTACCCTTGTTTTATATTGCCAAAGAGCTAGCCTAGGATATGGAGATCGTCAGAGGATCACCTACACTACTACGCACTTGGTATAGCTAGATCATTCATTTTGAGTATGGCATTTATAGAGACTTAATCTTTGTTAAGTGTCATTTTATTTTGGCCAAAGGTGTTGGCTTGTCATGACATGAATTCTTTTTGTATAAGGCCATAGTTGATGGCTCTTTATTTTTAATCTATGAAATGATGATGTTATTTAAGAATGTGCAAGTTGCTTGGTTGATTCATTGTGTAATTATGCATGAATGAGTGGGTTGCCTAATGTGGCTTAGGATGGTGCAAGTAAGGGTGGTAGAAGGGCGTGTGTTTAGGCCATGTGTGTAATAGCCCGGTTTAGGAGCTAGTCAGAATAGTTATTCAGGATCACTAATTCGAGATTTGAGAAATTTATTTTCATGTTATATTATGAGTCAGAGCATGATAGAATATGTGCATGAGAATTTTGGTACTATAATTTTAACGATTTCATGCTTAATCGCGAGAAAGGACTAAATTGCATAAGTGCAAAAGTTCCATTCTATAAGCTAAAAGTACCAAATGGCTATAGATTGACAATTGGAGGTCTTTATTAGGAATTTAGACCCCCAATGTTTTGTTTGGTCGGCCATAGGCTAATTTAGGAGACAAAGATGGACAATGTTGGTCAAAGTTGGTGAAAGTGGGCGGCCAATTTGAGTAGTTTAATATTAGAATAAGGAAGGAAAAGATACCATCTTTCTCTCCATCTTTCTCCACCGATTTTTCAAGCAAAATAGAGGGTTGAAAACTCAAAATTTTCAGCAAGCTCTCCTTCATCCTAGTAAGTGTTCTAGTGATCTTTTACTGAAAATAATTGTACTTTTGAGACCTCTAAAGCTTAAGCTTTCAAATGAGGGGACTATTGTGTAATATTGTGAAAAGTTTAGAGTTTTACCATGAGAGCTATCATTGTTATTGCTACATTTTTATGGAAGAAAATGAGTCTTAGTTGTTAGATGAACGACTTTTGTGAAAGGTGTTAGCATGAAAACACCAAATAGGGCATTGATAAAAAGGTTATAAAGTTTGTGATTAATATGTGAGATATTGATTTTTGATGATAGCTTTAAGAGCATTAAATGTTCACTTAGGCTTATCGAAGGTTGAAATGTGATTAGAATTTATTTCCGAGCCTAGGGGAAAAATGGTCATTTTGCCAAAGTCTAGGGGCAAAATAGTAATTTTGCCTAAGCATGATTTTTGAAATGCTTTTATTAATATAGTGGTTAAAATGAGTTAAAATTTCTATTATATATCAAGAAGAACCGAGAATCTGCCTCGATTGAGGAAAGAGCAAAGTCTCGGACTAGATCGACAAGCTAACTCATTTTGAAATCGAGGTAAGTTTGTATGCGATTAAAGCAACATTGTGTTAACATGTTGAGGATGCTTAGCATTATATTAATGCATGATGCTCTACTAAATTGAGTAGTTAATGTGAATGTGATGATGAAGTCCTAATGAGCCATATTGATTATAAAAAAAAATGCTATCATTGAGATATGAAATAGATAAGGTCTCGTATAAGACCACGTCTGAGACCTGGCCTCGGCACCGAGTTGAGATCCCGTATAAGACCATATCCGGGATATGGCTTCGGTAATGAATATGAAAATTGTATAAGATCATATTTGGGATATGGCATCGATACATGATAGGAAATTCTATATAAGACCATACCTGTGATATGGCATTGGCACCTAGAGGTAATCCCATGTAAGACCATATCCGGGATATGGCAATGGCATCCAGAGGTGACTCCATGTATGACCACCTCGAGAGTGTGGCATTGGCTTTATACTTACAGTAATGACGATAAACTCACGTCTTTGATTATCTCTTATGATTAGCGGAATAAGTAGATGAATTTAAAAGTAGAAATGTAAATGATATTTTAGGCATGGAAATGAGTGAATACAGGTACTCGTGAATGAGTCATGAGGAATCGGTTTTGATATGTGGCACGGTATGTGTTAGATAAGGGCAATTGTAAGTAAGTATTGTCAAAAAGCCTTGACTCGTGTACGGTTAGCTAATACGGTGGACGGATTATTTTATGGGATTATTATTGTTATTTATTTCCATGCAAACTTACTAAGCTTTATGCTTACCACCCTTTTCATTTCCCTTTTTCCCTGTAGTATTGCCAATATAGCTCGAGGATTTCGTACTTAGGAGTTTGGATATCACACTATCGACATCACTTTGATATAATAATTTTAGACTTATTTTGATTATGGCATGTATAGGACTTGAGTATTTTGTTAAGTTGAAATTGTTAGCCAAAGTGTTGGCTATGTATATTACTAATGCCATTTTGTAAATGGCCTTACGTTAGGCAAATACTTGGCAAACTCTTTTGCTTAATGAAGATGAAATTTATGAAGTGTATGTCCTTTTAACTATCTTGTATGTTGGAATGAGTTCTTAGACTTGCTTATGGGATAGGAGTTGTATTGTTTTGAGTTAAAGTATGTATGTGTGCATTATAGGGTGGCAAGGGCTTGGTATATAGCCTGCTAATTGTCCATATGGGTAGACACACGGGCATGTGTCTAGACCCTGTGGGAGCCACGGCTAGCATATGGACGTGTGCTTAGGCCGTGTGAAGTCTGCACCTTGCACTTGGGATTTAAATTACCACACGGCTGGAGTATACGGGCGTGTGTCATGGCTGTATGACTTTAGTTAGAATCGACCACGGTTGGAAGACACAGGTGTGTCAAAGCCTTGTGAAATTAGTCAGTGTCGACTGTGAGTTGGAGACGTGGGCATGCCTTTGGGGCACACGGGCGTGACCCTAGGCCTACACGGGCGTATGGCCCCTACTTTGTTAAAAAGGTTTCTCGAACTCATGCAAGCTCTCGGAAAGATTCCAATATTTCTCAGAAGTATGTTTAGGGCCTCTTAGGCTAAGTATGTGCGAGCAACGAGAGTAAACGAAATTTTATAACCCTATTCTAGAAGTTTAAGCAAGATTAGCTATATAATGCCTCGAATCTCATTCCCGCTCGAATACGGGCAAGGGGTGTTACATTTATTGGTATTAGAGCTACGGCTTAATCGATTCTAGGACTAACGTAGTGTAGGTACAAGTCTAGCTATACATGCCATAGGTATGAATGTCTGAATAAAGATAGTGTGATGGCTCCTGACATATAAAATCGTGTTTTATGTAGTATATGGATTTTGATCCAGACCAAACTGCAGCCGATGTTGCTGCATGTAACGCGTCGGCTCCTGATCAAGGGACCGCACCAATTAATAGTAGACTCGAGTCCTTGGGTCAGGGGGAAGAGGCTCGAGAAGCCTTTCTCCACATGATGAGAAATTGGTATACGGAGTATACCCGAGCAAATCCTACTGCTCAACCCCCTCCACCCCCACCAATTCCTCAACCCACTCTAGTAGCCCCTCAAGTCGTTGAGGTAGTGAGAAGAGAAATGCCTCCGGTGGATAAGATCCAGAAGCAAGGAGCCGAGGAATTCCGGGTAAATAAGGATGATGACCCGGAGAAAGCAGAATTCTGGCTCGAGAATACCATCCGAGTGTTTAATGAGTTATCCTGCACGCTTGAGGAGTGCTTAAAGTGTGCGGTGTCTCTCCTAAGAGATTCAGCCTACCGATGGTGGAACACCCTGGTGTTGGTGGTGCCAAGGGAGAGAGTTAGTTAGGGATTCTTCCAAGAGGAATACCGGAAGAAGTATATCAGCCAGAGGTTCATCGACCATAAGAGAAAGGAGTTCCTAGAACTGAAGCAAGGTCGTATGTCAGTGACTGACTACGAACGAGAGTTCGTAAGACTGAGCAAGTATGCACGGGAGTGCATGTCTACCGAGGCCGTCATGTGCAAGATATACGAGGACATATTGAATAAAGATATCCACCTATAGGTGGGAGTTCTCGAATTAAAGGCGTTTGTAGTGTTGGTGGATAGAGCCTGTAAAGTTTAGGAGTTGGCTAGAGAGAAGAGAAGAGTTGAGTACGAGTCTCGTGACTCAAGAAAGAGACAACTGAATAAGTCTCACCAATCCTCATCTAAGAAATCGAGGGATTTCACTACTCGATCAGTCACTTCAGCTGGATTTTCAACCTGAAGTAAGGGCAAGAAATTCTTGGGATCGAAAGGGCAAACCAGATTAGTCACTAGTGTGGGCAATGTCTGACCAAGTAGACCAGAATGCCCTCAGTGTGGCAGGCTCCATTCTGGTAAGTGTCGAGATAATGAGAAAGCTTGCTTCATATGTGGGTCCTTAAACCACTTTATCAGAGATTGTCTCGAGGTGGACGAGAAAGAAAAGCCCCAGAATGCAAGATCGGGAAATACCACTAGGGGAAGACCATTGAGAAACCCAGGGATTGAGATGGCAAGCAAGAATCCATCTAGAGAGCAAGATGTTAGAGTCGAGGGTAGAACACCGGCGAGGACATATGCCATTCATGCTCTTGAAGAGGCATATTCCCTCGACGTGATCACGAGTACCTTTTCTCTCTACAATACTCGTGTTATAGCTTTAATTGACCTGAGATCTACCCACTCATACATATGCATGAAATTAGTCTCTAGCATGAGCATGCCTATAAAGTCTACCGAATTCATCATAAGAGTGTCTAATCTCCTAGGCAAGTGTGTGTTGGTTGATAGAGTTTGTAGAGGGTGCCCTTGATAATTAAGGATTATTGTTTCCTTATCGATCCTATGTTATTACCGTTTGACGAGTTTGATGTCATCCTCGGGATGGACTGGTTAGTTACCCATGGAGTAATTGTGAATTGTGGGAAGAAGCATATCGAGTTGAGAGATGGAAATGGTAATTTTATTTGTGTTGAAACAGATAAGCCGGATAGGTCACCAGTAGTGATGTCAACCATGTCGGCTTAGAGGTATCTAAGAAAGGGGTATGAGGCTTATCTTGCCTTTGTGTTGAACACTAAGGAGACTAAGTTGAAAATTGAGTCAGTACCCATAGTATGCGAGTACCTAGATGTTTTCCCGGAAGAGTTGCCAGGGCTACCTCCGGATAGAGAGATTGAATTTGGGATCGAATTAGCTCTAGGTACTGCCTCTATTTTTGTTGCTCCATATAGAATGGCTTCAACCGAGCTAAAAGAGCTAAAAGCACAGCTGCAAGAGCTAACACAGAAGGGTTTCGCAAGGCCAAGTTTCTCCCCGTGGGGTGCTCCTATTCTATTCGTGAAGAAGAAAGATTGTTCCATGAGACTATGTATAGATTATTGACAACTCAACAGGGTGACAGTGAAGAATAGGTACCCTTTGTCGAGGATCGACAATCTATTTGATCAATTGAAGGGAGCCACCGTATTTTCCAAGATAGATTTGAGGTCAGGGTACTATTAGTTGAGAGTCAAAGACTCGGATGTGCCGAAAACTGCATTTAGGACTAGGTATGGCCACTATGAATTTTTGGCCATGCCATTTGGTCTAACGAATGCCCCCGCGATATTTATGGATTTGATGAATCGTATTTTTCGACCATACTTGGATAGATTTGTTGTGGTCTTTATTGACGACATATTGATCTACTCTCGAGATGAGAACGATCATGCTGAGCATTTGAGTATGGTTCTACAAGTTTTGAGAGATTGTATGACAAATTCAGTAAGAGTAAATTTTGGCTCAAGGAAGTGGGATTTTTGGGGCACATTGTCTCAGGAGCTGGGATTAGAGTCGACTCGAGTAAGATTTTAGCAATTGTTGAATGGAAACCATCAAGAATCCTAACTGAAGTGAGGAGTTTTTTAGGCCTAGTCGGGTATTATAGGCATTTTGTCAAGGGGTTTTCCATGATAGCTACCCCGATGGCGAGACTTTTGCAGAAAGATGTAAAGTTCGATTGGACGGAAAAGTGTCAACAGAGTTTTGAGAAACTAAAAACACTATTGACTGAGGCTCCCATTTTGGTGCAACCAGAGCCGGGAAGAGAATTTGTAGTATATAGTGATGCATCCTTGAACGGATTGGGCTGTGTACTTATGTAAGAAGGTAAAATGATTGCATACGCCTCCAGGCAATTAAAGCCGCACGAAAGGAATTACCCGACTCATGATTTAGAGTTGGCCGCAATTGTATTCGCGTAAAAAATTTGGAGGCATCATTTATATGGTGAAAGGTGTCGGATTTTCACCAACCATAAAAGCTTAAAATATTTGATGACTCAAAAAGAATTGAATTTGAGGCAACGAAGGTGGATAGAGTTTATTAAGGATTATGAGTTGGTAATTAACTACCATCCGGAAAAGGTGAATGTAGCCACTGACGCTTTGAGCTGAAAATCATTATTCACACTAAAAGCCATGAGTACTCAGATGGCCTTATTAGATGATGGTTCCGTTTTAGCCGAGTTGAGGGCTAAACCTTTGTTTCTCCAAGAGATTCGTGAAGCTCAGAAAGATGATGATAGTTTGCAGGCCAAGAGAGTTTTATGTGAGTCAAGCTTTGGGACAGACTTTCGAGTAAATCTTGATGGATGTTTAACATTTTGAGATCGAGTCTCTATACCCAGGAATAACGAGCTTATTCGTAAAATCTTGCATGAAGCGTATAGCGAATGTTTGAATGTACACCCGGGCAGCATGAAGATGTACAATGATTTGAAGAAATGGTATTGATGGATGGGTATGAAGAAAGATATTTTCAAGTTTATATCGAAATGCCTGCTTTGCCAGCAAGTGATGGCTGAACATCAAGTACCTTCGGGTTTACTTCAGCCCATTATGGTTCCTGAGTGGAAGTGGGACCGTATTACTATGGACTACGTGACGGGCTTACCGTTGACTCCAAAGAGGAAAGATGCAGTATGGGTATTGGTTGATAGACTCACTAAGCCAGCTCACTTTATACCAGTGCGAGTCGACTACTCACCAAATTAATTGGAAGACTTGTACATGTCTGAGATAGTAAGACTTCATGGTGTGCCATTGTCGATTATTTCAGATAGAGATCCAAGATTCACGTCACGGTTTTGGAAAAACCTGCAATAGGTATTGGGCACAAAATTGAGTTTCAGTACAGCCTTCCATCACAAACTGACGGGCAGTCAGAAATGGTAATTCAGATACTAGAAGACATGCTTCGATGTTGTGCTTTGGAATTTCACAGTAATTGGGAGAAATACTTACCATTGTTAGAATTCGCCTACAACAACAGTTTTCAGTCAAGTTTGAAGATGGCACCTTATGAGGCATTGTATGGGCGTAAGTGTCGAACGCCTTTGTATTGGTCAGAACTCAGAGAGAAACAGATACACGGGGTTGATTTGGTTAAGGAAACTAAAGAGAAGGTAAAAGTGATACATGACTGTCTGAAAGTCGCCTCAGATAGACAGAAGTCTTATTCAGATATAAAGAGGAAAGAGATAGAATTCAAAGTCGGTGACAAAGTATTCTTGAAAGTATCACCTTGGAGAAAAGTCCTCCGATTTTGTCAGAAGGTCAAATTAAGTCTGCGCTTTATTGGACCTTACGAAGTTATTGAAAGGATAGGACCGGTAGCTTATCAGTTAGCCTTGCCACCTGAGCTAGAAAAGATTCATGACATCTTTCATGTATCCATGTTACGTCGATACCGTTCAGACCCTTTACATGTCATAGAGTCGACAGAGGTAGAGATACAACCGGGTTTGACATATGGTGAAGAACCAGTTAGAATTTTGGCTCGTGAGGTCAAGCAGTTAAGAAACAAAAGCATAGCCCTAGTAAACGTTCTATGGTAAAGGCATGGAATAGAAGAGGCTACATGGGAGCCCGAGGAAATGATGAAGAACCAATATCCCAACCTTTTCACCAGTAAGTTTCTCGGGGACGAAAATTCTCAAGGGGGAGAATTGTAACAGCCAGGTTTAGGGGCTAGTCAGAATAGTGATCTCGGGATCACTAATTCGAGATTCGAGAAATTTATTTCATGTCATATTATGAGTCAGAGCGTTATAGAATATGTGCATGAGAATTTTGGTACTATAATTTTAATGATTTCATGCTTAATCGCGAGAAAGGACTAAATCGCATAAGGGCAAAAGTTCCACTTTATAAGATAAAAGTACCAAATGGCTATAGATTGACAATTAGAGGTCTTTATTAGGCAATTAGACCCCCAATATTTTTTTTGGCTGGCCATAGGCTAATTTAGGAGAAAATGATGGACAATATTGGTCAAAGTTGGTGAAAGTGGGTGACCAATTTGACTAGTTTAATATTAGAATAAGGAAGGAAAAGACACCATCTTTCTCCATCGATTTTTGCAAGCAAAATAGAGGCTTGAAAGCTCAAAATTTTCAGCAAGCTCTCCTTCATCCTAGCAAGTGTTCCATTGATCTTTTATTGAAAATAATTATACTTTTGAGACCCCTAAAGCTTAAGCTTTCAAATGAGGGAACTATTGTACAATATTGTGAAAAGTTTAGAGTTTTACCATGAGAGATATCATTGTTATTGCTGCATTTTTATGGAAGAAAATGAGTCTTAGTTGTTAGATGAACAACTTTTGTGAAAGCTGTTAGCATGAAAACACCAAATAGGACCTTGATAAAAAGGTTATAAAGTTTGTGATTAATATGTGCGATATTGATTTTTGATGATAGCTTTAAGAGCATTAAATGTTCACTTAGGCTTGAGAACTCTATGTGGGTATTCGATGAACTTTTTTACACGCCCGAGGAGAGCTTAAAATGTGATGTATCGTTAGTGAGGCACTTGGCATGCCACTTGTGGAAAATGCTGACATCTATAGTACCGAGTGAGAGAGTCACATGGGACTTCTTCTTAGAAGAGTTTCGAAGAAGTACACAAGTCAATGATTTATTAATCAGAAATGAAAAGAGTTTCTTAAATTGAAGCAAGGAAAAATAACTGTGGCAGAGTAGGAACGTGAATTCGTTAGAGTGAGTAAGTATGATTAATAGTGTATGTCTACGAAAGCTAATTATGTGTAAGAGATTTGAATATGGGATGAATGAGGATATTAGATTACTAGTTGGAATCTTGGAGTTGAATGAATTCGTAGTATTGGTCGGTAGAGCTTGCAAGGCTGAAGAGCTGAATAAGGAAAAGATAAAAGCTATGATTGAAGCCCTGTATGCAAAGAAAAGACCAATGAGTAGGTCGTTCCAATCCCAATCAAAGAGGTCCAAGGAAACGAATCCTTGGATGACCGCTTCGGTTGGGTATTCACACCGAGATCGCGGTAAAACATATTTGGGCTCTAGAATTCAAGCCACCTGGATGGCATGTGTGGGTAATGTGAAGTATAATAAACCTGAGTGTCAGAAGTGTGGTAGACAACATATTGAAGAGTGTTAGGGAAACAACTGAGCTTGCTACAAGTGTTGTTCGCTAGACCACTTCATTCGAAATTGTCCAGAGATGGATGAGAAAGACCGAAAACAAGAAGTGAGAATGAGTAATTCCCCTTCGAGGGGTAGATCATAAAAGAATCTGAGAAGTGGGACTAGCGGTAAAGGTGCGCCTAGAGATTCTGCAGTGAGATCAGGGGGTAGAGCGCCTACAAGAACTTATGCCATTGGCGCTCGTGAAGAGGCATCATCCCCCGACGTGATTACGGGTATATTCTCTCTTTACGATACTAATTTGCTTTAATTGACCCTGGATCCACTCATTCTTATGTCTGTGTGAATTTGGTAAATTGTAAGAAATTATCTGTTGAATTGACTGAATTTGTGATTAAGGTGTCAAATCATTTAGGCAAGTATGTGTTAGTAGATAAGGTTTGTAGGAATTATCCTTTGATGATTCTAGGTCACTATTTTCTGGCCAATTTGATGTTGTTGCCCTTTAGCGAGATTGATGTTATTTTGGGCATAGATTGGTTTACATTACATGATGCTAAGGTAAATTGTAGATAAAAAACACTTGAGTTGAAATCTGAAAATGGTGAGGTTCTTTAGGTTGAAACAGATAACTCAAATAAGATGCATGTGGTGATTTCATACATGTCTGCTCAAAGGTGTATGAGAAAAGGGTGTGAAGCATACCTTGCATATGTGTTGAATGCTAAAGTGACTGAGTTGAAGCTTAAATTTATGCCAGTAGTTTGTGAGTTTTCAGATGTATTCCTAGATGAATTACCTAGATTGCCTTCGGTTAGAGAAATTGAGTTTGCTATCGATCTAGTACCTGGAACAGCACCGATCTCCATTGCTCCGTACAGAATGGCTCCGATGAAATTGAATGAGCTAAAGGCTCAGCTACAAGAGTTGACCGATAAGGGATTTGCTAGGCCGAGTTTGTCTCCCTTGGGTGCTCCTGTACTGTTTGTGAAGAAGAAAGATGAAACAATGAGGCTTTGTATTGATTATCGTCAACTTTACAAGGTAACTATAAAGAACAAGTACCCATTGTCGAGAATTGATGATTCATTCGATCAACTAAAGGGAGCAACTGTGTTCTCCAAGATAGATTTAAGATCTGGTTACTATCAGTTGAGGGTCAAGGAATCTGATGTGTCGAAAACTGCTTTTAGAACGAGGTATAGACACTACTAAATTCTTGTGATGCCTTTTGGTCTAACTAATACACCCGCTATGTTTATGGATTTGATGAACCGAATTTTTGGTTGTATTTGGATAAGTTTGTAGTAGTGTTCATAGACGATATATTGATTTATTCCCGAGATGAGGCCAAACACGTGGAACACTTAAGAACTGTATTGCAGATTTTACGAGAGGGGAAATTGTTTGCTAAGTTCAGTAAAATTGAGTTTTGGCTTCGGGAAGTCAAATTTTTGGGATATATAGTTTTAGGTTATGGTATTCAGGTTGATCTGAGCAAAATTTTGACTATTGTTGACTGGAAATCGCCGAAGAATATATCCGAGATTAGAAGCTTTTTGGGCTTAGCCGGGTACTATCAACGCTTTGCCGAGGGATTTTCGATGATTTCTTCCCCGATGACTAAGTTGTTGCAAAAGAATGTTAAGTTTGAATGGACCGATAGATGTCAACAAAGTTTCGAGAAGTTGAAAGCACAATTAACTGAAGCACCGATTTTGGCACAACCTGAGTGGGGAAAAGAGTTTGTAATCTATAGTGATGCGTCATTAAATGGTCTTAGTTGTGTGTTGATGCAAGAGGGCAAAGTAATAGCTTATGTCTCGAGACAGCTAAAACCGCATGAAAAGAATTATCCGACGCCTGATTCGGAATTGGCTGCCATTGTCTTTGTCTTGAAGATTTGGCGTCATTATTTGTATGGTGAGAAATGTCGAATCTTTACCGGTCACAAAATGTTGAAGTACTTGATGAGCCAAAAGGACTTGAATTTGCGACAACAGCGATGGATCCAATTATTGAAAGATTATGAGCTAGTAATTGATTATCACCCAGGGAAGGCGAATGTGGTCACCGATGCCTTGAGTAGGAAATCTTTGTTTGCATTGAGAGCCATGGATAACGGTTGGCTTTATCGAAAGATGATTCTATTCTAGCTGAATTGAGAGCTAGATCGATATTTCTCCAAGAGATTTGTGAAGCTCAGAAAAGCTTCAGTGATATGCAAGCCAAAAGAGTTCAATGTGAACCGGGTATGGAGTCAGACTTTCGTATTAGTTCTGATGAATGTTTGATGTTCTGAGATAGGGTCTGTGTACCAAGAGAGGATGAACTTACCTGGAAAATTTTAAATGAGGCACACAATGGTTGTTTGTCAGTACATCCGGGCAGTACAAAAATATATAATGATTTGAAGAAGTTGTATTGGTGGCCGGGCATGAAAAGAGACATCTCCAAGTTTGTTAAGAAATGTTTGATCTGTCAACAAGTGAAAGCCGAGCACCAAGTACCTTTAGGTTTACTTCAGCCAATGATGGTTCCCGAATGGAAATGGGACCGAATCACGATGGATTTTTGAAACAGGGTTACCTATGACTCCAAAAAAGAAAGATGTTGTGTGGGTTATCGTTGATAGATTAACGAAATCGGTTCACTTTATACTAGTATGTTTGATTACTCGCTTGACAAGTTGGTTGAGTTGTACATTGCTAAAATTGTGAGTTTGCATGGGGTGTCTATGTCCATTATTACGGATAGAGATCCAACTTCGAGGTTTTGGAAAAAGTTGCAAGAAGCGTTTGGTACAAAACTAAATTTTAGTATCGCGTTCCATCCGCAAACTGACGGTCAATCTAAAAGAGTGATTCAAGTTCTCGAAGACATGCTCCGATGCTGTGTTCTAAAGTTCGAAGGTAATTGGGAAAAATATATACCTTTGGTCAAATTTGCCTACAACAATGGTTATTAGTCAAGTATACAGATGGCATCGTATGAAGCATTATATAGACGCAAGTGTCGAACCTTTTTGTATTGGACCGAGCTTAGTGAAAAGCAAATTCATAGGGTTGATCTAGTTAGAGAAACCGAATAGAAAGTGAAAGTGATCCGTAATAGTTTTAAAGCTACTTCAAACCGAAAAAAGTCATACGCGGATTTAAAGAGGAAAGAAATTGAGTTTCAGGTTGGTGACAAAGCGTTTTTGAAAGTATCCCCGTGGAAGAAAATATTGAGATTTGGTCGAAAGGGTAAATTGAGTCCACGATTCATAGGGTCGTATGAGGTTATTGAAAGGATTGGACCAGTAGCTTACCAGATAGCTTTGCTGGCAAAGTTGGAGCGAATACACAACGTGTTCCATGTGTCGATGTTGCGACGATATCGTTCCAATCCTTCACATGTAATTCCTTCGACTAAAATTAGATATGACCGAATATGACCTAATGTAACACCCCAAAATCGACCTAGAAGTTAGGCCCTAATTAGGAATGTCACATTAAAGGCACAATTCAAAATGATTTTGCAAATTAACAGTTTAAGGCCCAAAGGCCCATTGATCCTTAAGTCTTGTTAAGTAATAATAAAAACCCATTTTTATAGTTTTAAGTACTCCAGAAACCAAGTTTAAAACATATGAAATTTACTTAGGCTTAATATTTAAGTAAACAGTTGAAAACAACAACCCAAAATCTAAAGTCAAATCGGAGTACAAGGCCTTATTACATCCAACTAAAATAAGCAATTAAAAACCATGTGTTTCTTTTTTTGAAACAAAAACTAGAAAAAAACAAAATTTAAACTTCTCATAGTGTGGCCATCTCTGAGTCCCCTCCTACGTCGAGCCGTCTATTGAGGATCACCTGAAACATTAAATAAAAGGTGTGAGTTTCGAAACTCAGTGTGTACAACCCTTGGCAATCAAATCAACATACAAATATTCACATTGGGCCTAAGCACTATCAAAATCGATAGTCTTGGGCCTTGGCCCACAATGACCTCACATCATATCATATCATATCATATCATATCATATGCAAAACAAGGTAATGCAAAACCCTCCCCAAAAATCCATCCACTACACACACCACTTCCCTTCCAACCCTACACACCTGTGGGGATTTCTAAATCGACCCACCCATCCTCTACACACCAAAGGTAGCACTCACAGCGGCACTACTCAACGTTGTAGCAAAGCTGCTAATCATATAATGGGCTTAAAGCCACCTGTGGATCCATAGTCGTCAAGCGACAATGCGATCCTCAAATCTTCCTCCGTACCATAATTCCCACCCATATGCATCCTAAATAGAATATCGTATGAATGCAACATGCACATGAGTAACATCTACAAAACTCATACTCATCACTAAGGTATTTTCGTCATTTCACAACCCAAGGGTATTTCTGTAAATCTACTCTACAGGGGTATTTAGGTAATTCTAAAAACTAAGGGTATTCTAGTAATTTCACAACTTGGGGCTATTTTAGTGATTTTATAAATCTAAGGATGTTTTGGTAATTTTCAAACTAAGGGTATTTTGGTAATTTTTACAAATCAGGGGTATTTCAGTAATTTTACAAACCTAGGGGTATTTGGTCCTTCTCGGGTTTTAGTTATGAACTTTGGCCCATTAACAAGTCCTTGCGGCTAAAGTGAATAGACACTATGCACCAGGTATGAAACACCCCAAACTCGGCCCACGAGCCTGAACCGGATTTGGTATGTTCCTTAAGTAAACCGGTTTCAAAGTTCCTTGTTACTTAGAGAAAATTTGTGTAATTTTAGAAAAAATATCGTTTTGGGTTGGGCTTAGATTGGGAACCCATTTATTTTATTTAGAAATCCAATTAATTAAGGTGACAAAACAATTTAGGGTTTATTTTTTTAAAGAAGTAATTTTACTTCATCTTTGAAATAATTCGTAACATAGAAAAAAATAAAAGTAAGGAAATGTAACTGTGGCCTTATTACAACAAGTAAAATCCCAAAATAAAATTCCAAAGTACTTAAATAAAATAAAGTGTCCAAATTGAATCAAAACTTCTAATTGAGCATGGCCACCACAAGATCTATCGGCCCGGTCCATCACTGTTCGTCACATGAAAAGTAATCCCACAACGGGGTGAGTCAACAGAATCAATGTGTACGCAACACTAACATTCAATAGATCAGGCATACATTTTCACACCAATTACTTATTCATATAACAGATAAAAATGATGATGCAACCCAAACCCAAACCTAGATGCCATCCGCTACACATCCCCGTACCTGCACACCGTGGGGACTACTAAGTCGACCCTCCATCCGCTACACACCTTCGAAGGCAGTCACTGCAGTCGACGTGCTCATCGCCCATATAAAATTTGTGGCATAGCCACCAGATATAATTGTGTCAAGAGACACCAGATTCAGATAATGTAACCGGAGTTACCACATTCAGATAATGTAACCGAGGTTACCACATTCAGATAACGTGACCGAAGTCACCACATTCAGATAGTGAGACCGAAGTCATCACCTTCACTTCCCATTTTCATATAACCCGAATGCCCCATATTCATCATATTATGCATATCATACTTAAATTCACATTCTTATAAATTTTCACATGTTACAAATAACATATTTCATAATCCTAGTGGGAGTAGGAAACGCACCTGAGTACTTTGTACCACATTAGGGTATTTTAGCCACATTCACATTCTTAAACATTCATATATTAAATATTTGCCATATAACATATTAAAAGTTAGTGTGGGTACACACCTGATTCGCTTAACGAAGTCCTTGAAATCCCGAGAACCGATCTACAGATTTAGATCTTTAACTCCTATATTCGGCCAATCGTTTAAACATTAATAACCCTTTTCTGCTTTAAAACCAAATCCTAGTAGGAATAGTATTACTAAAACTTACCTTGTTTGCCGGTTTGATTGATAATCAAATCCCGAAATTTGTAGTATTCCTCCCTTAAAATTGGTTAGCCACCAAATCACGTAATCATGTCAGTTTCTGACTTTTGAACAAATGGGAAATAATTCTAAATACCAAAATAAGCCTTGGCCGATTGGATCTATGCACTTACCTTACAATTTCCAAATCCCGAAAGTATTCCTTGCCTTGTATGTCTGTCGAAATCCCTATAACTTCATGTTAGATTTAATCTAATATTAAGACATAACCTTTAACCGAATATTCATATTTCTTACCTTAGATCCTTGAATTCCCGGAAGATTCCTCCTTGTATTTGACAATTGTAGAAACCCGAGAGATCCCTTGTAGATTTGGCCAAAATTGCTAATAAGATTAGTACCTTGATTTCGGTAAAAAGAAAAGGAATAAAAATCGATTGACCACAGATCTTACCCTTTTGATACTGTAGTTGATTGCTTCCTTACTTAGATCCTCAGAGGAATTCGGCTCTGGAGACTTAGACAGGGATCAAAGAGGTTTTGGCTTGACAGTAGAAGAGAAAAGAAAAAGAAAAGATGTATTTTTGCTTAAGGAAAATTTCGGCAGAGAGAGAGAGGGGGCTAGGGAATTTTCAGCAATCACTTAGAAAAGATGGAAGAATGTCCTCACTTTTCCTCCCTTAGCCGAATTTACCAGGCTAGAGTCCCCTACTTGGCCACCACTCTTCCTTTGTGATAATATTATCCTTTAATTATCACTTTATTTAAATTAAAAGCATTTAATTATCTCTTCAAAATAATCCAAATTTAAAATCCTTTATTTATCCCATTAATTGCCGAAATTTAAAGGGAATAAAACTCCTTTTTTTCTAGAAGCCTTGCCGTCCACTCCAGTCTTCTGGAAGGAAAAATAAAACTCCTTTTTATTTACTTCTCAAGTGACTCGAACTCAGGCCCAACACCTTTCATGTGGCGCCATCTCCATAGGCCCTAAGTGTCATCTTCAGGCCACTTTTCCAAGCCTGTTTGTGTGTCAAATTTCACAAACTTTTTCTTTTAAGGCCACCTTGCCTTTATTTTCTGTTTTAAAACTTAAAACTCGACATTTCTACGTCATTTCTAAGTTTCCTAAAATTTTCGATGGGCTTTGTAAACTTGCCATTTCCTTACATTTCCAAGTTTCCAGAAATGTTTACTTTCCATTTTTGAATCATTTCCTTACATTTCCAGGTTTCCAAAAATGTTCATGTCTATGCATTTCCAGGTTTCCAAAAATGTTCATGTCTATTTTCATTTCCAAAAATATTAGAAATTTATTCATAGTACTTAAGACTTGTCATTTCGTACAATTAAACCGGAAATGCATAGGCCCTTTCCAGGATGTTACAGTTCTACCCCCCCTTAAAAAAAATTTCGTCCTCGAAATTTCCTAACTAAAATAATTGAAGGTATTGCTGTCGCATTGTCTCTTCTGACTCCCACAAAGCTTCTTCCAATCCATGATTGCGCCATAACACTTTGACTAGAGGAACTGACTTCCTTCATAGTACTTTCACATCACGTTCCAAGATCCGAATTGGCTCTTCCTCGTAGGATAAGTCTGGCCTTAGCTCCACCTCTTCCACAGGTACCACATGAGACGGATCCGATCGGTAGCGACGTAGCATGGATACATGGAATACGTCGTGCATCTGCTGCAACTCTGGTGGCAACTCCAATTGGTACGCCATCGCCCAACTCGCCCGAAGACTCGATAGGTCCCTATAAACCTTGGGCTTAACTTCCCTTTGCGCCCAAATCTCATTACCTTCTTCCAAGGCGAGACTTTTAGAAACACTTGGTCTCCCACTTCAAACTCTATTTCCTTCAGCTTGAGGTCTGCGTACGACTTCTGCCTATCAGAGGCTTCCTTCAATCGTGCCCAAATTAACTCAACCTTCTCTTCAGTTTCTGCCACTAACTCTGGACCTAACACTCGATGTTCTCCTAACTCAGTCCAGCAAGTAGGTGTTCTACACTTCCGACCATACAATGCCTCATATGGTGCCATCTGAATGCTAGCCTGATAGCTGTTGTTATAGGCGAACTCGGCTAAAGGCAAGTAATCTTCCCAACTTCCTGAAATCCATCACTGACCTCTCAACATATCCTCCAACACTTGTATAACCCGCTTGCATCGCCGTCGATTGTGGATGAAAAGCCGTAGTGAAGTCCAACTTAGTGCCTAAAGCTTGATGAAGTGCCTTCTAAAATCGAGACGTAAACCTTGGGTCCCTATCGGAGATGATCGATACTGGTACTCCATGTAACCTTACGATCTCCGTCACATATAACTTGGCTAACTTCTGAAGAGAATAGTCAACTCTCACCGGAATAAAGTGCACGGATTTGGTCAAACGGTCCACTATCACCCATGCCGAGTCCTTCTTAGTAGGCGTAAAGGGAAGCCCACTAACGAAGTCCATGGTAATTCTCTCCCACTTCCATTGTGGAATATCGATTGGTTGAAGCAATCCCGATGGGACTTGGTGTTCAGCCTTAACTTGCTGACACATCAGACATTTTCCCACAAATTCAGTAACTTCTTGTTTAACATTAGACCACCAAAATTGTTCCCTTAGCTCTCTATACAGCTTACTGCCTCCGGGATGCATAGCATAAGGGCTACCATGCGCCTCCCAAAGAATCCTTTGTCTTAACTCCTCGTCCTTCGACATACAGACTTTTCCTTTGTAGCACAATACTCCTTCATCATTGACGCCATAATCCTTTAATTCTCCGTTCTGTACTTGCTGTAACTTAGCACTTAGGTCCTTATCAGCCAACTGTTCCTCTTTCACTTCCTTCAGCCATGTGGGCTTGACTTACAACTCTGCCAACAGGCTTCCATTATCATACAGACTTAAGTGAGCGAACAAAGCCCTTAGATCTGTCACAACCTTCCTACTTAGGGCATCAGCTACCACATTCGCCTTGCCCGGAAGATATTCAATCGAACAATCGTAGTCCTTCAACAATTCCACCCACCTTCGTTGCCTCAAGTTCAACTCCTTCTGAGTCAACAAGTACTTAAGACTTTTGTGGTCTGTGTAGATAACTGACCTTTCTCCATAAAAGTAGTGCCTCCAAATCTTAAGGACGAACACCACTGCTGCCAGTTCCAAGTCATGAGTTGGGTAGTTAACCTCATGAGGCCTTAACTGCCTTATGCGACCACTTTTCCATCTTGCATTAGCACACAGCCTAACCCCGTATGCGAGCGCGTCACGAAGACACCACAAAATCTTTTCCGCTCCCATTTGAATTAACACTGAGCTTAGTCAATGCCTTTTTAAGCTTTTCAAAGCTCTCCTGTTGCTTATTCGTCCATTCAAAGGGTACTTCCTTCCTTAGCAACTTTGTCAAAGGCTCGGCTATCGACGAGAACCCTTCTACAAACCTTCTGTAATAGCCTGCCAAACCTAAGAAACTTCGGATTTCAGCCACGGACCTAGGTGGTTTCCAATCCAACACTGCTTCGATCTTCCTAGAGTCCACTCTTATTCCCTCTGTGGGTACCACATGTCCTAAGAATACCAGCTCCTTAAGCCAAAATTCACACTTGCTGAATTTGGCATAAAGCTTCTTCTCCCTTAACAGTTGCAGCACAACTCGGAGATGTTCATCATGCTCCTCTTCAGACTTAGAGTACACCAAGATGTCATCGATGAACACAACGACGAACCTATCCAAATAGGGTTGGAAAACCCGATTCATCATGTCCATGAATGCGGCTGGAGCATTCCTCAACCCAAACGGCATCACCACAAACTCAAAATGGCCGTATATTATCCTAAAAGCGGCCTTATCGATATCAGCCTCCTTCACCTTCAACTGATGATATCCTGACTTTAAGTCGATCTTTGAAAATACTGCGACCCTCTTCAGCTGATCGAACAAGTCATCGATCCTTGGCAAACGATACTTGTTCTTGATGGTCAGCTTGTTCAACTGACGGTAATCTATGCACATACGTATAGTTTAGTCCTTCTTCTTTACAAACAGGACCGGTACTCCCCATAGAGACACACTGGGTAGGATGAACCCACGATCCAACAATTCTTGGATTTGAGCCTTGAGCTCAACTAACTCCTTTGGCGCCATCCGGTATGGAGCGATTGACACAGGAGCTGTTTCTGGCAGCAAGTCTATCCCAAATTCCACCTCCCTATCAGGGGGTATTCCTGGTAATTCCTCCGGAAATACATCTTCAAAGTCCTTGACCATTCTAACTCCGCTAACTCCTTCTTCCTTTCCACCCAACGCACTTACAAAGGCTAGGAATGCCTTGCACCCTTTCTTAACCATTTTCTCAGCCTTCAGCGCCGAAACTACGTTAGACAAGTAATTCCTCCTTTCTCCAACCATTACTACTACTTCATCCTCCGAGGTCCTTAGTTCCATTCCTTTAGCCACACAATCCAACACGGGTCGGTGTTCTACTATCCAGTCCATTCCGAGTATAAGTTCAAACTCTCCGAAGGGTAACTCCATTAAGTTAGCCCGAAAGTTCACTCCTTGAATCTCTAGGGGTACATTCTGAAAGATCTTATCTACCACTACAGTTTGGCCTAATGGGCTTACTACAGTCATCTGCCTATCAGATAGTTCAGAGTCTAGGTCTAGTGTTTCCACTACACTACATGCAACATATGAATGGGTCGAGCCCACATCAATTAGAGTAAAATAGGGCTTGTCAAACATAAAGAACGTACCGGTTATAACATCCGGCGCGTCACCATCCTCCCTCCGATGAACCGCATAAACCAAACCCGGTTGCCTTGCCTCAGTATTAGTAGCACCTTGGCCCTGTGTTCCACGGCCTCTGCCAGCACCATTACCTCTGTTGTTCGAACCCACGACCCGTTGAGGTGCTTGTCGCCTCTACCGGCGACTAACGATCCCGAGCCGCCGATCGACTCTCATCCGGTTTCTTGGGACAATCCTTGAGCATATGGTCCTTGGACCCACACCAAAAAAACATCCTCTGTCTTTTCCAAAGACTCCCTAAGTGCTTCTTTCCACAATGCTCACAAAGACGATTCTGCCATCCTGTACCAGCTTGCTGATTTCGCGGCCCATCAATTCAAGGCCTCTTATGAACCTTTCCAGATGGTCCAAAACCTCTTTTGGGCTTATTCCTACCCACAGCCTACTTGGTAGAATCCTTAATTCCCTCGGCCACCTTGGCCTTTTCTACCAAAAAGAGAGAACTCCCGCTCACGATGCGGTGCTATCAACGATCTCGGATCGTCCCTTAGTCCGTCCTCAAAGCGGACACGGGCGCTCATGCTCAGTTGCCACTACTCCTCGAGCATAGCGGCTCAACCTTAGGAATTCAGTTTCATATTTCGCAACAGACTTGCTCCCATGCACCAGCCCAAGAAAAGCCTTCATTTGCTCATCTGTATACCTGGTTCCCACATATTTCTTCTGAAATGCCTCCTTAACATATTCCCAGGTCAGATCGTCAGTTGTGGCACCATCCCGAACAGTTAACCACCACTGATACGCTTCATCGCGTAACAGTGCCATCATCCCTTTCAACTTTTCTTGTGGGTCGATCAAGCTCATCCATGATGCGCTCCGTTGCTTCCAACCGATCACCGGTATCTTCGTGCCACACCCGATACTCCATGAAACATTTCGGCTCCATTAGCTCGAAGCCGTACAGGCACAGACTTACGGTTTCCTGAATTTTATCCTGCACCAGCCACCAATTCCAAAACTCGCGGCCACGACTGCGACACAAAGATCTTCTCCGTCTCGAGCTTGTCGCTCAACACCCTGATTGGGGTGGTGGTGGCGATGGTATCTCGTTGTCGGACCCTTGACCCGATCTAACGGGTTCCGACACGGTCATCCTTCCTCTACCTCGTCCACGACGACCACGTCCTCTAGAGCTCATTTCTAATGTTGATATTTGATTAAGAAGTTTTATGCATTAGTACTTTTGTTTCACTTGATTACTCGCGAAGAAGTTTTATGAAAAGAATTTAGGAGTGGTTCTTTCGTATTCATACAAACACACAGTCTTTCCATTCATTCATTCATCCATCAAACAAGTATGAACTTTCGTTCATTCAGAGAAACGTTGTAGTTTTCGTCGTTGTTGCTTTTCCACTACCTAGGGGTATTTTCATAATTTTGTGGGTATTTTCGTAATTTTTCAAAAGAAAAAAAATTTCTTTGGTGATTTTGCCACAAAGTACTTTGGTATTTTTAAATTCCCTGGGTATTTTGGAGATATTTTGAAACCCGGGGCTATTTCGGTAATTTTGGACCTTGGGGGTATTTCGGTAATTTTCACAAACCGGGGTAAATTTGTAAAATTTTGTAAATCAGGGATATTTCAAAAGTTGTAAAACTTTGAGGGTTCTTTTTGAGAATTGTACTTTCCAAAACAGTGATGTTGCAAAAATTTTGGAAATTAGGGTTATTTTGGTAATTTTGTAAGTTAGGCAATTTTGTAATTTTTCCCAAAATCAAGGTATTTTTGATATTTTGTAAATTAGGGTTTTTGAGCGTTTATAAAATAATGAAATTTTGGTAAGACTGTTGGGTAGTTGAATATTTTACAAACCAAGGGCATTTTGGTAATTGTTATAAAGCGAAAATTTTTCAGAAATTTTTGTAAAGATGGTTTTCAGAAATTTAAAAGAAAGTTTTTAAGAGTTTTAAAATTAGGGTTTTGTTGCTTCAGAAACACGGCTAGTTCCCTTTCGGGTTTTATTGTGTTTAGCCTATGACCGAGCCCTCTTGGTCAGGATGAACCAAAGCTACGCACTAGGCAGGATTCGAGTGAAGAGGAGGTGAGTCACGCGGACTGCTTAAATACCAAGCTCCCACCAAAACCATTCCTAGACATGCGCATGCAGAGGTTGCCACACCAATCGTGAGCCCTCCGAGTTAGGGGTGAACCGAAGCTACACACTGTAGGATTCCTGCGAAGAGGAGGTGAGTCACTAGGACTGCTTAAATACCAAGCTCTTCCGGATCCAATCCTAGACATGCGCACAGGGGTTACCACACCCTTGCTTAGTGACTTAGCCATAGGTTTGTTTGGTGCATTAAGTCTTATGTGTTTGTGTTTGAGTAGACTAGTCCTAGGGTTCAAGTTCCTATCATGCTATTCTACGTTCCATTCCTTTTCTACCCTTCCACAGTTCATAATTTACATAATCACCCAAATAGTTAGGGGTACTTACCTAGTGGACTGCGGGTCGGAGACTTAGGTGCCATGCCAGAAAACATGTTCATATTCAAAAATACTTTCATAAAACTCATTTGGGCCCGATTTGAAAATGTTTTAGGCCTTAGCCCACAGGCCGAGAGTTTAAAACTGGGCTCTAATACCAAACTGAAACACCCCAAACCCAGCCCACGAGCCTGAACTGGATCTAGCATGTTCCTTAAGTAAACCGGTTTCAAAGTTCCTTGTTACTTAGAGAAAATTTGTGTAATTTTAGAAAAAATGTCGTTTTCGGTTGGGCTTAGATTGGGAACCTATTTATTTTATTTAGAAATCCAATTAATTAAGGTGACAAAATAATTTAGGGTTTATTTTTTTAAAGAAATAATTTTACTTGATCTTTAAAATAATTCGTAACGTAGAAAAAAAATAAAAGTAAGGAAATGTAACTGTGGCCTTATTACAACAAGTAAAATCCCAAAATAAAATTCCAAAGTACTTAAATAAAATAAAGTGTCCAAATTGAATCAAAACTTCTTGTTGAGCATGGCAACCATGAGATCTACCGGCCCGATCCATCACTGTTCGTCACCTGAAAAGTAATCCCACAACGGGGTGAGTCAACAGACTCAATGTGTACGCAAAACTAACATTCAATAGATAGGCATACATTTTCACACCAATTACTTATTCATATAACAGATAAAAATGATGATGCAACCCGAACCCAAACCTAGATGCCATCCGCTACACA
Organism: Gossypium bickii; assembly: GCA_025503065.1. NCBI lineage: Eukaryota > Viridiplantae > Streptophyta > Magnoliopsida > Malvales > Malvaceae > Gossypium > Gossypium bickii. Next base: position 59,205,214 of record CP106720.1, on the reverse strand, counting down.
TCCCCGTATCTGCACACCGTGGGGACTACTAAGTCGACCCCCCATCCGCTACACACCTTCGAAGGCAGTCGCTGCAGTCGACGTGCTCATCGCCCATATAAATTTTGTGGCATAGCCACCAGATATAATTGTGTCAAGAGACACCAGATTCAGATAATGTAACCGGAGTTACCACATTCAGATAATGTAACCGAGGTTACCACATTTAGATAACGTGACCGAAGTCACCACATTCAGATAGTGAGACCGAAGTCATCACCTTCACTTCCCCTTTTCATATAACCCGAATGCCCCATATTCATCATATTATGCATATCATACTTAAATTCACATTCTTATAAATTTTCACATGTTATAAATAACATATTTCATAATCCTAGTGGGAGTAGGAAACGCACCTGAGTACTTTGTACCACATTAGGGTATTTTAGCCACATTCACATTCTTAAACATTCATATATTAAATATTTGCCATATAACATATTAAAAGTTAGTGTGGGTACACACCTGATTCGCTTAACGAAGTCCTTGAAACCCCGAGAACCGATCTACAGATTTAGATCTTTAACTCCTATATTCGGCCAATCGTTTAAACATTAATAACCCTTTTCGGCTTTAAAACCAAATCCTAGTAGGAATAGTATTACTAAAACTTACCTTGTTTGCCGATTTGATTGATAATCAAATCCCGAAATTTGTAGTATTCCTCCCTTAAAATCGGTTAGCCACCAAATCATGTAATCATGTTAGTTTATGACTTTTGAACAAATAGGAAATAATTCTAAATACCAAAATAAGCCTTGGCCGATTGGATCTATGCACTTACCTTACAATTTCCAAATCCCGAAAGTATTCCTTGCCTTGTATGTCTGTCGAAATCCCTATAACTTCATGTTAGATTTAATCTAATATTAAGACATAACCTTTGACCGAATATTCATATTTCTTACCTTAGATCCTTTAATTCCCGGAAGATTCCTCCTTGTATTCGACAATTGTAGAAACCCGAGAGATCCCTTGTAGATTCGGCCAAAATTGCTAATAAGATTAGTACCTTGATTTCGGTAAAAAGAAAAGGAATATAAATCGATTGACCACAGGTCCTACCCTTTTGATACTGTAGTTGATTGCTCCCTTACTTAGATCCTCAGAGGAATTCGGCTATGGAGACTTAGATAGGGATCAAAGAGGTTTCGGCTTGACAGTAGAAGAGAAAAGAAAAAGAAAAGATGGATTTTTGCTTAAGGAAAATTTCGGCACAGAGAGAGAGGGGGCTAGGGAATTTTCAGCAATCACTTAGAAAAGATGGAAGAATGTCCTCACTTTTCCTCCCTTAGCTGAATTTACCAGGCTAGAGTCCCCTACTTGGCCACCACTATTCCTTTGTGATAATATTATCCTTTAATTATCACTTTATTTAAATTAAAATCATTTAATTATCTCTTCAAAATAATCCAAACTTAAAATCCTTTATTTATCCCATTAATTGCGGAAATTCAAAGGGAATAAAACTCCTTTTTTCTAGAAGCCTTGCCGTCCACTCCAGTCTTCTGGAAGCAAAAATAAAACTCCTTTTTATTTGCTTCCCAAGTGACTCGAACTCAGGCCCAACACCTTGCATGTGGCGTCATCTCCATAGGCCCTAAGTGCCATCTTCAGGCCACTTTTCCAAGCCTGTTTGTGTGTCAAATTTCACAAACTTTTTCTTTTAAGGCCAGCTTGCCTTTATTTCCTGTTTTAAAACTTAAAACTCGACATTTCTACGTCATTTCTAAGTTTCCTAAAATTTTCGATGGGCTTTGTAAACTTGCCATTTCCTTACATTTCCAAGTTTCTAGAAATGTTTACTTTCCATTTTTGAATCATTTCCTTACATTTCCAGGTTTCCAAAAATGTTCATGTCTATGCATTTCCAGGTTTCCAAAAATGTTCATGTCTATTTTCATTTCCAAAAATATTAGAAATTTATTCATAGTACTTAAGACTTGTCATTTCCTACAATTAAACAGGAAATGCATAGGCCCTTTCCAGGATGTTACAAGGTAGGGTTCTAAAGAAGAAGAGGTGGGCCGCTAAGGCTACTTAAGTAAGTACCAAGCTCTCCGTAGATCCAATCCTAGACATGCACATGCCCGTTACCACACTCTAACTTAGCGACTTGTCCACAGACATGTTTAATTATTAGAAAGTCTTATGTTGTTTAAGAGTTGTTCAGTACTAAGCCTAAAGTCCATAAAACCCTAGCATACTAGTCTACGTCCCTATAAAGCCCATCAACCCATTTCACATTCATATAACTCATAATGGCCAATCACTTTCTTATGGCCCACTAGGCCCAAATCTCAATCATATGACCCATTAGGCCCAAAACGAATCCAGATCATGTACATGCATGCCTAACCCAATTCATAAATTCAAATAAATCCATTTCATCAAACTTAGCCTAAGGGCCCACCGGGCCCATTTAGCCACTTTTGGCTTTTGAACTTTTCGGCATTGCCGGATTCGTGTGTGCATAGTGTTTGTACATACCTGGTAACCATGCGTGCTGCAGACCCCTTAATCACGAACCTACAATCGACAACACCTAACGATTAATCATAACTTAATGTACACTTTATCAAAAACCAAAGCCTCACCGTAGCCTTACCATGTACCACACGTCCTAGTAGCCTTTCCTTAACTACTATTTGCGATTATCCTCTAGATCTTCACCCAAACATACATCGTCAAAATCAAGTGACCCATATTCCATATAAGTCAGCCCCATGAACCATAATACATTCAGCCATTTACTAAACCACCACCGGGACGAGTGCACTTACCTCTTGCTAACGATCCTTCCCTACCACGCTTGTGATTGTTGAACCTTACCCTTGTTAATACAAAGTTAACGACAAGAAGGGGTTAGATAGCCCTTCGGCTTTTATCAAAACTCACTAAAAAGATCAACTAAGCACTTACCAAAATCCTCCTTTGTTCTAGCGGCTTAAATTCAGCTTTTGAGATTAGTATGGTGACAGAGACAATTCGGCACCACTAGGGAGAAGAAGAGGAGAAGTGATCGACTAGAACTAAAGGTGGATAAGAGAAGGAATTTAAGAAGAGAAGGTATAGGGAATTCGGCTAGAGAAGAAACCAAAATTTCGGCAAAGGAATGATGGGGGTTTTTTGACAATTGGAAGAATTCGGCTAAGGGGGAAAAAAATTCCAGGAACCTCACAAATGGATTCGGCACCCTCCTCTTATAGCCAACAGCCAAAACTCCATTCCCTCAGAGTCCTATTCGGCCCCATCACTTCCACACTCCTCATCTCCTAACTTTTCTCTCTGATAATCCCTCTATCTCATCCGAATTTTCCTCCTCTATCAGCTCACAAGACCAAGTCAAACACTCCAATGAAAGATTTCTAGTTCGCCACAACTTTGGCTGTAACACCCCTTACCCGAGACCGTTGCTGGAGTCGAGCATGAGGCATTACTAGACTTAACTACTAATTCGGGGAATAAAAATTGAAACTGTCCATCTACGTCAGGTTGACTAAATTTACTATAACTCGAGTTAAGAAACTCAAAATTTAGGTCCGTATATTTTCCTTGGAACTAGACTCGGATATTTTGTTACTATAAGTTTTCTAGAAGTTTTCATTTGGCCAATTAGTACAGTTTAATCATTAAAGTTTCCCCTATTTCACTATTCGATGGTTCTGACTTACCCTTACAAAAACTTAGTTATCTCATTTTACAGAATTAAAATAATGTTTTTGTTTATTCCAATAAAAAATAGACTCATTAAGGATTCTAAGCATATAAACTATGCTCCATGATTATTTTTGTACAATTTTTAATAATTTTTCCAAGACAGAATAGGGAATCATAAAGTCATTCAGAACCAGTCTCACTAAACTTTAAATATCTCATAATATAAAATTCCTTTGCCTACTATGTTTCATTCATATAAAAATAGACACAATAAGAATTAATTATATATCTTATTCACTTTCTAAATCCATTTCTCCTATTTTTGGTGACTTTTCAAAATCACGTCACTGCTGCTAACCAAAACTATTTCATTGCAAAATATGGTTAACTATTTTATAACATCTTTACTCCATTTCATTTAAACTCTATACATTAACCCTACTTATATATACTAAAACCATATCAACCAAAACCACAACCAATCATAATCATCAAGCCAAAATATAAATTCCAAGATTAACAAGATGGACAAGCCATTTTCGCATGGCTTATACAAATATATACAACTTCAAAACCAACATAATATTTCTAGCCTATACATGCCATAGTTCCAAAAGTTCAACTTATAAAAGGGTACCAAAGATAGTTGATTGTGTGATTGACTTTGACGTTGATCCCCAAGCTCGAACGTAGACTTCAAAATCTATAAAAGAGTCAAAAGAACACATACTGTAAGCTAACATAGCTTAGTAAGTTATAAGCAATGGTATAATAAACAATTTAACATTATACGAATTAAATCAATTTAATTTGATCAACAACCATCTCATAACCGTAAATATATATCATGTTACCATTCTATATTTTCAATATTTAATAGTCTCAAAACCGAATACTCATGTATCATTTTTCCACCTCAAACAACTCAAAGATTAATGATCACATCTCATTTCTATAATTTCATAAACAAGAACAACTTACCTCAATAGTATTAAAATTATTCAACTATCCTGCATCACTTACCTGTTAATTACCTCTCGTTTATCACCATTCATTAGTTAATGTCTTTGGAGGATCCGTAATTCTGCACACATAATGCAATTTATGTAACGTATCGCACACTTAGTGCTGTTACTTTGATCAAGTGCACACGTAGTGCCATCAACTTGTAATGTATCGCACACTTAGTGCCATTACTTTATTTCCGCACACTTAGTGCTATACGACTGATTTCGCACACTTAGTGCTCGGTGTATAAATTCGTATACATAGTGCTCATTAACCCGATCTCCTCCTTTCTCTTATCAACATAAATAATCACATGATATAGATATGAACATACATATATCCACATGATCGAACCAAACCATTCTTCCTATGACTTAACATCACATTCGGCCATACTCAATAAATACATATAGTCACATATTCAAATACAACCATCACCTATTACAATTTCCACATTTAACTACCACTCAATCTATAAGTACTCTTCAACTCAAATACATCAAATTTCATATATATAAATCAACCATACATTGGGGTGGTACATAACTTGCCCAATACCACATTCGGCTTTGAATTATTTAACAAGCTTCATTCTATTTAGCTTATACACATTAATATAGAGTAAACAAAAATTCAAATCAACCCAATTGCTTATAAACTTACCTCGAAAATTGACGGATTAGGTTTCTCGACTATTCGTTCAACTTTGCTTTTCCCCGATCCAATCCCGATTCTTTTTGTTCTTGATCTAAATAATTCCAAATTAAGCTCATTGAAATATATTTTCATTCAATTTAATCCAAAAACACATAATTATGCAAATTACCATTTTACCCTTGACATTTATAATTTTTACAATCTAGTCCCTATTGCACAATATACAAAATACACAAAATTTGAACATTTTAAACTCATACATTTCATTTATTTCACATTTTGACCCTTCAATTTACAAATTTCAAAATTTAGTCCTAATTACTCAAAATTATCAAAATTTCCAATATAAAACATGTTAATCTAAAACATATCTTTAATATAAAATCATCAAACATCACAAAACACAAGCTTTCATCAATGGCCGAACACCACACATGCAGCAAAATTAGAAATTCTAACATGGGTCGGATAGTATTCGAAGCAACGATCTCAAAAACGTAAAAATTATCAAAAACCGAACTCAATTACATACCTTAATTAAGTGTGCAAAAGGGACGAATAGTTGAGAGCTCAAGTTTCTTTCTTTATTCTTTACTTTCGGTGATGAAGAAAATAAAATGAAGAAGAAAACATGTCTTTTCATTTAATATTATTAACATATATTATAATATAATATTTTTTGACTTATAATTATATATATATAAAGATATATTATTATGAAATTAAAGTCATATGCCATCCACTACCATGCTAGTTGGTAAATTTACAACCGAAGTCCACATATAAAAGAAGAAAAATCAATTAAACCACTCAATTTAATAAAAGGCTATTTTTACCACTTATGCAATTTAGCCCTTTTTCTTAAATTGAACACACAAACAGACAAGTTAACCCACGATATTTTAACACATGCTCAAACATATATCATAGATATCAAATATTGTAACATCCCGAATTTGGGCCTAGTAGGATTGGCCCTCTAGGTTTATGAGTTTTCAAAATCTTTAAGAATATGAGAATGGTGTTTTTGCAAATTGGATTTATTAGTTAAGTGGACTTGGAAGGTTTCGAAGTTTTTATGAATTCTCGGGTTTAATTGGGTTTTAAGAAAAATTTGAGTATCATTTTGTTACTTGTGTTAGCTCGGGTAGGATTGTTTGTGTGCTTAGTATAGTTTTGTGAAGGCTTGGAATAATTAGCTAAGTTAGAATAATTTTTAGTTTGAAGAATTTAGTGGAGTGAATTAAGTGAACTTGACACTTAAGTTAATTTAAGTGTTAAATTTAGCACATGCGGAGTTAGTGGCAAGGTGGTTATGATGCATGGAAGGTTGCTTGAGGGAAGAGGTTCGAGTAGCATGATTAGCATTTTGAAGACTTTATTTTTATGTATCCTAGCATTAATGGACGGTCAAGCTCTAATTATGGAAGGTTGGACTTTCAACTTTTATGGCAAGTTGAATATTAGTTTAGAAAAGCTTGAACTTTGGGAAAGGGATCTTAAGATTATGGAAGGATGGGGGGACAAAGGGCTTGGATGATGGAAAGTGTTATGGAAACTGTTCAAAGGTCATTAGTCCATGAATGTGGACGGCATGTGTGGCTAGGGGGATGGCCGAATTTTTGGTTAGCTTTTGGTATGGTTTGGTGCTAGTTTTGGTAGAATTAGTGCTAGTTGAGCACATCTTTCTTTTGGGTCATTTTGTGTTTCTCTCTAATTTGTTTTCTCCTCTTAGCCGAATGTATTTTTGGCCATAAGGTAAACCTTTTTCTTTCTTTTCTTTTTGGCCATTTGAGTTTTGACCATTTTGTTTTTAATTGTTCTTTCTCCCCTCAAGTCTATTCCTTCTTTCTTTTCTTTTTGTGACCGAAACTACAAAACCATCAAAAGATCATTTCTTCTCTTTTTCCTTTATTGCCGAATGCACTTGGACTCAAAGCTCTTCCTTGATTCATCTTCTATTCATGAGAACCCGAAACCCAAACTCCTCATTTCTATTCATCTTTTCCTCTTTGCTTTCCACAAGAGACTTTCAACATTATTCTCTCCCTAATTCTTCACCATGGCCGAATGTTGATGACAATCTCCTTAGCCGAATCTTTCTCTTCACATATATTCACTTCTCAACCATTTTTCTTATTCACACCTTGATCAATTGGTAAGAACACTCTTTTCATTTTTTTTATTTTTCTTTCATTGCCGAAATTGTATATTTCCTTGAGAGGGACTTTTTGACCGAAATCATTATCTCTTTTAATCAAATCCTTTTATATTTGTAGTGGTTTAGGGGAGTGTTGATCTTTTCTTCATTGATAGTCGACCATAGCCATACTCAGAACGTGTGGAAAAGGATTTCTTCATTCAAGGTAAGGAGATAATAATAATCGGCCAAAGGCCATATCTTTTTAGAGATAATCGATTTCTCATATAGTGTTATGTAGGTACTGTCGACGTTATAGGCAAAAGTCAGAAATCTTAAGTATTCTATCGTTCTTTGTGTTTACAAGGTGTGTAGCCCTACACTAAATTTCCGATGCATTAATAATATTAATGTTAGCATGTGATAATAAGTAATATGAATGATTATGGCTTCGGGTACCATTCAATGGTACATGATTTTCAGGTATGTTAAACCCCTAATACTTCGTTAATAATGCTATAAGCATGGATATGAAATATGTATGATTCCGTTATGATTTTGGGGTATATGGCATGATATCGAAATAAAATGTATATTGCATGGGCATATGGGTGATATTGATAAAGGGGAAGTGTTCCGGTGGTTTTTATCACATTATCCGGTGACTTCGGTCACATATTATGAATCCGGTGACTTCGGTCACATATTATGAATCCGGTGACTGTCACAAATTATCTGGTGGCCATGCCACAATTTATAAGGGCGATGTGCAAGTTGACTGCAGCAACTACCTTCGATGGTGTGTAGCGGATGGAGGGTCGATTTAGTAATCCCCACGGTGTGATTGGCAGGTACGGGTGGTGCGTAGCGGATGGATATCTAGGTTGGGCTCGGGATTGCATTTCATTTTATATGTACATGTGATTATCTGGTTTGCTATATTATGGGCTTTTGGCTAAATGTAATTTAAATGGGCTTTATTGCTATGATCGATTGGGCCTTTAGTATATTTTTACACATTGAGTCTGTTGACTCACCCCTCGTGGGATATCTTTTCAGGTGATTCGTAAATTCGCGGATGAGGAGCCGGATGAACTCGAGGAGGCCATGCAATAAAATTTGGTTTTATGTGAACTTCAAATTGGGTACTTTATTTTAATTTAAATTTGGTTTTTCACCTTTATTTGGATTTGTAATTAGGCCTCTTTAATTATGTGTTTGAATTATTTAAAAGCTTTGGACTTGCTTTAAATGTGACTAATAAACTACATGGCTAAATTAATAAATTGAGCACAAAGTTTTCTAAACTACAAAATGAGATGGTTTTCAAAACTTTACCATCGGGTAATGTATATCATTTGTTATTATTTAACAACTTAAATGTTTTCGATAACTCATGTTATTTTCCAAAACTCAAGTTCCCAAATTTCAATTAGAAACAGTTTTCAAACTATTCGCTTTGGTTTCTTTTAAATTATAAAAGGTATTTTAATCTATGGATTTACAACTAAGTTTTTACGGAATTTCAAAGTAAATTATTAGTTTTTAACTTATTATACACTTGTTTTCTACAAACATAGAACAACAAAGAGTTTTTGACTAAAATTTAATCGTTAACTCGATTTTCTTCGAAATGTTTTCCTTCGTGGCATGCCAAATTCGGTCATGGCATATTGACCGGGCTTGGGGTGTTACAAATTAGTATCAGAGCCAAGTTCAAAAGCTCAGCTGTGGGCTCGAGGCCCAAAATATTTTAAAATATGGTTTTAAATGTTTTTGGTTGAGATTATATGGTTTGAAAAGCATGGCACCGAGTCTCCGGCACCGATCCGCTCAGGTAAGTATCTCAAACTATTGATTTTGATAATATGATGATGATGGTATGACTGTATAGTAGTAGAAACTACTTTAGAGACACAAAACTATAGGTTGGATGTACTCGCAAAACAATCTCTTATTAAAATTATTCATAAAACTGTGTTTTAAAGAAAGTGCAGTAATGATTAATGCATAAAACTTTTAAGTCTGTTAAGTTGCGACGATAGACATGAGTTCTTTGAGACTGTTCATAGAAAGTATGTTAGTTTTATTATTATCAGAGTGCACAGCAAGATCATAGTGTGGTGAGTGAGGATGCACGACTGTTAGTTAGTTGGAAATTTCGAGGACGAAATTTCTTTAAGGAGGGTAGAATTGTAACATCTCGAATTTGGGCCTAGTAGGATTGGGCCCTGGGTTTAGGAGTGTTTAAAATCTTTAAGAATATGAGAATGGTGTTTTTTCAAATTGGATTTATTAATTAAGTGGATTTGGAAGGTTTCGTAGTTTTTATGAATTCTCGGGTTTAATTGGGTTTTAGAAAAAATTTGAGTATCATTTTGTTACTCGTATTAGCTCGGGTAGGATTGTTTGTGTGCTTAGTATAGTTTTGTGAAGGCTTGGAATAATTAGCTAAGTTAGAATAATTTTTAGTTTGAAGAATTTAGTGGAGTGAATTAAGTGAACTTGACACTTAAGTTAATTTAAGTGTTAAATTTAGCACATGAGGAGTTAGTGGCAAGGTGGTTATGATGCATGGAAGGTTGCTTGAGGGAAGAGGTTCGAGTAGCATGATTAGCATTTTGAAGACTTTATTTTTATGTATCCTAGCATTAATGGACGATCAAGCTCTAATTATGGAAGGTTGGACTTTCAACTTTTATGGCAAGTTGAATATTAGTTTAGGAAAGCTTGAACTTTGGGAAAGGAATCTTAAGATTATGGAAGGATGGGGGGACAAAGGGCTTGCATGATGGAAAGTGTTATGGAAACTTTTCAAAGGTCATTAGTCCATGAATGTGGACGGCATGTGTGGCTAGGGGGGATGGCCGAATTTTTGGTTAGCTTTTGGTATGGTTTGGTGCTAGTTTTGGTAGAATTAGTGCTAGTTGAGCACATCTTTCTTTTGGGTCATTTTTGTGTTTCTCTCTAATTTGTTTTCTCCTCTTAGCCGAATGTATTTTTGGCCATAAGGTAAACCTTTTTCTTTCTTTTCTTTTTGGCCATTTGAGTTTTGACCATTTTGTTTTTAATTGTTCTTTCTCCCCTCAAGTCTATTCCTTCTTTCTTTTCTTTTTGTGACCGAAACTACAAAACCATCAAAAGATCATTTCTTCTCTTTTTCCTTTATTGCCGAATGCACTTGGACTAAAAGCTCTTCCTTGATTCATCTTCTATTCTTGAGAACCCGAAACCCAAACTCCTCATTTCTATTCATCTTTTCCTCTTTGCTTTCCACAAGAGACTTTCAACATTATTCTCTCCCTAATTCTTCACCATGGCCGAATGTTGATGACAATCTCCTTAGCCGAATCTTTCTCTTCACATATATTCACTTCTCAACCATTTTTCTTATTCACACCTTGATCAATTGGTAAGAACACTCTTTTCATTTCTTTTATTTTTCTTTCATTGCCGAAATTGTATATTTCCTTGAGAGGGACTTCTTGACTGAAATCATTATCTCTTTCAATCAAATCCTTTTATCTTTGTAGTGGTTTAGGGGAGTGCTGATCTTTTCTTTATTGATAGTCGACCATAGCCATACTAAGAACGTGTGGAAAAGGATTTCTTCATTCAAGGTAAGGAGATAATGATAATCGGCCAAAGGCCATATCTTTTTAGAGATAATCGATTTCTCATATAGTGTTATGTAGGTACTGTCGACGTTGTAGGCAAAAGTCGGAAATCTTAAGTATTCTATCGTTCTTTGTGTTTACAAGGTGTGTAGCCCTACACTAAATTTCTAATGCATTAATAATATTAATGTTAGCATGTGTTAATAAGTAGTATGAATGATTATAGCTTCGGGTACCATTCAATGGTACATGATTTTCAGGTATATTAAACCCCTAATGCTTCGTTAATAATGCTATAAGCATGGATATGAAATATGTATGATTCCGTTATGATTTTGGGGTATATGGCATGATATCGAAATAATATGTATATTGCATGGGCATATGGGTGATATTGATAAAGGGGAAGTGTTCCGGTGGTTTTTACCACAATATCCAGTGACTTCGGTCACATATTATGAATCTGGTGACTTCGGTCACATATTATGAATCCGGTGACTCTGTCACAAATTATCTGGTGGCCATGCCACAATTTATAAGGGCAATGTGCAAGTTGATCGCAAAGAAGCGCCTTCGATGGTGTGTAGCGGATGGAGGGTCGATTTAGTAATCCCCACGGTGTGATTGGCAGGTACGGGTGGTGTGTAGCGGATGGATATCTAAGTTGGGCTCGGGATTGCATTTCATTTTATATGTAAATGTGATTATCTGATTTGCTATATTATGGGCTTATGGCTAAATGTAATTTAAATGGGCTTTATTGCTATGATCGATTGGGCCTTTAATGTATTGTTACACATTGAGTCTGTTGACTCACCCCTCGTGGGATATCTTTTCAGGTGATTTGTAAATTCGCGGATGAGGAGCCGGATGAACTCGAGGAGGCCATGCAATAAAATTTGGTTTTATATGAACTTCAAATACTTTATTTTAGTTTAAATTTGGTTTTTCACCTTTATTTGGATTTGTAATTAGGCCTCTTTAATTATGTGTTTGAATTATTTAAAAGCTTTGGACTTGTTTTAAATGTGACTAATAAACTACATGGATAAATTAATAAATTGAGCACAAAGTTTTCTAAACTACAAAAGGAGATGGTTTTCAAAACTTTACCATCGGGTAATGTATATCATTTGATATTATTTAACAACTTAAATGTTTTCGATAACTCATGTTATTTTCCAAAACTCAAGTTCCCAAATTTCAATTAGAAACGGTTTTCAAACTATTCGCTTTGGTTTCTTTTAAATTATAAAAGGTATTTTAATCTATGGATTTACAACTAAGGTTTTACGGAATTTCAAAGTAAATTATTAGTTTTTAACTTATATTACACTTGTTTTCTACAAACATAGAACAACAAAGAGTTTTTCACTAAAATTTAATCATTAACTCGATTTTCTTCGAAACGTTTTCCTTCGTAGCATGCCAAATTCGGTAATGGCGTATTGACCTGGCTTGGGGTGTTACAAATATAATATAAAAATATTTTTCTAACTAAGATTTGTGGTCCCGAAACCACAGTTCTGATTAGGGCCAAAATCGAGCTGTTACACTGGCTGTCCACTATACAAAATAAACACTCCCAAAAGACCTTACCACTACTCAAACCTTGGACCTCTTCACGCCACATTGTAGCCCCCAAGTGACGTCATCTTACCACTGGGCCACAGGCCCACTTGTGTCCTACTTTCCTTTTAACCTGCTTAAGAGGCCTAAAGCCTGAGACTAGGGTCCACTAAAGCAAGAAAAATAATTTTTTTCTTATGGTCTTCCCTATCACTAAGGCTTTAAATAATCCCTATAATACCTTAAAATTAATATTCTAAGTGCTACACACATACATACTAACTTCAATGCACAGAAATTAGGGTTTCGAGACTTTTGGGGCGTTACACCTTTGAAGACGAACCAATTAAGATTTTGGCTTGATAGGTTAAACAGTTGAGGAATAAAAGTATAGCCCTAGTGAAAGTGTTGTGGCAAAAACATGGTGTAGAAGAGCCTATGTGGGAACCGGAAGAATCCATGAGAAAACAGTACCCAAACCTTTTTATCTGTAAGATTTTCGGGGACGAAAATCTCTAAAGGGGGAAGAGTTGTGACAGCCCGATTTTGGGGCTAGTTGGAACAGTGGTTTTAGAACCACTAATCTGAGATCAGAGAAAATTATTTTTATATTATTTTACGTTTTATATCATGATTATATGAGTGCATGAAAATTTTGGTGTATTAATTTTGAAACACCTCACACCCGGCCCACGAGCCTGAACCGGATCTGGTATGTTCCTTAAGAAAATCGGTTTCAAGGTTCTTTGTTACTTAGAGAAAATTTATGAAATTTTAGAAAAATATTGTTTTGGGTTGGGCTTAGATCGAAACCCACTTATTTTACTTAGAAATCATTTAATTACGATGGCAAAACAGTTTAGGGTTTATTTTTAAATAAATAATTTTAACCTGGACTTTAATCAAAATAGTTCATAACATAGTAAATTAAAAATTTAAACAGAAATAAAGAGATCCAACTTGGGCCTTATGGCCTTATTACATCAATCAAAACCCAAAACAAAATTAAAGTACTTAGTAAAAATAAAATCCACATCTCTAAATTTCTCCTTGCGATGCATGCTCACCTTTAGCTCCTGCCAACCCGGTCCATTATTGCTCACCACCTGAAAAAAATATTTCCCCAACGGGGTGAGTCAAACAGACTCAATGTGTACACCACACCAAATTGTAATGGAATCAGGCATACAATAGTCACATATCCAGTCATGAAATACAAGTTATGATGCATTCCCAATCCCAAACCTAGTTGTCCATCCGCTACACACCCCCGTACCTGCCAAACACACCGTGGGGACTACTAAGTCGACCCTCCTTCCAGAGTAACACACGCAATTTGCGGGCTTAAGGCTCGCATGCGTGGTTGTAGGAAACCACTTTTCAGACATCGTGGTCTTAGATCACCACTTTCGATTCATCGTGGTTTTAAATCACCACTTTTCACTTCCCCTTTCAATATACAACCAGATGCCCCATTAATATGCATAATATACCATAGTTCAAATTCTTATCATATTCTCATGTTATGAATAACATTTTTCATATTCCTAGTAGAAGTAGGAAACGCACCTGAGTACTTAGTACCATAACATGGTACTTTAGCCATGCTCATATTTCTACTAACATATATTTTAAGATATGCAACCATAATTCATATTATAAAAATAGTGTGGAGTACATACCTAATTTGTTTAACGAAGTCCTCGAAAATCCCGAAGAGAACCGATTACAGATTTAGATCTCAAATCCTACATAAGTTAATCACTTACTATTTAAACGACCATTCGGCCATTTTTCCGAATACAACTAGGATTTGTATTACTTACCTTGTATTCCTCCCTTGTGAATTCGGCTAAACACTATATTACTCCACAGGTTAGTTTTCGGCTTCTGATAATAAATCTAAATATTTAAAATAGCCTTGGCCGAATATCTTAAACACATACCTTACGATTTCAAATCCCGAAAAGTAACCCTTGGCTATGGAGCTGTTGAAATCCCTACACACATATGTTAGATCTAATTTCCATATCACTTAATAATCTTAAATCAATTGGCCTTTGGCCCAAACCATGCTTTTCTTACCTTAAATCCTTAGATCTGAAATCCTGGAATTCCTCCTTTATTATTCGGCCAAAAGACAACCAAAAGAATCAGTTCCCAAATCTTGGTTGAAAGAGAATAAACAACAAGAATCCATTATTCTTACCTTATCACCACAGTCGACGGCACCCTCGATTGAAGCCACAGAGATTCGGCTATGGAGACTTAAACAGGAATCAAAGAGGTTTCGGCTTGACAAATGAAGAAAAGAGAAGAAGAAAAGAGGAGAAGAAAATTCTGAGAGAGAGAGTTTGTAGGGAATTTTAGGCAAACACTTAGAAAGATGAGAGAATAGCCTTAATTTTCCTCCTTTAGCCGAAATTATCAATAGGAGAGTCCCCTTACTTGGCCACTACTCCTCATATGTGATAATATTATCACTTTATTTAAAATAAAAGTATTTAATCCATCATTTATCTCCTCAAATAATCCAGAATAAAAAAAATCCTTTATTTATCAACTCATTAGCCGAATTTTAAAGAGAATAAAATTCCCTTTTTGAGAGCCTTGTTGCCGTCCATCCTTGTGAATCTTTTTATTTGCTTCCCAAGTGACTCAAACCCAAGCCCAAATCCTCCTGCATATGGCGCCATTTCCTTAGGCCCTAAGTGGCATCTTCAGGCCACTTTTCCAAGCCTGTTTGTGTGTCAAATTTCACAAACTTTTTCTTTTAAGGCCACCTTGCCTTACTTTCCTATTTTAAACTTTAAAACTTGACATTTCTAAGTCATTTCTAAGTTTCCTAAAATTTTCGATCAGCTCTGTAAACTTGCCATTTTCTTACATTTCCAGGTTTCCAAGAATGTTTACTTTCCATTTTTGAATCATTTTCTTTCATTTTCAGGTTTCCAAAAATGTTCATGTCCATTTCTATTTCCATGCATTTCTAGGTTTCCAAATATATTCATTTCCATTTCCATTTCCAAAAATATTAGAAATTTATTCATAGCACTTAAGACTTGTCATTTCGTACAATTAAACTAAAAATGCATAGGCCCTTTCCAGGATGTTACAATTCTACCCCCATTAAAACAATTTCGTCCTTGAAATTTCCTAACTAAAATAATTAAGGGTATTGCTATTGCATTGTCTCCTCTGACTCCCACGAAGCTTCTTCCGATCCATGATTGCGCCATAACACTTTGACTAGAGGAACTGACTTCCTTCGTAATACTTTTACATCACATTCCAAGATCCGAATTGGCTCTTCCCCGTAGGATAAGTCTGGCCTTAGCTCCACTTCTTCAACTAGTACCACATGGGACGGATCCGATCGGTAGCGACGTAGCATGGATACATGGAATACGTCATGCATCTGTTGCAATTCTGGTGGCAACTCCAACTGGTATGCCACTGGCCCAACTCGCTTCGATACTCGATAGGGCCCTATAAACCTTGGGCTTAACTTCCATTTGCGACCGAACCTCATAACTTTTTCCCAAGGCGAGACTTTCAGAAACACTTGGTCTCCTACTTCAAACTCTATTTCCTTCCGTTTAAGGTCTGCGTGCGATTTCTGCCTATCAGAGGCTTCCTTTAATCGTGCCCGAATTAACTCAACTTTCTCTTCAGTTTCTGCCACTAACTCTGGACCCAAAACTCGACGTTCTCCTAACTCGGTCCAACAGGTAGGTGTTCTACACTTCCTACCATACAATGCTTCATATGGTGCCATCCGAATGCTAGCTCGATAATTTGTTGTTGTAGGCGAACTCGGCTAAAGCCAAGTAATCTTCCCAACTTCCTCGAAAATCCATCACACGACCTCTCAAAGATGTCCTCCAACACTTGTATAACCCGCTCGATCGCCCGTCCGATTGTGGATGAAAAGCCGTAGTGAAGTCCAGCTTAGTGCCTAAAGCTTGCTGAAGTGCCTTTCAAAATCGAGACGTAAACCTTGGGTCTCTATCGGAGATGATTCACACCGGTACTCCATGTAACCTCACGACTTCCGCCACATATAACTTACCTAACTTTTGAAGAGAATAATCAACTCTTACTGGAATGAAGTGCGCGGACTTGGTCAAACGGTCCACTATTACCCATACCGAGTCCTTCTTAGTAGGCGTAAGGGGAAGCCCACTAACGAAGTCCATGATAATTCTCTCCCACTTCCATTGTGGAATCTCAATTGGTTGAAGCAACCCTGATGGGACTTGGTGTTCAGCCTTAACTTGCTAACACGTCAAACATTTTCCCACAAATTCTGTCACTTCTCGTTTAAGATCAGACCACCAAAATTGTTCCCTTAGATCTCTATACAGCTTAATGCCTACGGGATGCATAGCATAAGGGCTACCATGCGCTTCCCGAAGAATCCTTTGTCTCAACTCCTTGTCCCTCGGCATACAGACCTTTCCTTTGTAGTACAGTACTCCTTCATCGTTGACGCCATAATCCTTTAATTCTCTATTCTGAACTTGCTGTAACTTCGCACTTAAATCCTTATCAGCCAACTGTCCCTCTTTCACCTCCTTTAGCCATGTAGGCTGGACTTGTAAATCTGCCAATAGGCTTCCATCATCATACAGACTTAAGTGGGCGAACATAGCCCTTAGATCCGCCACAACCTTCCTACTTAGAGTATCAGCTACCACATTTGCCTTGCCCGGCTGATACTCTATCGAACAATCGTAGTCCTTCAACAATTCCACCCACCTTCGCTGCCTTAAGTTCAACTCCTTCTGAGTCAACAAGTACTTAAGACTTTTGTGGTCTGTGTAGATAACTGACCTTTCTCCATAAAGGTAGTGCCTCCAAACCTTTAGGGCGAAAACCACTGCTGCTAGTTCCAAGTCATGGGTTGGATAATTAACCTCATGCGGCCTTAACTGCCGAGACGCATAAGCGACTACTTTTCTTTCTTGCATTAGCACACAGCCTAATCCCGTATGCGAAGCGTCACAATACACCACAAAATCTTTCCCGCTCCTATTTGAATTAACACTGGAGCTTAGTTAACACCTTTTAAGCTTTTCAAAGCTCTCGTTGCTTATTAGTCCATTCAAAGGGTACTTCCTTCCGTAGCAACTTTGTCAAAGGCGCGGCTATTGACGAGAACCCTTCCACAAACCTTCTGTAATAGCCTGCCAAGCCTAAGAAACTTCGGATTTCATCCACGGACTTAGGTGGTTTCCAATCCAACACTGCTTCGATCTTCCTAGGGTCCACTCTTATTCCCTCTGCGGATACTACATGTCCTAGGAATGCCACCCCCTTAAGCCAAAATTCACACTTGCTGAATTTGGCATAAGGCTTCTTCTCCCTTAACACTTCCAACACCACTCGGAGATGCTCATCATGCTCCTCTTTCGACTTAGAGTACACCAAAATGTCATCGATGAATACAACGACGAACCTATACAAGTAGGGTTGGAAAACTCGGTTCATCATATCCATGAACGCGGCTGGAGCGTTCATCAACCCAAACGGCATCACCACAAACTCAAAATGGTCGTATCTTGTCCTAAAAGCGGTCTTATGGATATCAGCTTCCTTCACCTTCAACTGATGATAACCCGACCTTAAGTCGATCTTTGAAAACACTACGGCTCCCTTCAGCTGATTGAACAAGTCATCGATCCTTGGCAAAGGATACTTGTTCTTGATGGTCAGCCTGTTCAACTGACGGTAATCTATGCACATACGCATAGTCCCGTCCTTCTTCTTCACAAATAGGACCAGCGCTCCCCATGGAGAAACACTGGGGCGGATGAATCCACGATCCAACAACTCCTGGATTTGAGCCTTGAGCTCCACTAACTCCTTTGGTGCCATTCGGTATGGAGCGATTACAGGAGCTGTTCCCGGTAGCAAATCTATTCCAAATTCCACCTCCCTATCTGGGGGTATTCCTGGTAACTCCTCCGGAAATACATCCTCAAAGTTCCTTACAGTTCTAACTCCACGGACACCTTCTTCTTTCCCACCTAATGCACTTATGAAGGCTAAGAATGCCTTGCAACCTTTTCTAACCATCTTCTCAGCCTTCAACGCCGAAACTACATTAGACAAGTAGTTCCTCATTTCTCCGATCATTACTACTACTTCATCCTCCGGGGTTCTTAGCTCCATACGTTTAGCCGCACAATCTAACACGGCTCGGTGCTCTACTAGCCAATCCATTCCGAGTATAAGTTCAAACTCTCTAAAAGTTAATTCCATTAAGCCAGCCCGAAAATTCACTCCCTGAATCTCTAGGGGTACATTCCGAAAGATCTTATCTACCACTACAGTTTGGCCTAATGGGCTTACTACAGTCATCTGCCTACCTAAAAGTTCAGAGTCTAGGCCTATTGTTTCCACTATGCTACATGCAACATATGAATGGGTCGATCCCACATCAATTAGAGCAAAATAGGGCTTGTCAAAAATAAAGAACGTATCAGTTATAACATCCGGCGCGTCACCATCCTCCCTCCGGTGAACCGCATAAACCAAACCCGGTTGCCTTGCTCTCGGCGTTAGCGAAGATCGCTGCGCACCGTGTTCCACGGCCTCTCGCCAAAGCACCATTACCTCTGTTGCTCGAATCACGACCTCGTTGAGGCCTGCGGTCCTCCTCTACCCACCGACTAACATTACGAGTTGCGGCCGGCTTTCGTCTAAGTTCTTAGGACATTCCTTGACCACATGGTCCTTGGACCCACACCTAAAACATCCTCCTGTTCTCCTCCAACACTCTCCCAAGTGCTTCTTTCCACACACATCACAAGGTCGATCACGCGCCTTCCGATCCCGCTTAGCGACCTCGCGCCCATCAACTCTAAGCCTCTTATGAACCTTTCCCGATGACCCAAAACTTCTCTTGGGCCTATTTCTATCCATACCGCTTTGTAGAATCCTTGAGTCCTCACCACCTTGGCCTTTTCTACCAAAGCAGAGAATTCCCGCTCCTGATGCGGTGCTATCAACAGTCTCAGATCATCCCTTAGCCTGTCCTCAAAACGGACACAGCACTCATGCTCAGTCGCCACTACACCTCGAGCGTCATTGGCTCAACCTCGTGAATTGACCTCATATTCGCGCAACCGACTTGTTTCCTTGGATCAGCCCTAAAAGCTTTCCTTTGCTCATCAATGTGCACTGGTTCCCACATACTTCTTCCGCACGCTCTCTTAACGTACTCCGTGTCGATCCTCACCGTGGCACCATCCTCGCACGATTAACCACCACCGATACGCTTCATCATGTAACAGTGCCACCATTCCCTTTAACTTTTCCTCCAGGGTCAGATCAAGCTCATCCATGATGCGCTCCGTTGCTTCCAACCAAGACTTCGGCTATACTGGTGCTACTCTGCACACTTCCAGAAACATCTCGGCTCCATTAGCTCGAAGCCGTTTCGCACGCAGATTACGGGTTCCGATTTTCTCCTGCACCAGCCACCAATTCCAAAACTCACAAAGACAAACTGCGACACAAAGATCCTCCCTGGCCCCGAGCTTCACGCTCATCACCCACAGCTGGGGGTGGTGGTGGCGGTGGTATCTCATTATCAGACCCTTGACCCGATCTAACGGGTTCCGACACGGTCATCCTTCCTCTACCTCGTCCACGACAACCATGTCCTGTAGAGCTCATTTCTAGCGTCGAGATCTGATTAAAAGGTTTTATGAATTAGTCATTGTTCCACTTGTTTACCCGCGAAGGAGTTTTATGAAAAAGGATTTAGGTGTGGTTCTTTCATATTCATACAAGCATACAGTCTTTCCATTCATTCATCCATCAAACAAGTATGAACTTTCGTTCATTCAGAGAAACGTTGTAGTTCTCATTGTTATTGTTTTTCCATTACCAAGGGGTATTTTCGGAATTTGTCCTACAGGGGCATTTTCGTAATTTTTCAAAATAAAAAGTTCTTCGGTGATTTTCTCAAAAGTATTTTGGTAATTTCAAAGCCCAGGTAATTTTGGAAAAATTTTGAAACTCGGGTATTTTGTAATTTTGACTCGGGGTATTTTGTAATTTTCACAAACCAGGGTAAATTTGTAAGATGTAATAAGTCAGAGATATTTCAAAAGTTGTAAAACTTTGAGGGTTCTTTTTGAGAATTTTACTTTTCGAAACGATGATGTTGCAAAAATTTTGAAAATCAGGGTCATTTTGGTAATTTTGCAAGTTAGGGGTAATTTTGTAATTTTCCAAAATCAAGGTATTTTTGATGATTCGCAAATTAGGGTTTTTGTATGTTTATAAAATAATGGAATTTTGGTAAAACTGTTGAGTAGTTGGACATTTGATAAACCAAGGGCATTTTGGTAATTTTACCACTAAGGGCATTTTTGTAATTTTCACAAATCAGAAAGTTTTTTCGGGAAATTTTGTAAAGATAGTTTTCACAAATTTAAAATAGGAATTTTAAGAGTTTTGAAAAACTAGGGTTTTGTTATTTTTTATTTTTTTTTTAAACATGGCTAGTTCCCTTTCGGGTTTTAGTCATTATGTTTAGCCTAGGACTGAGCCCTCTTGGTCGGGGTGAACCAAAGCTACGCACTGTGCAGATTCGAGTGGAGAGGAGGTGAGTCACGTGGATCGCTTAAATACCAAGTTCCCATCGAAACCATTCCTAGACATGCGCATGCAGGTTGCCACACCACTGAGCCCCTCGAGTTAGGGTGAACAGAAGCTACGCACTGGGTAGGATTCTGCGAAGAAGAGGAGGTGAGTCACTAGGATCGCTTAAATACCAAGCTCTTTCGGATCCAATCCTAGACATACGCATGGGGTTACACACCCTAGCTCAAATGACTTAGCCATAGGTTTGTTTAGTGCATTAAGTCTTATGTGTCTTGTGTTTGAGTAGTCTAATCCTAGGGTTCAAGTTCCTATCATACTATTCTACGTTCCATGCCTTTTCTACCCTTATACAATTCATAAACCACATAATCACCCAAATAGTTAGGGGTACTTACCTGGTGGACTGCGGGTCGGAGACTTAGGTGCCATGCCAGAAAACCTACGTATTTCACAAAAACTCATTTGGGCTCGTTTTGAAAACGTTTTGGGCCTTAGCCCACAAGCTGAGAGTTTGAAAACTGGGCTCTGATACCAAACTGAAACACCCCACACCCGGCCCACGAGCCTGAACCGGATCTGGTATGTTCCTTAAGAAAATCGGTTTCAAGGTTCTTTGTTACTTAGAGAAAATTTGTGAAATTTTAGAAAAATATTGTTTTGGGTTGGGCTTAGATCGAAACCCACTTATTTTACTTAGAAATCATTTAATTACGATGGCAAAACAGTTTAGGGTTTATTTTTAAATAAATAATTTTAACCTGGACTTTAATCAAAATAGTTCGTAACATAGTAAATTAAAAATTTAAACAGAAATAAAGAAATCCAACTTGGGCCTTATGGCCTTATTACATCAATCAAAACCCAAAATAAAATTAAAGTACTTAGTAAAATAAAATCCACATCTCTAAATTTATCCTTGCGATGCATGGCCACCTTTAGCTCCTGCTGACCCGGTCCATTATTGCTCATCACCTGAAAAAAAATATTTCCCCAACGGGGTGAGTCAAACAGACTCAATGTGTACACCACCCCAAATCGTAATGGAATCAGGCATACAATAGTCACATATTCAGTCATGAAATACAAGTTATGATGCATTCCCAATCCCAAACCTAGTTGTCCATCCGCTACACACCCTCGTACCTGCCAAACACACCGTGGGGACTACTAAGTCGACCCTCCTTCCACTACACACCAATTTGTGGGCTTAAGGCTCTGCATCTGTGGTTGTAGGAAACCACTTTTCAGGTTACTGTGGTCTTAGATCACCACTTTTCAGATTACTGTGGTTTTAAATCACCACTTTTCACTTCCCCTTTCAATATACAACCAAATGCCCCATTAATATGCATAATATACCATAGTTCAAATTCTTATCATATTCTCATGTTATGAATAACATTTTTCATATTCCTAGTAGAAGTAGGAAACGTACCTGAGTACTTAGTACCATAACATGGTACTTTAGCCATGCTCATATTTCTACTAACATATATTTTAAGATATGCAACCATAATTCATATTATAAAAATAGTGTGGAGTACACACCTGATTTGTTTAACAAAGTCCTCGAAAATCCCGAAGAGAACCGATTACAGATTTAGATCTCAAATCCTACATAAGTTAATCACTTACTATTTAAAAGACCATTCGGCCATTTTTCAGAATACAACTAGGATTTGTATTACTTACCTTGTAACTGAATTGATTTTAAGAATCAAGTGCCGGATCTTTGTATTCCTCCCTTGTGAATTCGGCTAAACACTATATTACTCCACAGGTTAGTTTTCGGCTTCTGATAATAAATCTAGATATTTAAAATAGCCTTGGCCGAATATCTTAAACACATACCTTGTGATTTCAAATCCCGAAAAGTAACCCTTGGCTATGGAGATGTTGAAATCCCTACACACATATGTTAGATCTGATTTCCATATCACTTAATAATCTTAAATCAATTGGCCTTTGGCCTAAACCATGCTTTTCTTACCTTAAATCCGTAGATCTAAAATCCCGAAATTCCTCCTTTATTATTCGGCCAAAAGACAGCCAAAAGAATCTGTTCCCAAATCTTGGTTGAAAGAGAATAAACAACAAGAATCCATTATTCTTACCTTATCACTACAGTCGACGGCACACTTGATTGAAGCCACAGAGATTCGGATATGGAGACTTAAACAGGAATCAAAGAGGTTTCGGCTTGACAAATGAAGAAAAGAGAAGAAGAAAAGAGGAGAAGAAAATTTGGCAGAGAGAGTTTGCTAGGGAATTTTCAGCATACACTTAGAAAGATGAGAGAATAGCCTTAATTTTCCTCCTTTAGCCGAAATTATCAATAGGAGAGTCCCTTACTTGGCCACTACTCCTCATATGTGATAAGATTATCACTTTATTTAAAATAAAAGTATTTAATCCATCATTTATCTCCTCAAATAATCCAGAATAAAAAAAATCATTTATTTATCAACTCATTAGCCGAATTTTAAAGAGAATAAAATTCCCTTTTTGAGAGCCTTGTTGCCGTCCATCCTTGTGCTTCTGGAAGCAAAATAAAAATCTTTTTATTTGCTTCCCAAGTGACTCGAACCCAGGCCCAAATCCTCCTGCATATGGCGCCATTTCCTTAGGCCCTAAGTGGCATCTTCAGGCCACTTTTCCAAGCCTGTTTGTGTGTCAAATTTCACAAACTTTTTCTTTTAAGGCCATCTTGCCTTACTTTCCTATTTTAAACTTTAAAACTTGACATTTCTAAGTCATTTCTAAGTTTCCTAAAATTTTCAATCGGCTCTGTAAACTTGCCATTTTCTTACATTTCCAGGTTGCCAAAAATGTTTACTTTCCATTTTTGAATCATTTCCTTTCATTTTCAGGTTTCCAAAAATGTTCATGTCCATTTTCCATTTCCATGCATTTCTAGGTTTCCAAAAATATTCATTTCCATCTCCATTTCCAAAAATATTAGAAATTTATTCATAGTACTTAAGACTTGTCATTTCGTACAATTAAACCGAAAATGCATAGGCCCTTTCTAGGATGTTACAAATTTTGGTGATTGCATGTTTAATTGCGAAAAAGAACTAAATCGCATAAAATGCGAAAGTTTTGTTCTAATAGCTAGAGGTGTCAATTAGCTATGAAACATTAAATTAGAGGTCCTTATTGAGTAAATAGACCATAAATTTGTTAGTGGCTGGACTTGGAGACAAAATCATTAAATATCAAAGGATTAGGTGGGGTGTTGGTGACCAAATTGACTAAAAATAAAATAAATAAAGAAAGCATCGTGGCCATCTTCCTCACCACCAAAATTTTCAGCAAGAATTAGGGGTTTTAAAGCTCAAACTTTCAGCCAGGCTATCCTCTTGCATGTAAGTGGTTATGATGGTTATTTTTGATGATTTTTGTGTTTTTGGAACCCCTAAAGCTTAATCCAGCTAATGAGGGACTATTTTGCAAAATGGTTGAAAGCCTAGGGGTTTTCCATGAGAGCACTAGTGTTTTTTGCTAAAATTTTATGGAAGAAAATGAAATTTGGTTGTTAAATAAACATCTTTTGTGAAGGGATTTTTCATGAAAATACCTAAAAATGACCTTTCTGTAAAGGTTTTAAAATGGGTAGTAAATGGATGAAATGAGTTGTTATAAGAGTAATAAATGTTCAGCTAGTCTAATATCCTGGGTTAGGGGCTGTTTTGTTGTTGCATGTTATTGCATGTGTTGGCTTGTTATGTTGTTGTTTGTATGGTTTCGGGACTTAGTTATGAGCTGGAAGTAAGCCCGAGTATTGGGGAAAATTTTGTTTTTGGGTGATAAGTGAAGGAGCTGAGGAAGCTGGGGCTTTTAAATTTATTTTGGGTGTTTGTTAGCACAAGAAACAAGTTGGTGGAGTGGCAATGTAGGCGCCACTAAGGGCTTGTGAATGTGACGCCACTTGTGAGGGGTGAGGTCCTGTGTTCAAGCCGCAAAGTGGCCACATTTTGCATTCTTTTTGGACGGCATGGAGGAAGAGAGTTGGTGACAATTTGAACTCTGCCTTGGACTTGGTCTTCCCATTCAAATGGAAGCTAGAGAGTGAATTTAGGAGGAAGACTTGGTCCACACATTTGAAATGTGTGGAGTGGAGTGAATGGGGGGATATGGCCGAATTCTTAGGGAGTTAGGGGAGTGACGGCATAGTAGTGTGGTGTTGGTGGGGTGCCAAATTCATTTGGAAATTTTGGCATTTTCGGTCACATTTGGTAAAAGCAAAAGTTCCTTTTTTGATTCTTGTAGCCGAATTTTCTCCAAGGTTTCTTCTCATTTTCTTCACTTCTTGAAACCAAAAATCCAAGGAGTGATTCCATCTTTACTTTTTGCAAACCGAAAGTTTCAACCATCTCTTTCCTCTTTCATTTGTGTGTTTCTAATGCTTCCTCTCACCTATTTCTTTTGTTCATTGTGTTGAGCCGAAACCCCACCTCTCCAAAACCGTTTCTCCACTTCTTTTCTTGCTATTTGAAACTCTATTCCCTAAGAACACATCTTCTTTTTCTTTCATTAACAAGTAGAAAGTACCCTCCCTTATCCATCTTTATTTCCCTTCTTTTCTTTAAACTAAATTGCCGATTTCCCCATCTCTTCTCACCTCTATTTTTCCTTCTTTTTCTTTCAAAGCCGAAAATAAGAGTGATAAACCCCCCTAGCCGAATCTTTTGTTTGGTTGGGGTGCAAAGTATGGACCGAACCTATCTTCTCCCCTAGTGGTGCCTTGGCCGAATAATTGGTAGGTGTTGGTAAGTGCTAGGCCGAATGGCCATTTCTTCCCTCTCTAGTGCTAATCGGTTTTGATTGGATTAATAGCCGAATCTAGGCATGTGGTAAAGGTGTGATCTCTTATGATTGAATCGATTGTGTGATAGGGCAATCAGGGATTTCCAAGCAGACAGGTGGAGCCTTCTCCCTTTGTTAACCGACTAGGTAAGTGATGGTAAGATATCGGTCATGGTTATTCGTTTAAATCTGATTAAGTCAAGGTGACAAAGGATTAACTATTCTCTTTTAAGGTGTAGCCGATTGTTGATTAAAGAAGGAACCATTGTGGTTCGGGTTTTGTAGGAATCAAATCAATAGCAAGGTAAGGGTGATTCGACAAACCCTTGTTGGTCTAAATGGTGATGGCCGAATGTCTTAGATGCCTAACCCCTATGTTTGGCCGATTGTAGGAGTCAGTACTCGAGGGACTTAGATCGTTTCGATTGGGATTTTAGACTCGTATTATCAGGTGTGTAACTAACACACCCATATTTAGTGATATTGTTATTGAACCTGTTTGCCTATTAAAATCATGGCAGTTTGATGGATTGATGTGATACCCATTTGGGTATGATCTTGGACTCGGGTAAGTCAGTATTGTTACAAGGTTACTGATGATCTGCATGATACCATGATTATGGATGTATGATATGGGATATGATGTTAAACATTTTAGCATGATATGCACGATTTGTATGATATGCATGGTTACATGAGTCTGGTATGCTAATGGGTGATACGAGTGGAGGGAGCAGTGATACTTTGTGCTGACGAGCACCAGTGCTTTGGTAGCACACTTTGTGACTTTGGGTCACCAGAGGTTTGGCACCTCCAGAGGTTTGGTACCTCAGCGTCTCGTCCCAGTGGCTCAGTACCACAGTGGGTTGGCCCCACAGATGATTATACGGGATTGACGCCAGTGTTTTGGTAACACACGATGGGTTGGCCCCATCACCAGATTTGTGACTACGGTCACCAGTGCTTTGGTAGCACATTGTGTCTTTGGGACACCAGAGGTTTGGCACCTCATTGCGACTCGTCCCTGTGGTTTGACCACCGTGGGTTGACCCCACTTGAGATATGGGATCGCTCGCTAGTGATTTGGTATCACACGATGGGTTGGCCCCATCATTGGATTTGTGACTTTGGTCACGGTGCTTTGGTAGCACAATTGTGTCTTTGGGACACCAGTGGTTTGGTACCACATTGATGGATATTGTGTCTTTGGGACACCAGTGTTTTGGTAACACATTGTGACTATACGTCACCAGTGGTTTGGCACCACCAGTGGTTTGGTACCACACGGGGTAGAAAAGGCGATATGGATGGTTAGGATCGGGTTGCATTAATTATGTTACTATGTATGATGTGTGTTAGCATGTTGTTTCTTCGGGAGCGGGATTTACACACTGAGTCACTCGACTCACCCTCTCCTTTAACATTTCAGGTGACACTTAGACGCGGACATGGAGCCGGGATGGACTCGGGGTGCACATGCCATGCTATAATAAAAGTGTTGCTTGGACTATTGAATTTGGGTACTTTAGTTATTTACTCTCACCTGGGTTTTATATTGGATTTGTAAAAGGCCTTTTAATTTATGTTTTATGCTGTTTATGTTTAAATTTTAATATGCCTTAACAAAATAAGTTGGTATGAATTCTACTAAAACTTGGAAAGATAATGATTTCAAAATTATAACGCAAAGTGTTTTTAAACTATACCATCGGGTATCACGCTAAGTCTTTATACTAGACAAACTCAAATGATTTCCAAATCGAACTCACATTCTGGTTAAGTTTTCAAAATCTCCGGGTTTCAAATACACCATCTGATTTCAAACAAGTCTACTTAAATTGTCTTCCAAAATACACTGTGTTTTCACTCGGCTTTTAAACGAAAAATTTAACTTCTCAAAAACATGTTTCCCGTAACATACCAGATTCGGACGTGGTGTCTTGTCAGGGTTTGGGGTGTTACAATTGTGGTATCGAGCCAAGTTCAAAAAGTTTCGGTTGTGGGCACGAGGCCCAAACTATTTTCAAAAGTCTGCATTTTAAGTGTTTTGGGTTAAAGACATGGCATGGTTTACAAGGCATGGCACCGAGTCTCCGGCACCAGTTCGCCCAGGTAAGTAGTTCTAAACTCTTCTGTGAATTACTATTTGTAGAAGGGTAGGTGATATGGAACGTAGTTAGATTTATAGGACTTGAACCCAGGATTAGGTCACTCAAACACTCGAACTAAAGCATAAGACTTAAAGCACTAAACCAATCTATGACTCACCACGGGGCTAGGGTGTGGTAACTCGCATGACGCATGTCTAGGAAAGGATCCGGAAGAGCTTGGTATTTAAGCGATCCTCGTGACTCACCTCCTCTTCGCAGTAGTATCCCACACAGTGCGTAGCTCGAGTTCACCCACGACCAAGAAGGCTCGGTCATAGACTTAACCTAACGACTAAAAACCCGAAAAGGGAATTAGCCATGTTTTGAAAATACAACAACAACCCTAATGTTTTCAAACTTTTTGCAATAAACTCTTTCAAAGCGAGAATGTCACTTTTACAACGAATTTCTCGATTTGAAAAAATTACGAGAATGCCCCTAGGGTAAATTTACTAAAATGCCCAGGTTTATAAAATCTCGAACTCAATAAATTTGTACGAAATTCAAACACTCTGTTTTACAAAATATCAATCGAAAATTTTGATTTTGGAAATTTCTTAAAACGCCTCGGTTTGTGAAAATTACTAAAATACCCTAGTTTCCAAAGCGAAGTATTTTACAAAATTTTCAAAGAACACTCAAATTTTTGGAATTCCAAAGTGACCGGTCTTATGAAAGTTTTAAAATATCTTTTATTACAAAAAAAAAAAATATCCTGTAGGAAAATGACGAAAATACCCTTGGGCTAGAATGGGCAAAGAATGTCAGAAGAGTGAATAGGTATGGAAAGGGTTAAGGAATGGATGTATGACCTCTCTTGGGTGAATAGGATAGAAGATTGAAACTTTGGTTGCTCGAAAGAACCCTCGATTAAACTCCATCCATAAAATTTCTTTGCGGTTAAGAAAGTGGAACGATACTAATGCATAAAAATCTTCTTAATCGTAAACGTAGATCGTTTAGTCATGAGTACTCGAGGTGGACGTGGCGTAATACTCGTGGTCGAGGTCGAGGTAGGATGACGGTTCACGAACCCGTAGGATCCGGTCGTCAAGGGTCGAAAAAAATGAGATCTGGGGTTCGCCACCACCGGAGGTGGTGAGTTCCAAGATCGATCGAGACGATGCAGTGTCACGAGCGATCTTCGCGGGTGTTGGAAAGAGTATTTGGTGTAGGTGGTGGTGCGGGAGTTAGAAATCTGTTCTGAGCGACTCCCGGGCTAATGGGGCGAATTTTTCCGAGGTGTATCGGGTGTTGCTCTAGCACTCTTTGAATATTGGCTGGAGGCAACCGAGGCGGATCATGGATGATCTGGACTTGTGGTGAAGAAAAGTGAAGGGCATCGACGCTTCTTCTGGATGAGTCATATCGGTGGTGGCTCACGGTTCGGGGCAGTGTGGCGGTGAGGATCCGACATGGGATTATTTTGAGTGCATATCAAAAGAAATACATCGGGGCTAGTTACATCGACTCTAGCGAAAGGCATTTTCGAGGCTTGTTCGGGAGTAAATCATTCTTGAGTCACGAGGTGAGTTCCCGGCCGAGTAGGTATGCCTGGGGCATTGTAGCCACCGAGCATGAGAGGTGTGTTCGTTTCGAGGATGGTCTGCGAGACGAGTTGAGGTCGCTAATTGCTCCTTGTGAGAGCGCGAGTTTCTTGTCTTAGTTGAGAGAAGGCTAAGGTAGCCGAGGGTGTTAAAGAGTCGGTAAGACAGAGCATGGACAGGAGTAGGCTTAAGAGGGCTTTGGGTCTTCCGGGGAACGCCCGTAATCCATGCAGAAGAGGGCTAGGACCGAGTGGGCGTAATCGATCCGCTAGGTTTGTTCTCGCGCTAAGGCGGGGACCGCCATGATGTAATCGGTGTGGGAAATCTCATTGGGGTGGTTGTTGGTGGTGGAAAAGGTTGCTTCGAGTGTGGATCTCGGATCATCGCATTAGGGACCGTCCGCGTAGGATGGCGAGGATTCGGCCCGAGAGTCGGGCGTGTCGATTCGAGGTAATGGACCGCCACCACGGAGGGGCCGTGGTAATGGCGAGAGGTGGTAATGGATTTGGTCGAGGTCGTGGAGCACCAGGCGAGGTGCGGGTAGTTACGAGGCACGACACTGGTGCAGTGTATGCGCTAGGCACCGCGAGAGAGGCGGCGCGACCGGACGTAATCACCGAAGACGTTTTTAATTTTTGGTTCTCCTATCTTCGCTTTGATTGACTTGGGTTCCACGCGATTCGTATGTTGCTAGTAGTATAGTCGAGACCATGAACTTAGACTAAACCGCTTAGACAAATGATCTGTACTTAGCCCTCTAGGTCACTCTGTAGTGGTAGATAAGTCAGTATAAGGATGTACCCTAGAACTCCAAGGGGTCATTTTTTTTCTTGATCTCGATGGAAGCGCCCTTTGGGAGTTCGATTTGATTCTTGGAATGGGTGGTTGGTTAAGTACCAGGCCAAGGTGGATTGCGCGGCTAAGCGCATGGTTCTATCGACGGATAAGGAAGATGAAGTGATTATGATAGGTAATAGGAGAGATTACCTATCCAATGTGGTATCGGCATTAAAAGCTGTTAAGATGGTCAGGAAGGGCTATGAGGCGTATGTGGTTCATGTGTATGCCTTGGAGGCTAAAGAGTCTCTTTGTTGAGAAGGTTCGCATCTTTGTTAAGGAATTTGTTGATGTGTTTCAGAGGAGCTTAGGGTTTGCCACCGGATCGTGAGGTAGAGTTTGGGATAGATCTCGCTACCGGGATTGCGCGCCGGTGTCTATTGCTCCATATAGGATGGCGCCAAAGGAATTGGTGGAGCTTAAGGCTCGATTCGTGAGCTGTTGGATCGAGGCTTCATTAGGCCAAGTGTTTCACCGTGGGGAGCGCGGTATTGTTCGTCAAGAAGAAGGGCGATGCGATGCGGATGTGTATCGATTACGCCAAACCGAATAAGCGACGATTAAAAACAAGTATCCGTTACCACGGATAGATGACTTGTTTGATCGGTGAAAGGTGCATCGGTGCAGCCAAGATCGATTTGAGGTCCGGGTACCATCGGTTGAAATTTAAGGAAGCGGATATCCATAAGACGGCGTTTGGACTCGATGACGCACTACGAATTCACGTAATGCCGTTCGGGTTGACTAACGCTCGGCGGCTTTATGGATATGATGAAATAGGTGTTTCAGCAGATATCGGACCGTTTCGTTGTGGTTTTTATTGACGACATCTTGGTTTACTCAAGGTCGGAAGAAGAGCATGATGCACACTTGAGAGTGGTGTTGCAAATTTTGAGGAGAAGCAACTCTATGCTAAGTTCGATGAAGTGCGAGTTCGCTTAGTGAAGTGACGTTTTTGGGTCATGTAGTATCGGTGGGGATTAGAGTAGATCCTCGGAAGGTTGAGGCGGTTTTGGATTGGAAGCCTCCTAAGTCGATCATTGAGATTCGGAGTTTCTGGGTTTGGCGAGGATACTACCAGAAGATTTGTTGAGGTTTCTCGTTAATTGCGCACCGATGACTAAGTCATTAAGGAAGGGAGTTCCGTTCGTGTGGACCGAGAAAGCAAAGCAGGAGAGTTTTGATAAGTTGAAGAAAATCTTGACAGAGGCTCTGTTTTAATTCAACCGAGGTGGTAAGGAATTCACGGTGTCATCGCGACGCATCACATACGGGATTGGGTTGTGTCTCTTGATGCAGGAGGGTAAGGTGGTGGCTTACGCTTCGGCGGCGGTGAGGCCACACGAGGTCAACTATCCGAGCGCGACGATTTAGAGCTAGCGGCCGTAGTCTTCGCTCTAAAAATCTGGAGGCATTACTTATGCGGTGAGAGATCAATAGTCTACACGGATCATAAGAGTCGAAGTATTCGTTGACTCGAGAAGGATCGAATTTGAGGCGGCGTAGATGGGTTGAGTTGCTCAAGGACTACGATCGTTCGATTGAATATCATCAGGCAAGGCTAACGTGGTGGCGATGCGTTGAGCCGTAGGGTTGTTTCGGACTTAAGAGCGATGTTTGCCCATTTGAGTTTGTATGACGACGGAGTATTCTCAGCAGAGCTGCGAGTTAAGCCTACTTGGGTTGAGCGATCGAGAGAAAAACATTAGAGGATGAGGTTACGAGCGCGAAGGTTACAAGTGCGAGAATGGTGGTTTGGAGGTTCTGACTTGTCTAGTGATGAGGTTCTGTGTTTTCAAGGTAAGGCTTGTATGCCTAAAGATGTTGAGCTGAGGCAGAAGATTCTTCAGGACGCACATAGCAGTCCTTATGCTATGCATCCTGGAGGTAGCAAGATGTATAGGGATCTTAGAGAGCAGTTTTGGTGGCCTGGCTTGAAGAAAGAGGTGACCGAATTTGTTGGGAAGTGTCTGACTTGTCAACAGGTCAAGGCTGAACATCAGTTGCCGTCAGGGTTGCTTCAGCCTGTGAAAATCCCTCAGTGGAAATGGGAAAGGATAACTATGGATTTCGTCAGTGGTTTACCGCTTACGCCAAGCAAGAAAGATTCAGTTTGGGTTATTGTGGACCGTCTGACTAAGTCGGCCCATTTCATTCGGTGAGTGGACTATTCACTTTGAGAGATTGGCGAAGCTTTATGTGTCGAGATAGTAAGGCTACACGGTGTACGGTTTCGATAATCTCGGATAGGGATCGAGTTTACGTCGAGGTTCGAGAGCGTTGCATCGAGCTCTGGTACGCGCGCTTGGATTTCAAAGACGGCTTTTCACCCGCGATCGATGGGCGATCGAAAAAAGGTCATTCGGATCTTGGAAGACATGCTTTGAGAGGTTGTGTTACGGACTTGAGGCGGTTGGGAAGAGTTTCTGCAGTTAAGCGAAGTTCGCCTATAACAACGACTACCAAGCAAGCATCAAAATGGCACCATATGGTATTTGTATGGTAGGAAGTGTCGCTCACCTACTTGTTGGGCGCGAGTTAGGTGAACGTCAATTGTTGGGACCCGAGTTGGTTCTTGAGACCGAGGACAAGGTTAGGTTGATCCAGGTCGTCGTTTGAAGGAAGCCGGACCGGCAAAAGTCTTATGCCGATCTTAAGCGAAAGAGATATAGAGTTATTTGTGGGAGATCGGGTCTTCTTAAAGGTCTCGCCTTGGAAGAAGGTCTTTGAGGTTTGGCGAGAAAAGGCAAGCTAAGTCC
This sequence comes from Gossypium bickii, assembly GCA_025503065.1. Classification (NCBI taxonomy): domain Eukaryota; kingdom Viridiplantae; phylum Streptophyta; class Magnoliopsida; order Malvales; family Malvaceae; genus Gossypium; species Gossypium bickii. The sequence goes on along the minus strand of CP106720.1, from coordinate 59,171,797 downwards.
GAGGTTTATTGGGCCGTATAAGGTATTGAGGCGAGTTGGACCGATGGCGTATCGGCTTGAGTTGCCGCGAGCTTAGCGATTCACGATGTTTTTCGCGTGTCGATGCTTGGTGGTATCGTTGGATCCATCACATGTAGTAGCGGTGGAGAGATCGAGGTAAATCGATTTGACCATGGAAGAAGAACACGTGCGATTCTTGATCGGGATGTAAAGGTTTTTTGCGCAGGAAATCTATGCCTTTGGTTAAGGTTCTTTAGCGGAATCATGGCGTGGAAGAGGCCACATGGGAACCCGAGGATATGATGAGACAGCAATACCCGCAACTCTTCTCGATCGAGGTAATTTGGGGTCGAAATTATTTTTTAAAGGTAGAACCGTAATATCCGGGTTAGGGTCACATTTTGTTGTTGCATGTTATTGCATGTGTTGGCTTGTTATGTTGTTGTTTGTATGGTTTGGGACTTAGTTATGAAGTGGAAGTAAGCCTTAGAGTATTGGGGAAAATTTTGTTTTTGGGTGATAAGTGAAGGAGGAGAGAGGAAGCTGGGGCTTTTAAATTTATTTTGGGTGTTTGTTAGCACAAGAAACAAGTTGGTGGAGTGGCAATGTAGGCGCCACTAAGGGCTTGTGAATGTGACGCCACTTTGTGGGGGTGAGGTCCTGTGTTCAAGCTACAAAGTGGCCACATTTTGCATTCTTTTTGGACGGCATGGAGGAAGAGAGTTGGTGACAATTTGAACTCTGCCTTGGACTTGGTCTTCCCATTCAAATGGAAGGTAGAGAGTGAATTTAGGAGGAAGACTTGGTCCACACATTTGAAATGTGTGGAGTGGAGTGAGTGGGGGGATATGGCCGAATTCTTAGGGAGTAGGGGAGTGACGGCATAGTAGTGTGGTGTTGGTGGGGTGCCGAAATTCATTTGGAAATTTTGGCATTTTCGGTCACATTTGGTAAAAAGCAAAAGTTCCTTTTTTGATTCTTGTAGCCGAATTTTCTCCAAGGTTTCTTCTCATTTTCTTCACTTCTTGAAACCAAAAATCCAAGTGAGTGATTCCATCTTTACTTTTTGCAAACCGAAAGTTTCAACCATCTCTTTCCCTCTTTCATTTGTGTAAGCCGAATGCTTCCTCTCACCTATTTCTTTTGTTCATTGTGTTGAGCCGAAACCCCACCTCTCCAAAACCGTTTCTCCACTTCTTTTCTTGCTAGCTGAAACTCTATTCTCTAAGAACACATCTTCTTTTTCTTTCATTAACAAGCCGAAAGTACCCTCCCTTATCCATCTTTATTTCCCTTCTTTTCTTTAAACTAAATTGCCGATTTCCCCATCTCTTCTCACCTCTATTTTTCCTTCTTTTTCTTTCAAAATAGAAAATAAGAGTGATAAACCCCTAGCCGAATCTTTTGTTTGGTTGGGGTGCAAAGTGTGGACCAAACCTATCTTCTCCCCTAGTGGTGCCTTGGCCGAATAATTGGTAGGTGTTGGTAAGTGCTAGGCCGAATGGCCATTTCTTCCCTCTCTAGTGCTAATCGGTTTTGATTGGATTAATAGCCGAATCTAGGCATGTGGTAAAGGTGTGATCTCTTATGATTGAACCGATTGTGTGATAGGGCAATCAGGGATTTCCAAGCAGACAGGTGGAGCCTTCTCCCTTTGTTAACCGACTAGGTAAGTGATGGTAAGATATCGGTCACGGTTATTCGTTTAAATCTGATTAAGTCAAGGTGACAAAGGATTAACTATTCTCTTTTAAGGTGTAGCCGATTGTTGATTAAAGAAGGAACCATTGTGGTTCGGGTTTTGTAGGAATCAAATCAATAGCAAGGTAAGGGTGATTCGACAAACCCTTGTTGGTCTAAATGGTGATGGGTAGAATGTCTTAGATGCCTAACCCCTATGTTTGGCCGATTGTAGGAGTCGATGACTCGAGGACTTAGATCGTTTCGATTGGGATTTTAGACTCAGTATTATCGTGTGTGTAACTAACACACCCATATTTAGTGATATTGTTATTGAACTTTGTTTGCCTATTAAAATCATGGCGGTTTGATGGATTGATGTGATACCCATTTGGGTATGATCTTGGACTCGGGTAAGTCAAGTATTGTTACAAGGTTATCGATGATCGCATGATACCATGATTATGGATGCATGATATGGGATATGATGTTAAACATTTTAGCATGATATGCACGATTTGTATGATATGCATGGTTACATGAGTCTGGTATGCTAATGGGTGATACGAGTGGAGGGAGCAGTGATACTTTGTGCTGACGAGCATCGGTGCTTTGGTAGCACACTTTGTGACTTTGGGTCACAGAGGTTTGGCACCTCCGGAGGTTTGGTACCTCTCGTCTCGCCCTAGTGGCTCAGTACCACGTGATGGGTTGGCCCCCTGAGATGATTATATTGGATTGGCGCCCGATGTTTTGGTAACACACACGATGGGTTGGCCCCATCACCGCATTTGTGACTACGGTCACCAGTGCTTTGGTAGCACATTGTGTCTTTGGGACACCAGAGGTTTGGCACCTCATTGCGACTCGTCCCTGTGGTTTGACCACCGTGGGTTGACCCCACTTGAGATATGGGATCGTCTGCTAGTGATTTGGTATCACACGATGGGTTGGCCCCATCATTGGATTTGTGACTTGGTTACGGTGCTTTGGTAGCACAATTGTGTCTTTGGGACACCGGTGGTTTGGTACCACATTGATGGATATTGTGTCTCTGGGACACCAGTGTTTTGGTAACACATTGTGACTATACGTCACCAGTGGTTTGGCACCACTAGTGGTTTGGTACCACACGGGGTAGAAAAGGCGATATGGATGGTTAGGATCGGGTTGCATTAATTATGTTGCTATGTATGATGTGTGTTAGCATGTTGTTTCTTGGGAGCTGGATTTACACACCGAGTCACTCGACTCACCCTCTCCTTTAACATTTCAGGTGACACTTAGACGCGGACATGGAGTAAGGATGGACTCGGGGTGCACATGCCATGCTATAATAAAAGTGTTGCTTGGACTATTGAATTTGGGTACTTTAGTTATTTACTCTCACTGGTTTTATATTGGATTTGTAAAAGGCCTTTTAATTTATGTTTTATTTGTTTATGTTTAAATTTTAATATGCCTTAACAAAATAAGTTGGTATGAATTCTACTAAAACTTGGAAAGATAATGATTTCAAAATTATAACGCAAAGTGTTTTTAAACTATACCATCGGGTATCACGCTAAGTCTTTATACTAGACAAACTCAAATGATTTCCAAATCGAACTCACATTCTGGTTAAGTTTTCAAAATCTCCGGGTTTCAAATACACCATCTGATTTCAAACAAGTCTACTTAAATTGTCTTCCAAAATACACTGTGTTTTCACTCGGCTTTTAAACGAAAAATTTAACTTCTCAAAAACATGTTTCCCCGTAACATACTAGATTCGGACGTGGTGTCTTGTCCGGGTTTGGGGTGTTACAGCTAGTCTTGTTAAATGAGGAAATTTGATGAAAAACAATTTACGAGCCTAGGGGCAAAATCATAATTTTGCCAAAGTCTAAGGGCAAAATGGTAATTTTTGCCAAAGTAGAAATTTTAAAGTGTCTTGATTTATGTAGTGATTAAATTAGTAATTTTTATTATTATAGATTAAGAAGAACGTGGAATCAACCTTGATCGAGAAAAGGGCAAGGTTACGGGCTAAATTGCAAATTGACATATTTTGTATCGAGGTAAATTTATATGTAAATGATACATCCTTTTTATTTATGTTTTACATATTAATGAAATATGTGAAATATGATTGAATATCATTTATATTTATTGAAGTAATAAAGAGTGAGGAAATTCTTGAATGAACCTTTGGAATAGGAAAATAGGATGTGATTATTGGTGGGCTGTGTGCGATACGACCGTATTTATTTATTATTGGTGGGCTGTGTGCGATACCACCTTGTTAATTATTAAATGATGGGCTGTGTGTGATATCATTGTATATATTATCATTGGTAAGATGTGTACGATACCACCGTAAACATGTAATTATTGGTTGGCTATGTGCGATACCACCTTGTTAATTATTAAATGGTGGGCTATGTGGGAAACCTCCTCGAAACTTTGTTTAGGTGAAAGTTCATGTGGCTTTGTGGTGATAAGTGCAGGGTATAAGTACATGTAAATGTGAGCAATGGTTATGATATGTGTTTGGGATGTGGCAAGATTTGAAATGAGTAAGTATAATTACAATGATTGGAATTGTTCTTGATTGATAAAAATGTGGTATGATGTTTATTGTTTACATATAGACGTACTAAGCTTAAAGCTTACTCTTTTCTTTTTTCCCTTGTTTTATAGTGTCAAAGAGCTAGCTCGAGATACGGAGACCGTCAGAGGATCACCTTCACTATCTACGCACTTGGTATAGCTAGATCATTCATTTTGAGTATGGCATGTATAAAGACTTAATCTTTGTTAAATTTCATTTTATTTTGGCCAAAGGTGTTGGCTTGTCATGACATGAATTCTTTTGTATAAGGTCATAATTGATGGCTCTTTCTTATTAATCTATGAAATGATGATGTTATTTAAGAATGTGCAAGTTGCTTGGTTGATTCAATGGTGTAATTATACATGAATGAGTGGGTTGCTTAATGTGGCTTAGGATGGTGCAAGTAGGGGTGGTAGAAAGGGCTTGGTAAATAACCTTGTTCTTGTCCACACGGGTAGACACACGAGCGTGTGTGATCGGTAGAAATCAGAGCTTTAAAATTTATAATGAGAATGATCGAACCTAGAAACTAACTCTGACAATGATGTTAAGGCAGGTGCACCTATCGAACAGTAGTATAGCTTAGGCAAGACCAGAATATCGAACCGAAAGAAACCAAAAGTTCTAATACTAACTCTCTTTCTATTATTTAGCCTAAGAATTAAGTAAAAGTTTATCTAATCTAAATTTAACTATCAACAAAACTAAAGATGCAAAGACAAAAAGAATGAATTGGGGAAAAATAACTTGGAAGAAAAACTCAGTTGATTAAGACGATACCCTTAAGAAGAATCCACCTAGACTTCACTTGTTATCTAACTCTAAACTAGATGATTTATTCATTTAACTTGATCCATAGGACTCCCTAATGTACATTAGACCTTCTCTTGAAGTGAATAACAACTAACCCTAGGTTGATTAATTGAAATCTCTTTCTAATTAAAACCCCTAGAATCGCATTAACTCGATCTATGGATTCCCATTTTAGGTTTCACCCTAACCCGACAAAGTTTCGTCACCCTATCTCTAGGCACGCGAACAACTCCGCTGTAATTATGCTAGATCTATGAATAGGCAGGGACTTTTGCTCCACCACCTAAACACATCATACTTGACTCAATATCCCGGAAATATTAACACAAGAATTAAGCACACATAATTAAGAACAAGTCAAATATTTATCATATAGTTCAGCAAGCGATAACAAGATTCTTTTCTTGTGGGTAGGGTTGTTGTAGGAAGTTCTGGGATGGTTGTTGCCTTTGATTTCTTTAACCGCCCCATGAGAAATTGGGGTGGTTCTTCCAACCTGGATTATAAGTATTACTATAAGGGTTATTGTTAGATCGGAAAATGTTACCCAAATAGTTCATCTGTTAACTCTCCATGCCCTGTCCGTAGGGTGGGTACTCAGAATTCACGACTCTTTCACTTGAGTCACACTGCATAACTGGATGTGCCTGCGAAGAACCATAGAAACTATCAAATTTTTTATGTAGCAATTCTACATGATTTGATAGTGCAGTCACTGCGTCGATGTTGAAAACTCCGGCTGCTTTAGCTGGCCTTGTCCTTGTAACTTGCCACTGATAGTTATTTAGTGGCATCTCCTCTATAAACTCGTAGGCTGCTTCAGGAGTTTTGTTGTCCAAAGTTCCACCGGCAGCTGAATCGATTAGCTGCCTTGTTGAAGGGTTCACACTGTTGTAAAAAGTTTAGACCTATAGCCACAATGGTAATCCATGGGGTGGGCACCTCCTTAACAAATCTTTGTATCTTTCCCATGCGTCGTATAATGTCTCTGAATCTATTTGTACAAAGGAAGAGATATCATTCCTCAATTTGGCTGTTTTGCTGGTGGAAAATATTTTAAAAATTTTTTTCGGTCATTTGGTCCCATGTAGTGATTGACCCTCGTGGAAGAGAATGTAACCACTGTTTGGCTTTATTTCTCAGGGAAAAGGGAAATAATCGAAGATGGATGGCATCATCAGAAACACCATTTATCTTGAAGGTATCACAGAATTCTAGATAGTTCGCTAGGTGTGTGTTAGGGTCTTCATCCTGCAAACCATCAAACTGAACAAACTGTTGTACCATCTATATAGTGTTAGGTTTCAGTTCAAAATTATTTGCAGCAATAGTGGGCCTAACAATACTAGACTAAGTTCCTATTAAATTAGGTTTAGCATAATCATACATAGTACATGGAGCATGATGTTCGGCCATCACTGGAGGTGGCAGATTATTTTCAGCCATCTCTTCTGTTGTATTAATTTCGGCTTCTTGCTCTTTGTCTATGTAGTTTAGGCTTTGTCTTATTTCTCTACAATTTCTACGAACGGTACCTTCAATATCACTATCGTAAAATAGAGGTCCTGTCGGGTTCCTTCTAGTTATAAACTATAGGTACCTGAAAGGAACAAAAAGAAAGAAAATCAACAAAGTAAAAAAAAATTGCAATAAAAAATGGCTAAAGTATTAATATTTTAGTTCCCCGGCAATGGCGCCAAAAACTTGATCGGTCGAAATCAGAGCTTTAAAATTTATAATGAGAATGATCGAACCTGGAAACTAACTCTGACAATGATGTTAAGGCAAGTGCACCTATCGAACAGTAGTATAGCTTAGGCAAGACCGGAATATCGAACCTAAAGGAACCAAAAGTACTAATACTAACTCTCTTTCTATTATTTAGCCTAAGAATTAAGTAAAAGTTTATCTAATCTAAATTTAACTATCAACTAAACTAAAGACACAAAGACAAAAAGAATGAATTGGGGAAAAATAACTTGGAAGAAAAAATCAGTTGATTAAGACGATACCCTTAGGAAGAATCCACCTAGACTTCACTTGTTATCTAACTCTGAACAAGATGATTTATTCATTTAACTTGATCCGTAGGACTCCCTAATGTACATCAGACCCTCTCTCGAAGCGAATAACGACTAACCCTGGGTTGATTAACTGAAATCTTATTCTAATTAAAACCCCTAGAGTTGCATTAACTCGATCTATGGATTCCCATATTAGGTTTCACCCTAATCCGGCAAAGTTTCGTCACCTTATCTCTAGGCGCACGAACAACTCCGCTGTAATTATGCTAGATCTAAGAATAGGCAGGGACTTTTGCTCCATCACCTAAACACATCATACTTGACTCAATATCCCGAAAATATTAACACAAGAATTAAGCACACATAATTAAGAACAAGTCAAATATTTATCATATAGTTCAGCAAACTATAACAAGATTCATCTTAGGTTTCATTCCCTTCAGGTATTGATCACTGTGAATCAGAGCTTTAAAAATTTATAAAAAGAATGATCGAACTTGGAAACTAACTCTGACAACGATTAAAGGCAAGTGTACGTATCAAACCGTAGTATAGCTTAGGCAAGACCGGTTTATCGAACCCAAAGGAACTAGAAGTACTAATACTAACTTTCTTTTTATTATTTAGCATAAAATAAAGTGAAGTTGATTTAACCTAATCTAAATTAACTACTAAGCTAAGGACCCAAAGACAAAAAGAATGACTTGGGAAATAACTAGAGGAAAAACTCAGTTGATCAAGACGATACCCTCAGGAAGAATCCACCTAGACTTCACTTCTTATCTAACACTGAACCATACGATTTATTCACTTGACTTGATCCGTAGGACTCCCTAACGTATATTAAACCTTCTCTCGTAGCGAATAACGTCTAACCCTAGGTTAATTAATGGAAATCTCTTTCGCTCTTAATATCCCCCTAGAATAGCAGTAAATCAATCTGTGGACTCCCATATTAGGTTTCGCCCTAATCCGGCAAAATCTCGTCACCCTATCTCTAGGCGCGCGAATGACTCCGCTTTAATTTTGCTAGATCTATTCTTAAGCAGGGACTTTTGCTCCACCACCTAAAAACATCTTACATGAATTAATATCCTGGAAACATTAACACAAGAATTAAGCACACATAATTAAGAACAAATCAAGAATTTATCTTATAGTTCAGAAAACAATAACAAGATCCATCATGGGTTTAATCCCCTTCAGGTATCTGAAGAGTTTAGTTCATAACAAATAAAGAAAACATCTCAAGAGAAAAGATAAAAGAAAACATAAGAAATCCCTAAAACTCCCTGAAGGAATTGAAGGAGAGATCCGCTGTCTTGAGTAGAATTCTGGCTTCTTGAGATGGATCAACTGGCTATCTTCGAGTGGTTTCCTCAACTCTGACCTTTTCAGCTTGGCTCCTTGGCCTAGCTTGACGGCCCCGACAGAAGGCTTCTACCGAACTCCTTTTCAAGTTGCCCCATTGGGTGTTTATATAGACTTTGTGATGCCTTACTTGGCCCCTAAGTTTCCTAATTTAAGTAGAATTCCTACTAGGGTGTTTGAATTGGCATTGGAATGTGTTTCTTTGCCTCCAAGTATCCTTTCCGGAATGAAATTGCTCTTTCTAGCGACAGGGACATGACTATGGCACATGCCCGTGTGAATCGTGGCCAGGCCATGTTCGGACTTTTAATGAGGCACGACTGAAACACCCCAAACCCGGCCCACGAGCTTTGACCAGATTTGGTATGTTCCTCAAGTAAACCGGTTCAAAGTTCTTTTGTTACTTTGGGAAAATAGTGTGTTTTGAAAGAAATATTGTTTTGGGTTGGGCTCGAGTAGAAAACAAAACCGTTTTATAATGAAAACCCTTTTAAATTTTAGGTGATAAAACGTGTAGAATACATTTTACGTAAATTACTTAATCTTTAACTTAATAAAAATTTCGTAACATAATAAATAAAAACAGAAATAAAATAGTGCACTATGGCCTTATGGCCTTATTACATCAAGTAAATCCAAATAATTCGGAGTACTTAAAAGTTAATAGTCCATAAAAATAAAAACTTCATGTTGAGCATGGCCACCACAAGTTCAGCCATCCCGGTCCATTACTGTTCATCACCTGAAACATGGTCCCTCAACGGGGTGAGTCAACAGACTCAATGTGTACACAACACTAAATCATAATAGAATCAAGCATAACAAATATTACACATTCATATCATAGCATACAAATTATGATGCATTCCCAAACCCAAACCTAATAAGCCATCCGCTACACTCCCCCGTACCAACCTGTACACCGTGGGGACTACTAAGTCGACCCTCCTTCCGCTACACTCCATATCACGGTCTTAGGTCACTACATTTGTGGTCTTAGGTCACCACATTCAGATATCGCGGTCTTAGGTCACCGCATTCAGATTACTGTGGTCTTAGGTCACCACATTCAGATATCACGGTCTTAGGTCACCGTGTTTGTGATCTTAGGTCACCACATTCACTTCCCCTTTCAATAACCCATATGCCCCATTTTGTAATATGCATTAATATGCCAAAGTTCACATTCTTATTCTCATGTTACAAATAACATATTTCATATTCCTAGTAGGAGTAGGAAATGTACCTGAGTATTTAGTACCATAACATGGTACCTTAGCCACTTTCTTATTCTTAATATCGCATATTTTGATTAGACATAGCCATAAAACTTATTAAGAATTAGTGTGGGGTACACACCTGATTAACTTAGCAACTTCACTTTAAAACCCGAAAATCCGATCTAAAGCCTTAGATACTTAGTCCCTACATTCGGCCATTACTTAAAAATTTAATGAAGACCATTCGGCCATAAAACCAAATCCTATTAGGATTGTTGTAACCCAAAACTTACCTTGGTGCCGATTTCACTATAAATCAAATCTCGAAAACTTTGTGCTACTCCTCCCTTCAATCGGCCAATGCTAGATCATTTAACTTGATTAGTTTCGGCTTTTTAAACAAATAAGGAATAGATCTAATTACCAAAATAGACCTTGGCCGATTGTACTTATGCACTCACCTTTCGATTTCAATTCTCGAAAGTATCCCTTGTCTTAATCATCTGTCAAAATACCTATACACATATGTTAGATTCGATTCTAACATTAAATCATCATAGATGGCCCTTGGCCGAATGCTATAGACACTTACCTTGTGGATTTTAAATCCCGAAACTCACCGAATAACTAGGGAACACGCGGCCTATGGTGTACCTTGGGGAAAAGAACTTCTCCTTCCTTGTAGTCGACACTTAGTAAATCCCAAAAGAATCCTTCCAAATTTCGACAAATAAGAATATTGATGGGATTAGTCCTAGATTTCGAAAAATCTAAAAGAAAAGAATAGAAATCAAAACTTGTTCTTACCCTTTCTTGAAGAAATCGACAGCACCTATGCTTGAAGCCCCTCAAAGATTCGGCTTTTGATGGATTGGAAAAAAAGAAATTGGCTAATGGTGATATCTTGAATTTTCGGCTTTGGCTAACAAAAAGAAGAAGAACAAATTCTCTAGGAAATTCGGCAGAGAGAAGGGTTGAGAGAAAGAATGATGAATGGCCCTCTTTTCCTTATATAGCCGAATTTACTAACTTAGAATCCCTTACTTGGCCATCACTCTTCTATTTTGATAGCTTTATCTCTTTAATTATCTTCTAAAATAAAAGATAATTCAAAGCAACTATCCTTACTACTTAGAAATTATTAAACTCAAAGTCCCTTACTTGGCCATCACTTCTCCCTTATTTTCCTAATTAAAGAATAATTCCTCATTTTTCTATTGAAAATAATCTAAAATAAATCCATTATTTATCCCTTATTTATCCACTATTTATCTCTTAAAAATAAAAGAATAAAAGCTCCTAAATTATAGCCCTGTGCCGTCCCTTGCTGCTACTCTCTCTTTGCAAAATAAAACTTTTATTTTGCTTCCCTGTGACTCGAACCTTGGCCCAATACCGCAGTATGTGGCGTCATTTCCTGAGGCCCTAAGTGGCATCTTCAAGCCACTTTTCCAAGCCCGTTTATGTGTCATATTTCACATACATTTTCTCTTAAGACCACATTGCTTCATGTCCCTCTTTTAAACTTTAAACTTAACATTTCTAAAGCATTTTCTCACATTTCCAAGACATTTCCTTACATTTCCAAGACAAGACATTTCCTTACATTTCCAAGTCATTTCCTTACATTTCCAAGACAAGACATTTCCTTACATTTCCAAGTCATTTCCCTACATTTCCAAGACAAGACATTTCCTTACATTTCCAAGACAAGACATTTCCTTACATTTCCAAGTCATTTCCTTAGATTTCCAAGACATTTCCTTACATTTCCAAGACAAGACATTTCCTTACATTTCCAAGTCATTTCCTTACATTTCCAAGATTCTAAAAATGCACACATCACATCCATAACACATAAGACATACTAATGCATAGGCTGTAATCCAGGATGCTACAACGACTGAGTAAATCGGGGGTTAGGCCGTGTTCTAGTAGAATAACTTGTCATAGCCGTGTGGGCTTAAGTCCAGGCCGTGTTGATTTTTTCCTTGGCCCAATTTGCTTCGTTTCAGGTCCGTTTCTCATTTTTTTCGTCCTCCGGTGCTTTCCTGAGTATAAGACATGAAAAGAAAGGATTAAAAGCACCTTTTTACATAAATCAAGGGATAAATCATCCAAAAGAATACTAAATGTGGGATTAAAATATGTTGCTTTTACGGTTTATCAAATACCCCTACACTTAAGCTTTTGCTTGTCCTCAAGCGAAATTCTCAACTTACAATTAAAACGAACTTTCCATAATTCATAATTCCTATCAACAATGTCTCATCATAATTCATAGATAATTTATACATGGATAATTCAACTTAAAGAGTCCTAAAGATTCAAACAATATAAGTCATACATTTCTAGCACGAAAACATTGGAGTTTCCCTTTATTTAAGTAATTACCTTTAACTCAAAATCGACAAGGATTAACATCCTCACAAAAGATTCACTCAAATCACTCAAAGTGTTTAAGGTTCAAAATTAAGCACTCAATAAGTCGAACATGAAAAGTTAATCCCATAGGCTTGCATGAAAATCAAACCTCCACCACTGTAAAATGAGATGACAAACAGATCAAAAGGTCTTTAACAGGGTTGTAACGGGGCTAGGGTTAAAGGTGTGGATAAAGGCTGAATTAGAGGGTTAGAATCGAGATTGATTTGACAAGTTACCTAACTAGAAAAATAAATAATCTTAAATAATTACATCAATTGGAAAATAATAATACTAATAATACAAGCTTTTTCTTCAAGAATTGGAATTTAATGTATAAGCTTATTTAATCACATAACTAATAATGATTATACTTCATTTTTTTAAGAACAAACTAAGTATTACATAATAAGAAATGAATCTATTAATTAAGATAATGATCATAGCTAGGCAACAGATCAAATCAAATCTCGATAGAAGGGTAGTCAAAAAGAATGGTGATAACAAAAACAAAGGGTTTTGGGTTTAAAATTAGTGGGTGAGTCAATAAAAAGGGTTGTTAGGGTTAAACGGGGTTCACTAGGGGTTAATTATGAAGGTAGGGTTTTTAGTGGAGTGAGTGGGTTAAATCCTAAGTTCCTTAATCATCTCTGTATATCAAATCATAAATGTGGTCTCAACATGTATAATCGAGGCAAGTTCTAAAATAACAATTTATAGTTGACACACTCATAATCAATAAAGTGAGCACGAAAAAGAATATATGCTCTATAAGGCTCAAAATCTCACAAAAAATTATGGGTGTTTTTGATGTTAACCTTGTAAATTTCAAATTTCAAGATAATATTCAAATTCGGGTTAACAACCTAGCAAGAATTTTAATTTTTGAAAAATAGACTTATCATGCTTGGTTCTCTAATATTCTTCAAATTTAATCATCAATGGACAATTATCAATGATCTACTCTAAAACATGTCAATAAAGATCATAAATAATCAAAAATTAGTAATATAAGGAAATTACTTTAGAACAAGACTAAATTCAAGGATTTGAGAATAATGAAAAAAGTTAGGCACTTTTATTCTCAGGGATTGAGAATAATGCAGAAAGTTAGGCATAATAACTATTCACCCCCACACTTAAGATGTACATTGCCCTCAATGTACAAAGATAGATAATATCAAAATAATCATAAAATCATAAGATGGGGAGAGAAGTGAAACTTCTTGAATTTTGGATGAAGTCAATGAAAAAAAACCGGATAGGATTGGAGGTGGACGTGGGAAAGTGTCTCGAACCGCTTGAAATTAATTCCTCAAAGTAGCTGTTCTGATTTTATTGAATCTTAAGCTAAATCTAAATGGCATCAAGAATAAGAAGAAAATAAAAAGAAATAAAAATAAAAATAAAAATAAAAGTAAAAGTAAATAATGGAAAATGAAAGAAGAAAGACAACTAGAAAAGAAAAAGGAAGAAATGGGTTAAATAGAAATTATGGATCTGGTGGTTGCCTCCGCCCTTGTACCTTCCTATGGTGGCCACATGGCCACGGCCACGGTCGTGTCCAAGGCCGTGTGGTATGGAAATCTGCACTTTGGTTAGTTTATAGTTAGGTGCTAAAAGGAAAAATAAAAGTAAAAAAATAAAAAAATAGGGTTAGTGCTCGAGTTGCCTCCGGAGAAGCGCTTGTTTATAGTCTCAAGCTAGACTTTACCTCTCATTCGTATGGTCATGGTGGTTTGAGGAGGTGAAAATCCTTTCTCATGCGATCAATTCTGTTATGGATATATAGTTCAAGTCGTGTAATGTTCACCTTAAAAGTGTTGAATTTAGGATTGCTTACCTCGACTGTGCCGTATAAGAAGATATTAAGTACCTCAAAAGTGATTTCTTCAATTGCATTGAGGTCTTCCTTATTCAACAATACCTGATCTCCTATTTTGAAGTGATTTGTTGTTCCTATCAGCTTGTCTGGGGTTTCCTTCGGTTTCACTTCGTGTATTCCTAGTTTTTCTTTAAAGTGTGTTTTCCACTTGTCTAGTTCATTGACTTGAAGCCTTAGTTCTTCATGAATTATTTCTTTATGGGTACGAGGTCTAAGATTTAGCTCAGCTAGGTGGTTTCGTGAAGCTTCCTATAAAGAAGGTTGAACTAAATGGTTATCAATAGAATTAACGTTCATACCTTTATTACTCGATGTCCTAGCTGAGTCAAGAGCTTGAAGAGTGATTCTTTCGTCGTCTACAAGAAGTGTAAGTTCACAGAATTCTTCCTCTGTGTGATCTTTCTTTATTGCATCGAGATATGGCACACGAGCTTGGTACTCTTTATTTATCGGGTTTGGTAAATCATGGCTTACCTCAACCTTACCTTCATTTACAACAGTTTCTTACTTTCGGTCAGATTCCACTAACCTTTCACTGTTATGAGCTGTTACGGCTTGAATTTGCTCTTTTTGGTTAGTTTCAGTGTTGCTTGGCAAGCTTTCTTGTAGTTGTTCAGAAATCTCTGATCGAATTTCAAAAACTGTCTTAGTAAGTTGTCCAACTAACTTAGTAAGTTCCCCAACTTGGCTCTCGATCCCTTTGATTGATGCTTGTTGATTATCGAGCGTTGTCTCAGTTCTTTGGAGACGGGTTTCTGTAGCTGCCATGAATTTTGTCAGCATCTTTTCAAGGTTCGACTCTTCTTCCTGTTGGTGAGGTGGTTGTTGAAAATCTGGAGAAAGTTTTGGTCCTTGGCTATTTTGATCATCCCACGAGAAATTGGGATGGTACCTCCAACCTGCATTATAAGTGTCATTATAAAAATTATTTTGTGGTCTAAAATAGTTACCCGTATAGTGAGCTTGCTCGTTTTCCATGCCATATCCATAGGGTGGGTACTCAGGATTCGCCACTCCTCCTAGATTCGAGTCATATTGCATTACTGGGTGTACTGGGTTGAGGTTGTAGATATCGACTGCTTTTTTTGGCTTTGTCCTCATAATATTCCACTGATAGCTATTCAATGCCATCTCCTCTATAAACTAAAGTTACCTGTCGAAAGCAAATAAAAGAAAAATTAACAGAATAACAAAAATAAAATAAAAATAACAATGAAAAATAATAATGAACATAAAAAACGGCTAAAGTAATAAAAATAGAGTTTTCTTAATATTTTAGTTCCCCGATAACGGTGCCAAAAACTTGATCGCTGTGAATCAGAGCTTTAAAAATTTATAAAAGAAATGATCAAACCTGGAAACTAACTCTGACAACGATTAAAGGCAAGTGTACGTATCGAACAGTAGTATAGCTTAGGCAAGACCGGATTATCGAACCCAAAGGAACTAGATGTACTAATACTAACTTTCTTTTCATTATTTAGCCGAAAATAAAGTGAAGTTGATTTAATCTAATCTAAATTAACTATTAAGCTAAGGACACAAAGACAAAAAGAATGACTTGGGATATAACTAGAGGAAAAACTCAGTTGATCAAGACGATACCCTCAAGAAGAATCCACCTAGACTTCACTTGTTATCTAACACTGAACCATACAATTTATTCACTTCACTTGATCCGTAAGACTCCCTAACGTATATTAAACCTTCTCTCGTAGCGAATAACGTCATACCCTAGGTTAATTAATGGAAATCTCTTTCTCTCATAATAACCCCCTAGAATAGTAGTAAATCGATCTGTGGACTCCCATATTAGGTTTCACTCTAATCCGATAAAATCTCGTCACCCTATCTCTAGGCGCACGAATGACTCCACTTTAATTATGCTAGATCTATTCTTAAGCAAGGACTTTTGATCCACCACCTAAGAACATCTTACTTGAATTAATATCTCGGAAACATTAACACAAGACTTAAGCATACATAATTAAGAACAAATCAAGTATTTATCTTATAGTTCAGAAAACAATAACAAGATCCATCATGGGTTTCATCCCCTTCAGGTATCTGAAGAGTTTAGTTCATAACAAATAAAGAAAACATCTCAAGAGAAAAGATAAAACAAAACATAAGAAATCCCTAAAACTCCCTGAAAGAATTGAAGGAGAGATCCGCCATCTTGAGTAGAATTTCGGCTTCTTGAGATGGATCAACTGGCTGTCTTCGATTGATTTCCACAACTCTGACCTTTTCGGCTTGGCTTCTTGTCTTAGCTTGACCGCCCCGACAGAGGGCATCTGCCGAACTCCTTTTCAAGTTGCCCCATTGGGTGTTTACATAGACTTTATGATGCCTTACTTGGCCCCTAAGTTGCCTAATTTAAGTAGAATTCCTACTAGGGTGTTTGAATAGGCATTGGAATGTGTTTCTTTGCCTCCAAGTATCCTTTCCAGAATGAAATTACTCTTTCTAGCGATAGGGACACGGCCAAGGCACACGCTCGTGTGAATCGTGGCAGGCCTTGTTCGGACTTTTAATGAGGCACGGCCGTGTAAATCAGGGGTTAGGCCGTGTTCTAGTAGATTGACTTGCACGGTCGTGCGAGCTTAAGTCTAGGCCGTGTTAGTTTCTTCTTTTGCTCAATTTGCTTCGTTTCAGGCCCGTTTCTCGTTCTTTTCGTCCTCTAGTGCTTTCCTGAGTATAAGACATAAAAAGAAAGGATTAAAAGCACCTTTTTACATAAATCAAGGGATAAATCATCCAAAAGCATACTAAATGTGGTATTAAAATATGTTACTTTTACGGTTTATCAGGTATTTGAAGGGTTTAGTTCATAACTAATAAATAAAACATCTTAGAAGAAAAGATAAAACAAAACATAAGAAATCCCTAAAACTCCCTGAAGTAATTGAAGGAGAGATCCGTCGTCTTGAGTAGAATTCCGGCTTCTTGAGATGGATCAACTGGCTATCTTCGAGTGATTCTCCAAAAATCTGGCCCTTTCGGCTTGGCTCCTTAGCCTAGCAAACCGCCTAGCTAACCGCCCGTTTCGGCTTCCGCCGAACTCCCTTTCAAGTTGCCCCCTTGGGTGTTTATATAGACTTTTAGATGCCTTACTTGGCCCCTAAGTATTCTAATTCAACTTGAATTCCTACTAGGGTGTTTGAATAGGCTATGGAATGTGTTTCTTTGCCTCCAAGTATCCAAATTCGAGTAAAACTCCTTTCCTGCGATAGGGACACGACCATGGAACACGTCCGTGTGGATCTTGGCCAGGCCGTGCTCAGACTTCTTTAATGAGACACGGCCGTGTGAATTGAGATCAGGCCGTGTTTTAGTGGATTAACGTGGCACGACCGTGTGGGCTTAAGTCCAGGCCGTGTTGATTTCCTCTTCGGCCTAATTTGGTTCGTTTTAGGCCTGTTTCTCGTTCTTTTCATCCTTTGGTGCTTTCCTGAGTATAAGACATGAAAAGAAAGGATTAAGAGCACCTTTTTACATAAAACAATGGATAAATCATCCAAAAGCATACTAAATATGGGATTAAAATATGTTACTTTTACAGTTTGTCAGTGTGTCTAGGCCATGTGTGAGACACGACCTGCCCCATGAGTGTGTGGTTTGGCCATGTGTCACCTTGTATTCCAAGATGGCAAAACAAAATGCCTAGTAGTAATTACACGGGCTGAGAGATGACCGTGTGTCTTAACCATCTGGTATACAAGGCCATAAGACATGGGCGTGTGAAGTCTGCACCTAAATTTAGGAATTTAATTCGCCACACGGTTTAAGGACATGGGCATGTGCCTTGGCCATGTGACCCTATGGGAATGATTATGTTAGAAACAAAATGTCAAGGTTTTTGCACACAGGCTAAGACATGGGCATGTCTAGGCCGTGTAAGGGACATGGGTGTGTGTCTGGCCGTGTGAAAACTTTTGTAGGTTCGAAATGAAAAATAAAATCCATATGGAGTAGGGACATAGGCATGTGCGACCACACATCTTGCCTACATGGACATTTCCCTCAACACACGGGCGTGTGGCCCTATTTTAAGCAAAAATTTTCTAAGTGTTCAAAAGTTTTCGGTTTATTCCCGAACAATTCCGTATGTATGTTTAGGATCTCGTAGACCTATAGTAGGGACAGTATGATCTCGAATAAGAAGTTTTAATTTAAAAAGAAATTGTATGTCTCGATGTTGTATGTTTAAACAAGTTAAGTACTTCCGGCGTCGGATACGGGTATGGGGTGTTACAAATCTACACTTATGTCATTAAAAAATAAGAGTTCCATCAAGTAATCCAAACCCTATGAGATTTAGCTAATAGGTTAGAAATTAAACTTCAGATCAAAAGTATCATTCAACATCATTTTCATTAAATCAATTCACGAAGAGTAATCAATAAATAATGGAAGAACTTCAAGAAGATAGCTTTCGCTTATCCAACCCATACTCTAGAGGTGAAGTGTCTTGTGGTGGCCGAGAGGGACTACCTTTGTCTTCCTCTTCCCATCTCTGATTAGCTGCTACCATCTATTTTTTTTCTTTTGTTTTTCTCCCTAGGGTAAATCCAACAACCCATGATTTTCTTCCCTCTTTTTCAGGTAGATATATCTGGTACAAGTTCAACTAGGCTTAAGACCAGTACACTTTGAGTTCTGAATAGACACCTTCTTTCATTTTTGCTGCATTTATGTTGACAAACTATCCAACCCTTTGCCCCAGCAAACCTTCACTCCTTTACTTCTTGTTCCTTAACCTACACCTGCCAATCCACCACCACATACAACCCTTCCATAAGCAATTAAAAATAGATAACATTTAAGTACAGTCCAAGCTCCTAATGTAATGCTAAAACAGGAAAAATACTAATGAAATGTCCTAAAATGCAACTAAATGTACCTAACTATAGGCAATTAGCTGGATCTAAAGGCATGAAATATAACTCCTTTCAAGAGTTATCAATGAGACAGTCTACAATCAGCCAAATAACATCCTTCTTGGTCGTAGTTAGTGGTAAACCCAATAAAAAATCCATGGTGATCCTTTCCCACTTCCATTCTGGAATTTTGAGTGCTTGAAGCAGTCTTGAAGGAAACTGGTGCTCTACTTTCACTTTTGACAAGTTAAGCATTTCACCACAAACTCTGTGACAACTTGCTTTAATCCAAGCCACCAATAAAGTTTGCAGAGGTCATGATACATCTCTTTGCTGCCTAGGTGCATTACATAAGGGTTGTTATGGGCTTCGCTGAGGATCATTTGATGGACGTCTTCATCATTGGGTACGTAAAGTATTCCAAGAAAACAGAGTACTCCTTCACCATTTAGCATGAAATGACCTTGCACTCATTGCTCAATTTAGAAAACCCTCTTTTCCAACTAATAGTATGAAGCTTGTTTTTCCTTAATTTACTATGTCAATGTTGGCCTCACTTGCAATTGCACGAGCAATCCCTCATCACTTGTCACACTCAACTGTGCGAACAGAACTCGCATATCACTCAAAGTCTTTCTGCTTAGAGTATCCGCTACCATGTATGCTTTGCCAGGGTGATACTTTATCACACAGTCATAATCCTTCAGTAACTCTATCCATATTCTCTGACGCAAATTCAGCTCCTTCTGCGTGATCAGATATTTGATGCTTTTGTGGTATGTGTAGATGGTACACCTTTCTCCATACAAGTAGTGATGCCAATTTTTGAGTGCGAATACCACTATTGCTAGCTCCAATTCATGGGTTTGGTGGTTTCATTCATGCACCTTTAATTATCTAGAAGCATAAGCTACCACCTTCCCTTCCTCCATCTACATGCATCCAAGTCCCATGTGAGAGGCATGACTATAAACCACAAAAATTTTCCCTAGTTTTGGTTGAATCAACACAGGTGCTTTAGTGTGAATGTCATTAAGCTTGTCGAAGCTTCGTTGCCTTTCCTCAGTTCAGGGAAACTCCATTTTCATTTGAAACAACTTTGTTAAGGGTGTTGTAATAGTGGTGAACCCTTCAACAAACCTGCGATAGTACCCTACGAGGCCTAAAAAGCTTCGCACTTTAGCTACACTCCTTGGCGATCTCCGCTCTACAATGGCTTCGATCTTTTTTGGCTCTATGCGAACCCCTTTACCTGAAATGATATGCCCCAAAAACACCACTTCCTTTATCCAAAACTCACACTTTCTATATTTTGCAAACAACTGCTTCTCTCACAGAATCTACAACACACTATGCAGATAGGTCTCATGCTCTTTTTTAGTTCATGATTACCCTATAATGTCGTCAATAAGCACTATCACATAGTGATCTAGGTATTCATGGAACACTCAATTCATTAGGTCCATGAAAGTAGCAGGTGCATTTGTCAACCCAAAGGGCATCACTAGAAACTCATAATGCCTATACCTCATTCTGAATGTCTTGTTCAGAACATTTGACTCCTTCAACTAGAGTTGGTAGTAACCAAATCGAAAATCGACCTTTGAAAACACAGTGGCACCTCGCAGTTGATGAATAAATAATTGATTCTAGGCAAATGGTACTTATTTTTAACAGTTAGCTTATTTAACTATATGTTGT
Source organism: Gossypium bickii (assembly GCA_025503065.1). Lineage (NCBI taxonomy): Eukaryota > Viridiplantae > Streptophyta > Magnoliopsida > Malvales > Malvaceae > Gossypium > Gossypium bickii. Next base: position 59,151,200 of record CP106720.1, on the reverse strand, counting down.
TGATGCACATCCCCATGCTACCATCTTTCTTCTTCAAATACCCTTGAAATATGAAAAAAGAAAAAAAAAATTAGCCACTAAGACCTTTCGAGAAGCGCCATGGACGACCTTGATTACATGTTGTCTGATGATGAAACTAAGTATGATGATGAAATTTATGAAGAATGAGTTTATGACGAATGGGAGATTTAAGAGAACCAAAGGTTATTACTACTAGAACTAAGCCAACTAAGAGGTGAATTATTACCAGACTTACAGGACAATGACAGGAGCACAAATGTAGACATAATATGTCACCAATTTGAACAAAATCAGGATAAAAGAAAAGATGAAGAGGCAAACCCAACAACAATAGTAATTGGGGAAGGTGAAATCTTAAGTAGCCAAGGAACCCTAGGTTGGGAAAATAATCTAAAGAAACCCAGTGAATTCAAAGAAGAAACAATGCTACAAAAGGGTGTTTAATCTGAGACAAAGCCAATAGTGGAATTTATAACTGGGTCAAATACTAAATTCTGCCTCCGGACAACATTGGTTTCGTCAAAATTAGAGTTCAAACAACACCAAGATCTAAATGAAGAGGTAATTGTCTCAACCCTACTTCAAACATTTTGTGAGATGTTAACTTTCACAAAATCTATAGAAGAATCACTAAAGTCTTCAAACCTTGTGGCAGAAATTGCGAATTGAAAAAATGAGGACCCATTTAACTTGGATAAACTTTGTAAAATAATATTCCTTAATCAGGCACCTAAAAAATTCAAAAACCTTCAAATTTTACAATACTAATCAAGTTAGGGACCATACATATTGATAGAATTTTGAGTAACCTAGATGTTACTCTTAATTAATGACCCTACCGATAAATAAGAACCTAGAGTTAAGGAAGTTAGAAATCACTCATTTCTAATTAAAATCATATGATAAAATCAGCACTCAAATAATAAAACTGTCATAAGAGGGCTTAATCAAACAACGCAAGTATATGATGTGGAATGCGAATATGACTCTAGGTTTCGAGGTATACTTTGAAAAAATCCATGGTGCTGGAAGAATTTTTTAGGTCCTCTAATGATTATTAATAACTTTGAGAGAGAAAATTTGAAGGTGAGAATGAAAAATATCACGAGAATAAGGTTACAGAATACTTATAAATGTGGCTAAGCATTTCGCTTTGCAAAAGGTACTTTCGATGATAGATGCAGGACGAAAGAACAGAATCAAGAAGAGGGATAAAGGAAGAAAGTAGCATGGTATGATGGATGTTGGGCAAATATTGAGAGACAAGCAATCACAGAACCATCCGCGTGCACTCTGGTAGAGCTGACGGACGAATCCGGTAGAAAACTTAATATATTGAGAACTAAATAAATTGTATACATTATTGTATTTTAACTAACAAGTAGTTTAGCATTCAAATTTTATTTAAACTTTTGTTAAATTTAAACTAAACACATTAAAATCTAAGATTATGGGCCAAAACATAGTCGGTGCCACAACACGACACCTCCATGTCGCGACACCTCTACAGATTCAGAAAATTAAGAAATTCATCTCGATGTCGCGACAAAGTAGTGTTGTATTATGACACAATAGTCAGTATACCCTAGACTCCAAACTTTTAAAGTTTGTCACGACGTCGAACCTCAATGTCACGATAACAACATTTTACAAGGGGTGTCAAGACACAGAACCCTTGTGTCGTGGCATCGTTGCAATTTTCTGTAGCGTCGACTCAACCCAGCACACAACCCACTGGCATTAAACCTAATTTTTACCTAGTTTTAACCTTAGATACCCTATTTTAAAACCAAAAACACTCTTCATTAAAATCTAAACCTTTCTTCACCTTTTAATCCTCTCTAAACCTCTATAAAATCCCAAAACCTTTTAAAAACCATTCTCTTTTCCGTTATTGCGCTACAATTCCATCTTTTTATTGTTTTCTTTTTTGCAAGCTACTCATCAAGCATTCACAAAGGGAATTCGCAACAATCTTTGGAGAGAAACAACAATACTTTAAAGTCAAGGTTAAGTTCATATTTTGTTTTTACTATTCCTTTGATTATTGCTTGGATTTTATTAGTTAGTCTAGATATGAAAACTTGAACATGCCTTCTAGGAAAGCTTGAAAAACTAATATGCAAGAACCACCGTCTTTTTCAAATCCTTTAAAATTTTGAATATTTAATGCTGTAAAATATTTTCTTGAACTATAAGGTAAAAAATTTTTTAAGGAAAGAGGATTTGAACCATCTATGGTTCTTTGCAATGAAATCTGGTCACTAGTTTGGTACCATAAATGAGATCACTTTTGAATAATCATAAAAGAAAACATAGTTATCCCACTCGTGTAACACCCTTAACCCATATTCATTGTCAGAATAGGGTTACAGAGCATTATCGGACTTATGACATAAATGAACATACATTTCTCATACATTTATCAATTTCAAATAAAAATCATTCATAATCAATCACATTGTCCCTAATACGAGCCTACGAGGCCCAAAACATACATTCGGGGTGGTTCAGGACTAAACCGATAACTTAGATATTTTTAGGAAAACTTAAAAACTTTTACAAAATACAGGGGACACACGCCAGTGTGGCCCGGCCATGTGTCTCACATGGCCAGAGACACGCCCGTGTCACAGGTCGTGTTGACATTCGAAATGGGATCACATGGCCATGTCCCAGCCCATGTCCAACCCCGTGTAAGTCCCTGACTTAGGTCACACGGCCAACCACATGCCTGTGTGTCTAGCCCGTGTACCCTTCGAAATGGCTACACACGCCTATGTACCAAGCCGTGTGCTAGACTGTGCCAAACCTGTAGGGTATACTGGCTTGTGCCACATGACCAAATCACACACCCGTGTGCTGGGCTGTGTGGAGCATACTAACTTGGTTTCTAAATAAACATCAGGGGACACACGGTGTAATATCCCGATTTTAGCTAAATCGGAACAGTGTTTTTGAAACCAAAAATCTGATGTCAAAAAATTATTTTAATATTATTTTCAATATTTACAGCTTTTTATTTGATAAAAAGGATTAAATCGTGTAAAATGCAAAAATTTGCATTCTACTTGTTAAGGGTGTTTAATTGCTATGATTAATTAAATTAAAAGTCCTTTTGATGATAGTATACCATTGTTAGTGTTAATGGACATTAATGGACATGCATTATAAATTTCTATGTTTATTCATTAAGGGTAAATAACTAAATTGATAAATTAAGTTAATTAAATTATGTCAAAACATGAATTTGTGTTCATCTTCTTCCTTGATGACCGAATATCAAAGGAAAAAGAAAGGTTGAAAGCTTGTTAAGGGTTCGACTAATGCATGCTCCATGTGTAAGTGATTTTGAGCTCGATTTTTAGTAATTTTTGTGTTTTTGAGATCGATGCTTGGTATCTAGCTAGCTCGTATCTTAGATTTTGAAACTGTTAAAGATTTTGAGAGTTGCCATTGTTGAATCTATGTGTTCTTTGATTTTTAAGTTGAAATATGAAAGCTTGTTGATAGTTAAACTAGTTTAGTAAAGTGATTTTTGATAAAAATGTCAAAAAGGGATTAATTTGTGAAATGTGTAAATTGTGTGGTTGAAATGGGAAAAAATGAAAGTTTTGGGCTGCTAGGGAGCTATATATAATTCGGCCAATGCATGGGTTTTGTTGAATTGTGTGAATTTTCCGTATTTGTGAAATAGGGACTAAATTGGTGAAATGCGAAAGTTTAGGGGCTAATGTGTAAAAATGCCCAAATGTGTATTTTTGGATTAATTGAATGAGTAGATGAATAAATAAGTTAATTTTGAATTCATATAGATCAAAAAAGAAGGAATTCAGACTTAGACCAGGGAAAAAGCAAAGTAATTGAATAATTGATCTGTTTCGTCATTTCCGTATACGAGGTAAGTTCATATAATTGAATTTGAATGTGTATTTATTCAATTTATGGATGGTATTGAGATTCTATTTATTCTACAGCTAAATGTGATGAATTTGATTTAAATATATGGTTTAATTAAGTGGACGAGTTACTGAAAAAGACCATAGTTGGGCTATATATATGGTTTAAGTGGACGAGTTACTGAAAAAGACCATAGTTGGGCTATATATATGGTTTAAGTGGACGAGTTACTGAAAAGGACCATAGTTGGGCTATGGCAAAACGGATAATATGACGACAACTGGTTATGGCATGTGAATGTAAAACCACGGCAGGGCCTTGGCAATGTAGGTGTAAGACCATTGTTGGACTATGACATCGGAAAATCGATGTACTTATATCGTAAGCATTTATAAAATTGAAGTGATTTGATAAGAAAATTAGTGAGAATTGATATATATCAATACAGGGGTGTACAGAAAATTGTTCGAATGATGAATTAAAAGAAGATGAGAACTTATAAGTTGCTTTGTAGTTAAACTTTATGTTATATCATTGATTGAGGTTTTAATTGCAAATTATGTATCTATTTGGAATTGTTAATGAATTACGTTAGTTATTTCATATATACATACGAACTTACTAAGCTTTATAGCCTACTTTGTTATTTTCTTCTATGTTTTATAGTATATCGAAGCTAGCTCAGAATTGAGGATCCTCAGGAACTTCATCGCACTATCGGACATCTATTTTGGTACTTTTGAGTTGTGTATGAAACACCCCAAACCCAGCCCACGAGCCTTGACCGGATCTGGTATGTTCCTTGAATTAAACGGTTCAAAAACTTTTTGATTTCTTTGGAAAATTCGGATGGTTTTGAAGAGAAAGTTGCTTATGTTGGGTTCAATTGAAAACTTTATTAATTTTGCAAACAGGGATTTATTGAGACTTTGTTTTTATATTGAAAGACATGCCGGTTTTGTTTTAAAGATCTTTACCCTTAAATTGAGAATCACTCGAATTTAAGTGTCAAAACATTCAAATAATTATTTTTATAAAATTGTTTTAACCTCGATTCAACATTAATCATATCGTAATAAAAGAATTAAAAATGCATGCATAAAAACAGTTCATACTATGGCCTTATTACATCAAATCAATTTCCAAAACAAATCAAAATACTTAAATAATTAAAAGAAAGTCCAAAGTCAAATAAAAACTTTGAATTGAGCATGGCCACCACTAAGATTCTGCCGACCCGGTCCATCACTGTCCGTCACCTGAAAAATATTCCCACAACAGGGTGAGTCAAACAGACTCAATGTGTACATCCAACACTAAGTCCTAACAAATTCAAGCATATCAAATCATACATGTACCTATAGCATTCAAATAATATGATGCAATCTGAACCCAAACCTAGATAGCCATCCGCTACACATCACCCGTACCAACCATCACACCGTGGGGACTACTAAGTCAACCCTCCAACCGCTACACACCATCGAAGGCAGTCGCTATAGTCGATGTGCTCATCGCCCTTATAAAATTCGTGGCATAGCCACCAGATAATATTTTGTGTCATGAGACACCACTTTCAGATAATGTGACCGAAGTCACCACATTCAGATATCATGACATAAGTCACCACATTCACTTCCCCTTTCATAATATCCCATATGCCCCATATATCATTCATATCATGCAATCTCATGCCATAGGCCTTATTTCACATTCTTATCATTATCTACACATGTACCATATTCCACTATGCATACCACTTATTAACTTAAGGTTAAAGTAACGTACCTGGGTACTTGTACCATTGCATGGTACCTTAGCCATATTCTTATACTTTCATATTAACACATACAATAAATTAGAGCAATAAATCTATTAAGATTCAGTGTGGGGTACACACCTGATTTACTTAGCGAATTTACTGAAATCCTGAAGAATCCCGACCTATCGCTCTAGATCTGGTTCCTATTTTCAGCCATTACTAGGCATATTACCAAAACCTATTCAATTATAAACCAAATCTCGAAAGATATTCGCAACTTGATTTCTCACCTTGTTGCCGATTTGACCCCTAACCAAATTCCGAAAAGTGCTATTTGGTTGGGTATCTGTCGAAACCACTATGACAAGTGTTAGATCCAATTCTACCATTTAATCTTACAAATGGCCCTTGGCCGAATAGTGCATGTCACTTACCTTGATGAATCGAACACACGTGACTTCTTTACTGCTCCTTCACGCTAGCTACAACAAAGAGAACACTAGATTATGGCCTATGAACATTCAGCCAACCTTAGCCAAGGCCTACTCATACGATTTCGGCACACCAAATGAAGATGCAATAAAATCGATTACTTTAAGACATACTTACCGCTATTGTGCTTGTGAAGACCAAGAGAAAATAGATTTCGGCTATCTATTTCAGCTTTAAAGGCTTGCGGCAAAGAAGAGAAAATAGGCACTTTGGTATTCGGCTATCACAGGTATGTTTTCGGCCTTGAGAAACTTGTGAGAAGAAGGAGTGAAGGCAATGGTGGTTCGACTAATCCAAAAGAAAAGAAGAATGGGAGGGACTTAAGAGAAGTTGGCAATGGTGAGGGTGAAGAAGTTTCGGCCCTTAGCAAAATAATTGAGCAAATGAGAGGATTTTTCTTGACTACAAATTTCGGCAAGAAACACTAGAGGAGAAACAAATAAAATTCGGCCCTTACCCCCTATACATGATCGAATATACCAACCCAAGGAGCCCCCCATTCGGCCACTACCTTATCCCTTATCAAATCCCTTGATAATCTCTTATTTTCTCTCTACTCTCCTCATTCAAACATTTTGAATAAGTCCACACTTATCCCCCTCTTCTTAGCCGAATTTTTAAAGGAATTATCCAAGTCTAATCCTCATCTTTTGAGAGTCCATATGCCGCCCAACAGCTCCTCCTATTTGACGCAAAAACAAATGCCCCCATTTGCTTCCTCCGCAACTTGAACTTTAGCCCATTTACCCCTGCATGTGGCGTCACTTACAGAGGCCCTAAGTGGCGTCTCCAAGCCACCTTTCCAAGCCCATTTGTGTGTCATGCTTCACATACAATTTCTCTTAAGGCCTATCAGTCTTAGCTTCCTCTTTTAAACTTAAAATCTATTAATTTCTAAGGCATTTCCCTATTTTCTAAAGTTCATAAAATTCACCTAACACATGCATAACACACAAAGGCATGCTATTCCATATAATTTAAGCGATAATGCATAAGCCAAATTTCAGGATATTACAGTGTATATATGGTATATGGCATGTATAGGCTTTGGTCATTTTGGTATGTTTGATGAACATGTATTTTGGGCTATTTAAGGTGGCTTGTGTTGATAATTTTGATAATGTATAAATACGTGTTAATAGCTTTATTTTGAATTAAGTAATTGACCTATAATGAATTAATGAGGTTGAATTGATAATGTTATTTGGAATGGTTTGGTTGAATGAATCATATATGTGAATTATGTCTAGTAAAGCAAGATGAATTGATAGGTATTTGAATAGGTAAATGGCTTTAAATTGAGTATTGAAATGGTGGAAATAGATATAGTATGAATTGTGCATTTGGTTGATGATTTTGGCTACCTAATTGTATGATGAAATGGTATCATTTTGCCTTGTGTAGGTACAATGAAGTAGGGTGGTGAATTGGCCTTGCAAATGGCCAATTTTTGTCCACACGGGTAGAGACACGGGCATGTGTCTCAGCCGTGTGTGACACACGGTCATGTTACACGGACGTGTTCCCATGGTGTTGAAATTGAATTGAAGTCAGTATGCTCTACATGGTCTCACAAACGGGCGTGTGACTGACCGTGTGGTACAAGTCAGTATACCCTCCTAATTGGCACACGGCCTAGCACACGGGCATGTGACTAGGTCGTGTTGCATAAGTCAGTATACCCTACATGTTTGGCACGGCCTAGCACAAGGTGTAGCACCCCAAATCCAGCCTAGATGTTACGACTGAATTTGACGTGTCACATCGAAGTGATTTCTGAAGTTTGGACTTATTGATAAAAATTCGTATTTTAGTTAAAACCCATTTAGTTTTTATTACTTGAGAACATTCGGCAATTTAAGTTATTACTGTAACACCCCATAACCGAGTCCGAAGCTAGGACTGGATACGAGACATTACTATACTTGAACTCACTTAAACTTACACTTTCAGGCTGTAAAATTTTGTTCCGAATTAAAAACTTCTCTTTCTTAGTCAAAACATACAATTCGTGGGCCTACGAGGCCTTAATCACATATCTGAAAATTTTCGGAACTTAATCAAAAACTTTTCTTTCAAGCAGGGTTCACACGCCCATGTGACCTGGGACACGCCCGTGTACCCCTTAACACACCCATGTCTTCCAACCGTGGTTGACACTGACTATATTCACACGGCCTTGACACACCCATGTCCTCCAACCGTGGTCGACACTGACTATATTCACACGGCCTGGGGCACACGCCCATGTTCTGATCGTGTATCATACACGGCTTAAACAAACAGCCGTGGTGTTTGCCCGTGGCCTATTCTAACTTTAATAATAAAGATACAGGGTATGCACGGCCTAGTCACACGCCCGTGTGTCTAACCATGTGGGCACTTAGAGGCTATTTACCAAGCCATTTGCCACCCTGAAATAAAGATCAACTCATGCTTAATCCAATACAATTCATGGTCAATACTACATGCTTCATTGATCTCAATAAACATACATACTTAGTCAATTTTTGCCAATAACTTAGCCATATACAAAAGAATAATAAACTTGATAGCCTATACAATGGCCCTTCTTAAAACATATTCTCAAAATAAATGCTTCCTATACATGCCATACGTAGTAAAATAACTTGGCTATACCAAAATAACGATTGATAGTGTGCTACGAGCTCCGAATCCAATGATCCACAAGTTAGCTTGGCGGGACTACATAGAAGGAAAGAATTAAAGATGTAAGCATTTAGCTTAGTAAGTTTGCATGTAAAGCACATATCAATATACTGGCTTAATATAAACCATTTGACATAACAATGGTATCATAAATTTCGGCTATGGAGCTTACTTACTCATACTGATTCTTACATGTCTCATGATACTTACTATACTCATACTTGTAAGGTAAACAAGGTACCTGTATCACTTGATCACATTGATAAGTATACTTTAATATAATAATCATGATCTCTAATTCTTCATACATAACATGATAATACTCAATTTCAACTTGATGATAACTTTACTTTCTTAGCTTTCTTGTTACATCATTTTAACTTTACTTGTTTGCCCTATGAATTTTCTGTGAATAACCGAGGATACCAAATCTCTTCCCACTAACTTGATGCTAAAGCCATATCCTAGATACGGTCTTACATGGAATATCTCATCATGGTTTCAAAGCCATGTCTTGACATGGACTTATACAAAGTCTTTCTTGTTCTCACCAATGCCATGCCTTGGCTTGGACTTACATGATAACTTGTTCAATGCCAAGCTTGCCTTGGACTTACATGATAACTTGTTCAATGCCAAGCTTGCCTTGGACTTACATGATAACTGTCAATGCCAAGCTTGCCTTGGGCTTACATGATAACTTGTTCAACACCAAGCTTGCCTTGGACTTACATGATATCTGTTCAATGCCAAGCTTGCCTTGGACTTACATGATAACTTGTTCAATGCCAAGCTTGCCTTGGACTTACATGATAACTGTTTAATGCCAAGCTCGTCTTGGACTTACATGATATCTCTTCAATACCAAGCTTGCCTTGGACTTACATGATAACTCTGTTTGACTGCCGATGACATGCATTGGCTTGGTCTTATACGGACTTACTTATCTCATGTGGTGGATCGAGTATCCTATGAAATTCATCTTCAATCGGGACTTGCTCATACTTAATCTCATTGATTTCTTTGTTTAACATAGCATTAAGCATTCCATCGAAATAATGTGCATTATACTAAGCAATTTAATAATAGAAATCATAGAGCTTAGAAATCATACAAACTTACCTCAAAATACAAAATGTGTGTAGTTATACAATTTCGTCCTCGACTTTGTTCTTGTCTCGGTTTTGATTCGGGCTTCATTTTTCTTGATTTATGATCATAAGTAGATCATTTAATACTCACATTGACTAAATTGACTCATTACTCATACTTTGGCAAAATTACTATTTTGCCCCTATATTTTCTCATATTTGCACTTTTGCCCATAGGCTCGTAAAATGATTCTCATTCAACTTTCTTAAACAACTTGCTTAGCTGATTAATAGTCTTAACTATAGAAATAATCAATTCTCCCTATTTCTAATAGGTATGACCAATTTCATAACTTTTACAAACTAGTCCCTATATTCATTTTTCATGAAATTCACTTAGAAAAAGATGTTTATCTAACATCAAACTCTCATAAACTTCCATAAAACATAATTTAACAAGCACATCATTCATGGGTAGATTTTTGATCATGCATCTTAGCTCATTTTATAGCTAAAAATAGCTAATTCATAATACGAGAACTTCAAAGATACAAAGAATATTAAAAACGGGGCTAAAATGAACTTACCAGCAAGCTTGAAAAAAATGAAGAACCTTAGCTATGGAGTCTCCAAATTTTTGGCAAGATGAGGAAGAAGATGAATAGATTTTTTTCTCATCTTTTTCCTATTTTAATCATTTATTAGACAAATGACCAAAATGCCCTTCTCTTTAAAAAGTTCTATTTTACTAACTCATGTCCAATTTTGTCCAAAAATTATAATTTTGGCAAATTGCTATTTAAGGTCATCTAATTATAATCTAAAGCTATTTCATGCAAAAAGCTTCTAGAAACTCATATATTGCAACTTTTGCAATTTAGTCCTTTTTGGGCCATTCAACTACAACTTAACAAAATTGCTTCATGAAACTTTCACACTTGCAAACAAACATGGCATAAACCTTACAAACTCATAAATTCACCTCGGATTCGTAGCCTCGTACCACTATTCCGACTAAGCCCTAAATCGGGTTATTACAATTACAATTTGAAACCAACTTATCAAAATGTTTGCCATATTATTACCGTTCATTTCTTAAACTAATAAAACCGCGGAAGCTTCTCTAACTAAAAAACTTGAAGTTTAAAATGAGTGTTTTTCTTGAAAACATTTGTGATTTTGAAAACTCTTTTGTGTCCATTTGGTAGTTTAAAACAAGAACCCAAAGCCCAATTAAAAATTAAATCCACCAATGGCCTTATTACATAATCAATAGCCCAATATGAAAATTAAAATAAAATAACTAAGACTAAAACAAGAAGTCAGCAATCATGTGGCCACCTCCGAGTCCCTCACGGCTCCAAATCGTCTAACACTGGGGATTACCTGTACAGTTAAAAAGAAAGGATGAGTTTACGAAAACTCAATGTAATCCCCTAACAGTCAATCAGTAACAATATATGCAGTAATAGTCTGAGCCTGAGCCCTATTAAGTAACAGTGCAGTATGGGCCTTAGCCCATTACAGTAATAGTGTGAGCCTAAGCCCAATACAGTATCAGTGCGGTGCAAATATGCTTCCCACCCCACCCCACCCCAATCCAACCAACACACCACCCGTACCAACCAACACACTATGTGGGGATAAAATCGACCCACTCAGCCAACACACCAATATCGCAGCATAGCTACCAATAATAATAACGCAGCAGAGCTCCCAAAAACAGTATATGTGCCAACACCACCAATAACAGTGAGTGTGGTAGAGCCACCAGTACAGTACTTCCTCCATACCGATATCCCAACCCCATGCAGTATGTTATGTCATAAATAGTTCGTGCATGCAAAGTGTCCTACTCAGTACAGTCATACAATAATCATACACTCATCAATCAACCTACCTCTAAGGGTAAAATGGTCATTTCCATCAAGTAGATGTATAATAGTACTTTTACCTTTTAAGGTATTTTGGTCACTTATTTTAGGGTCTCGGTGCAAATAACTACCTCTTCGAAGGTCCACAGTCGCCTCGAGCGACACAGATAATTTAAAAGGTCATAATGGTGTAAATGGGCCCAAGGCGCATTATTAGGCCCAAGTGAGCCCACACGTTCGTGTCGCCCGTTTAGCCCAAATTCAGTCACATCTATGCAAACTATCTAGTCCAGTCCAGTATTTGCCACTTATCATGGATTTATTCCATGTGGGCCTACGAGCCCATCGGGCCTACACGGCCCATTTCAGCCAAACGAGGCCCACATCGGCCCAAGAGCACTAGAACGCTCGTGGTGGCCTCTATAGTCTATTGCCCATGATTTCTAGGCTCGATTTACCGTACGATCAATCGCACACTCATGAGGCCTAAAATGCCGAAGTTTCAGCTTTTCGACTTTTGTTGACTCACCGAATCGATAATGTGATTACACACCTGTTTATGAAATTGCTCCAAATTCCACGAGCACCCAACCTAGATTGAAACGAGATCCAATGTTAGTCCTTTTCATCGTTAGGGCAAATCACCCTCTTATTGACGCTTAATCTGAAACACCCTTCATACCTTGTTTGAATGAGGGTGACCTTAGTCCCTTTACAATCGCTGTTCAAAAACAACTACACGCCCTTTTTGATTTCCTAAAATACAATCAAAATCTGTTTAGTGAATGATAGGGTACATTCGGCCTAACCCCAAAGAACATAAGATAATGCTTTTACCTTAACCGAACATTGAGAACGAAGGTGTGACTCCTCCAGGACCATTCACACTCTACCACTCCTAGAGGAAGACCCTAGAATCGCAACGAGTAAAGTACATGAAGGAGGAAATAACAATCGGTTAGTAAAGGGGTATTCAGTTTTGGAAAAAGAAAAGAAGGGCATAAGTGTATTCGGTTTTAAAGAGGGAAGCAGGGGATAGATTAATCCAATGGTGAGGAGTATGAACACTTACCGATAGTCAGAACCTTTGCAGTAGATCGACATAGAGAGGGATTAACAACAGTGATATTCGGCCAGACTAGAATAGAAGACGAACAGAAGTTAAGGGGCAAAAGGGAAGGGTCGGTTATGAGAGAAACCGATTGATGAAGAAAAAGGGCAGGGGAGAGTAGGTGCTAGGTTAGGCCAAGATGAGAAAGATGATAGCAAAGAAGAAGAGAAAAATGGCACAAACGGTTAGAAGGGAATGACATGAGTGGTCAGTTTCGTAGCACAAAGAAAACTAGAGAGAACCCAAAATGCAAAAAGTAAAAACTCCAAATTGTCAACAAGAAAATTCGGCAACTCTCCTATCAACACCCCAAAAGTCGAAACTAAGAAATGACTACAGTCGAAATTGCTCTCTATTTCCCCCTAGCCGGATTCTAATAGAGCCTTAGAGTCCTAATCAGCCACAATACCCTACCAACCACCCATTTCAAAATTCATTGATTTTCTCCCCAATCTCCTTCTTGACTTGCTCCGCAAATCCCTCCTTGAGCAGTTCAAACTCCTCTCAACAGTGTTTCAATCCAACTCCTCTACCTACAAAGCTCAAGTAGCAAAATAAACACCCTATTGCGCAGCCCAGGACTTGAACCTCAGACCTTTCAGTTACACCACACGCCACCTTACCACTTCCCCACATACTCTTTTTGTGTCATAAAGCAAGCATTACTACTAATAAGGCCTAAGTGCCAGTGTCTAGGTTCATTTAAGATAAAAACTAGAAATTCTTCAACAGTCAAGACTTGAACCCAATCTTCCAAAATTCTTCAAAAGTCAAGACTTGGACCCAAGCTTCTCAAACACTCTCATACACACCCAAATCACTTAACAATTAAAGCAAACAAGTTTTTTTTTTTTTTTGTGTCAGAACAAGCAAAATTAAAGACCCTATATTTTTGAGGCGTTACAACTCTAGCCCCCTAAAAACAATTTCGGCCTTGAAATTTACCTGGTCAGAATAGGTGAGGGTATTGTTGTCGCATTGCCTCCTCAGGTTCCCACGTGGCTTCCTCGGTATTGTGATTTCACCAAAGCACATTTACCAGTGGGGTCGATTTCTTCCTTAGTACCTTAACCTCACAGTCCAATATCTGTAGTGGTTCTTCCTCATCCTCGAAGGTCAAATCTGGCCTAACTTCTATCTCCTCGACCGGTACAATATGTGTGGAATCAGAGTGATCACGCCTCAGCATGGAGACATGGAACACATCGTGAATCCGGTCTAATTCTGGAGGCAACTCAAGTTGATAGGCGACTTGTCCCACACACTTCAGTATACGGTAAGGCCCAATGAACCTAAGGTTAAGCTTACCCTTTCGCCCAAACCTCAGTATCCTTTCCAATGGAGAGACCTTAAGAAATACGAAGTCTCCCACGGAATACTCAATCTGTCGTCATTTAAGATCTGCGTAAGACTTCTGCCTATCAGACGCTTCCTTCAACAGGTCTTGAATTAGTTCTACCTTTTTTCGATATCAGAAACTAACTCTGGCCCTAAAACTCGCCGCTCGCCTAGCTCCGTCCAACAGGTAGAAGTACGACACCTACGACCATACAACGCCTCGTACGGTGCCATTTGAATACTGGACTGATAGCTATTATTATACGCAAACTCTGTTAATGGTAGATAGTCTTCCCAACTGCCTCGAAAATCAATTACACAACTTCTTAACGTGTCCTCCAGTATCTGAATCACCTTTTCCGACTGGCCATCTGTCTGAGGATGAAACGTAGTACTGAAGTCCAATCTTGTACCCAAAGCCTCATGTAACTTCTTCCAGAACTGAGATGTGAATCTAGGATCTCTGTCAAATATGATAGAAACCGGTACCCCATGTAGTCTCACAATCTCAACCACATATAACTTTGCCAGCTTCTGTAATGAGTAACCAGTGCAGACAGGTATAAAATGGGCAGATTTAGTCAATCAATCTACAATAACCCATACCGAATCCTTCTTAGTAGGCGTTATGGGCAGCCCACTCACAAAATCCATAGTTACCTTCTCCCACTTCCAAAGTGGAATCTTAACTGGCTGCAGTAACCCAGAAGGCACCTGATGCTCAGCTTTAACTTGCTGGCACATCAAGCACTTACTCACAAAATCAGTAACTTCGCGTTTCAGCCCTGGCCACCGGTACAGCTCACGAAGATCTTGGTATAACTTGTTTCTGCCAGGATGCATAACATATAGACTACTATGCGCCTCTCGCAGTATAGACTGCCTCAGTTCAGAATCCCTCGGTACACAAACTCTCCCACGGAAACACAGTACTCCTTCACTATTCAACCCAAAATCTATTGTCTCTCCATTCTCAACTTGTCGAAAACAATGAACCAGCGCCTCATCCAACAACTGTTTCCCCTTAATTTGCTCAGTCCATGTCGGTCTCACTTGAAGCTCAGCTAACAAGCTACCATTATCATACAAACTGAGATGAACAAACATTGCTCTCAAATCAGATACAGCTCTACGACTCAATGCGTTAGCTACCACGTTAGCCTTACTAGGGTGATACTCAATTGAGCAGTCGTAATCCTTAAGCAGCTCTATCTATCTTCGCTGCCTAAGATTCAGCTCCTTCTGAGTGAAGAGGTACTTGAGGCTCTTGTAATCTATGTAGATAATACACTTCTCACGGTATAAATAGTGCCTCCAAATTTTCAGTGCGAATACCACCGCGACTAATTCCAAGTTATGTGTAGGGTAATTTGCCTCATGAGGCTTAAGCTGACAAGAAGCATAAGCAACCACATTACCCTCCTGCAGTAGCACACAACCCAAACAGACGTGTGATGCATCACTGTAGACCAGAAATTCCTTCATAGACTCTGGCTGTATTAAAATAGGGGCCTCAGTCAGAACTTTTTTCAGTTTCTCAAAACTCTTGTGCTGCTTATCAATCTAATTGAACGGTATCCCTTTATGCAACAACTTAGTAATGGGCACAGCAATCAAGGAAAACCCCTCAACAAAACGGCTGTAGTACCCTGCGAGACCCAGAAAGCTTCAAATCTCGGATCTGGTCTTAGGTGGTTTCAAATCCAGTACGGTTTCAATTTTTCGAGGATCAACCATAATCCCCTCGGCAGATACCACATTACCCATGAATGTCACTTCTCGCAGCCGGAACTCACATTTGCTGAACTTAAGGTGCAGTTGTTTCTCCCTTAAAATCTGCAGAACAATTCGAAGATGTGCATCATGTTCATCCTCGGTTCGCGAATACACCAAGATATCGTCTATAAACACTACTACGAACCGATCCTATAGGGTTGGAACACTAGGTTCATCAGATCCATGAAAGTAGCTGGTGCATTTGTCAGCCCAAACGACATCACTGGGAACTCTTAATGACCATAACGAGTCCTAAACGCAGTCTTATACACATCAGCTTCTTTAACCCTCAGCTGATGGTACCTAGAATGGAGATCTATTTTAGAGAAAATCAAAGCTCCTCGCAGCTGATCAAACAGATCTTCAATTCTCGGCAATGGATACTTATTTTTTATAGTCAGTTTATTCAACTGTCGATAATCGATGCACATGCACATGGATCCATCGTTTTTCTTGACAAACAACGCTGGTGCTCCCCATGGAGACACACTCAGTCGAATGAATCCTCGATCTAGCAATTCTTAAATTTGAGCTTTTAGCTCAACAAGTTCCTTTCGTGACATCCTATAAGGGGCGACGGACACTGAGGCTGTTCTGGGCTGGAGCTCAATACCAAATTCCACTTTGCGGTTTGGAGGCAACCCAGGGAGCTCATCAAGAAATACATCAGAAAAATCCTTAACTGTTCTAATATCTCCAGCAAAAGGACCCTTAGAATCAGATACACCAATATAGGCTAGAAACGCCTCACAACACTTGCGAACCAGTTTTTCGACCCTTAATGCAGATATCACATTAGACAGAAAGTCCCTTTGCTCCCCAATCGCAACCACCTCCTCATCGTCTGAAGTCTTCAACACCATACATTTAGCACCACAATCCAAACTTGCACGGTGTTTTACTAGCCAGTCCAAACCTAAGATCAGGTTGAACTCACCAAACGGTAGCTCCATCAAATCTGCTGGAAATATAACTCCTTGAACCTCTAGGGGCACATCTCTGAACAACTTGTCTACTCTTACTGACTGTCTCAGTGGACTTAACACAGTCATCTCATTAACAGTACTCTCACACATGATACCCAATGTGCCAACCACAGTGCATGCAATGTATGAATGTGTAGACCCTATATCAATCGGAGCAGTGTAAGTTACATTATGTATTAGGAATGTACCGGTTATAACATCTGGAGCATCACCATCCACTCGGCAACGAGCAGCATAAACTAGTTTCGACTTTTCAACTTTTTGGCTTTTGTCGACTCACCGAAGCGATAGTGTGATTACACACGTGTTTACAAAATTTCTCCAAATTCTACGAGCACCCAACCTAGATTCAAATGAGATCCAATGTTAGTCCTTTCCATCGTTTGGGAAAAGCACCCGCTTATTGACGCTTAATTCGAAACACCCTTCTTACCTTGTTTGAATGAGGGTGACCTTAGTCCCTCTACAATAGCTGTTCAGAAACGATTACACGCCCTTGTTGATTTCCTAAAATAGAATCAAAATCTGTTTAGTGAATGATAGGGCACATTCGGCCTAACCCTAAAGAACATAAGGTAACGCTTTTACCTTAACCGAACGTTGAGAATGAATGTGTGACTCCTCCAAGACCGTTCACACTCCACCACTCCTTGAGGAAGTCCCTAGAATTGTAACGAGTAAAGTACATGAGGGAGGAAATAACAATCGGTTAGTAAAGGGGTATTCGGTTTTGGAAAAAGAAAAGAAGGGAATAGGTGTATTCGGTTTTAAAAAAAGGAAGTAGAGGATAGATTAATCCAAAGGTGAGGTGTATGAACACTTACCAATAGTCAAACTTTTGCAGTAGATCGACACAGAGAGGGATTAGCAATAGTGATATTCGGCCAGACTAGAATAGAAGACGAATAGAAGTTAAGGGGCAAAAAGGAAGGTTCGGCTATGAGAGAAACTGATTGATGATGAAAAAGGGAAGGGAGAGTAGGTGCTAGGTTCAGCCAAGAAGAGAAAGAGGATAGCAAAGAAGAAGAGAAAAATGACACAAACGGTTAGAAGGGAATGACACGAGTGGTCAGTTTCATAGCACGAGAAAAACTAGATAGAACCCGAAATGCAAAAAGTAAAAACTCCAAATTGTCAGCAAGGAAATTCGGAAACTTTCCTATCAACACCCCAAAAGCCAAAACCAAGGAATAACTACAGTCGAAATTGCTCACTATTTCCCCTAGCCAAATTCCAATAGAGCCTTAGAGTCCCAATCGGCCACAACACCCTACCAACCTCCCATTTTGAAATTCCTTGATTTTCTCCCCAATCTCCTCTTTGACTTACTCCACAAATCCGTCCATGACCAATTCAAACTCCTCTCAAAAGTGTTTCAGTCCAACTCTTCTACCTACACAGCTCAAGCAGCAAAATAAACACTCCATTGCACAACCTAGAACTTGAACCTCAGACCTCTCAGTTACACTACACGCCACCTTGCCACTACCCCACAGGCTCTTTTTGTGTCATAAAACAAGCATTGTTACTAATAAGGCCTAAGTGCCAGTGTCCAGGTTCATTTAAGAGAAAAACTAAAAATTCCGCAAAAGTCATGACTTGAACCCAGGCTTCTCCAACACTCCCATACACACCCAAATCACTTAGCCATTAAAGGAAACAGGTTTTTTTTGTGTCAGAACAAGCAAAATTAAATACCCTATATTTTTGGGGTGTTACTCACGGCCTGGCGCACAGGCGTGTGTGGCCACTTCGAAGGGCACATGGGCTGGACACACGGGCATGTAGTTGGCCATGTGACCCAAGTAAGTATGTATGCCCTGTTTCCACACGGCCTAAGACACGGGTGTGTTTGGAGCCATGTGAGGCACACGGTCTGATCACACGGGCATGTGACCCCTGTATGGTTGAAATTTTTCTAAGTTTCCAAAATTTTCATATGTTATCAGTTTATTCCCGAACCCCTTTTAAAGTATGTTTAAGACCTCGTAGGCCTTTAGAAGGGACGATATGTTTGTGATTAAATGGTATTTGAGTATGAATGCATAAATGTATGAATTATGTATGTTAAATGATGTGTATTAATCAGTAATACCTTGTAACTTTACTCCAGTGACAAATACGGGTTAGGGGTGTTACACACGGACGTGTCATCAGACCCTGTGTCACACACGACTAAGACACACGCCCGTGTCTCTGCTCGTGTGGACAAAAATAGGCTATTTTCCAAGCTATCTTTCTCACCCAAACTTGCTTTCACATACACAAACAAAATAGCATATGACCATATCTACAATTGGCAATTAAACTTATCTAAACCAAGTCCAAATCATGCTATATCCATACCAACAACTAAAATGCTCATGAGATCATATTTTTACCAATTCAAAATATACCAATTCTTCTCTCACAAATTACCTAAATGGTCACTTTCAAACATACATTACTTACCTACTACATAACATGCTATACCATCTCAATATACAACCATTTGGTACACAAATCACCAATTCACAACAAGCATTCACATAGAAATTTCCAATCACATATCAAAAGGCCTTATGCACAAATATATACACAACCAAATATATCCAAACAAGATAAATCACCTAATTATATACATAACCAAAACATTTACCATTTACAAGCCAAATCAGTTGGCTAAATCTATTATCAACATATAAACCAAATTAACCATAACTTCTATACATGCCATATAACTAAATATATAAGTTCAAAAGTACCAAAATGACGACTAGATAGTGTGATGAGATCTCAGACATCTCCCAATATGAGAAAGCTTTGAAATCACTATAAAACATGGAAAAGTAACATAATAAGCAATTGTACTTAGTAATTTCGTATAAAAAAGAATTTAACTTACTCATTTATCATAATTTAAGTCAATAATCATAACATTTCCCAACTCAACTTGGCCAAATGCCTAAACAAATGTAGTCACCAATATGTTAGTCATAATTTACACATACTATAACTAATAAATATGGATGAGCACATCAATTAATCAAGTTTCATACATATGTATCATCCATTTTACACCTCCATATATATATCACTTAGTATCATTTCCAAATTTTGTCATAGTGAAATCAATCGGAAATCCTTACCAGAGCTCACACAAGGTGTACCAAGCGTTGATCGAAATCATTGCTTTTCTATATTCGGTAAATACTGTGAAGACGATTGAAACCCTGGTACATGTTTCCTTTGTGCCATAGTCCAACTATGGTCTTACAAGTAAACACTGCCATGGTCCAACCATGGTCTTACATCTATAGTGTCATAACCCAGTTATGGTTTTATAATCAGAATGCCATAGCCCAGCTATGGTCTTACATATAAACACTGCCATGGTCCAACCATGGTCTTACGTCTATAGTGTCATAACCCAGTTATGGTCTTATCATAAGAATGCCATGGCCTAGCTATGGTCTTACATAAGAATGCTCTGTCTTCATTGATATCAGAATTTATCATTTCATTATTTTCATTTTCAATTATACACATCAATATGAACTAATATTGTGCAATTAGGTTTATATATTTCACTTAAATATAAACTAAAATTAAACCAAACGAACTTGCCTTGATTTGAAACGGCGAAAAACAATTGCCTAATCCACAACTTTATCTTTTCCCTGATCTAAATCCGTACGTTGCTTTTCTTGATCTATATAATCAAATTTAGCTAATTTAAGCACTAGTCAATTCAATTCAATCAAATTTCATATTTTGTTAAAATTTCTATTTTACCCATAAACTTCTGTCTTCTCTACAATTTAGTCATTATCTCATAAATATACAAATTCATGCAATTCAACATTAACCCATAATAGCCGGATTTCACTTATGCCCCTAATAGTCCATATTTTTCATTTATTCGCACATTTCACCGTGGATTTTGCACATTTTTCAATTTAATCCCTAATTGACAATTTTACCAAAAATCACTTTACAAATGTTGTTTATTTAACAACAACCATACATTTTCTATCATCAAACATCAAAATACATATACATTCATCAATGGAAAAACCCTAAACCTTTAACAATTTTGCAAATTAGTCCCTGGCCAGCTAGATTAAGTTTTAATGACTCCGAAAACATAGAAATCATTAAAAACGGGACAAAAATCACTGACCAATTTAAACAATGAAATGGCCGAACCTTAGAAAGCTCCCATGGCTTCTTATGTCTTGAATTTTCGGTGGAGATGGGAAAATAAAGATGAAAACTTGATTTTGGTTTTATTTAATTAAGCATTATTTGTTAATTTCCTAAATTAACCTTTAAAACGCTTATTAATTACACCAAATATCAAGCCACTATCATCCACTAACTCATAAATGGGATAATTACTATATAAAGACCTCCACTTTAAGGTTCTATAGCTATTAGACACTTTAGCTAATATAACTCAAATTTTACACTTTACGCAATTTAGTCCTTTTTATCAAATTATGGACTCAAACAATAAAATTTCTTAATGAAATTTTCACACAATCATACTGTCATGTTGGAAACTTTAAAATAATTATTTCAACCTCAGATTTGTGATCCCAAAACCACTATTTTGATTTGACTAAAAAAGGGCTGTTACAACTCGTCCAAGAATTTTATGCTTCTCTTAGGGACGAAGAAACCCGGAGGCCACATGGTGTCATGTGGAAAATAGTAATAGTACGAGGTAAAGATGTGCCATTGACCCCCAAAAAATATTTGTAAATATTATGATGCCCCATATTATAAATCTAATTTCTTAAAACATATTAATTTAATAGGGTTTAAACATATCAATATGGAGCAAATCATCAAATACTTAACTAAAAATTGAGGTCAATGGAAACTCTGACTAGATACTGAACATCCAACTAATTTCAATAAGCTATAATGTTCCTGATAGATAAAATGTGGATGAAATTTACTTGCACTAGAATCTCACCTGCTCTTAATGTATCCAGTGTCAATACGTTTCGAGCTCTTCTGTTATATGGAACTTTACAGAAGAAAAAAAATATGCATCAGGGAATGGATCCATCAAAGTATGAAGGTTGTGTTAATGGCCAGAAGGTCTGGATTTTCTTCCCCCACCACATGATGGCACTTTGTAAGAGCACAGAGGTTCCAATGGAAGAAAATGAGCAGTTTATGTGCCCAACAAAAAGCTTATTAGGCGACTCTATGTACACTAAGTACATAGAACTCCAGCAAAAACAAATTATAGATTGGAATCAGAGGAGAAAAGAAAAAATAGATGTCCCAGCTTTGCTCAAATGAAAAGTACAATTGACAATATTGCTCATATTCGATAGGGGTTCAATAATACCTGCCCGAGATGCAAAACTAGAGAAGAAACGTTGATTCATGCGTTGAAAGACTACCCAAAGGCTCGTGAAGTCCTTGCTGCTGGAAGTTTAAATAAAAGATTGCTAGAAGGGGATTACAATGACTGTATCGACTGGCTCGAAAACATATTTTGTGAGCTTGACAATAAGGCTACTGTTGATTTCTTATCCCTCCTCTGGAATAGTTGGAACGACAAAAACAATATGGTCTTTAAAGGTAAGATGGATGCTGCGGTCCTAATTTGAGAAAGGGCGCAAACCTTAAGTAAAGATTTCAGAATTTTTAACTTCACCGAGCTAGTGATTATCTCCCAGATTCTGGCGAACAAGGAATGGAAAACCCCTGACAGGCTATGTCAAAGTGAACGTTGATGCAGCGATTTCGAATGGATGCTTTGGTTTAGGTGCAGTTGGGAGAGATCATGAGGGATTTGTATTAGGGGGTTGCTATAAATTCTTGGTAGAATCAATGAAAGTTATTTGGGTAGAGATGGAGGCGTTCAAAGATGGCCTAAAGATGAACGAAAAGTTAAAAGTGGCCAAGCTAATTCTGTAAGTTGACAGCGCCATGCTGGTCAACGAAGTCAATAAAAGGAAGCAGGATATCACTATTGTGGGCCCACGCATTAAGCAAGAGTGCGATACTTTAAACAATTTTAATTCGGTCCAAATTAATTGGATCAATCGTACTGTAGCTGACTATTTGTGTAAATTAGCCATTAAGAGTAAAAATGATTTGTACTTTGATATAGATTATCCGTTGGATATCCATAAAATTATCATTCAAGATGCAATAAAATGAGGTAGACCCTTGGGTCATTTTTCTTTCAAAAAGAAAAGAAAAGAAAAGTACAATTGACATCTAGACAAGAAATGGGCAAGAGTAGTATAAAAATATACAGAATGATACGATGGATGCAAGAAACATGCCTAATCTTTCAAGAATTTGCATGACAGAACAACATGATAGTACCTAATTATCCGTCAGACATGTTTGGCCTTATGCAAACCTATTGTAACAGTTCGGTTTATACCCTAGTCGGAACAGTGGTTTTGGGACCACAAATCTGAGTCCGAACAATATTTTAATATTATATTCTGTGTCGTTGATATGTGGTTTAGCATGTGTTAAATTTTCGTAAGTTAATTTGTCTGTTCGTGTGTTTAATTTGTAAAAGGATGAAATTGCATTGAATGTGAAAGTTACATGTTATTTGTTAAAGTATTAATTTGATGTGGCTTTGTAAAAGTGAGGGACTTAAGTGGCAATTTGGCCAAAATATTAGATAGTGGAAGGCAATGTGTAAATCCATTATGTTTATATATTATTATTTTATATGTTTTGTTAAATATATATGTATTTTATGTTGTATATTAATATATTATAATAAAAGAAACATAGTTAGTGGGTGAATGAAAGACAATCATGCCCTTATTCCATGTTTGTTTTAATTGTTTAATGAAAGGTTAATTTTGTAAATGAATTAATAATATATGTTATTACATAATAATCGTAAAACATGGCCATTTTTCATCCTATTTGGCCGAATGTAGCTAAGAAAGAAAAGAAGAAAACAAGCTTTGGTTTCGGCACTTATTTAGTTAAATTCAAGGTATGTTTTCGGTCGGTTTTCGATCATTTTTACATTTTTGTAATCGTTGCTTCGAGAGCTATCAAACCCATGTACTAATTTTGAGTATTGATGATGTTTTTGAGATGAGCTTTTGATGAACTCATGTGATTTATGATGATTTATGAGGTTAGATGGAATATATGTGATGAATATATATTGTTCTTGAATTTTTGATGAATTTAGCTAAATAGGGCTAAATTGAGAAAATAAATTTTTGAGGGGTTAAAATGCAAAACAAATAAAATGCATGGACTTATATGATCAGAAGGAGGGTTCGGCCTAACTATGTTGTTCTGAAATTTTGCCTATTTTGTGTTTTGTATAATAGGGATTAAATTGTGAAAATGTGAAGCATTAGAGGCAAAATGGTAATTTGCCCATTTATGTGTTTTGGGATTAAATTGAATAAAAATGTGATTGAATAAGTTTATTTTAAATATGTTTAGATTAAGAACAGAGGAAAACGGATTTGGATCGGGGAAAAACGAAGATAATTGAATAGCCGGTCTTTGTTGTTAAACGATATCCGAGGAAAGTCTCTAAGTGAATATATGTCGTAAATTATTTACGTAATTTAATAAATGCTGAAACTTGAAACCATTGTGACTATACATGAAATTGCCGAATTTGGTTAAGAAAAATATGTGATTTGGTTGAATTATTCGAATGTTAGAAGTATTTGAATATTTGTATGATGAAATTTCAATGAGAAAATAGTTTGACATGTGAAATGATTCATGTGAGATATCTTTAAGTATTACTATTCAGGCTCTGAGACTAGCAAGCCTTGGGCTGGTGAATATATCGGGCTTTATGCCTAGCAGGCTTATTGCCGGTGAATAAATATCAGACCTTGGGTCTAGCAGGCTTAGTGCTGGTGTAAAATTCAAGCTTATGCATAGTAGGTTTTATACCGGTGATAAAATATCAACTTGTGGCTTATGAGAGTACATAGTGACGTGTTTATGGGACAAGTAAGTTGATAATACGAGTTATTGATTATTCGGCCATGCAGGTAAGTGCCTACGAGTTATTTAATTGAGTTTCTATATTCGATCAATTAAGTAAGCATATATGTGAATTTTGTTGAGCAAGGATGTGACTAATGACTATATATGCATATTCGACCTTTGGTTATGTGATCTTAATATCTTTACATGGATATTGAATATTTAGTTATATGAAATGGTGAATGGATAAGTGTATATATGTTCTTGTATGTGGCTTATTGAATGATGTGCATATGAAATGAGTATATGGTTGAAAGTTGATACTTACTATTTGAATCTTGAGCTGAGATAGTAATTTATTTGGTAAAGGTAAGATAATGAAGAATGCTAAGTTAAACAAGGTATTGGGGTTCGGCTATGAGTTACCATGTGTGTTTTGTTAAAGCTTAATTGATATTAAGTATTTGATCTAAAATGCTTGAGAGTTCAATTGAATTACTTTTAATTGCTTAACACTTACTAAGCTAGTTAGCTTACTCTGTGTGTTCATCATTCTGTTTTATAGACTTTGACCAAGCTATGAGCTCAGGGGATCGTCTACGAAGTCAACCACACTAACAACTTATTTTGGGTACTTTGAGTTTGGATTTTGGATTAAAGGCATGTATAGGCTAGACTAAGTTTGAACTACAAATTTTGTCCTTGTATATATTATAGCCATGCGAAAATGGCTTACTATTAATGTTAATTGTTTTGATGCTTTATGTTCTAAATCATGACATGTGTGTTTATCCTATTTGGATTATAAGCATGGTTGCCATGTGAGTTCTTTATAAGCATAAATATATAGACATAAATATAATTTGTTATGAGGTAATCTTAAAGGTCTCAAGTTGTGTTTTGGAAGTGGAAATGTGTGGTTGTTGAATATGATTGGGTTGGTAGATTCAGTCAAGACATATAGGTGTTCTTGTTGGATTATAATTTGGTTATTTATTAGTGAAAATTTTCTATGTTTAGGTATGCATTCGGTTATAAAATAAGATGATTTGATATGTTCACATGCGTACATTATAAGCATGTTTTTATATGGATAATATTAGTATTTGAATAGAGCATGGAATGAATGGCAAAGTATATTCATGATTATGCTTGAATGGTTCATTTTGATGTAATCAAATACGCATAAGATTTTTTTTTTATGTTAATGAGATATGCTTGATCATAATACGAAGTTATTAATGTCGTATTTGCTTATGGATAATAAGTCGTGTATAAGTATGTAAAGAATTATGAAGTAAAGTGTTTAAATTATGTTAGGTATTCGAATATTATTAAGACAATATGCATATGATTCGAGTTATGTGTTTTGTAAAGTATGTATGTATTGTATAACTTTGTGGCATGTTTATTTGTTTGAAATATGATGATATACATGGTATGATTTCAAGTGAATTTTGAGGTATGATCCATATGTATAATATGAGCAAGAATATGTGTTTAATATTTAATCAGCTATATGATTTATATATATATGAATATGACTCGTGTGAACGTTTGGTTCTGCACTTGTGTTCGGTAATACCTTGTGACCCTAATCCGACGACGGATACGGGTTTAGGGTGTTACACCCATCATGAAGAGGAATAGCAAGGGAGCAAAGAGAGGGAAGATAGCGAGAATGAGGAAGGGAAAGAGGAAGGATATGAGA
The DNA here is from genome assembly GCA_025503065.1 of Gossypium bickii. Taxonomy (NCBI): domain Eukaryota; kingdom Viridiplantae; phylum Streptophyta; class Magnoliopsida; order Malvales; family Malvaceae; genus Gossypium; species Gossypium bickii. Next base: position 59,124,518 of record CP106720.1, on the reverse strand, counting down.
TGGATTTTGAGGAAGAGTAGGATGATTGACTAAAACATTAAATTTTATTTTGAGAATTGTAATTAACTTATATAATTTTTAGTTTATCATTTTATGAGTAGGATTAAAAAAAGATCTTTATATATTTCTTTTATTTTCTGTTTTTTTTGTGTGTGTGGGAACCCCACAGGAAAGAAGCATAATAATTTTGAGCTTACAATGAACATGGAAGAAAGCACCCACCATTAGGCTAGAGCATTGTCACGATCAATCAAGTAACTTCTTTCCTTATATTTTTAGGGTTGCACATTAGGGAAAATGTGTTATCTACAGTGCGTAGGGGGTAACATAGGAAATTTGTTTTTGATTTTTATGCTTTTCTTTTAATTATTATTGTCAATAGTGTGCTTGAGCTTAGAGAAATATAGGTGATTTCTTAGGAGCATGTATATAGGTTGATTGTGTTTACTATAAATTTGGCATGATAATGAATGATTTTAAATTTTCAAGTATTCAACTACTAAATTCTATATATTACGCTATAAATAGGCATTGTGTAACTGAATATACCAAATCATATAGAAAATATAGGGAATCGAGCATGCTAGTATGTATGATAAATAGTTGAACTTGTGATTGCTTGATTGATTAAATTTGTAAATACTGAGATACCTAGGGATGACCTAAGGCATTGTTTTGTATATACCTAGAGCCAAAAAGCTAACCATATTTATCAATCCTTAGTACCTATTTGTAACACCCCAATCCCGGTCCAAACACCACGACCGAATCTGGTATGTTACGAGGGAAAACGTAGTTGAAAATTTCGAATTTGTACTAAATAGATTTGATAAAACTTTGTTTCTTTTCGAAAACGGGTTGTTGAATATTGTTACTAGAACATTCAGTCTTAGAAAAATTTTTTGGTTTCAAGTTCGAATCCGATTGTTTTTCATTCAATTATAAAATTGGTATGATACCCGATGGTATAGTTCAAAAAAACATATCGCTTTGTTGGTTTGAAAACGTCGTCTTTCCAAATTTTAATAAAATTCGTACCAAGTTATTTTCGTTACAGCATATTAAAATCCAACGTAAAGCATAAACGTTATAAAGCACATCTTAAAAAGGCTTTTACAAATCCAAGATGAAACCCCAAATAGAAGTAAATAAACTAAAGTACCCAAATGCAATAATCTGAGCAAAGCTTTTATTAGAGCATGGCATGTGCACCCCGAGTCCATCCCGGCTCAAAGTCGCGTCTACGAGTCACCGAAATGTCAAAGGAGAGGGTGAGTCGAGTGACTCGATGTGTAAATCCCGCTCCCGATAGAACAACATGCTAACACACATCATACATAGCAACATAATTAATGCAACCCGATCTAACCATCCATACACCTTTTCTACCCCGTGTGGTACCAAACCACCGGTGGTGCCAAACCACCGGTGACGTATAGTCACAATGTGTTACCAAAACTCTTTGGTGTCCCAAAGACACATTATCCATCAATGTGGTCCCAAACCCTTTGGTGTCCCAAAGACACAATTGTGCTACCAAAGCACTGGTGACCGAAGTCACAAATCCAATGATGATGGGGCCAACCCATCGTGTGTTACCAAAACACTAGCAGACGATCCCATATCTCAAGTGGGGCCAACCCACGGTGGTCAAACCACGAGGGATAAGTCGCAATGATGAGGTGCCAAACCTCGGTGTCCCAAAGACACAATGTGCTACCAAAGCACCGTGACCGTAGTCACAAATCGGGTGATGGGGCCAACCCATCGTGTGTTACCAAAACACCGGCGTCAATCCCATATAATCATCGTGGGGCCAACCCATCGTGTGGTGCTTGAGCCACTGGGACGAGGCATTTGAGGTACCAAACCTCTGGAGGTGCCAAACCCTCTGGTGACCCAAAGTCACAAAGTGTGCTACCAAAGCAAGCTGGTGCTCAAACACAAAATATCATCCGCTCTCCTCCTCTCATATCACCCATCAACATACCATACTCATGGGGTTATGCATCTCATACAAGCCATGCATATCATGCTAACATATCAAGCATTACAACTCATAACATGCATAACATAAATCATGATATCATGTATTATCATTAATACTCATCATAGAAACAGACTTACCGAATCGTACACATACCCCTTTTTGGGTATCCAATTATCCTTCTCCTTTGTTTCAATCTTATTAAGCAATCAAGTTTATTAACAACATTACTAAGTAGAGGATGTGTTAGTTACACACACGATAACTACGAGTCTAAGATCCAACGAGAACGATCTAAGCCCCTCGATTACAAGATCCTACAACCGGCCAAACATTAGGGGTTAGGCACTAAGACCATTCGGCCAACACCATTTAGACCAACAAGGGTTTGTCGAATCACCCTTACCTTACTATTGGTTCGGTTTCTTAGCAACCCGAACCACAATAATTCCTCCTCCAACAATCAGCACCCTAACAAACCAATAGTTAATCACTAATCACTTTAAACTTAAACTTAATCGAAATCCACTTGATTGCACTAACAAAAATATACCAAAGCGCTACCCTTTACTTACCAATCGGTCACTTGCAAATCAAGGCTTCAATTGTTGCCTCACCTAATCACCACCACGATCAAAATACCCTATCACAAAATGATAACCCAAAAAGGTTAACACCCTTCCAACCCCGACCATAATCGGTCCTTAACCAAACCATTACCAACAAAAACCAAAAGAGAGGAGATATGGCCATTCGGCCTTGCACTTACCAACACCCAATATTCGGCCAACTAGGACTTCTAGAAAGGAACCACAAGAGATTCGGCCAAGGCTACAATAGGAGAAAAGAATTCGGCTTGGTGTTTTAATATCCTTAATTCGGCTTTAGTGTAAAGGAGAGAAAAAGATTATAAATGAGTAGAGTTTTGGCACAAAAAGAAAGGAGAAAAGAAATGGAGAATTTGAAACTCACAATGGACAAAAGAAAAGAAGATGAGGAGGAGAATATTCGGCTAGTAGAGTTTCAAAAGAGAAAAGAAAAAGAATGAAAGAGGAATGCTAGGTTAGGCCAAAAGTAAAAGTGAAAGAAATCAAGCCACGGGTGTGTCTTCAAGGTGACATTGACATTCGGCTAGCAAGGAAAATTAGAAAACAAAAAAATTGAGCAAAGAACAATTCGGCAAGTGCTAAAACTTTCGGTTTGGTAAGGCACAAAGAGAGAATTTGCTTCTAAGGATTTTGACCAGAAAACACCAAAACTCAAAATGAATTTGGCACTAACACACACCCACAATACCAAGCCGTCACTCCCCCAAAACTCCCCTAAAATTCGGCCTCAATCCCCCATTCACTCCTCTCACACATTTCAAATGTGTGGACCAAAGTCACACTCCACTATTTACTCTCCACCATCCTTTTGAATGTGAAGACTTGGTCCAAGCTAGAGTTTCACTAGTCTTCTACCTCTCCTCTATGCCGTCCCAAAAAGAAGTAAAAAGGAGAACTCTGCAGCTCGAACACTGGACCTCCCTCTCCTGAAGATGACGCCACATCAAGCTCCCCCATGTGGCGCATGCTTTGCCACTCCACCAGCTCCTCTTTTGTGCTCAGACACACAACATAAAATACACATCCCTCAGCTCCATCAGCTCCCCTGACTTAACACCCAAAAACCAAAATTTTTCCAACCACTCAGGCATACACCTAGACTATAATTAAGCCCCTAAAACACCGAAATAGCAACACAGCACACCAAACACATGCAATATCATGCAACACAAAATAGCCCCTAACCCGGGATATTACAGTTCTACCCCCCTTAAGAATAATTTCGGCCTCGAAATTACCTGGTCAAAAGAGTTGCGGGTATTGCTGTCTCATCATATCCTCGGGTTCCCACGTGGCTTCCTCCACACCATGATTCCGCCAAAGTACCTTAACCAAAGGCACAGACTTTCTACGTAGAACCTTGACATCCCGATCAAGAATTTGCACAGGTTCCTCCTCCATAGTCAAGTCTGGATTTACCTCAATCTCCTCCACTGCTACTACATGCGATGGATCTGAACGGTACCTCCGAAGCATCGAAACGTGAAAAACATCGTGAATCTGACTAAGCTCTGCTGGCAACTCAAGCTGATACGCCACTGGTCCAACTCATCTCAATACCTTATACGGCCCAATAAACCTCGGACTTAGCTTGCCTTTTCTGCCAAACCTCAGCACCTTCTTCCAAGGCGAGACCTTTAAGAAAACACGATCTCCTACCGCGAACTCTATATCTCTTCGCTTAAGATCGGCATAAGACTTTTACCGGTCCGAAGCTTCCTTCAAACGAGCCTGAATCAACCTAACCTTGTCCTCGGTCTCAGCAACCAACTCGGGTCCCAACAAGCGGCGTTCACCTAACTCTGTCCAACAAGTAGGTGGCGACATTTCCTACCATCTGACGCCTCATATGGTGCCATCTTGATGCTTGCTTGGTAGCTGTTGTTGTAGGCGAACTCAGCTAACGGCAGAAACTCTTCCCAAGCGCCCAGAAGTCGAACACAACCTCTCGGCATGTCTTCCAAGGTGCGAATGACCCTTTCTCCTTGCCCGCCGATTGCGGGTGAAAAGTCGTCTTGAAATCAAGCGCGTACCAGAGCTCGATGCAACGCTCTCGAACCTCGGCGTAAACCTCGGATCCCTATCTCGAGATTATCGAAAGCTGAACGCCGTGTAGCCTTACTATCTCGACACATAAAGCTTCGCCAATCTCGAAGTGAATAGTCCACTCTCACCGGAATGAAATGGGCCGACCGTCAAGCGGTCCACAATAACCCAAACCGAATCTTTCTTGCTTGGCGTAAGCGGTAACCCATCGACGAAATCCATAGTTATCCTTTCCCACTTCCATCGAGGATCTTCACCGGTGAAGCAAACCCGACGTGATGGCGATGTTCAGACCTTGACCTGCGACAAGTCGGACACTTCCCAACAAACTCTGTCACTTCTTTCTTCAAGCCGAGCCACCAAAAGCGCTCTCTAAGATCCCTATACATTTTGCTACCTCCGGGATGCATAGCATAAGGCGCTATATATGCGTCTGAAGAATCTTCGCCTCGACTCAACATCTTTAGGCATACAAGCCTTCCCTTGAAAAACACAGAACCTCATCACTAGACAAGTCAGAACCCTCCAAACCACCATTCGCGCACTTGTAACCTTCGCGCGCTTAGCACCGCATCCTCTAAGCGCTTTTTCTCGATCGCTCAACCTAAGTAGGCTTAACTGCGGCTCCGCGTAATACTCCCATCGTCATACAAGCTCAAATGGGCAAACAAAGCTCTTAAGTCCGAAACAACCCTACGGCTCAACGCGTCGCCACCACGTTAGCCTTGCGGATGATATTCAATCGAGCGATCGTAGTCCTTGAGCAACTCAAGCCATCTACTGCGCCTCAAATTCGAGATCCTTCGAGTCGGTAGATACTTCAAGCTCTTATGATGATCTGTGTAGACTATTGATCTCTCACCGTACAAGTAGTGCCTCCATTTTTAGAGCGAATACTACGTTTGCTAGCTCCAAGTCGCGTGCGTCGGATAGTTGACCTCGTGTGGCCTCGGTGCCGAGAAGCGTAAGCCACAACCTTACCCTCTGCATCAAGACGCAACCCAATCCGTATGTGATGCGTCGCAAAGATGCATCGTGAATTCCTTACCACCTCGAGTTGAATTAAACCGGAGCCTCTGTCAAGATCTTTTCAACTTATCAAAACTCTCCTGCTTTGTTTCTCGGTCCAAACGAACGGAACTCCCTTCCTTAATGGCTTAGTCGCCGGTCTTTGCAATTAACGAGAAACCCTCAACAAATCTTGGTAGTACCACGCCAAACCCGGAAACTCCGAATCTCAAATGATCGACTTAGGAGGCTTCCAATCCAAAACCGCCTCAACCTTCCGAGGATCTACTCTAATCCCTCGGTGATACTACATGACCTAAAAACGTCACTTCACTAAGCGAACTCACACTTTCATCGAACTTAGCATAGAGTTTGCTTCTCCTCAAAATTTGCAACACCACCCTTAAGTGTGCATCATGCTCTTCTTCCGACCTTGAGTAAACCAAGATGTCGTCAATGAAAACCACGACGAAAGCGGTCCGGATCATCTTTGAAACACCTATTCATCATATCCATAAAGCTGCCGAGCGTTAGTCAACCCGAACGGCATTACGAGAATTCGTAGTGCCCGCATCGAGTCCGAAACATTGTCTTATGGATATCCGCTTCCTTAACTTTCAACCGATGGTACCCGGACCTCAAATCGATCTTGAAAACACCGAAGCACCTTTGGTGATCAAACAAGTCATCTATCCGTGGTAGCGGATACTTGTTTTTAATCGTCGACTTATTCGGTTGGCGTAGTCGATACACATCCGCATCGAACCATCCTTCTTCTTGACGAATAATACCGGCGCTCCCACGCGAAACACTTGGCCTAATGAAGCCTCGATCCAATAGCTCACGAATCGAGCCTCAAGCTCCACCAATTCCTTTGGTGCCATCCTATATGGAGCAATAGACACGGCGCCGCCCCCGGTAGCGAGATCTATCCCAAACTCTACCTCGCGATCCGGTGGTAAACCGGAAGCTCCTCCGAAACACATCAACAAATTCCTTAATGATGCGAACCTTCTCAACAAAGCAGACTCTTTAGCCTCCAAGGCATACACATGAACCACATACGCCGCGACCCTTCCCGACCATCTTTACTGACTTTTAATGCCGATACCACATTGGATAAGTAATCTCTCCTATTACCTATCATAATCACTTCATCTCCCTTATCCGTCGATAGAACCATGCGCTTTAGCGCGCGCAATCCACCTTGGCACGGTACTTCACCGGCCGGTCCATCCCGAGAATCGGATCGAACTCCTCAAACGGCGGTTCCATCGGATCGCGACAAAAATGACCCCTTGGAGTTCTAGGGGTACATCCTTATACAACTTATCTACCACTACTGAGTGACCTAGAGGGCTAAATCACGTCATTTGTCTAGAAGCGGTTTACGAGTCTAAGTCCATGGTCTCAACTATACTACTAGCAACATATCGAACGCGTGGAACCCAAGTCAATTAAAGCGGTATAGGAGAACCAAAAATCAAAAACATACCGGTGATTACGTCCGGGTGCGTCGCCCTCTCCTCACGGCGCCTATTTGCATACACGAACCGGCCGTCGTGCCTCAGAACTACCCGCACCTGCCGGTGCTCCACGACCTCGACCAAATCCATTACCACCTCTCGCCATTACCACGGCCTCTACGTGGTGGCGGTCCACTACCTCGAGGCGGACACGCCCGACTCTCGGATCGAATCCACGCCATCCTACGCGGACGGTCCCTAATGCGATGATCGAGAGAACCACACTCGAAGCAACCTTTTCCACCGGTCCAACAACCACCCCAATGAGTTTTCCCCGCGATCGACACTGCGGCGGTCCCACGCCTTAGCAAAGCAACAAACCTAGCGAGATCGATTCGCGCACCCACTCGGTCTAGCCCTCTTTTGCGGATTGCTAGACGATCCCGAAGACCCAAAGCTCTCTCTTAAGCCTACTCCTGTCCATGCTGCTGTCTTCACGACTCCTTAACACCTTGGCTACCTTAGCCTTCTCGACTAAGACAAACAAACTTCGCGCTCTGGCGTGGCGCAATCAGCGACCTCAACTCCTCTCGCGAGACCATCCTCGAAACGAACACACCTCTCATGCTCGGTGGCTACAATGCCCCTGGCATACCTACTCTCACCAGGAACTCCTCGTACTCAAGAACCGATTTACTCCACGAACAAGCCTCGAAATGCCTTCACATTTGGGAGTCGATGTAACTAGCCCCGATGTATTTCTTTTGATATGCAGCTCTGAAATAATCCCATGTGAGATCCTCAGCTGCCACACTGTCCCGAACCGTGAGCCACCACTGATATGACTCATCCCGAAGAAGCGATACGATGCCCTTAAGCTTCTCCTCGCAGAAAGGTCGAGATCATCCATGATCCGCTCGGTTGCCTCCGGCCAATATTCGGCGGTGCTTCTGAGCAACACCCGATACACCTCGAAAAATTCGGCCCCATTGGCGAGTCTCTCGAGAAGCAGATTTCCTAACTCCCGCACCACCACTTACACCAGCTACCCTTTCCAACACCCGCAAAGATCGCTCGTGACATTGCATCGTCTCGGATCGATCTCGGAACTCACCACCTCACCGGTGGTGGCGGGCAAGCATCTCATTTTTCGACCTTGACGGCGGATCCTACGGGTTCGTAAAGCGTCATCCTACCTCGACCTCGACCACGAGTATTACGGCCACGTCCTCCTCGAGTACTCATGACTAACGATCTACGTTTTCGATTAAAAAGATTTTTATGCATTAGTATCGTTCCACTTTCTTAATCCGCAAAGAAATTTTATGGATAGAGTTTAATCAGGGGTTCTTTCGAGCAACCAAAGTTTCAATCTTCTATCCTATTCACCCAAAAGAGATTATACATTCATTCCTTAACCCTTTCCATACCTATTCACTCTTCGGACATTGCTGCCCATTCTAGCCCAAGGGTATTTTCGTCATTTTCCCTACAGGGTATTTTCGTAATAAAAGATATTTTAAAACTTTCGTAAAACTGGTCAATTTGAAATTCCAAAAATTTGAGAGTGTTCTTTGAAAATTTTGAAAAATACTTCGTTTTGGAAACCAGGGGTATTTTAGTAATTTTCACAAACTGAGGGCGTTTTCGTAAATTTCCAAAATCAAATTTTTTTTGATTGATATTTTGTAAAACAGAATGTTTGAAATTGAAATTTTGGGCAAAATCTTTGGGTTGCTATTTTATAAACCGAGGGCATTTTAGTAAATTTACCCCTAAGGGCATTTTTGTAATTTTCCATAAATCAGGTTTTTCAAGAAAATTGTTGTAAAAGTGGCATTCTCAGTTTTGGAAGAGTTTATTGCAAAAAGTTTGAAAACATTAGAGTTGTTGTGGTATTTTCGAAAACATGGCTAATTCCTTTCGGGTTTTAGTCGTTAGGTTAAGTCATGACCGAGCCTTCTTGGTCGGGGTGAACTCGAGCTACGCACGGGTGGGATACTGCGAAGAGGAGGTGAGTCACGAGGACCTGCTTAAATACCAAGCTCTTAGGTTCCTCTCCTAGACATGCGCATGGAGTTACCACACCCCAGCCCCGTGGGTGAGTCATAGATTGGTTTAGTGCTTTAAGTCTTATGCTTTAGTTCAAGTGTTTGAGTGATCTAATCCTAGAGTTCAAGTCCTATAAATCTAACTACGTTCCATATCACCTACCCTTCTACAAATATTAGTTCTGAAGAGTTTAGAATTACTTACAGGCGGGCTAGTCTGCAGGAGACTCGGTGCTATGCCTTGTAAACCATGTATTCAATCCCAAAACACTTAAAACGAACTTTTGAAAACAATTTGGGCCTCAGCCCCAAAGTGAAGCTTTTGAACTTAGCTCTGAATACCACAATTGTAACACCCCAACCCCGGTCAAACAACACCACCGAATCTGGTTTGTTACGAGGGAAAACGTAGTTGAAAATTTCGAATTTGTACTAAATAGATTTGATAAAACTTTGTTTCTTTTCAAAGCGGGTTGTTGAATATTGTTACTAGAACATTGATCTTAGAAAAATTTTTTGGTTTCAAGTTCGAATCCGATTGTTTTTCATTCAATTATAAAATTGGTATGATACCCGATGGTATAGTTCAAAAAAACATATCGCTTTGTTGGTTTGAAAACGTCGTCTTTCCAAATTTTAATAAAATTCGTACCAAGTTATTTTCGTTACAGCATATTAAAATCCAACGTAAAGCATAAACGTTATAAAGCACATCTTAAAAAGGCTTTTACAAATCCAAGATGAAACCCCAAATAGAAGTAAATAAACTAAAGTACCCAAATGCAATAATCTGAGCAAAGCTTTTATTAGAGCATGGCATGTGCACCCCGAGTCCATCCCGGCTCCAAGTCCGCGTCTACGAGTCACCTGAAATGTCAAAGGAGAGGGTGAGTCGAGTGACTCAGTGTGTAAATCCCGCTCCCGATAGAACAACATGCTAACACACATCATACATAGCAACATAATTAATGCAACCCGATCCTAACCATCCATACACCTTTTCTACCCCGTGTGGTACCAAACCCCTTTGGTGGTGCCAAACCACCTGGTGACGTATAGTCACAATGTGTTACAAAAAACACTGGTGTCCCAAAGACACATTATCCATCAATGTGGTCCCAAAACCTTTGGTGTCCCAAAGACACAATTGTGCTACTAAAGCCGTGACAGAAGTCACAAATCCAATGATGATGGGGCCAACCCATCGTGTGTTACCAAAACACTAGCGAGACGATCCCATATCTCAAGTGGGGCCAACCCACGGTGGTCAAACCATTGGGATAAGTCGCAATGAGGTGCCAAACCTCTCGGTGTCCCAAAGACACAATGTGCTACCAAAGCATCGTGACCGTAGTCACAAATCGGGTGATGGGGCCAACCCATCGTGTGTGTTACCAAAACATCGGCGTCAATCCCATATAATCATCGTGGGGCTAACCCATCGTGGTACTTCGAGCCATCGGGGGACGAGGCCGAGGTACCAAACCTCTGGAGGTGCCAAACCCTCTGGTGACCCAAAGTCACAAAGTGTGCTACCAAAAGCCTTTGGTGCTCGTCAAAGACAAAATATCACTGCTCCCTCCTCTCATATCACCCATCAACATACCATACTCATGGGGTTATGCATCTCATACAAGCCATGCATATCATGCTAACATATCAAGCATTACAACTCATAACATGCATAACATAAATCATGATATCATGTATTATCATTAATACTCATCATAGAACAGACTTACCCGAATCGTACACATACCCCTTTTTGGGTATCCAATTATCCTTCTCACTGTTTCAATCTTATTAAGCAATCAAGTTTATTAACAACATTACTAAGTAGAGGATGTGTTAGTTACACACCTGATAACTACGAGTCTAAGATCCAACGAGAACGATCTAAGCCCCTCGATTACAAGATCCTACAACCGGCCAAACATTAGGGGTTAGGCACTAAGACCATTCGGCCAACACCATTTAGACCAACAAGGGTTTGTCGAATCACCCTTACCTTACTATTGGTTCGGTTTCTTAGCAACCCGAACCACAATAATTCCTCCTCCAACAATCAGCACCCTAACAAACCAATAGTTAATCACTAATCACTTTAAACTTAAACTTAATCGAAATCCACTGATTGCACTAACAAAAATATACCAACTGCTTACCCTTTACTTACCAATCGGTCACTTGCAGTCAAGGCTTCAATTGACTGCCTCACCTAATCACCACCACGATCAAAATACCCTATCACAAAATGATAACCCAAAAAGGTTAACACCCTTCCAAACTGACCATAATCGGTCCTTAACCAAACCATTACCAACAAAAACCAAAAGAGGGAGATATGGCCATTCGGCCTTGCACTTACCAACACCCAATATTCGGCCAACTAGGACTTCTAGGAAGGAACCACAAGAGATTCGGCCAAGGCTACAATAGGAGAAAAGAATTAGAAGCTTGGTGTTTTAATATCCTTAAATTCGGCTTTAGTGTAAAGGAGAGAAAAAGATTATAAATGAGTAGAGTTTGGCACAAAAAGAAAGGAGAAAAGAAATGGAGAATTTCGACCACAATGGACAAAAGAAAAGAAGATGAGGAGGAGAATATTCGGCTAGTAGAGTTTCAAAAGAGAAAAGAAAAAGAATGAAAGAGGAATGCTAAGTTCGGCCAAAAGTAAAAGTGAAAGAAATCAAGCCACGGGTGTGTCTTCAAGGTGACATTGACATTCGGCTAGCAAGGAAAATTAGAAAACAAAAAAATGAGCAAAGAACAATTCGGCAAGTGCTAAAACTTTCGGTTTGGTAAGGCACAAAGAGAGAATTTGCTTCTAAGGATTTTGATGAAAACACCAAAACTCAAAATGAATTTTGGCACTAACACACACCCACAATACCAAGCCGTCACTCCCCCAAAACTCCCCTAAAATTCGGCCTCAATCCCCCATTCACTCCTCCTCTCCACACATTTCAAATGTGTGGACCAAGTCACACTCCACTATTTACTCTCCACCATCCTTTTGAATGTGAAGACTTGGTCCAAGCTAGAGTTTCACTAGTCTTCTACCTCTCCTCTATGCCGTCCCAAAAAAGAAAAAAGGAGAACTCTGCTGGCTCGAACACTGGACCTCCCTCTCTCCGAAGATGACGCCACATCAAGCTCCCCATGTGGCGCATGCTTTGCCACTCCACCAGCTCCTCTTTTGTGCTCAGAAACACAACATAAAATACACATCCCTCAGCTCCATCAGCTCCCCTGACTTAACACCCAAAAACCAAAATTTTTCCAACCACTCAGGCATACACCTAGACTATAATTAAGCCCCTAAAACACCGAAATAGCAACACAGCACACCAAACACATGCAATATCATGCAACACAAAATAGCCCCTAACCCGGGATATTACACTATTTTTGAGCTAGAAAACTCTTCATGATGAACCTTGATATATAACCAGAGGCAAAACATTAATTTTTACTTACCCTTTTTCTTTGGTCTTGAATTGCATGAATTTAGACGTCTAGGCATACATATTAACGGTTACATAAAAACATCATGGTGGATTTTGTAAAACAAGAGTGAAATAGGAAGAATCAATATGATGTAGTGATTATAAATTAGCCAATATGTGTGAAACAAAAGAAAAAGTCAGAAAAAGTCAAAATGAGCAGAAAATGCACATGAAAAACAAAAGCATTGTGAGTGAGATGTATTGATAAAGATCAAAGGTGACAAAGTCAAACAAGTAGAAAAAACTCAATCATTAGTGTACAAAAATGCTCGAGCTAGCTGTAGTTTCTTTATTATACTATGACTTCCTATGTAGAAAAATAAGGAGGTGAGCAAGCAAGGGTTGTTAAGGGGAGATAATATGGAGCAATACAGTACCAAACTATTTCTGTGCTTGAAACTATTTTGATGCTTCCTGTTCTTGAATTTCGTACCTATCCTAAGCCTTAGAACATTACAAGTCGAAAAGCCCTATGTGACCTAGGTAAATCTATTCATGAATTGACATTATATTCAGCAATTTTAATAAAGACTTTTTGTATTCTACGATGGTAAAATATGATTTATGGATGATTCATATATTTGAAAACCTTAATGTTTGTATACTTCGCAATTTACTGAACTTAGATGTTTGATATTCAAAATAGTACGTCAATTATATATCATGCTAGGATTATGTGTATATATGAAAATGGTTAGTTATGTACTCTAAAACCAATCTTTGTACTATGCCTACTCAAGGGTCGTCTTTTACCTTTTTTTTATCTTGCCTTGCTTGAGGACAAGCAAAGACCTAAGTGTGGATGAGTTTGATGTGTTGTAATTCGGTGTAGCAGATTAAATTAGTTTTCATACTTAAGGAGCTTGAATACAAGCATTTTTATTATGTTTTATTTAAGTTTTCATATTTCCTTTGAATTCAATAAAAACTTTAAATGAATCTTTTTTATGATCTTTGGGGTCAAATGAGGCCTAAAGGTGAGCTAACGTACTTTGTTAGTTTTCAAGATACCATTCAAAGACATAAGAACTCAAGGTTAGTCGCTGTGTTCCAACATAGGGAGCAGAATGCAAGAATTGCAAGACTGCCTTCGGTGTTGCAACACAGCCATAGGATGTCGCGACACAACCTTAAAGACAAACCTAAATCATGCATATTGATTTCAATGTCGCGACACAGACACTAGGGTGTCGCGACACCAACCTTATATGGGAAGAATTAGGAGTGAGGGGCATTTTGGTTCACACAATGAATATTAACACTGAAACGTCAGGAAACATAGGGTTACGGATGATGGCTAACCTTATCCCTATAAATAGGCTCATTTAGCACTTATTAGAGGACAATTTTCATATTTTCAGTTTTTACCTGTTTTCCTATCTTTAATTAGCCTGCTAAATAATTCCCTCCGTACTCTACATTTTAGAAGCATGCATTTCGCACATGTAATGCCCTGAATTCGAGCCAAGTAGATTTGGGCTTATTGGATTGTAAGGCCCCAAAAATCTCGAAACCTTAATTTCTGTTCATTGAAGTTAGTATGTATGTATAGAACTTAGAATATTAATTTTAAGGTATTATTGGGATTATGTGAAGCCTTAGAGATAGGGAAGACCATAGGGAAAAATTTATTTTTCTTGCTTTAAGTGGACCCTAGTCTCAGGCTTTAGGCCTCCTAAGCAGAGTAAGAGGAAATAGGACACAAATGGGCTTGTGGTCTAGTGGCAAGGTGGCGTCACGGGGGAGCTACAAGGTGGCGTGAAGAGGTCCAAGGTTCAAGTAGTGGTAAGGTGTTTTTGGAGTGTTTATTTTACATAGTGGATGGCCAGAGTTGTGTGGAATTCGGACTCTTTTGTTGAAGTGTTTGAATTTGTCTTGTGAGCTGATGAAGGAGGGAATTTCGGATGAGATAAGGGAGATATCATGGAGAAAACTTAAGAAATTAGAGATGGCAAGAGTTGGTGCCGAATTAGACTATGGAGGAAGCTAGGATTCGGCTATTGGCTATAAAAGGAGGTGTCGAATTCCTTTGAGAGGTTCCCTGGGTTCCATTATATTTCTTTTTCTCCCCCTTCTCCAAATTCTTCCATTTGCTGAAAAAAAATTCATCATTCCTTTGTCGAAATTTTGGTTTTCTCTCTAGCCGAATTCCTCATACCTTCTCTTCTTAAATTCCTTCTCTTGTTCACCTTTAGTTATAGCCGATCACTTCTCCTTTTCTTCTCCCTATTGGTTCCGAATTGTCTCTGTCACCATACTAATCTCAAAAGCCAAATTTAGGCCACAAGATCAAAAGTGGATTTGGTAAGTATTCGATTAACCTCTTTTGTACATTTTGCTAAAAGTCGAAAGGCTATTTAATTGTCCTATCATTAACTCTGTGATTGTAACATCCAGGAATTATGGCTTATGCATTTGTACATTAATATATATGTGAAAGCATGCCTTGTGTGTTATGAATGTGTTGTATGAATTTTGTGAACTTTAGGAAATAGGAGAGTGCTTAAGAAATTATTAGATTTTTATGTTTAAAAGAAGAGGCTAGGCCTGATAGGCCTTAAGAAAAATTGTAGGGGGAATTATAACACAGAAATGGGCTTGGTTAAGTGGCTTGGAGGCGCCACTTAAGGCCTCTGGAAATGATGCCACAAGCAGGTGTAAGTGGGCCAAGGTTCGAGTCGCATGGGGAAACTAAATAAAAGTTTTTATTTTCGGCAAGGAAGGGAGGTAGTGGACGGCGTGGGGACTTTGTGGAGATGAGGATTAGGCTTTTAAAATTTCGGCTAGGGTAGTAGATAATTGGTGATTTATCTGAATTAATTTTAAATGAGTGGAGAAGAGGAAAAAGAGGAGCAAGTTAAGGGATTTGATAGTGAGAGGAGGTGTTGGCCGAATAGGGGGCTCTAGGCTTAGTAATTTTGACAAAAGGAGGACTTAAGGCCATTCTTCATTCTTTTCCTCTCTTTTGAGCCTCTGCCGAATTCTCTAAGCAAGTCCTCTCTTTTCTCTTTTGTTTGATAAAACCGAAAAATCCTCTTCCCCAATTCTCTCAATTCTTTCTTTCTTTTCCCCTCTAGCCGATTCACACTTGAGCCTCCATAATATTCTTTTCATCTCTTTCTCATCACCATTACGGTCAAGCAAAAGTCGAATCTTCCTATTGTCCTCAAAGCCGAATCCCTGTGGTCTTAAGCAAGGGTGCGGTCGACTGTGGTACTAAGGTAAGAGCAATTGATTTTTGATGTTCAATCTCTTTTAGCAGAAAATCTAGGAACTAATCCATTGATGTCTCTTGGCAGAAATAATAAAATAGGTTTCGGGATTTGTCTTCTACTGTCGACTACAAGAGGAAGACCCTCGGGATCTTAGATTTGAGATAAGCAAGGTGTGAGATTAGGCCGAAGGCCATCTATTTAAATGTTAGACTAGATCTAACATATGCTCTGTAGGATTTCGACATCTTCATAGTCAAAAGACTTCTTTTGGGATTTGAAACGCAAGGTAAGTACACATTACATTCGGCCAAGGCCTATTTAGTGGCTTAGATCTATTTCTTACTCTGATCAAAAGCCGAAAACTAACCAGTAAGTGATATAGTAGTGGACCGATTGCAAAAGGGAGCATCACAAGGTCTCGGGATTTGACTAGCAATCAAATCGACAAACAAGGTAAGGGTTTCAGTTACCATGAACCTTTAGGAATTGATTACTTAGCCGAAAGGCTTGTTGCTAACATGTTTAGAGTTAGTCGAATATAGGAACTAAGGATCTAAGACGCTAGATTGGGATTTTCGGGATTCCAAGGAATTCGTTAAGTATATCAGGTGTGTACCACACACTATCTCTTAATAGATTTAAGGCAATAAACTTAATACATATATGTTATGTTAATGTGAATGTGGCCAACAGTACCATGCAATGGTACAAAGTATTCAGGTACGTTTTCCTACTCCTACTATGAGTGTGATATGATCTATTATGGCCTATGAGAAATTATAAGAATGTGAAATAAGGAATGAAACATAATTTGTGCATGATATGTATAATATGGGCATATGGGTTACTATGAAAGGGGAAGTGAATATGGTGACTTCGGTCACAGTATCTGAATGTGGTGACTTCAGTCACATTATCTGAATGTGGTGTCTCATGACACAAAATATTATCGGGTGGCTATGCCACGAATTTTATAAGGGCGATGAGCACGTCGATCGCAAATGGCGCGCTTCGATGATGTGTAGCGGATGGAGGGTTGACTTAGTAGTCCCCACGGTGTGATGGTTGGTACGGGTGATGTGTAGCGGATGGCTATCTAGGTTTGGGTTCGTGTTTGCATCATATTATTCAAATGCTATATGTACATGTATGATTTGATATGCCTGAATTTGTTAGGACTTAGTGTTGGTTATACACATTGAGTCTATTTGACTCACCCCGTTGTGGGAATATTTTTCAGGTGACGCACAGTGATGGACCGGGTTGGCAGGAGCTTAGTGGTGGCCGTGCTCAGTTCGGGATTTTATTTAATTTTGGACATGTTATATTTTAAATACTTTGAATTTATTTCGGGTTTTAAATTTTGATGTAATAAGGCCATAGTATGAACTATTTTATGCATGCTTTTTATTTGATTTTTTTTATGTTACGAATTTTTCTATTGAATTAAAGATTAAGTAAATTTATTTTAAAAGTAAACTCTAAATGCTCTGGTCACCCCAAAACAAATGGTCTTCAATATAAGCATAAACTTGTTTCCAACTCGAGCCCAATCCAAAAATAAATTTTCCTTTAAAACCACCCAAGTTTTCCAAAATAACAAACGGATTTGAAAATGTTTCACTCGAGGAACAACCAGATTCGGTCGAGACTCGTGGGCCGGGTTTGGGGTGTTTCAGCTTGGTATTGGAGCCCAATTTTAAACTCTCGGCCTTGGGTTTAAAGCCCATAATGTTTTAAAATAAGGCCCAAACAAGTTTTGAGAAAAAACTTTTATGAAAATTGTAGGTTTTCAGGCATGGCACCCAAGTCTCTGACCCAAAGTCCAGCAGGTAAGTACCCCTATTTATTTTGTGAATTATAGTATGACTTGTAGAAGGGTAGAAATGGAACGTAGATAATATACTAATTACTTGAACCCTAGGACTAGGTTACCCCAACAATTACATAAGACTTAATGCTTAATTAAACAAACCTGTGAACTAAGTCACCGAGTTAGGGTGTGGCAACCTTTGTGCGAATGTCTAGGATTGGATCCGGAAAAGCCTGGTACTTAAGCAGTCCTAGTGACTCACCTCCTCTTCGCTGGAATCCTACCTGGTGTGTAGCTTTGGTTCACCCTAACCAACAGGACTCAGTCACAGGCCAAACTCAGTAATTAAAACCCGAAAGGGACTAGCCATATTTTAATGAAAACCCTAGTTTTAAAATCACCAAATTACCCCTTAAAATTCTAGCAAAACTTAGTTTGAAAATCTTTCCAAAATATTTTTGATTTGGAAAATTACCTAAATACCGCTAGTGGTAAAATTACTAAAATGCCCTTGGTTTTCAAAATTACCATACCACTCCTGATTTCAATAAAATTTTTTGACTTTGCAAAAATATCCAAAAATTTTAACTTTATAAGATATTAAGGTACATTGATTTGGAAATTTACGAAATTACCCTTGTTTTACAAAATTACCAAAATGACCCCCGATTTCCAAAATTTTTGCAACAACACCGATTTAGAAACCAAATTCTCAAAAAGGAACCCTAAGTTTTGCAAATTTTGAAATAGCTTTGAGATTTTTCAAATTGACCCCGATTTATTACCAAAATACCCTGTAGGACAAATGACGAAAATACCCCTGGGATAGGAATAGACAAGGAAGTTCGAATAGTGAATGTGTGTGCTAGGTACTACTAAATAAATGTTTGGATGAATGTGCTTCTCTGAATTACGATAGAGAACTTGAAACTTTGGATGATCGAAAGAATTACTTCTAAACTTTTTTCATAAAACTCCTTCGTGAATAATCAGTGGAACAAGGACTAATTCATAAAATTTCTTAATCGGATTAAAGTGCATCGTAGAAATGAGCTCTAGGGGACGCAGTCAAAATGTGCGAGGACGCGGTAGGGGTAGGATGACCATATCTGAACCCGTTAGGTTGGGTCAGGGATCTGAGAATGAGGTACCACCACCCCCACCACCAGCTGTTGGTGTGGAACAGCAAGATCAGACGGGGGATGATGCTGTATCGCAGGCTGTGCTACGAGTTTTGAATATGGTGGCTGGAGTAGGTGGAAATATGAGAGCTCGGAAATCTGTACCCGAGCGACTCCGAGCCAACGGAGATGAGGTATTCCGTGGCGTATCCGGCGTGGCACCCAGTACAGCTGAGTACTGGTTGGAGGCAACAGAACGAATTATGGATGAGCTAGATTTGACCCCGGAAGAGAAGCTGAAAGGAATGGTGGTGCTGCTATGTGATGAGGCGTATCAATGGTGGCTCACAGTTCGAGACGGCGCCACAGCTGAGGATCTTACGTGGGAGTATGTTAAGGCGGCGTATCAGAAGAAGTATGTCGCGACGCGCGCGTTAATCGATGCGCAGAGGAAAGGCATTTGGGGTTGGTTCAAGGAATAAATCGCAGCTAAACACTGGCTGAATTTACGAGGTTGGTGGTATGCTCGAGAAGTAGTGGCTACGGAGCATGAGCGATGTGTCCAGTTTGAAGACGGACTAAGGGATGACGTGAGGTTGCTGATAGCCCCACATCAAGAGCATGAGTTTGCCGTGTTGGTAGAAAAGGCTAAGGTACCTGAGAGAATTAAGGACTATGTAAGGCAAAACACTAACCGGAATAGGAAGAAAAGAGGATTTGGATCGTCTGGATCGTTAGAAAATGTACAAAAGAGGCCTAGAGCTGATGGGCCACGAGGTCAGCAAGTTGCTACAGGAAGGCAGTATCGTACTTGTGCTCAATGTGGGAAGATGCATTTAGGGGAGTGTTGGAAGAAAACGGGAGGATGTTTCAAGTGTGGGTCTAAGGACTATATGATTAAGGACTGTCCCATAAGGATAGACGGAAGTCGACCCACAGGTCAAGGTTCTAATCAGGCTGGTAGAGGTGGATAGTAGCCTCAACAGGGTCGTGGTCCGAATAACAAAGGGAATGGTGCTGGCAGAGGACGTGGAACACCGGGCATAGGTGTTACTAATATTGAAGCAAGGCAGCCAGGTCTGGTATACGCAGTTCACCGGAGGGAGGAGGGGGACACACCGGATGTCATAATCGGTACGTTCCTTATATTTGGCAAGCCTTACTTTGCTCTGATTGATATGGGCTCGACCCATTCGTATGTCGCATGTAGTGTAGTGAAAACACTAGACATAGACTCTGAACTTTCTGATAGGCAGATGACTGTAGTAAGCCCATTAGGCCAAACTGTAGTAGTGAATAAGATCTTTCAGAGTGTACCTCTAGAGATTCAGGGAGTGAACTTCCGGGCCGATTTAATGGAACTACCCTTCGGAGAATTTGATCTTATACTTGGTATGGATTGGCTAGTGGAGCATCGGGCTATGTTGGATTGTGTAGCTAAACGGATGGGGTTAAGGACCCCGGAGGATGAAGTGGTAATCATGATAGGGGAAAGAAGGAACTACTTGTCTAATGTAGTTTCGGCACTAAAGGCTGATAAGATGGTTCGAAAGGGGTACAAGGCATTTTTGGCCTTCGTAAGTGCGTTGGATGGAAAGGAAGAGGGAGTTAGTGGAGTTAGAACTGTAAGGGAATTTGAAGATGTGTTTCTGGAGGAATTACCCGGAATACCCCCGGATAGGGAGGTGGAATTTGGAATTGACTTGCTACCGGGGACAGCTCCTGTGTCAATTGCCCCTTATAGAATGGCACCAAAGGAGTTGGTTGAGCTTAAGGCTCAAATCCGGGAGCTGCTTGATCTTGGGTTTATCCGACCCAGTGTGTCTCCATGGGGAGCACCGGTCCTGTTTGTAAAGAACAAGGACAGAACTATGCGTATGTGCATAGATTATCGTCAGTTGAATAAGCTGACCATCAAGAACAAGTACCCTTTGCCAAGGATAGACGACTTGTTCGATCAGCTTAAGGGGGGCCCGGTATTCTCAAAGATCGACTTAAGGTTTGGATATCATCAGTTGAAGGTGAAGGTAGCTGATATGCATAAGAGAGCTTTCTGAACAAGATACGGCCATTACGAGTTCTTGGTAATGCCGTTTGGATTGACGAACGCCCCAGCCGCATTCATGGATATGATGAACTAGGTTCGTTGTTATGTTCATCGACGACATTCTTGTGTACTCCAAGTCTGAAGAAGAGCATGATGAGCATCTTCGGGTTGCGTTGCAATTGTTAAGGGAGAAGAAACTCTATGCCAAATTCAGCAAGTGTGAATTTTGGCTTAAGGAAGTGGCGTTCTTAGGGCATGTGGTGTCTGCTGAAGGAATAAGGGTGGATCCTCGAAAGATTGAGGCAGTGTTGGATTGGAAACCACCTAAGTCTGTGGCTGAGATTCGTAGCTTCTTGGGATTGGCAGGCTACTACAGAAGGTTCGTGAAAGGATTCTCATCGATAGCCGCACCGTTGACGAAGTTGTTAAGGAAAGAGGTATCTTTCGTGTGGACGGATAAGCAATAAGAGAGCTTTGAGAAGCTTAAGGGGGTTTTGACTGAGGCGCCGGTATTAATTCAGCCTGAGGCAGTGAAGGACTTTGTGGTATACTGTGATGCTTCTCACACGGGATTAGGGTGTGTGTTGATGCAAGGCGGGAAGGTAGTTGCGTATGCGTCTCGACAACTAAGGCCACATGAGGTTAACTACCTGACGCATGATTTGGAATTGGCGGCAGTGGTTTTCGCTCTCAAGGTATGGAGGCATTATCTTTATGGCGAAAAGTCGATAATTTACACAGACCACAAGAGCCTTAAGTATCTGTTGACTCAGAAGGAGTTAAACTTAAGGCAGCGAAGGTGGGTGGAATTACTGAAGGACTACGACTGTTCTATAGAATATCACCCGGGCAAGTCGAATGTAGTGGCGGATGCCCTAAGTCTGAAAGTGGTGTCGGATCTGAGGGCGATGTTCGTACATCTGAGGTTGTATGATGATGGAAGTTTGCTGGCAAAATTGCAAGTCAAACCGACGTGGTTGAATGAGGTACAAGAGGGTCAGTTAGCAGATGAGGATTTAAGTGCTAAGATGCGGCAAGTTCAGAATAGAGGTTTAGAGGATTACAGTATGTCCAGTGATGGAGTGTTGTGCTTCAAGGGTAAGGTCTGTATGCCTAAGGATAAGGAATTAAGGCAGAGGATTCTTCAAGAATCACATAGTAGCTCATATGCTATGTATCCTGGAGGTACTAAGTTGTACAGAGATCTAAGAGAACAGTTTTGGTGGCCTGGTCTGAAGAGGGAAGTTACGGAGTTTGTCGGCAAGTGCTTAACGTGTCAGCAAGTTAAGGCTGAACACCAAGTTTCATCGGGGATTACTTTAGCCAATCAAGATTCCGCAGTGGAAGTGGGAAAGAATCACCATGGACTTCGTTAGTGGACTTCCCCTTACGCCTACTAAGAACGACTCGGTATGGGTGATAGTGGATCGATTGACCAAGTCCACGCACTTCATTCCTGTAAGAGTTGATTATTCTTTGCAGAAGTTGGCAAAGTTGTATGTGGCAGAAATTGTAAGGTTGCATGGAGTGCCGGTGTCAATCATTTCAGATAGGGATCCAAGGTTTACGTCTCGGTTTTGGAAAGCTCTACATCAGGCGTTAGGCACCAGATTGGATTTCACTCTGACTTTTCATCCACGATCGATCGCCAGGCGATGCAAGCGAGTAATCCAAGTGTTAGAGGATATGCTAAGGGGCTATGTGATAGACTTCAGAGGAAGTTGGGAAGACTATTTGCCTTTAGCGGAATTTGCTACAACAACAGGTATCAGGCTAGTATTCGGATGGCACCATATGAAGCGCTGTCTGGACGGAGGTGTCGCACTCCTACGTGTTGGACGGAATTAGGGGAATGTCGAGTTTTGGGCCCAGATATTGTGGCAAAGTCTGAGGAGAAGGTTGAGGTAATTCGGACACTGTTGAAAGAAGCTTCTGATAGGCAAAAGTGGTACGCTGATCTAAAACGGAATGAGATAGAATTTGATGTGGGAGATCAAGTGTTTCTTAAAGTCTCGCCTTGGAAGAAAGTGATGAGATTTGGATGAAAAGGAAAGTTTAGTCCAAGGTTTATAGGACCTTATCGGGTGTTAAAGTGAGTTGGACCAGTGGCATACCAGCTAGAACTGCCACCAGAGTTGAAGCAGATGCACGACGTATTCCATGTTTCTATGCTACGTCGTTATCAATCGGATCCATCTCATGTAGTTCCGGTTGAGGAAGTGGAACTAAGGCCAGATTTGTCCTACGAAGAAGAGCCGATTCAGATCCTAGATCGAGATGTGAAAGTGTTACGGAGGAAGTCAGTTCCTCTAGTCAAAGTATTATAGCACAATCATGGATCGGAAGAAGCTTTGTGGGAGTCGGAAGAAGCCAAGCGACAGCAATACCCTCACTCGTTTTAGCCAGGTAATTTCGAGGTCGAAATTATTTTAAAGGGGTAGAACTGTAACATCTGGGAATTATGGCTTATGCATTTGTGCATTAATATATATGTGAAAGCATGCCTTGTGTGTTATGAATGTGTTGTATGAATTTTGTGAACTTTAGGAAATAGAAGAGTGCTTAAGAAATTATTAGATTTTTAAGTTTAAAAGAAGAGGCTAGGCCTGATAGGCCTTAAGAAAAATTGTAGGGGGAACTTGGTTAAGTGGCTTGGAGGCGCCACTTAAGGCCTCTGGAAATGACGCCACAAGCAGGTGTAAGTGCGCCAAGGTTCGAGTCGCAGGGGAAGCTAAATAAAAGTTTTCATTTTCGGCAAGGAAGGGAGGTAGTGGACGGCATGGGGACTTTGTAGAGATGAGGATTAGGCTTTTAAAATTTCGGCTAGGGTAGTAGATAATTGGTGATTTATCTGAATTAATTTTAAATGAGTGGAGAAGAGGAAAAAGAGAAGCAAGTTAAGGGATTTGATAGTGTGAGGAGGTGTTGGCCGAATAGGGGACTCTAGGCTTAGTAATTTCGGCAAAAGGAGGACCTAAAGCCATTCTTCATTCTTTTCCTCTCTTTTGAGCCTCTGCCGAATTCTCTAAGCAAATCCTCTCTTTTCTCTTTTGTTTGATAAAACTGAAAATCCTCTTCCCCAATTCTCTCAATTCTTTCTTTCTTTTCCCCTCTAGCAGATTCACACTTGAGCCTCCATAATATTCTTTTCATCTCTTTCTCATCACCATTACGGTTAAGCAAAAGCCGAATCCCTGTGGTCTTAAGCAAGGGTGCTGTCGACTGTGGTACTAAGGTAAGAGCAATTGATTTTTGATGTTCAATCTCTTTTAGCAGAAAATCTAGGAACTAATCTATTTATGTCTCTTGGCCGAAATAATAAAAGAGGTTTCGGGATTTGTCTGCTACTGTCGACTACAAGAGGAAGACCCTCGGGATCTCAGATTTGAGGTAAGCAAGGTGTGAGATTAGGCCGAAGGCCATCTATTTAAATGTTAGACTAGATCTAACATATGCTCTGTAGGATTTCAACATCTTCATAGTCAAAAGACTACTTTCGGGATTTGAAACACAAGGTAAGTACACATTACATTCGGCCAAGGCCTATTTAGTGGCTTAGATCTATTTCTTACTCTGATCAAAAGCCGGAAACTAACCAGTAAGTGATATAGTAGTGGACCGATTGCAAAAGGGAGCATCACAAGGTCTCGGGATTTGACTAGCAATCAAATCGACAAACAAGGTAAGGGTTTCGGTTACCATGAACCTTCAGGAATTGATTATTTAGCCGAAAGGCTTGTTGCTAACATGTTTAAAGTTGGCCGAATATAGGAACTAAGGATCTAGGACGCTAGATCGGGATTTTCGGGATTCCAGGGAATTCGTTAAGTATATTAGGTGTGTACCCCACACTATCTCTTAATAGATTTAAGGCAATAAACTTAATAGATATTTGTTATGTTAATGTGAATGTGGCCAACAGTACCATCCAATGGTACAAAGTATTCAGGCACGTTTTCCTACTCCTACTATGAGTGTGATATGATCTGTTATGGCATATGAGAAATTATAAGAATGTGAAATAAGGAATGAAACATAATTTGTGCATGATATGTATGATATGGGCATATGGGTTACTATGAAAGGGGAAGTGAATGTGGTGACTTCGGTCACAGTATCTGAATGTGGTGACTTCGGTTACATTATCTGAATGTGGTGTCTCATGACACAAAATATTATCAGGTGGCTATGCCATGAATTTTATAAGGGCGATGAGCACGTCGACTGCTGCGACTCCCTTCGATGATGTGTAGCGGATGGAGGGTTGACTTAGTAGTCCCCACGGTGTGATGGTTGGTACAGGTGATGTGTAGCGGATGGCTATCTCGGTTTGGGTTTGGGTTTGTATCATAATATTCAAATGCTATATGTACATGTATGATTTGATATGCCTGGATTTGTTAGGACTTAGTGTTGGTTATACACATTGAGTCTATTTGACTCACCCCGTTGTGGGAACATTTTTCAGGTGACGCTTAGTGATGGACCGGGTCGGCAGGAGCTTAATGGTGGCCATGCTCAGTTTGGGATTTTATTTAATTTTGGACATGTTATATTTTAAATACTTTGAATTTATTTCGGGTTTTAAATTTTGATGTAATAAGGCCATAGTATGAACTGTTTTATGCATGCTTTTTATTTGATTTTTTTTATGTTACGAATTTTTCTATTGAATTAAAGATTAAGTAAATTTATTTTAAAAGTAAACTCTAAATGCTCTGGTCACCCTAAAACAAATGGTCTTCAATATAAGCATAAACTTGTTTCCAACTCGAGCCCAATCCAAAAATAAATTTTCCTTTAAAACCACCCAAGTTTTCCAAAATAACAAACGGATTTGAAAATGTTTTACTCGAGGAACATACCAGATTCGGTCGAGACTCGTGGGCCGGGTTTGGGGTGTTTCAGTGATAACAAGGATAAGGTTCAAAGATCGCAAGCGGGGTAGGATCGTTAGCAAGGGTAAGTGTACTCAACTCGATGGTGGATTAAGTGAATGCCCGAATGTGTGTGTGTGATCTATAGGGTGACTTTTGAGGATTATGAGTCACTCGAATTTTTAATGATGTATGTGTGAGTGCAGATCTAGGGGATACTCGTGATTAGTAGCTAAGGAAAGACTATTAGAACCCGATGGCACACGGTAAGGTTACGATAATGCTTCGGCTTTTGAGTAAATATTTTGATTAAGTACGAGTGGTTGATTGAAGGTTGGTAGGTTGTAGGTTCAAGGATAAGGATAGAATAGCACGTCGCGGTTACCAGGTGTGTACAAACACTATACACACATGAAATCGGCAATGCCGAAAAGCTGAAAGTGGCAAAATGGGCCGGTGGGCCCTGAGGCTAAGTTTGATGAAATGGATTAATTTGAATATATGAATTGGATTAGGCATGCATGTACATGATCTGGATTTGTTTTGGGCCTAATGGGTCATATGACTGAGATTTGCGCATAGTGGGCCATAAGAATGTGATGTGGCCATTATGGGTTATATGAACGTGAAATGGGTTGATGGGCTTTATGGGGACGTAGACTAGTATGCTAGGGTTTTATGGACTTTAGGCTTAGTACTAAACAACTCTTAAACCGCATAGGACTTTCTAATAATCAAACATCTCTGTGGACAAGTCCCTAGGTTAAAGTGTGGTAACGGTCATGTGCATGTCTAGGATTGGAACTAAGGAGAGCTTGGTACTTAAGCGGCCCTAGCGACCCACCTCCTCTTCTCTAGAATCCTACCTAGTGCATAGTGTCTGTTCACTTTAGCCGCAAGGACTTGGTAATGGGACAAATTTCATAACAAAAACCCGAGAGGGACCAAATACCCCTATGTTTGTAAAATTAGTAAAATACCCCTGATTTGTAAAAAATACTAAAATACCCTTAGTTTGAAAATTACCAAAACATCCCAAGATTTGTAAAATCACTAAAATAACCATGAATAGTGAAATTACCAAAATCCCCTTGGTTTGTAGAATTACCAAAATATCTTTGATTTACAAAATTTCCAAAGTACCTCTGTTTTGCAAAATTACCTAAATACCCCTGTAGAGTATATTTATAAAAATACCCTTGGGTTGTGAAATGAAGAGAATACCCCTATGTGATAAGTATGAGTTTTGTGGATGTTATTCATATGCATGTTACATTTATATGATATTTTGATTAGGATGCATATGGGTGGAAATTATGGTACGGAGGAAGATTTGAGTATCGCATTGTCGCTAGACGACCATGGATCCACCGATGGCTTTAAGCCCATTATATGATTAGCAGCTTTGCTGCAACGTTGAGTAGTGCCACTGTGAGTGCTACCTTTAGTGTGTAGAGGATGGGTGGGTCGATTTAGAAATCCCTACAGGTGTGTAGGGTTGGAAGGGAAATGGTGTGTAACAGATGTATTTTTTGGGGAGGGTTTTGTATTGCCTTGTTTTTCATATGATATGATGTGATATGAGGTCATTGTGAGCCAAGGTCACAAGCATAACTGAAACCTCATCACTTACTTAATACTTGATAATCTCAATACTTACAATCTCAATATTAAATAAGCCTTAAATGCATACCTGTACTCTTTCTTCATGTTCTCACCTTGTCATTTCTTTGACTTACTCTTTGGATTACTCGGTAACCTTTTCCTTTTTGAACTTACCATTGCCATGTCTTGACATGGTCTTACGTGGTATCCTTGCCTTATGAACTCACCAATGCCATGCCTTGGCATGGTCTTACATGGGACCTTTGCCTTATAGTAACTCATCAATGCCATGTCTTGACATGGTCATACATGATTTCCTTTCCTTATAGAACTTATCAATGCCATGCCTTGGTATGGTCTTACATGATATCCTTATCTTACCAAATGCCATGTTCCAAACATGGTCTTAGATGGTATCCTTGTCTTACCAAATGCCATGTTCCAAACATGGTCTTACATGGTATCCTTGTCTTAGTGCCAATGGCACATCTTGATGTGGTCTTACATGGAATCCCTAATCAATGTCGATGCCATGTCTTGACATGGTCTTACACGGGATCCTTGCCTTACCAATGCCATGTCTTACATGGTATCCTTAACCGTCAATTCCTCCTTAAATGCCATGTTATGAACATGGACTTTTCCATCATTTCTTCCTTAATTGCCATGGTATAGCCATGGACTTTGAGATATCAATACCTTGTCCAGTCATAGCTGAAACATACTTGCTCAAATTCTCAAGGTTAGTCTCATAAATCAATAATAACATTACTAATAACAATAATTGCATAATAATAAAATGCTACTCAACTTACATACTTACATTCTCAATCTCATCATATCATCAACTTAACTTATTCTCATCAAACTATGCTAGTCATTACTTTCTTGTTATCATACAAAGCCATAATACAAAATATGGTCTTACATATAAATTATACAAGTTCTCTTTCCAATATCGAATCATTATCGAACACTAATCATTATATTTGAAACTCAATACTATAGTATTTATGGCCAAAATATTAATTTATCATTCAAATATGCATAATTAAATTCTTATTAAACATATGAACTTACCTCGATACCAAAACGGTCATTTTACCAACTATCTCGATTTTCGATTTTCCTCCCGTTCTAGGTCCAAATCTCGTTTTTAGGGGTCATAAAGCTTGGAAAGCTTGAAAGCCCTATCCATGGATTCCCACATGTTAAATTCGGCCTAAGCTTGAAGATGGACAAATTTGGCATTTAAATTTTGTTTTTAATTCATTTAATTCACTAAATTACCAAAATACCCCTTAAAAAATCTTTTGAAACATACCGATCCATGTCCATTTTTGTCCACAAACTTAACCAATGGTCTAATTATCATTTAAGGACCTCCAATTTAAAATTTCATAACAATTGGACACCTTTAACATGTAGAACTCAACTTTTGCACTTTTTACAACTTTGTCCTTTTAACTAAATTGAGTGCCCAAACGTCAAAATTTTCGAATGAGAGTTTCATGAAATCAATCCGTCAAATTGTAGACCATAAAAATATAAATAGAATAAATTTATCAACATTGAATTTGTGGTCCTGAAACCACTGTTCCGACTAAGCCTAAAATCGGGCTGTTACAACCAAAACATCCTTAGATTTGTGAAATCACTAAAATAACCCTGATTTGTGAAGTTACCAGAATACCTTTGGTTTGCAGAATTACCAAAATATCACTGATTTCCAAAATTTCCAAAGTACCTCTGTTTTGAAAAATTACCTAAATACCCCTGTAGAGTAGATTTACGGAAATACCCTTGGGTTGTGAAATGACATAAAAACCCCTATGTGATGAGTATGAGTTTTGTGGATGTTATTCATGTGCATGTTGCATTCATATGATATTCTGATTAGGATGCATATGGCTAGGAATTATGGTACGGAGGAAGATTTGAGGATCGCATAGTCGCTAGACGACCATGGATCCACCGGTGGCTTTAAGCCCATTATATGATTAGCAGCTTTGCTGCAACATTGAGTAATGCCGCTGTGAGTGCTACCTTTAGTGTGTAGAGGATGGGTGGGTCGATTTAGAAATCCCCACAGGTGTGTAGGGTTGGAAGGGAAATGGTGTGTAGCGGGTGGATTTTTGGGAAGGGTTTTGTATTGCCTTGTTTTTCATATGATATGATGTGATATGAGGTCATTGTGAGCCAAGGCCCAAGACCACTGATTTTGATAGGGCTGAGGCTAATGTGATAATTATATATTGAATTGAATGCCAAGGGTTGTACACACTGAGTTTCGAAACTCACACCCTTTTATTTGATGTTTCAGGTGATCCTCGAAAAATGGCTCGATGTGGGAGAAGACTCGGAGATGGCCGCACTACAAGATGTTTAAATTTTTATTTATTTGTTTCAAAAGACATAGTTTTAATTGTTTATTTTCGTTGGATGTAATAAAGCCTTGTACTCGGTTTTGAGTTTAGACTTTGGGTTTTGTTGTTTCAACTGTTTACTTAATTATTAAACCTAAGTAAATTTCTTACGTTTAAACTTGGTTTGCGAAGTACTTAAAATTATAAAATGGTTTTTTTTATTACTTAACAAGACTCAAGGATTTTGGGCTTTTGGGCCTTAAATTTTTAATTAGCAAAATCGTTTGAATTATGCCTTTGATGTGACACGTCAGATTCGGGCCTAACTTCTAGGCCGGGTTTGGGGTGTTACAACGCACAACATTACATTCATTATTACAACATGAAGTACGTCATATACCAATTCGTCGATACAGATCCATATCATTCATTTAGAAAACATACTTACAAACATTGATATAATTGTATAGCCATATACATGCAACACATTTCCAATTAGCAACGATAGTATATTACCAGAAAACTTAACCTAAGCTCGATGCAGAACATACAAGTAACACAATAACTCGAACAACACCCAAATAATGGTGTACATAAGCTCACCTGCTGTCCTTCCTCCCCGCCAACTTAGCTTTTCTAATAGCCAGAGTCTCCTCCAACCTGGTTAGCTAAGCATGAAAACCAAATATGTCAGTTAAATCAAAAGCATTCATGCTTTAAAATCTAGAATCAAGAAACTTACAAAAACCCCTAACTTATATTTTCCTCAAATCCACGAGTACAGAAAAGATTAAGAATCTTACCAATTCTTCATATTCTCATCTTTCCAGACTAAATCCTCATATTCATTGTTCCATGTAGAGTGTAAAATCCCAAACCTGGCCTATACGTTATGGCCCAATATCAAAGATTACATTGGCCACTAGAATGGCACAAAAAGATTTTGTATTTTAAATCATACTTGAAAACTATTTGCCTTTTTAATTCAAAACTTTTTAAGTTGGTTCTTTTCCTTTCTTTTAAGAAAACATATTTAATTTTAAAATCAAGTGACTTTAAAAATTCATTTGTAAGGATTACATATTTCTAAAAAAAAACTAAGTTGTATTTTATTAGAAACTTATTTTCAATATTGTAGCAAAAATTTAGTGCTAAAATCATTTTTCATTAAAAACCAGTGTTTCATGCATAATCATTAAAATACCGAATAAGCAGTTTAAATCTCAAAATCATGCAAAAATGAAATAAAAATTCCAAAAATAAAGTCTCATGCCATAGTCCATAAGGAAAAATGTTATAGTCCCAAAAATAATTAGTTTAATAAATTTTAAAATACTTTAAATTAAAAATCATCGGAGAAGCTCCTCTAACAACCGCATCCAACTCCTAACCTATGTGGTTATCTGCAAAATCAGATAACTAAAAGGGTGATCTATAAAACACAGTGTGACTCGAAGTCAATAGTTTCATAAAAATAGAGTTTATATGTAACATACCAATAAATTTAACACCCATCACCCGTATTGAACGTCGGAATAGGGTTACGGAGCATTACCGGACTTACGAAACAATTAAATTTCTATTTAACATACAATTGTTCAATTCAATCATTCATCATTCAATCTCAATCGAATTGTCCCTATTTATAGGCTACGAGGCCTTAAACATGTTTTGGGAGTGGTTCAGGACTAAACCGATAACTTAGGAAATTTTTCAACACTTAACAATTTTTTTTTTCAACCAGGGGACACACGCTCGTGTACCAGGCCGTGTGCTAGGCCGTGCCAAACCTATAGGGTATACTGACTTATACAACACAACTAAGTTATGCGCCCGTGTGCTAGGCCATGTGCCAATTAGGGGGTATACTGACATGTGCCACACGGCCAATCACACGCCTGTGTGAGAGACCATGTGGAGCATACTGACTTCACTTCAAATTCAACACCAAGGGACACACGGCTATGTATCATGATCGTGTGTTGTACGAGCCTGTTTATGGTCAAATCAGAATAGTGGTTTTGGAACCACAAATCTGAGGTCAAAATATTTATTTTATTATTATTTTAATGTTTACAGCATGATTGAGTGATTGTGTGAAAATTTCATTAAGAAATTTTATTGTTTGATTGGTCAATTTGATAAAAAGGACTAAATCGCGTAAAGCGTAAACTTGAGTTCTAATAGCTAAAGGTGTTTGATAGCTATAGAATTTTAAAGATAAGGTCCTTATGTTGTAATTAGATCGTCAATTGTGTGAGTGGACTTTTATGGACATTATATATGTTGTTTTAATGGTTTATTAACAAGGTTAAAATGATAATTTTGATAATAAAGGTTAATTAAATTAAACAAAACATTATTATCATATTTTATGCTCATCATCAACCGGAAGTTAGGGAAAAGAAGAATCCATTTCTTTTCTCTTCATTCGGCTATGCTATGTTTGCCAATTAAGGTATGATTTTTGTCCCATTTTTAATGATTTTTATGTTTTTGAGTTCGTTTCAGTTAGTACTAGCTAGCCTAAGGACTAATTTGTAAAACTGTTAAATATTTTGAATGTTTCCATTGATGAATATGTATGATTTTTGATGATTGATGATCGATTTTGAATGTTTGTTGTTATATAAATAAGTTTTGTAAAGTGATTTTGAGTAAAAATGCAAAATAGGGATTAATTTTTGAAAATATGAAAATGTGTGGTTAAATGTGTGAATAAATGAAATTACAATAAGCTTTGGGTACTAAATTGCACTTTAGCACTGCGTTTCATCCATAAACGGATGGTCAATCCTAGTGAGTTATTCAGATACTTGAAGATATGTTACGTTGTTGCATTCTTGAGTTTAAAGGTAGCTGGGAGAAATATCTACCACTGATTGAATTTTCTTACAACAATAGCTTCCAATCGAGTATTAAAATGGCATCGTACGAAGCTCTATATGGTCATAAATGTTGAACACCATTGTACTGGACAAAGCTTAGTGAGAACAAGATTCACGGGGTTGATCTGATCAAAGAGATTGAAGAAAAAGTGAAAGTAATTCGTGATAGTTTAAAAGTAGGTCCGAATCGACAGAAATCGTACGCAGACTTAAAACGGAAAGATATTGAGTTTCAGATCAGGGATAAAGCATTTTTGAAAGTGTCACTGTGGAAAAAGATATTATGGTTTGGTCAGAAAGGGAAATTGAGTCTGCCATTCATCGGATCGTATGAGATTACTGAGCGAGTTGGGCCAGTGGCATTTCGACTATATTTACCATCTGAGTTAGATAAAATAATAATGTATTTCATATGTTGATGCTTCGACGATACTGATCCGACCCTTCACATGTTATTTCCCCGACTGAGGTTGAAATTCAGTCTGACATGTCATATGCTGAAGAACTAATTTGAATTTTCGATCATGAGAACAAAGAGCTGAGAAATAAGAGAACCGCATTAGTAAAAGTATTATGGCTTCGACACGGGGTTGAAGAAGCTACGTGGGAAACTGAGGAAGCTATACGAATACAGTTCAGATTTTCAGGGATGAAAATCCCTAAAGAGGAGAGTTGTAATAGCCCGTTTCTGGTCAAATTGGAACAGTGGTTTCGGAACCATAAGATTGACGTCAAAATATTTATTTTATTATTATTCTAATTTTTTCAGCATGATTGAGTGATTGTGTGAAAATTTCGTTAATAAACTTTATCGTTTGATTGGTCAATTTGATAAAAAGGACTAAATCGCGTAAAGCGTAAAACTTGAGTTCTAATAGCTAAAGGTTTCTAATAGCTACAGAACCTTAAAGGTAAGGTCATTATTTTGTAATTAGACCATCAATTTGTGGGAGTGGAATTTTATGGACATTATATATGTTGTTTTAATGGTTTATTAACAAGGTTAAAATGGTAATTTTTATAATAAAGGTTAATTAAATTAAACAAAACATTATTATCACCTTTTATGCTCATCATCAACCGAAATTTAGGGTAAAGAAGAAGTCATTTCTTTTCTCTTCATTCGGCTATGCTATGTTTTCCAATTAAGGTACAGTTTTTGTCTCGTTTTTAATGATTTCTATATTTTTGAGATCGTTACAGCTAGTACTAGCTAGCCTAGGGAGTAATTTGCAAAAATGTTAAAGATTTTGAATGTTTCCATTGATGAATATGTATGATTTTTGATGATTGATGATAGATTTTGAATGTTTGTTGTTATATAAACAAGTTTTGTAAAGTGATTTCTATTAAAAATGCAAAATAAGGATTAATTTGTGAAAATATGAAAATGTGTGGTTAAATGTGTGAATAAATGAAAAAAATGGGCTGTTAGGGGCCTTAAGGTAATTCGGCTAAGCATGGGATTGTACTAAATTGCATCAATTTACAATTTTATGTGACAAGGACTAAATTGTAAAAATGTGAAACTTTGGGGGTAAAAGTGTAAATGTACCCAAATGTGTTTTTTGATTAAATTGAATAAAGTAGTGATTGAATTAGTCGAATTTGTTATTATATAGATCAAGAAAAATGGAATTTAGACCTAGATCGGGGGAAAACTAAAGTTATAGACTAAATGACCCCGATTCGCCGTTTTAGCATCCGAGGTAAGTTCGTACATAGTAAACATTGTTACAATCATGATTTTAATGCTTTGATATTGCATAAATTGTATATACGAGACTACGGTCATGTTCGAAAATAAATCGACTATGTTAGCACTTAGTGTGCGAAACATCAAGTAAGGCACTTAGTGTGCAAAATTATAATAGCTTCGGCTATGCGATGGTACTTAGTGTGCGAAACATCGAGTAAGGCACTTAGTGTGAGGAATTATAATAGCTTCAGCTATGCGATGACGCTTAGTGTGCAAAACATCGAGTAAGCCACTTAGTGTGTGGAATTATAATAGCTTCAGCTATGCAATGACACTTAGTGTGCGAAACATCGAGTATTCGACAGTGTTATGGGAAGGTAGTTCGTTATGAATTTGTACAAGTATGTACATGTAAGTATGAAGTTCAAATAAAAAAAGGGTTATGACTTTGCATATAAGTATATGAATAAGCTTGTGGAAGGTTTGATATTATCATGAATTCTACATTAACTTATTCAAATTGATGATTTGTGTTCTATGAATTGTTGAGTATATTTAGTACGAATTTACTAAGCTTTCTAGCTTACTTTATTTCTTTTTCCCGTGTACGAATTTACTTTATTTAGTATGAATTTCGAGAAATCAGATATCCATCGACTTTTTATTTATTCAACCAGGATTTAAACACTTTTCAAGCATTATCAGGCATTTGTTTATTTCATACCTCCGTAACATTTATGTAATTCGAGTAAAACACATTCCACATTCATGTCACGCATATAAGTAACATTTTATTCATTTACCATTTTATTGGGCATTTTCATTTATCAGGCTATATTGAGTAGGTGATCGTTTCACATATTTATGACATTGATAAAATTCATGAACACACCATTTAAATCAAGCATAAAAACATATACAATTTAGCTACACAAACTTACCTCGACCAAGGTTCGTGTACATAGAATCTACTAATCCGACATTTTCCTCATTCATCGTTCTAACTCAGAATTCGGTCTATCCGTATCTATAAAAGTAGATTTAACATTAATTTATCACATTTCACGTTCAAGTGGACTCAATTTTCATCTAGGAGAAATTACCATTTTGCCCCTAACTTTTCCATAAATTCAATTTTCGTCCCTAGGCTCGGAAAATGAAACTTGTGCAAAGTACTCCCTATTCCAAGCCTAACCAAAGCCCCATTACAAAATTTACAGCAGATGTATTCATAAAATTTCAAAATTTTTCCTTCAATTTCACAAGTTTACATTTTATCCCTAAATCATGTTTTCATCAAAAATCATTTTGTAAAAGTTGTTTATCTATCAATAATATTTCATTTTATACCATAAATTTCTAATTTCTAGCATATACATCCACGACCCAGTTTTCATACTTTGATAACTTTTCAAATTAGTCCCCCAAATACATAGTTTAGACTATCCCTATTCAAAAAAATATAAAAATCATTAAAAACGAGACAAGGAAACTTACCCAATTAGGCCTTGAAAGCTTCTTTTCTCTCACCTAGGGTTTCCATGTGTTTTTAGGTTGAATATGACATAAAATAAGATGATATCTTTTATCATCTTTTTAATTAATAAGTATTTTGCTATTTTTAATTTAGTCCTTGCCTTTTTTCTATATTTCCATGGATGAGTCACCAAGAAAAAATCTACATACTTTTCTTAATGGTCTAATTACCATATAAGGACCTCTAGTTTTGAATTCTATAGCTATTCAATCCTTATAGCTACTAGAATTCAACTTTCGCATTTTATGCGATTTAACCCTTCTTGTAATTCAGTACTAAATCGATAAAATTTCGTACCAAATTTTTACATGTTGTATCTATCATAATACAGACCATGTAATAAAATAAAATAAATTTTATTTTTGGCTCAAATTTGTGGTCCTGAAGTTTGGGCTATTACAACTCTCCCCTCTTACGAAATTTTCGTCCTCGAAAATTTTACCAGTAAAAAGATTCAGACATTACTCTCTCTCATGGTTTCCTCCAATTCCTAGGTAGCTCTTATAGCTCCCTTTATATCATGTCACTGTCAGAAAAATTTACTAAAGCTACCTTTTTATTTCTCAGCTTTTCTCTCCTAGTACCAAAATTTCAATCAATCTGTTACTGCAAATTGTGTTAGGCTAAATTTAACATTTATCATAGCCATAACGGATGATGGGTCTGATCGATACAGTCATAACACATATACTCATAAAACATTGTGAATTTTGTAGAACTATAATAATAGTATCAATAAATATGCAACAGGTCCAATTCTTTTCAATAATCTGGCATGACTCGATAAATCACGGACTTAATTTGCCTTTACAGCCAAACCGGGGAACTATTTTCCATGGCGAAGCTTTCAAATTATTTTATCGCCAATTTGAAACTTTAGTTCTTTTCATTTTAGATCCATACCAGATTTCTAATGATAAAATTCTTCTTTTAATCTGTTTCTAATCATTTTCACCTTTCTTCGGTTTCAAAGAATCAAACCAACTACATGTATCTTTTCTCACTGAATTTAATCCAAAACACTAACATTTTAAACTTGTGACCATATAAACCCTCATACGATAAACTTTTATACTTGACTGTTAACTGTTATAACAAGCAAATTCAACCAACAACAAATATTTCCTTTTCAATTACCTTTGAATTCAAGTTCACAATATCGAAGCATACCTTCCAAAATCTGAATCTATGTTTAGATTGATCATCTGTCTGAAAATGAAATATGATACTAAAATATAGTCGTATATCCAGAGTTTCTTGTAACTTGTTTTAGAATTTGAATATAAACTGTAGTTCTCTATCAGAAACAACGGAAGTTAGCACTTCATGTAATCTGACAATCTCAAAAACAGGTAATTCAAGCAATTTATCAAGTGAGAAATCCATTCATACCAGGATAAAATGTGCAGGTTCTCGAACAATCTACAATTCCACAATTCATATCTTCTTTTTAATGGTCAGGGAAAATCCTGATATAAAATTCATAGTAACTTTGTGCCATTTCCATTTCTGTATTTTCACTACCTATAACCATCTTGAAAGTATCATCTCTATCTTGTTAATACAACCAACATTTAAATATAGATACAGAAATACCACATTTCATGTAACACCCCAAACCCAACCCAAACACCACGACCGGATCTGGCATGTTACTAGGAAAAAGGTGTAAAATGAATTTTTATTCTGAATGTAAGAAAGTACCGTAAGTTTGAAAACTTATCGCTTGAGGTGTGGTTTTGAAAATAGTGGTTTGTATGTAACACCCCAAACCCGGCCCACGAGTCCTGACCGGATCTGGCATGTCACTGCGGAGAAACGTTTGAAAATATTTTTGACTTAAGATAAAACATTAAAATTTGTCGTCTTTTGAAAACCATGTCCATTTAAAATTATATGTAAAACTTTGATGTTACAAAATATCCAAATTAAAACTTTATTATTTACTTTTAATATATGAGTTGCCGAAATTGAAAACATTTCCCGAATAATAATTTAATCGACAATCCAATTTAAAACATAGCAAAATCCGTAAATATCTCAAATGGCCCTTATTACAATAATAATTTAATCAAAAGTACTTAAAAGTAAATGAATATAATAAATAAACTATCTTCTGCATGGGCCACCTCGTATCTGCTCCAAACCGGTCCAAGCTTTATGCATTACCTGAAATGTTGGTAAAAATTTGGGTGAGTCAATAGACTCAGTACATAGTTATTACACATGTCCCCATACATATGGGCTTGGCCCATATCCACACAGTCTATACACTTAAATATGCAATTATGAAGCCCAACCCAGCCTAGGGTCCATCCGTTACACCAACCTTAGCAGACTCCCTACCCAAGGCCGTGGCTAATCCACCACCGATCACATCGTGATCCACATGTTCTACCTTGGCAGACCTGCTACTCAAGGCCGTGGCTGAGCCACCGATCCCGTAGGGATCCCACATATCAATCAGTCCACGGTGATGCATAAAGCTATCAACCGCCGAGATGTGTCACCTAGCCAACACCTCCCTTGATGAAGCACATTGCTACCATCAAGCGCTAATATAGCACAAGGCTAACATTAGACCACGTACATAAATATGTACACCCTTTCCTTCAATTTTCACATCCCAAATCCCCATGCACATATATGTATCATGACAGATTAATAATTGGAGTAAGTATACATCACATGCTTAACACCATTTCACATATTCATCAATAATCATTTAGTATAGTAAATCACTAACCTGACTATTCGATCACCCACCACGGGTATTCACACTCTTAGCCCTTATTTCGGCTATCATTCATATCATACCACATATTTATAAACATAGTACATGCACACAACAGGAGAAAAGTGCGATAACTACGCACCTGATTAGCACAATTAACTAAATCCCGAACCCACGTTTAGCGATTTGCACCCTCGCGATTGTAGAACTCCTTCCTTACGAATCTAAATCCCGAAACCGCTCTTTGTCTTAGAAGTTGTCAAACTCCCTGCTTATCCATTGTTAGGATCGACTATTAGTAATAATCCATGAGAATGGCCCTTGGCCGAAACTACATAGGCTTACCTTGATGAATCGAATCCCGGAAGAACCCTTTAGTGCTTCCTTCCTTCGGCTACACACAAAAAGGACACACTTAATGGCACCAAGACATTCGGCCATGCTCTAAAAATCAAGGCCT
This sequence comes from Gossypium bickii, assembly GCA_025503065.1. Lineage (NCBI taxonomy): Eukaryota > Viridiplantae > Streptophyta > Magnoliopsida > Malvales > Malvaceae > Gossypium > Gossypium bickii. The sequence continues at coordinate 59,085,481 of CP106720.1, read as the reverse complement.
CACTCACTGGATTCATCACACAAAAAGAAACAAATCGAATACTTAAATACTTACCACTTATGATACTTCGGTCTCTAAAACTTGCGGCAGAAGAACAGAGAATAGAGCACCTTGTTATTGACTAAGGCTTAACAATTGAAGTTGGAATATTCGGCTGCCAAACAAGAATGTAGAGTTGACATTTGAGAGAAAGAAAAAGAGTATGGAAGGGGGTTGTATGAAATCGGCAATGGTGAAAGAATGGTGAAGTTTCGGCCTTAGCAAAAATAAGTGAGGAAAAGAGAGGATTTCTTAACTTTAAAATTGGGCAAGAGATACTAAAAGAGGAACAGTAATTTTCGGCACCTAATACTCCCCCCACATGAAAAAAAACCCATATTCGGCCACTTTATCTTTACTTATTAAATCCCTATTTAATCTCCTATTTTATCCTTATATCACCTATTTAAAAACAAATAAAATAAAGGCCACCCTTATCACCTAATAAATAAAAATAAAGTCCAGCATTAATCCATTATCCCACTGAATTTGAAAACACAACCAGCTTTATCCATTTGAAGATCCCATGTGCCGACCAATTCCTTCTCTCCCCTTTCACGCCAGCATGGAAAAATAAAAACCCCAACTGCAGCTTCCATGGTTCGAACATGGGACCTGTTGGGACAAGCGACCAGGTAGCGCCCCAGGCCATTCGGCCAAAGCGTTATTTTGTGCCATAAACGCGCCAAGCCCTACTTCCTTAGTTCCTTCCTCTTTAACGCCAAAAGGAAAAATAAAATCCCCACTTGCTGCCGCCGTGTTTCGAACCCGGGCCCTCATTGGCGTTACTTCCAGGCCCTTAAGTGGCGCATGGGAGCCACTTTACCAGGCCAACACTTGTGTCCAAAAATGCCGAAAATTATTCTTAAGGCCTCCTTAGCCCAATTCCCTTTTTACACTTAAAAATAATATTTCTTCTATAGCTCGGGCCTACACTTAGCTTATCACTAGCACCTAAAATACCTCAATTAACACCATGATGACCACACTTATGCAAAATAATTTAATAAAATTTTACCCCTATTTCAGGATATTACATTGTAGTTTAAGGAAAATTTCTGAATTTAGTTAAATTATATTTGTTATCCTTGTTGGTACTTGAGAAAAATCGGTTGTTTTACGTACTCATGTTTTGAAAACTCCATTTATTGATTTCTTCCATGTTAAAGTATAGTAATGTCATAATAAAAATTTAAATAATAAAACCAACTTAAAGATCCAAAATTTACCAAATTTATACTGACCTTATTACATATTCCAAATATCCCCAAAAGAAAATAGCAATTAATAGTTTGAAATAAAGTTTACTAAATTAACTCCTGCATGGCCACCTTGAGTCCGTTCCAACCCAGTCCAAAGACTCATGAGCTACCTGATAACACGCAATACGACGCTTTCTATGTCGACACTATCACTAATGGAAACCACTGCTATCTGTTTGCTACTCTATTCCGAAGCCGGCCCACAACCCGGTGGCCAATCTCAGATTGCTGACACCGCTCGCTTCTTAAACTTAGGGATTGGGTTCACGGGTTCAATCCCCTCCTTCGCCTGATCGGTACTTGAAATCCCAAAAGGGATAGGGTTCAGAAAATCACGATTTTCGGCTTAGGGATCTAGACGATTCGATCTTAATACAGAAGATTCGGCTAATCCTAATAGATTTCGGCACTTATCACCCTAGAAGAAGAATTTCAGCCAAGGTTAGGGAAGAGGATTAAAGAGTTGCAAATTAAACAAAGAGGTATATAGGTGAGATGTGGGAGTTTCGGCTTTTGAGAAGATCAAAAGAAAAGATGGTGCAAAGAAATCTATGGGGATTCTGCTTATAGGGAAAGAATCGAGGAGAGAATGAAGATCATAGAACATTCGTCCATGGCATAGATATGGAGATGAAAAATGGAGTTAAGGGTTTCAACTTTTGAGAAAGAGATGATTGAGAGAAGAAGAGTAAAATGGAAGGAAAAGAAGCAATAGAACCGGTAAAGAAGAATAATGATTTCGGCAAGACTTGGGGTAGATTCGGCTATGGCAGAAAAATGTAAAGAGAAGGAATGCTTAAGGGGGTTTCGGCTCACACTTGGAAAAGAAGAAAAAGAGAATGGATGAAGACCCTAAATGTCGAAAATGAACAAAAGGTACTCACCTGACTACTTCGAATTCTGGCACTCACTAACCAAAAGTCAAAAATCCACACTTTGAGAACTAAAATCTATGCTGAATACACAGGATTTCAGCACACCTTAGCCACTCCAAAATCGATTCCCCCCTTTAGTGTTTGAAATTCGGCCAACACAATGCTTAGATGTCCATCCCTTCTTTTCCTCCACAAATTTCTCCTGATCACTCGTTTGAAATATTTTAAATATTTCAAACTCCACTTTTTCCTCCTTGCCATCCGTTCAAACTTTTTGACTCAGTCCACCCTCTATCCTGAAGTGTCCCAGTCAACCTCTGCCTCTGCTCTCCCTGACGCCAAAAAGGACCCCAAAAATGAGCTCCTCACGACTTGAACTTACTCCCTCTTCTACTCTTGTGGCATCACCTTCCAACCCTTATGTGGCGTCACTTTGCCACCTTGCCAACACCTTACTTGTGTCAACCACACACCAACATAATCACTTAAGTCCCCTTTCAACAAGCTCCTCCCCTAAAGTGCTTGAAAGGAAAATTTCAACCAAGACTCTGACTTTTCCTTAAGTCATTCTTGGACCCTGAAATACCCTAAACTCACATGATAAACCTAACTTTCACACACAACACATAAAATGCAAAGGCCTCAATTCAGGATGTTATAGTTCTACCCCCTTAAAATAATTTTGGCCTCGAAATTACCTGATCAAAAGAGATGAGGGTATTGCTGTCGCATCGCCTCCTCTGGCTCCCACGACGCTTCTTCCGAACCATGGTTCCGCCACAAGACTTTGACCAAAGGAACTGATTTCCTCCGTAGCACCTTAACGTCTCATTCCAAAATCTGGATTGGTTCCTCCTCATAAGATAAGTCTGGTCTTAATTCAACTTCCTCGACTGATACCACGTGAGATGTATCCAAATGGTAACGTCTCAGCATTGAGATGTGAAACATGTCATGCATCTGCTTCAACTCTGACGGCAACTCCAACTGGTACGCTACTGATCCCACTCGTTTCAAAACACGATAAGGCCCTGTAAACCTGGGACTTAGCTTACCCTTACGTCCAAATCTCATCACCTTCTTCCAGGGTGAAACTTTCAGGAAGACTCGATAATCTACCGCAAATTCTATCTCCTTTCGCTTTAGATCTGCATACACTTTCTACCTGTCTGACGCCTCCTTTAATCGAGTTTGAATTATCCTGACCTTCTCCTCTGTCTCTGCAACCGTTTTCGAACCCAAAATATGACGTTCACCCAATTCCATCCAACAGGTAGGAGTTCGACACTTCCGCCCATACAATGCTTCATACGGCGCCATCTGAATACTAGCTTGGTAACTGTTATTGTACGCGAACTCCGCCAACGGTAAGAACTCTTCCCAACTACCTCTGAAATTGATGACACACCCCCTCAACATATCCCCCAAAACCTGAATTACCCTTTCAAACTGGCCATCTGTCTGTGGATGAAACGCCGTGCTAAAGTCCAGCCTTGTCCCCAAAGCCTGATGCAACACCCTCCAAAACCGCGACGTAAATCTCGGGTCCCTATCTGATATGATTGACACTGGTACCCCATGCAGCCTCACAGTTTCTGCCACATACAGCTTCGCCAACCTTTGAAGAGAATAGTCGACACGAACAGGTATGAAATGAGTGGACTTTGTCAACCGATCCACGATCACCCATACTGAGTCTTTCTTAGTAGGTGTAAGGGGTAGCCCACTAACAAATTCCATCGTGATTCTCTCCCACTTCTACTGTGGAATCTTCACCGGCTGCAACAACCTCGAAGGCAACTGGTGTTCAGCTTTGACTTGCTGACAAGTTAAACACTTTCCCACAAACTCCGTAACATCTTGCTTCAATCCAAGCCACCAAAATTATTCCCGTAGATCCTGATACATCTTACTTCCTCCAGGATGCATAGCGTAGGGGCTACTATGTGCTTCCTGAAGAATCATCTGCCTTAACTCCACATCCTTCGGCATGCAAACCTTTCCATGGAAACACAAAACTCCGTTGTTGTTCAAACTGTAATCTGCTATTCCACCATCTTGTACTTGCAGAAGTCGAGCACTCAAAACATCATCCGATAATTGTTTCTCTTCAACCTGACCTACCCATGTCGGCTTCACTTGCAGCTCAGCTAATAAACTCTCGTCGTCGTATAGACTAAGATGAGCGAACATCGCTCTCAAATCTAATATTACCTTTCGGCTTAACGTGTTTGCCACCACATTCACCTTACACGGATGATATTCAATCGAGCAGTCATAATCCTTCAACAGCTCTACCCACCTTTTCTGCCTCAAGTTCAGCTCCTTCGGAGTCAACAGATACTTTAAACTCTTGTGGTCGGTGTAGATAATAAACCTCTCTCTATACAAATAATGTCTCCACACTTTTAACGTGAAAACCACTGCAGCTAATTCCAGATCATGCGTGGGATAGTTAATCTCATGCGGTCTTAATTGCCGAGACGCATAGGCAACCACCTTCCCCTCCTGCATTAGCACACAACTTAACCTTGTGTGAGAAGCATCACAATACACTACGAAATCCTTCCCATCCTCTGGCTGAATTAAGACCGGAGACTCTGTCAAAATCCTTTTTAGCTTCTCAAAACTCTCTTGCTGCTTGTCCGTCCATAAAAAAGGTACCTTCTTTCTCAACAACTTGGTCAAGGATGCCGCAATTGAGGAAAAACCCTCGACAAACCTTCTATAATAACCCGCTAATTCCAAGAAACTTTGAATCTCCGCCACAGACTTAGGTGGTTTCCAATCCAGCACCGCCTCGATCTTCCGAGAATCTACTCTTATTCTTTCAGCAGATACCACATGACCCAGAAAAGCAACTTCTCTTAACCAAAATTCGCACTTGCTAAATTTGGCATACAATTTCTTCTCCCTTAAAATCTATAAAACTACCCTAAGATGCGAATCATGCTCCTCTTTTGACTTGGAGTATACTAAAATATAGTCTATGAACACTACTACGAACTGGTCCAAATAGGGTTGAAAAACCCAATTCATCATATCCATGAACGCGATTGGTGCGTTTGTCAACCCGAATGGCATTACTAAAAATTCATAGTGCCCGTAGCGAGTCCGGAAAACTGTCTTACGAATATCTGCTTCCTTTACCTTAAGCTGGTGATACCCGGACCTCAAATCTATCTTCAAAAAGATTGACGCCCCTCTAAGCTTATTCAACTGGCGGTAATCTATGCACATACGCATAGATTTATCTTTCTTTTTTACAAATAACACCGGTGCTCCCCATGGAGACACACTGGTTTGAATAAAATCGCGATCTAATAATTCCTAGATTTAAGCTTTAAGTTCAACCAGCTCCTTCGGTGCCATCCTATACGGGGCGATGGACACCGGAGTCCTACCTAGTAGAAGCTCGATTCCAAACCCCACCTCGTGATCCGGAGCCAACCCTGAAAGCTCTTCCGGGAAAACATCTACAAATTCCTTTACTATTCTGACCTCCTCCATGGTCGCTTCCTTTGCATTCAAGGCACTGACAAAAGTTAAGAAAGCCATGCACCCTTTCTTCACCATTCTTTCCGCCTTGAGAGTAGACACTACATTAGACAAGTAGTCTCTCCTCTCACCTATCACCAAAACTTCACCATCCTCGGGAGTCTTTAACATCATGCGCTTAGTAGCACAGTCCAAGTTTGCGCGATACCGTACTAACCAATCCATGCCTAAGATTAGGTCAAATTCCCCAAATGGTAGCTCCATTAAGTCAGCTGGGAACAGTGACCCCTAAACTTCTAAAGGCACACTCCTAAAGAGTTTATTTACCACTACCGATTGCCCTAAAGAACTAAGTACAGTCATCTCCCTAGAGGCAGTTTCAGGGTTCATATTCAATGTTCCAGACACCATACTAGCAATATAGGAGTGAGTCGACCCAATATCAATTAGTGCAGTAAAGGGTGACCCAAAAATGAGAAACGCACCCGTTATCACGTCTGGTGCATCCCCCTCTTCACGACATCTGGCTGCGTAAACTAACCCAGGCTGCCTTGCCTCATTACCCCCTGTTCCTATGCCTGGTGCTCCATGACCTCGGCCAAAACCATTCCCTCCTCGGTTAGGACTGCAACCTCTTGGCGTCTGTTGACCACCCCTTCCCGGCTGCACATCCCCCTAACCTACCATTCGGGCCCTGTTTATGTCTTATGGACAATTCTTAATCAAATGATCCTTTGACCCATACTTGTAGCACTCTTTATTCCTTCCCCAGCACTCCCCTGCATGTGACCTCCCACAATGAGCACACTGTCGAAATTGCCCCACAGTAGCTGGCGTAGTAACGCTGACAGGTCCCTCAACCCTAGGCTTTTTCTGGAAACCTCCCAATGATCCTGGCGGTCCATAACTCCTCTTATTCCTGCCTCTGTCCTTGTCTCTATTTTGCTTCTCAGATCGCTTTACTTCCTCAGCTATCTTAGCTTTTTCCACCAAAATAGCAAAGTCTCTCTCTCGCTGAGGAGCTATCAACACCTGCAGCTCGTCTCGCAGCCCATCTTCGAATCTCACACAATGCTCATAATTGGTTGCAACAATCCCTCGGGCGTACCGACTGAACCGCAAAAATTCTGCCTCATACTCAGCTACCGACTTACCCTCTTGAGCTAAATTCAGGAATGCCTTCCTCTGAGCATCTACATAACTGGCCCCAGCGTACTTCCCTTGAAACTTTATCTTAAAGAAATCCCAATCCACTCGGTCTGCCGGAGTACCCTCTCTGACGGTGAGCCACCACTGATAGGCTTCATCCCGAAGTAGAGAAACCGCGCCCTTCAGCTTCTCTTAAACTGTGCTGTCCAAGTCATCCATAATTCTCTCAACCGCCTCTAACCAGTTCTCAGCCACGTTTGGAGCTCCAGAGATACCCCTACATATTTTGGCTCCATTCGCTCAGAGTCGCTCAGGGATGGACTTCCGAGCTGCTGTTCCAGTGCTTATCCAGGCCACATGCTCCAGTACACGCAGCATTGCTTGCGATAGGGCATCATCTCCCCCAGTTTGGTCTTGCGATCCTGCTCCTGCCACAGGTGACTCCAGCACGTCGCCCTCAGGCTCATTTCTTGCTTCCGAGAATTCCGCTTCCGCATTCCAGCCCCTTCCACGGTCGCGTATGACACGTCCACGTCCTCTACCACTCATAGCTAACACTCCGCCCTTACTCTGATTATAAATTTTATGAGTCAGCATATCTTTCCACTTGTTTATTAACAAAAAGTTTTATGACATAGAGTTCTTAAGTTGTTCCTTCGTACAGCACATACATTCCTAAAGGGTTCTGTCTCTACAGTAAGTATTCTAAATTCTAATATCCACAACAATTCATCATATAACCACCTCATACAATTTATTTAACAGTCAGAAAACTTACCTGGTGGACCTGGGCCTGAATCTCGAATGCCATTCCTTCACGAGACCATTTCATGAATAAGTCCTTTTAGACTAGCTTAAATACATAATTTGAAAACGTTGTGACCCCCAAAACCCAAGGCCAAGTTTAAAATCTATGCTCTGATACCAAATTGTAACATCTCAAACCCAGCCCAAAGACCACGATCGGATCTGTCATGTTCCTATGAAAAAGGTGTAAAACGAAGTTTTATTCTGAATGTAAGAAAGTACCGTAAGTTTGAAAACTTATCGCTTGAGGCGTGGTTTTGAAAACAGTGGTTTGTAGTTGAAGTAAAACTTCTGAATTTAGTTAAATTCTATTTGTTATCCTTGTTGGTACTTGAGAAAAATCGGTTGTTTTATGTACTCACGTTTTGAAAACTCCATTTATTGATTTCTTCCATGTTAAAGTATAGTAATGTCATAATAAAAATTTAAATAATAAAACCAACTTAAAGATCCAAAATTTACCAAATTTATACTGACCTTATTACATATTCCAAATATCCCCCAAAAAAAATAGCAATTAATAGTTTGAAATAAAGTTTACTAAATTAACTCCTGCATGGCCACCTCGAGTCCGTTCCAACCCAGTCCAAAGAGTCATGAGCTACCTGATAACATGTAATACGACGCTTTCTATGTCGACACTATCACTAATGGAAACCATCGCTATCCATCATCTACTACTGCATTAGCCGCCCACAACCCGGTGGCCAATCTCGGACTGCTGACACCGCTCGCTTCTTAAACTTAGGGATTGGGTTCACGGGTTCAATCCCCTCCTTCGCCTGATCCGCACTTGAAATCCCAAAAGACATAGGGTTTAGAAACTCACAATTTCTAGCTTAGGGATCTAAACGATTCGATCTTAATACAGAAGATTCGGCTAATCCTAATAGATTTCGGCACTTATCACCCTAGAAGAATAATTTCGGCCAAGGTTAGGGAAGAAGTTGAAAGAGTCGCAAATTAAACAAAGAGGTATATAGGTGAGATGTGGGAGTTTCAGCTTTTGAGAAGATCAAAAGAAAAGACGGTGCAAATAAATCTACGGGTATTCTGCTTATAGGGAAAGAATGGAGGAGAGAATGAAGATCATAGAAAATTCGGCCATGGCATAAATATGGAGATGAAAAATGGAGTTAAGGGTTTCAACTTTTGAGAAAGATATGATTGAGAGAAGAAGAGTAAAACGGAATGAAAAGAAGCAATAGAACCGATAAAGAAGAAGAATGATTTCAGCAAGACTTGGGGTAGATTCGGCTATGGCAGAAAAATTTAAAGAGAAGGAATGCTTAAGAGGGTTTCGGCTCACACTTGGAAAAGAAGAAAAATAGAATGGATGAAGACCCTAAATGTCGAAAATGAACAAAAGGTACTCAACTGACTACTCCGAATTTGGGCACTCATTAACCAAAAGCCGAAAATGCACACTTTGAGAACTAAAATCTATGCTGACTACACAGGATTTCGGCACACCTTAGCCACTCCAAAACAGATTCCCCCTCTTTAGTGTTTGAAATTCGGCCAACACAATGCTCAGATGCCCATCCCTTCTTTTCCTCCACAAATTTCCCCTGATCACTCGTTTGAAATATTTTAAATATGTCAAACTCCACTTTTTCCTCCTTGCCATCCATTCAAACTATTTGACTCAGTCCACCCTCTATCCTGAAGTGTCCCAGTCAACCGCTGCCTCTGCTCTCCCTGACGCCAAAAAGGACCCCAAAAATGAGCTCCTCGCTACTTGAACTTGCTCCCTCTCCTACTCTTGTGGCGTCACCTTGCCACCTTGCCAACACCTTACTTGTGTCAACCACACACCAACATAATCACTTAAGTCCCCTTTCAACAAGCTCATCCCCTAAAGTGCTTAAAAAGAAAATTTCAACCAAGACTCCGGCTTTTCCCTAAGTCATTCTTGGACCCTAAAATACCCTAAACTCACATGATAAACCTAACATCCACACACAACACAAAAAATTCAAAGGCCTCAATTCAGGATGTTACATTTCATTCTGAGCTATTAATACATCTTTTTCAAATCATTATGCATTTTATCATTCCCCTGATAAACAGACATAGTACCACTGTGATCTTTCATGTAAAATTTTTAGTACAAGCTCTAATTTCTTCAGTACACAGACACTGTCTTTGAATAATAGACATTTACCAAATCTATTCTGAAATTTTGATTCAAAAATTATTTCACACTGTACTCATTTAACTCACAACTCTTTATCACTTTTCTGAGTTTCACTAATCTATTGTAGAGACACCAATTTAGCTATATACTCAGCTAAAATTAAGTTATTATTAGACAATCATAATCGATATCCATGGCTTACAAAGTATACAGATATTTTCTACTCAGAACATATGTAACTACCTTCATTCTTTCCAAGTGATATGCAATGATCAAATCATAATCTTTCAACATTTCAACCACATACACTATCTCAGATTCAAATCTTTTAGCAACATCAGATACTTTAAACTTTTATAATCGGTGAATATATGACATTTTTCACCAAACAAGTAATGTTGTCAGATTTCAGTACAAAAACAATAGCCGTTAATTTTAGATCATATATCGAGTAATTCTTTCCATGTGAATTTTTAACTATCTGAGAGTACAGCTATTACCTTGCCTTACTGCATCAGAACACAATCTAATCCCATTCAATAATACATCTCGGCAATAACAAACTCCTTACTCGATTCAGGTTGAACCAGGATTAATACTTCGGTCAATAGAGCTTTCAACTGGTCAAAACTTTACTAATATTTATCGGTCCATTCAAATCTTACCTCTTTTCTGTATTAACTAGATCATCAATGTAGCTATTTCAATTGTTAACATTGAAGCTTTGAATTTTTCCAAAGCCACAACTATAAAATAGAATTAAAACCATGGTGCTATAATATGACAAACATTTAAACTATATAGATAAAGCAACACTTCATTATCAATAGTGTACCTCAAATTAGAAGAGGGAAATCCGAAAGTAGCCTTAATAATGACCAATGCAGTAATTCAGTTTCTATAATCTGAAATCTCTATCACCAAATTTCATAATCGAGTCAATATTTATAACGGTAATAAATGTAATTTACCTCCAACCGATGAACATCTTTCACAGATAAACCATGTTTGAATAATAAAGAGATTGATGACATCTCATAGAAAATGCAAAAGAGAAATATCACACATACTTAGTAGAAACAACTGTGACAAAGATAATATAATTTGCATATTTGCAATTCAAGGCTTCAATCAGTAGAAGTAGTAAATAACATCATATGAACCTTATCATTAAATCTTATATCAATCATGATGAATTAGAAAGCCCAAGTATGATAGAGCAATACCACTCATGAATTAACCAAACTTACAGTAATTTCGTCTATCATAATTTACTAGCCTTTCAGTACGACAAATATTGTATCTATACATGCACAATTTCATATGCCATTGAGAATAACAGTTCTTATAGAGTACCAAAGAGATGTTTGTTGTAATATATCCAATTATCACAGCTGTATTCAAATATTGTTGCATATTTATCACTATTCCACTAACCCATAAAATCATCAATAATATTATATTATTCAACTCACTGAAAGAGTAAATTCAGAAGAATTTTCGGCTAATCCATTCTGTAAATATCATATCTAGATAAGTCAATTACTCATATATAACTTCTTCCTTAACAATAACATCACATATTCAAAATAATCTTCAGAAAAATCTGATATCACTTTAATACTGTCTTTACTTACTAACCCATTCTCATTTTGACTATATCATTAGTCTTTCAACCTTTGAACTCTTTAGTTCCACATTCACAAGCTTAATCCATATAAATCATGTATATACTCATATAACATAACATTTATAATTCTCATGTACTATAAAACATCTATCCATACCTTTTCGAATTCTATTTTATCATCAGTCACATTTTACTCAGATACTTCAATATCTCTTTCGGAGTCATCAGAATTAGCTCGGTTGGAAAGCATCTCTGTCTATTTGCCAAATAATTTTCATCAAAGTCTGGAGATATCACACTATCACAGGTTATATAATGGCATGTATTTCTAAACTCCACATATGCTACGTTCAGTCTGAGAACCGACTAAACTGTAACTCTGATACCATTAAATGTAAAACTCGTAACCCGTATCTGTCACAAGAATAAGGTTACGGAGCGTTACTAAAACTTTTCAAAGTATTTTTAGATAAATCATGTAACACCCCTAACCCGTAACCATCGCCGGTCTAAGGTTAAAGGTATTATCGAACAAAACAGAACCTTTTACGGACACTTCATAAATATAATTCAACGAATCAAATCAAAGTGTCCCTTGAATAGGTCAACGAGACCTTAAACATGCTTTAGAAAGGGCTCGGGACTAAACCGAACACATACAAAATTTTTGGAAATTTAAACATGCTATAGACATGCCCGTTTGTCTAAGCTGTGTCAAAATAGGGCATACATACTGACTTATCCACACGGCCATAGACACGCCCGTGTGCCTCACCTCGTGGTCGCTACTGACTTGCACCATAGGGCTAGTCACACGCCCGTGTGTCCAGACCGTGGTCGAGTCTAACTTGTTTTGAAACACAACAACGAAGGACACAGTCGAGCCACACGTCTGTGTGCTCAACCGTGTGGGCAACTATAGGCCAGCTTGCAAGGCCAAAATGTGACCCACACTTTGGGTCATTCCTACAAGCACAATTAACCACCAATCCAAGCATCAAAGGCAACCAAAACATACCAAAATGTACATCATTTCTAACCACTTATAAGCTTAATAAACACACCAACTTATAAGACATTTGGTTCAATCCAATCACATATTTTCAAAGTATAATACATCACAAACTTATCATCAATAATATTCTAACTATGCATCAATAAGTTTTTCATTCATATGACCATTTCATTTGCTATCAAGCTATACCAAAACTAAGCATCATAGGACATGACTAGTCATTCATAACACATCCATTTATCTAGCCAAATCACATGGCTATGTACATATCTCAAACATATTCCAAAATAACTAGCCTATACATGCAATATTTAGCTAAATACACATTCAAAAGTACCAAAATAGAGATTGATAGTGTGGTGATAATCCTCGACGATTCCCAAGCCTTTCGTGGCTTCAACTATCTATAAAACAAAGCAAACACACACAAAGTAAGCTTTCAAAAGCCTAGTAAGCCATATACAAATAAACTTAACATAAAATACACATAATCATAAAATACAATTTTCATGTATATACCTCAATTGCTAATTCATAACATTTTCTTTGGCTCATTTGTTTAGCCATAGTTTACCAACACATCATATCTCAAAGCATCCCTTTTACTCATATCATAGACATACATATAACACATTTTATCATATTACATCAATGCACATATTTCTCTTTTGCAAGTTCATAATACTCACCTTTCATGCTTAAACAAAGCATATACATCAAATGTACCTGAAACGAATATACATTTCACATAGTCATTCATTTCTTGGACTTGCTCGTTGAACCGTTTGAAACCAAATAGGATACTCAGAATGCTCGGAATAGACGTACAATTCCAATGTCTTAGACGTGTTCTTACATGTATTCAGATATCGATGCCACTGTCCCACACAGGGTCTTACACGAATCAAATGCGATGCCAATGTCCCAGACATGGTTTTACACGTAAATCTCAAATCGACGCCAACGTCCCAGACGTGGTCTTACATGATATCACATATCGGAAACCTATGTCATGACATATGTAATCCTATCTATTCCTAGGTTCGTACAGGACTTCTCGGATATTGACCAATTGTCGATACTTTCTCGGATTTCATTTACATAACATCTCGAGCATATTCATCGCAATCAAAATTTCATAAATGCATAATTAACTCAATTTAATCACATTTATTTGTATATCGACTTACCTCGGATTCGGATAAACGTACGGACTCGACTATTTAATCGCTTTCGACTTTCCGCGATCTAAATCTGTTTTCTTCGATTCTTGATCTATACATATTCAAATTTAACTCTTTTATTCACCAATTCATTCAATTCAATCCAAGAACACACATTTATGGCAATTTATAGATTAGCCCTCACATTTTCACATTTTGACATTTTAGTCCCTATTTCACAAAATCACAAAATACACAAAATTTCATATTACTCATGCCTAGCCGAATTCTCATGTAGTTCATACAAGTCCATACATTTCATTTATTTCACATTTTAGTCCCTCAACATATTATTTTCTTAATTTAGTCCAAATTACTCAAATTCACTAAAAATCCAAAGACAAAACATGTTAATCTAACACATATATTTCATATTTCATCATCAAACATCACAAAGCTCATGAATTCATCAATGGCATATTTAAAAATCTTCATCAATTCACAAAATTAAGACATGGGTTTTGAAGAATACGAAGCAATGATTACAAAAACGTAGAAATTATCAAAAACCGAAGCAAAACATACCTTGAATTAAGCTTGATAGTAGTCGAAACCAAAGAACACTTTTCTTCTTTTCTTTCTTTGCTATATTCGGCCAACAACATGAATAATGGTCTATTTTCACGCTTTTGTTTTATGTAATTAATATTATTAACTAATTTACAATTTTAACCTTTAATTATTAACATATAAAGATTATAATATTAAGGCCATTAATGTCCATTATCCATCATAATTGTTTAATTACTTCATAAGGCCATTACATTATAAAGACAACTCAAATAAGCACATTAACATATAGAATGTCACTTTTGCCTTTTATGCGATTTAGTCCTTTTTTCAAATTAAGCACACAAATGATCAAATTAAATCACAGAAATATCATACATGCTAATTCTCATACTATAGACTCAGAAAATAATATTAAAATATTTTTCTAACTCGAATTTGTGGTCCCAAAACCACTATTCTGACTAGGGTCAAAACCAGACTATTACAATTCTCTTCCCCTTAGGGATTTTCGTCCCCAAAAATCTTATCGTTAAACAGGTTCAGATAGTGTTGTCTCATTGTATCTTCAGGCTCCCACGTAGCCTCTTCCACTCCATGTCAACGCCACAACACTTTTACTAATGAGATTTTCTTATTTCTCAATTCTTTCACTTCACAATCTAAGATATGGATCGATTCTTCCTCATAAGTCATATTAGATCGGATTTCAATCTCAGATGGAGTAATCACATGTGATGGATCAGATATGTATCAACGAAGCATTGACACGTGAAATACATTGTGAATCTTTTCCAGCTCTGATGGAGCTCGAAAACTAACTCTAATTTTGACAAAGGCAAGCACACCTATCGAACAGTAGTATAGTTGTGGTGAGTTCAGAATATCGTATCCTCAAGGACCAAGAGTACTAGTATTAACTATATTTTTATTATCTAACCTAATAATTAAGGGGATTTATTTTTAATATAAAATTAACTAACTAATTTAACTAACTATGAACGCGACAAAGAGTAAATTGGGAAAATACTTTTGGACAACTTATATGAGATAGGCAATACGTAAGGAAGAATCCACCTAGACTTCACTTATTACTTATGATTCATGCGATTTATTCACTTGACTTAATCCGTAGAAATCTACGATTTATGTTAATATCTCTTTCAAGACAAAAAACAACTGACTCTAGGTTGCTTAATTGAAATCTCTTTCTAATTAAAACTCCTATTGTCACATTAACTCTATCTATGGATTCCCTTATTAGGTTAGACCCTAGTCCGGCAGATTTTCTTCGCCTTATTTCTAGGGTTGCAATCAACTCTGCTTAATTGTCTTGATCTACTCTTAGATAGGGACTTTTGCTCCACTGAATAAGCACATTTGACTTGAATCAATAACCTGAATTATCAAACAAGAATAAGAACTTACAATTAAGAATAAGAACAAGTATTTATCTCATAAATCAAATAATAATAAGATTCGTCTTAGCTTTCATCCCCTTAGATATTTGAGGGATTTAGTTCATACTAAAAGAGGGAAACATTATAAAAGAGGAAAAACAACAAAACATAAGAAAACCCAAAAACTTCTAAAGAACTTGATGCGAGATCTTCAGTCTTGATGGAGATCCTTCTCCTAAGCTATTCCCGACGGCTGTCTTGAAGTATTTTATCCTTCTACACAGAGTCTATTCTACATCCTATCGAACTCCCTTTTAGGTTGCCCCCTAGGGTGTTTATATAGGCTTTGAAATGCCTTACTTGGCCCTTAAGTAACCCTTTTCTGAATATAATTAAACCTAGAGTCCGTAGGGACACGCCTGTGTGACATGCCCGTGGTCGATAGTCCAGGCCATGTTTGATCTTGCCAGTGACACACGGCCGTGTGGTCCGCCCGTATGCAGTGGTCTAGGTCGTGTAGGCCCATTTTGTTCTTTTTTGGCCCGTTTCTCGTTCTTTTCGACTTCCTAAGCTCTTCTAAGTATAAAACATGAAATTAAGAGATTAGGAGCATCGAATTCATCAAATTCAATCTAAATTCATCCAAAAGTAAGCAAAGCATGGGGTCAAAATATGTGTAAATTATGGTTTATCAAATATCCCCACACTTAAGCATTTGCTTGTCCTCAAACAAAACTCTCAACTCACAATTAAAATTAACTTCCTCAATTAATTATCCTTATTAATAATGTTTCATCATAAATCATAGACAATTCATACACTGATAATTTAACCAAAAGAGTCCTAAAGATTCAAACAATCTAAGTCATAAATTTTTATAGCATGAAAACATAAGTGTTTCCCCTTACCTAAATAATTACCTCTGATTGAAAACAGACAAGAATTGACATCCTCACTAAGGATTCACTCAAATCACTCAAGGTGTTTAAGGTTCAAATTAAGCACTCAAAAAGTCAAACATGAAAAATTAATCCCATAAGCTTGCATGAAAATCAAATCTCCACCACTAAAAAATGAGATGATATACAAATCAAAAGTCTTTAAGGGTTGTAATGGGGCTTGGGTTAAAGGTGTGTATACAGGCTGAATTAGAGGGTTAAAATCGAGATCGAATTTACCAATCACCTAACTAGAAAAATAACTAATACTGAATAATTACATTGATTGAAAACTTATCACTAAATAACACGAGCTTCTTCTAACGATATGGAATTAACAGTTTCAGCTCATAATCACTAATAATGAATAAATCTTCAACTTTTTTTTAAGAACATACAATGATAAGAAAGAACTTTAACAACTAAAATAGAGAACATAGTTAGGCAACCGTTCAATTCAAATCTCGACAAAAAGGGACGTCAAAAGATTAGGGGAATTAAAAATTTGGTTTTTGGATTAATATTAATGGGTGAGTCAAGAAATGTTTTATTAGGCTAAAAAGGGGTTCACTAGGTGTTAATTATGGAGGTAGGCTTTTTGTGGAGAAAGTGGGTTAAATCCTAGGTGTCTTTATCATCTTTAGTATATCAAATCAAAAGTGTGGTCTCCACATGTATAATCGAAGCAAGTGCTAGAATAACAAATCAATATTGACACACTCATAATCAGTAAAGTGAGCAAGAAAAATGTATGCTCTAAAAGGCTCAAAGGCTCACAAAAATTAAGGTTTTTGATGTCAAGCTTATAAATTTCGAACTTCAAAGTAATATTTAAGATTAGGGAAACAACTTAAAAATTTTAATTACAAAAAATAGACTTATCATGCTTGATTCTCTAGTGTCTTAAAGTTTAAACCATCAATGCACAATTATCTATGACTTAATTCAAAACATATCCATAAAAATCATAAATTAATAGAAGTTTCATTCTATTAGTAATATGAGAAAATTACTTAAGAACAAGGCATAATTCAGGGAGTTTTTAAAACGAGAATATTGTTGACACCTCCCCACATTTAATCTTTACATTGTCCTCAATGTATAACGATGAAAATGACAATATAGTAAGAAACATATAAGAGAGGGAGAGAGGTAAAACTTCCTGAATTTTGGATGGAGTCAGGGAAAAGAAACGGTAAGTTGGGCATAGATGAAGGTGGAGGCGGATACTAGGGTCGCGGTGTGGTCGTTCTTTAATAGTCCTTTGAACCTAAATTAATGAAATCAAAATATAATAATATAAATTAAAGACAAGAAAGATAAATGGACTAAATTTAAAAATGGAAATAAAAGAAAAAGAAAAAATAAATGGACTCAAAGGTCCTTGTCCTGTCGAGTTAATGAAGCAGCCGACATGAACTTATGTAGATCGGTCTCGTACGGGGAGACTATGCTAGGCTCCTTTTGATTCTTCGACATGGGAATGGTGGTGTAAAGAAAGAATGAGGGAAAGGGGGAAAGGAAAATGAAAGGATAAATAGAAAAAGAAATGGGTGTGGTGGTTAGGGCTTGGGAGAAGAATGATGGAGCTCGAAACTAACTATAATTTCGACAAAGGCAAGCACACCTATTGAATAGTAGTATAGTTGTGGTGAGTCCAAAATATCGTATCCTCAAGGACTAAGAGTACTAGTATTAACTATTTTTTTATTATCTAACCTAATAATTAAGGGGATTTATTTTTAATCTAAAATTAACTAACTAATTTAACTAACTATAAACGCGACAGAGAGTAAAATGAGAAAATACTTTTGGACAACTTATACGAGATATGTAATACCTAAGGAAGAATCCACCTAGACTTCACTTCTTACTTATGATTCATGCGATTTATTCACTTGACTGAATCTGTAGAAATCCCTGATTTATGTTAATATCTCTTTCAAGACTAAAACGACTCTAGGTTGATTAATTGAAATCTCTTTCTAATTAAAACCCCTATTATCGCATTAACTCGATCTATGGATTCCCTTATTAGGTTTGACCCTAATCCGGTACATTTTTGTCGCCCTATTTCTAGGGTTGAAATCAACTCAGCTTAATTGTGTTGATCTACTCCTAGACAGGGACTTTTGCTCCACTGAATAAGCACATTCGACTTGAATCAATAACCTGAATTATCAAACAAGAATAAGAACTCACAATTAAGAATAAGAACAAGTATTTATCTCATAAATCAAATAATAATAAGATTTGTCTCAGCTTTCATCCCCTTAGATATTTGAGGGATTTAGTTCATACTAAAAGAGGGAAACATTATAAAAGAGGAAAAACAAAACATAAGAAAACCCAAAAACTTCTAAAGAACTTGATGGGTTCAGTCTTGATGGAGATCCTTCTCCTAAGCTATCCCCGACGGCTGTCTTGAAGTATTTTCTCCTACTACTCGGAGTCTATTCTACGTCCTGTCGAACTCCCTTTTAGGTTGCCCCCTAGGGTGTTTATATAGGCTTTGAAATGCCTTACTTGGCCCTCAAGTAACCCTTTTCTGAATATAATTAAACCTTGAGTCGGCAGGGACACGCCCGTGTGACACGCCCGTGGTCGATAGTCCAGGCCGTGTTTGATCTTGCCTGTCACACACGGTCGTGTGGCCCACCCGTGTGCAGTGGTCTAGGTCGTGTAGGCCCATTTTGTCCCTTTCTGGCCCATTTCTCGTTCTTTTCGACTTCCTAAGCTCTCTTAAGTATAAAACATGAAATTAAGAGATTAGGAACACCGAATTCATCAAATTCAATCTAAATTCATCCAAAAGTAAGCTAAGCATGGGGTCAAAATATGTGTAAATTATGGTTTATCAACCTCGGACTCAATTTGCCTTTATGTCCAAATCTGAGTACTTTCTTCCATGGAGACACTTTCAAGAGCACTTTATCACCGATATCAAACTCAATATCTTTTCTTTTCAAATCTGCATAAGATTTCTGACGATCAGACGCCACTTTCAGACTATCACAGATCATTTTTTACTTTCTGTTTAGTGTCTTTTATCAAATCGACCCCGTGTATCTTACTTTCACAGAGCTCAGTCCAATACAGAGGTGTCTGACATTTGCGTCCGTACAAAGCCTCATAAGGTGCCATTTTGATGCTCGACTGAAAAATATTATTATGCGTAAATTCAATTAATTGCAAATATTGTTCCCACGTACTAAAAAACTTAAGAATGCAACATCTCAACATATCCTCGAGTATCTGAATGATTCGCTTGGATTGACCATCCGTTTGTGGGTTAAAAGCCATACTGAAATGCAATTTAGTACCTAGGGCTTCTTGTTGTTTCTTCCAGAATCGTGATGTACATCTAGGATCTCTATCAGAAACAATAGACAGTGGCACTCCGTGCAATCTCACGATATCAGAAATGCAAAGTTCAGCTAACTTATTAAGTGAGTAATCAGATCGTACCTGAATAAAATGAGCTGATTTCATCAATCTATCAACTACAACCGAAATTGCATCTTTTTTTCTTGGAGTCAAAGGCAAACACGAGACAAAATCCATCGTTACTCTATCCCGTTTGCATTCGGGAATCATTATCGGTTGTAACAAACTAGATGGAACTTGATGTTCAGCTTTAACTTGCTGATAGACTACACATTTCGAGACAAAATTAGAAATATCTCTTTTCACACCAGACCAACAATAGTGTTGCTTCAAATTATGGTACATCTTTGACTTCCCGGATGAACTGATAGGCAACTATTATAAGCTTCATTCAAAATTAACTGAATCAGCTCTAGATTCCCTGGAACACAGATTCGATCTCGAAATCTCAAGCAATCATTATCATCAACTCGAAATTCAGAATTGGAGTTCGAATCACACTAAGCTCATTTCACTAGTATTTCATTATCAACTTTCTGAGCATCACAAATTTGTTGTAAGAACAACGGTTTTACTTTCAACTCAGCCAAAACTGAACCATAATCAGACAAATCTAAATGAGCATTCATTACACGTAATGCAAACAGTGATTTTTGACTTAATGCATCAGCAACAACATTTGCTTTACCCAGATGATAATCTATCACAAGCTCGTAATCTTTCAACAGCTCTCACCATCTTCTCTGTTGCAGCTTCAAGTCTTTTTGAGTCATCAAATACTTCAAACTTTTATGATCTGAAAACACATGGCATTTCTCACCGAAAAGATAATGTCACCAGATCTTTAAAGCAAATACAATTGCAACTAACTTAAGGTCGTGTGTCAGATAGTTCTTTTCATGTGGCTATAATTGTCTAAAGGAATAAGCTATAAATTTTCCTTCCTGCATCAAAACACATCCCAGACCATTTAACGAAGCATCACTATAAATCACGAATTATTTACCCGATTCTAGCTGTACCAAAACTGGAGCTTCAGTTAACATGGTTTTCAACTGATCAAAGCTTTTCTGACATTTATTGGACCATTCAAATCACACATATTTCTGAAGCAATCTAGTCAACTGAGTAGCTATCATCGAAAAGCATTTTACGAACCTTCGATAATAACCAGCAAGTCCCAGAAAACTGTAAACTTCAGACACACTCTTCGGAGGTTTCCATTCCAGAATAGCATAAATCTTGCTCGGATCAACCCGTATTCCAGAGGTTGATACAATATGTCCCAGAAAACTAATATGTCCCAGAAAACTAAATTCTCGCAACCAGAATTCACATTTACTGAATTTTGCATACAATTGTTTATCTCGCAGAGTTTGCAACACAAGTCTCAGATGTTCGGCATGCTCAATCTCATCAAGTGAATAAATCAAAATGTCGTCAGTGAATCAACAACAAATCGATCTAAATACAGTTTGAAAATTCTATTCATCAGATCCATAAAAACAGCAGGAGCATTTGTTAGTCCAAAAGGCGTAACTAAAAACTCGTAATGCCCGTACCTCGTTCTGAAGCAGTTTTCAGAATATTAGAATCTTTTACTCGCAACTAATAGTATCTCGATCTCAGATCTATCTTTCACAACATGGTAGCTCCTTTTTGCTGATCAAACAAATCATCAATTCTAGGCAGAGGATATTTATTCTTTATAGTCACTTTGTTCAACTGACGATAATCAATGCATATTCTCATCGAACCATCTTTATTTTTCATAAATAACAGTGGAGCACCCCCAAGGTGAGAAACTCGATCTTGCGAATCCTCTGCCTATCAACTCTTGCAACTGTGACTTCAACTCTTTCAATTCTGTCGGTGCCATTATGTACGAAGCTATCGAACAGATCAATACCAAAATCAACTTCGTGTATCAGAGGCAATACCGGTAATTCTTCGAGAAATAAGTTTGGAAATTTCCAAACCACTTGCACTAATTCAACTTTCTTTTCAGTTACTTTCGAGTCAATTACATAAGCAAAATAAGCTTCATAACCCTTTTTCATATAATTTTGAGCTTTCAACACTGATATCACAGCCGGTAACCCATTCAAATCATTAGACTCAATCTGAACTATTGTACCATTCTGACATCTCAAATCAATAGTCTTTCTTTTGCAACTCACAATCGTATCATGCAATGTTAACCAATCCATACCCAAAATTATATCGAACTCATCGAAAGGTAATAACATCATATCAGCCAGAAAACAAACATCTCGAAATATCAACGGATAGTTCTTGCATACTTTATCAACTAAAACACATTTACCTAAGGGGTTCGATATTCTAACAACAAATTAAGTAGACTCTACAGGTAAAGTCTTATATGAATAGGTAGAACCTGGATCTATCAATGTAATCACAGAAGTATCATAAAGAGTAAATGTACTCGTAATAACATCTGGAGATGAAGCTTCCTCACGGGCTTGGATGGCATACACTTTGGCCGGCGCTCTAGCTTTAGATCTCGCAACAGTATCTTTTGTAGTTCTCTGACTACCACTAACATTCCTTGTATTTCAAGAAGGTCTACCTCTAGCTGAAACATTATCAGATCTCAGATTCTGAACAATCTCTTGCTCAACAGACTCTGGGCAGTCTTGGATGAAATGGTCTAATGATCCGCATCTAAAACAGGCTCGGTCATTTAATCTACAACTTCCCGGATGTCTTTTACCACAATGTTTGTATTCAGGTCTTTCACATCGAACATTTCTTACACTGGCCATCGAAGTTGCTAGAGTTTTGGAATTCAGCTTTGATATAGCTCGATCTCTATTCAAATGTCCCACATTAACCTTTGAATGGCTCTGTTTATCTCTAAATTTCTTTAAAGCAGGCTGAAATATTTTACTCGAAAATCTTTTTCTCACATCTCTAGCTTCAGAATCAGCTTTTCTTTTATCTTTCCCGAGTGCTTCAGCTTTACACGCTCAATCAACAAGTACAACAAACTCTTTTATTTCTAAAATTCTGACTAGCAAATGAATATCTTCATTTAGACCGTCTTCAAATCGTTTACACATTATTGCCTCGGTTGAAACACATTCTCGAGCATATTGACTTAACCACACGAATTCTCGTTCACATTTGGTGACAAACATGCGACCCTATTTCAGTTCCAGAAATTCTTTCCATTTCTGATCAATAAATCTCTGACTGATATATTTCTTTCGGAACTCAGACTGAAAGAAATCCTATGTAATCTGTTTATTTGGAACCACAAAAGTCAAAGTTTTCCACCATTGATAAGCTGCATCTCGTAGCAAAGAAACAACACATTTTATGCATTCTTCGAGTGTCAATAGCATTTCATCAAATACTCGGATAGTGTTCTCTAACCAAAACTCAACTTTCTCAGCATCGTCCCATTGGGGGCCCTGAACTCTTCAGCCCCATACTTACGGATTTTGTCGACCGGAGGTTTATTTAACAGATTCAAATTCATAACTGGAGGTATAATAGAAGTCTGAGGAGAATTAGGTGAGGGCGGAGGTTGTGAAATAGCCGAATTAGTTCTTACGTATTGAGTGAACCACTCATTCATCATTTGGAAGAAGGCTTGTTTAACCTCTCCCTCTTGACCGCTAGTAGCTGGTCTCGAATAAGATGGCGCTGTCCCTTGAGCAGGCATATTGCTTTCAACATCGTCAGCTAAGGCTCTTTCAGGATCTGTTACTATACGAAAAACATATTTTACACATTAGGATTCATCACACTATCACATTTCATAAGTATGGCATGTATAGCTAGACTCTCACACGCTACGTTAGTTTGAGAATCAACTAAACTGTAGCTCTGATACCAATCAAATGTAACACCCCTAATCCGTAACCATCACCGGTCTAGGCTTCAAGGCATTACCAGACAAAACAGAAACTTTTACAGACTTTTCATAAATATAATTCAATGAATTAAATTAAAGTGTCCCTAAAATAGGTCAACGAGACCTTAAACATGCTTTAGAAAGGGCTCGGGACTAAACCGAACACATACAAAATATTCAGAAATTTAAAATTTTTTCAAAGTTACAGAGGTCACACGCCCATGTGTCTAAGCTGTGTCAAAACAGGGCATACATATTGACCTGTGTACACAGCCGTGGACACGCTCGTGTGCCTCACCCGTGGTCACTACTGACTTGCACCACACGGCCAATCACACGCTCGTGTCCAGCCCGTAGTCGAGTTTGACTTGTTTTGAAATACAACCATGAAGGACACGGCTGAGCCATACACCTATGTGCTCAATCGTGTGGGCAAATATAGGCCATTTGCAAGGCCAAAATGCCGCCCACACTTTGGGTCATTCCTACAAGCACAATTAAGCACCAATCCAAGCATCAAAGGCAACCAAAACATACCAAAATGTACATCATTTCTAACTACTTATGAGCTTAACAATCACACCAACTTATAAGACATTTGGTACAATCCAATCGCATACATTTCAAAGTATAATCCATCACAAACTTATCATCAATAATATGCTAACTATGCATCAATAAGTTTACCATTCATATGACCATTTCATTTGCTATCAAGCTATACCAAAACTAAGCATCATAGGACATGACTAGTCATTCATAACACATCCATTTATCTAGCCAAATCACATGGCTATGTACAAATCTCAATCATATTCCAAAATAACTAGCCTATACATGCCATATTTAGCTATATACACATTCAAAAGTTCCAAAATAGAGATTGATAGTGTGGTGATGATCTTCGACAATTCCTAAGCCTTTCGTGGCTTCGACGATCTATAAAACAAAGCAAACACACACAAAGTAAGCTTTTAAAAGCCTAGTAAGCCATATACAAATAAACTTAACATAAAATGCTCCACATAAGGACCTTCACTTTAGGGTTCTATAGCTATTAGTCACCTTTACCTAATAGAACTCAAGTTTTATACTTTATGCAATTTAGTCATTTTTATCAAATTAAACACTCAATCGATAAAATTAGCTCATGAAATTTTCACACATATCAAATAACATGCTGTAAATACCGAAGCTAATATTAAAATAATTTTTCGACATTAGATTTGTGATTCTGAAACCACAAATCTGATTTAGCTAAAATCGGGTTGTTTCAACTCTTCCCCTTTAGATATTTTCGTCCCTGAAAATCTTACCCGTGAATTGGTTCGGGTATTGTTTTCTCATAGCATCCTCGGGTTCCCATGTAGCTTCTTCAACCCCATCAATGCCATAATACTTTCACTAATGTGATTCTCTTATTTTTTAGCTCTTTGATCTCACGAGCTAAAATTTGAACCGGTTATTCAGTATATGACATCAGACTGAGTTTCAATCTCAGTCGGGGAATTCACATGTGAAGGGTCGGATCGGTATCGTCAAAGCATCGACACATGAAACACATTATGAGTTTTCTATAACTCAAACGATAAAGATAGTCGATATGCCACTGGCCCAACTCGCTCAGTAATCTCATACGGTCCAATCAATCACAGACTCAATTTCCCTTTCTGACCAAACTACAATATCTATTTCCACGGCGACACTTTCAAAAACACTTTATCCCCGATTTGGAACTCAATAGCTTTCTGTTTCAATTCTGCGTATGATTTCTATCGATCCGAAGCTGTTTTCAAACTATCGCGAATTACTTTCACTTTTTCTTCAGTCTCTCTGATCAGATCAACCCCGTGAATCTTATTTTCGCTAAGCTCAGTCCAGTACAAAGGTGTTCTACATTTATGACCGTATAGAGCTTCATACAGTGCCATCTTTATATTCGATTGGAAGCTATTATTTTAAGCAAATTCAATTATCGGTAGATATTTCTCCCAGCTACCTTCAAACTCAAGAATGCAACAACGCAACATATCCTCAAGTATCTGAATAACTCATTCGGATTGACCATCCGTTTTCGGGTGAAACGTAGTGCTAGAATACAACTTTGAACCCAAAGCTTCTTGCAATTTCTTCCAAAATCGCGAAATAAATCTTAGATCTCTATCTGAAACAATAGATAGGGGAACACCATGAAATCTCACAATTTCAAAAATATACAACTCAGCTAATTTATCAAGCGAGAAATCTGTACGTACCAGAATGAAATGAGCTGATTTCATTAATCTATCAACAACAACCCACATCGCATCTTTCTTTCTTTTTCGAAGATAAGGGCAAACTCGATACAAAATCCATTGTTACTCTATCCCACTTCCACTAAGGAATCATAATATGCTGTAATAAACCTGACGGCACTTGATGCTCAGTTTTGACTTACTGACAAACCAAACATTTTGAAACAAATTCTGAGATATCTCGTTTCATGCCTTGCCACCAATAAAGCTGTTTCAAATTGTTATACATTTTCGTGCTTCCTGGGTGTACTAATAAACAACTAATGTGTTCTTCGTTTGGAATCTCCGAATGAGCTTAGAATTTTTTGGTACACATATTCTATCACGAAACATCAAACAATCATTAGGCCCTATTCGAAACTCTGAATCAGAAGTCGACTCACACTGAGCTCTTTTTTCTTGCAATTCATTATCAAAATTTTGAGCCTGACAAATTTACTGTAGAAATAAAGGTCTCGTTTTCAACTCGACTACTATCGAATCGTCGTCAAACAAAGCTAATTGTGTGTTCAAACCACGTAAAGAAAATAAGGACTTTCGGCTTAAAGCATCAGCAACTATGTTCACTTTTCTCGGATGATAATCAATCACTAATTCATTATCTTTTAGCAATTCTAGCCATCTTCACTATGGCAAATTCAAATCTTTCTAATTCATTAACTATTTATAGCTTTTGTGGTCGGTATAAATATGGCCTTTCTCACCAAACAAGTAATGATGCCAAATTTTCAATATGAACACTATCATGGCTAACTCTAGAGCGTGTGTCGGGTAATTCTTTTCATGCGGCTTCAACTGTCTCGAGGCATAAGTTACAACTTTGCCTTCCTGCACCAAAATACAACCTAGGCCATTTAACTATGCATCTCTAAAAACTACGAATTCTTTGCCCCACTCAGGCTGAACTAACTCTGGTGCCTCTGTCAATAATGCTTTCAACTGCTCGAAGCTCTGCTGACACTTTTCTGACCACTCAAATTTAACATCTTTTTGAAGCAATCGTGTCATCGAAGTCGCAATCATCGAGAGGCCTTTCACAAATCGTCTATAATAACTGGCTAGTCCTAGAAAACTATGGGCTTCGGATACATTTCTCGGGGGCTTCCAATCTATAATCACAGAAATTTTGCTCGGGTCAACTCGGATACTCACGGCTGAAACTATATGTCTCAGAAAACCAACCTCTCGTAGCCAAAACTCACATTTGCTGAACTTTGCAAACAACTATTTATCTCTCAAAGTTTGTAACATTATACTCAAATGCTTGGCATGCTGAGATTCATCATAAGAGTAAATCAAAATATCATCAATAAACACAGCTATGAATCGGTCTAAGTACGGCCTGAAAATCTGTTTCATCAAGTCCATAAAAATAGCAGGTGCATTTGTTAGTCCAAAAGGCATAACAAGAAGTTCGTACTGTTCGTACCTTCTTCTAAATGTAGTCTTTGGCACCTCTAAGTCTTTAACTTGCAACTGGCAATAACCCAATCTCAAATCAATTTTGGAAAACACTGTTGCCCCTTTTAACTGATCAACCAAATCATCTATTCGTGGCAAAGGGTATTTATTCTTGATCGTCATTTTGTTGAGTTGTCGATAATCTATATACATTCTCATCATGCAATCTTTCTTTTCCACAAATAACACCTGTGCACCCCAGGGAGAGAAACTCAGTCTAGCAAAACCTCTATCTGTCAACTCTTGCAACTGAGCTTTCAATTCTTTTAATTCTGTACTGAGCTATCGATATTGGCATTGTTCCTGGTACTAATTCAATACCAAACTTAACCTCTCTAATAGGTCGTAAACCCGGTAACTCTTCGGGAAATACATCTGGATACTCGCACACAACTGGTACTAATTCAATCTTTGTTTCTGTCACTTTTGTATCAAGTACATAAGCAAGATAAGCTTCACACCCCTTTCTCACAAATCTCTGAGCTAACATAGATGAGATCACAACTGGAAAACTATTCAGATCATCAGATTCAATTCTAATAGTATCATTATTCTGACATTTCAGTTCAATTGTCTTCCATCTACAATTCACTATAGCATTATGCATTGTTAGCCAATCCATACCCAAAATCACATCAAATTCATCGAATGGCAACAACATCAGATTAGCTGGAAAACAGAAATCCCGATTCATTAATGAAAAATTCTTGCAGACATTGTCAATCAAAACACATTTGCCTAAGGGGATCGATACTCTAATCACAAATTCAGTAGACTCTACAGGCAAAGTCTTACTAGATACTAAATTCATACATATATAAGAATGAATTGATCCTAGATCTGTTAATGCAATCACATTAGTATCATAGAGAGTGAAAGTACCGGTGATAACATCTGGAGATGACACTTCTTCGCAAGCACAAATAGCGTGGGCTCTAGAGGTGCTCTGGCCTCAGATCTCATAGCTGAATCCTTTGTTTCCCCTCTACTACCACTTACATTTTCGATAATTCTAGGTGGTCTATCTCTATTCGACGTGTTACTTGGTCTCTCATCCACCTCAGGGCAATCTCGGATAAATTGATCTAGCGAACCACATTTTTAACAAGCTTTATTACTTTTATTCCAGCATTCTCCAAAATGTCGTCTCCCGTACTACTGACACTCGAGTTCATTGTCTCCCACATTTCCAGCACTCGATACTGATGTAGCTTAAGCTGGAGAACCTGAGTATTATTTTCTACAATCCATGTTTGAATATTCGTTTGAAGCATTTGGGTGAGCGTAGAATCTATGTATTTCTTTGATGAAGAATGATACGGTTTACTCATCGATCTTTTTCTCGAGTCTCTAACTTCTGAATCTACTTTTCTCTTTTCTTTGCTAAGATCCTCGGCTTTACAAGCTCTTTCAACCAGAACGATAAATTCTTTCAACTCTAAAATTTTGACTAGTAGTTTTATATCTTCGTTCAACCCGTCAATGAACCGCTTACACATAATCTCTTCGGTAGAAACATACTTCCTGGAATACTTACTTAACTGTACAAATTCTCTTTTATACTCAGTTACAGTCATTCGGCCTTGTCTTAATTCTAGAAACTCTTTGTTCTTTTGATTGAGAAATCTTTGACTAATGTATTTCTTTCGAAATTTGGATTGAATGAACTCCCAAGTAACCCGTTCTTTCGAAACCATAGATACCAATGTGTTCCACCATTGATATGCGGTGTCGCTCAATAAAGATACAACACATCTAATACATTCATCAAGAGTACAAGACAATTCATCAATACTCGAATTGTATTTTTGAGCCAGAACTCAGCTCTCTTAACATCATCATCAGCAGTAGCTCGGAACTTTTCAACCCCATATTTACGAATCTTATCTACTGGCAGCTTGTTCAACCGTATCGAATCTATAACTTGAGGAACAACAGGGATTTGTTGAGGAATAGGTGGGGTGGAGGTTATTGAGCAGTCGAATTCATTCGAACAAACTCCATGAACCAGTCATTCATTATTTGGAAAAAGGCTTATTTAGCCTCTCCCTTGTGGCTACTCGTTACAGGCCTAGAATCAGATGTCGCTACCCCTTGAGCAGAAGCGGGCGCATTACTCTCTATATCATCAGCTACATCTCGTTCAAGATCCATTACTATACGAAAACACAATTTAAACTGTCAAGAATAGTCACACTATCGTAGAGTATATATGGCATGTATAGCTAAACTCTCACACACACTACGTTAGTCTTAGAATCGACTAAATCGTAACTCTGATACCAATAAAATGTAACACCCTTAACCCATATTCGTAGCTAGAGTAGGGTTATGAGGTATTACCAATTAATTCACAACATATAGCATACATTTATCAAACATAAAGCATTCATTCTCATAAATCATTCAACACAATTACATTATCCCTTATAAGGGCCTATGAGACCTTAAACACGCTTTAGAAGTGGTTTGGGACTAAACCGATAACATACAAAAATTTTTAGAAACTTAAAAAAATTTCAACCATACAGGGATCACACGCCTGTGTGAACAGACCGTGTGCCTCACACGGCACCAGACACGCCTGTGTCTCAAGCCGTATGGAAACAAGGTATACATACTGACTTGGGTCACACGGCCAACCACATACCTATTTGTCTAGCCTGTGTGCCCTTTGAAGAGGCCACACACGCCCGTGTGCCAGGCCGTGTGCTAGGTCGTGCCAAAACTGTAGGGTATACTAACTTATGCAACACAGCCAAGTCACATGCCCGTGTGCTAGGTCGTGTGCCAATTAGGGGGTATATTGACTTGTACCACACGGCCAGTCACACGCCCATGTGTGAGACCGAGTGGGGCATACTGACTTCAATTTAATTTCAACACTAGGGGACACATGACCGTATAACATGACCGTTTGTCACACACAACTGAGACACACGCTTGTGTCTCTGTCCGTGTGGACAAAAATAGGCCATTTGCAAGGCCAACTTGCCACCCCAACTTTAATGTACCTACACAAGGCAAAATGGTACTATTTCATCGTACAATTAGGCAGGCAAAATCATCAATCAAATGCACAATTCATACCATTATAATTTCATCTATTCCAATTCTCAAATCACTACCATTACTTAGTCAAATACATGCCAAAACAATATCAAACAATATGGTTCATTTACCATAATTCACACATACATAACTTATCCGATAAATAACCAACACAACATCCAAAATCATACCTCATCAAGGCATTTCTCAAGCATTTATACTCCATAAATCAATTAACCATTTGAGCAACTATAAAACCATAACCACATTCATACCAAACATACCAAAATAAGCCATCAATCAAGGCTATATATACAAACCAAAACATATACATTTACAAGCCATATCTCATGGCTATAATCACAACCAAAATACCACATCTAACCTATACATGCCATACACCATAAATGTATAATTTAAAAGTACCAACTTAGATGTTTGATAGTGCGATGATATTCCCGACGACTCCCGAATTCGAGCTAGCCTTGATTCACTATAAAACATAGAAAAATAACACGAAGTAAGCTTCATAGCTTAGTATGCTCATATGTGAATAACTTATTTCATTGAATAAATGATTACACATGACAAAACCATATACACATTAACTACAAACCTTTCTCATGTCTCAAAACATGATCAAATACAAACTTATCGAACTTTCACTATTTAATACTCGAATATGTTCTGTATGTACCTGTATCACCTTGTACGAACCTCTTTCACAACCACATCATTCGTTTACCCATTGAACCATTTGGAATAGAGATCAAATACTCAGGAGTCTTGTATGATAGGTACCTATACCATGGCCCGTAGCCAAATCATGGTAACTTATCCAAAGACCTACTATCATGGCCTGAAGCCAAATCATCCGATATGCTTGGCCCGAAGTCAAATTGATAAAATACGCACTCGAAGTGCTAATATCATGGCTCGAAGCGAACTCAACGTATCACTAACTGACATGTCAATAGTATCTAAAACTATTTTTAATTTTCAACTGGGCTTTCACACTTTTTGTTTCTATCATCGAATGCATCCGTAATTTTGTTTTCATAATTCATACCCTATCCATAATCCCATTTTAACAATTTATGCAATATTAAAGCATTTTAACATACATTTATGTTGTAATCATCACATACGAGCTTACCTCGTATTCAAAATTAACGGATCAGGTCGACTACTCGATAACCTTGCTTTTCCCCTGATCTAAATCCGAATTCTTTCTTTCTTAATCTATATGGATTCAAAATTGATTTGTTTATTCATTTACTTATTTAATTAATCTAAAAATACACATTTGTGCATTTTCACACATTAGCCCCTAAACTTTTGCATTTAATCAATTTAGTCCATATTTCACAAATACACAAAATTCACAATTTTCAACAAAACCCATGCTTGGCCAAATTATATATATTCCCTAGCAGTCCAAAACTTTCATTTATTTCACATTTCAACTGAACAATTTGCACATTTCACAGTTTAATCCTTATTATGCATTTTCATCAAAAATCACTTAACAAAATATGTAAAACTATCATCAAGCTTTCAAATTTCAACATTAAACATCAAAGAACACATAGATTCAGCAATGAAAACCCTTAAAATCTTTAACAGTTTCAAAATTAAAGGTACAAACTAGCTAGATTGAACTGCAACGATTACAACAACATAGAAATAATTAAAAACGGGACAAAAACCATACCTAAATGGACAATAGAAGCTTGCTGAATGTAGAACCCTAAATAGCTTGTTTTTCTACTTTAATTTTTGGTGAAGAACACTTTTGGGGAAGATGAGAAAATTTTTGTTTTTGTTTAATTAACCTTTATTTTCTAAATACCAAAATTAACCTTAAAAATTATCACAAATTTCAAAATTACCAAGCCATTAACATCCACTAACATATTAATGGGATATTTACCACATAAGGACCTCCACTTTAAGGTTCTAGAGCTATTAGACACCTTTAGCTAATATAACTCAAGTTTTACACTTTACGCGATTTAGTCCTTTTTATCAAATTAGGCACTCAATTGATAAAATTAGCTCACGAAATTTTCACACATATCAAATAACATGCTATAAATAACATCAGACTTGTGGTTTTGAAACCAATGTTTTGATTTAGCTAAAACCAGGCTATTACATGTTTGACCAGTTGAAAGGTGCAGCCATGTTTTCAAAGATTGACTTGATATCTGGCTATTATCTGTTGCAAGTTAAAGAAAAGATGTGCCAAAAATTGTGTTCAGAATGAGGTACAAACATTATGAATTTCTTTTTATGCCTTTTTGACTAACTAATACTCTTGCCGTTTTTATGGATTTGATGAATCAAATCTTTAGACCGCATTTAGACAGATTTGTTGTTGTGTTCATTGACGACATTCTGATCTATGCTCGAGATGAGTCCAAGCACGTCGAGCATTTGAGGATTGTGTTGCAAACCTTGAGAGATAAGCAATTGTATGCTAAATTCAGCAAATGTGAGTTTTGGTTCTGGGAAGTTGGATTTTTGGTTGTTTCTGCGGAAGGTATAAGAGTTGATGTAATAGGGTTGATGTTAAAAGGTATAAGGTTTCTACAGTTATTGACTGGAAACCACCTAGAAATGTATCCGAGGTCAGAAGCTTTCTGGATTGGCTGGTTATTATCAACATTTTGTAAAAGGGTTTTCGATGATTGCTACACCAATGACCATATTTCTATAGAAAGATGTAAAGTTTGAATGGACCGAGAAATGTCAACAAAGTTTCGATCAATTGAAAGCATTGTTAACTGAGGCACCAGCGTTGGTTCAACCTGAGTCAGCTAAAGAATTTGTTACTTACAGTAACATGTCATTGAACGATTTGGGCTGTGTGTTGATGCAAGAGGGAAAAGTGATAGCTTATGCTTCTAGACAGTTGAAACTGCACGAAAGAATTATTCGAAGGACAATTTAGAGTTTGTCGCTATAGTTTTTGCACTAAAAATTTGGCATCATCATTTGTATGGTGAAAAATGCCACATCTTTACCAATCGTAAAAGTTTAAAGTATATTATGACTCAGAAAGATTTGAATTTGCAACAACAGAGATAGCTCGAGCTACTAAAACAATATGAGTTGGTGATCGATTACCATCCGAGGAAAGCAAATGTAGTCATAGATGGTTTGCGTAGAAAATCTTTATTTTCTTTGAGAGCGATGAATACTCAGACAACCTTGTCTGATGATGGTTCAATTCTAGCAGAATTAAAACTAAACCAGTATTTCTTCAGCAAATTTGTGAAGCTCAAAAATTTTATAACGAGTTATAAGCTAAAAAAGTGCAATGTGAGTCGACTAGTGATTCAGATTATCATATCGGATCCGATGATTGTTTAATGTTCTGAGATAGAATTTGCGTACCAAAGAATTTCAAACTCATTCAAAAAATTCTTCATGAAGCACACAGTGGTTGTTCATTTATTCATCCGGGAAGTACTAAAATGTATGATGATTTGAAACAGTTGTATTGGTGGTTGGGTATGAAACGAGACATTTCGAAGTTTCTATCGAGATGCTTGGTATGTCAACAAGTTAAAGCTGAACATCAAGTACCTTTGAGATTGCTACAGCCTGTGATGATACCAATGTGGAAATAGGATAGAGTTATGATGGATGTCGTACCGGGATTACCCTTGTCTCTAAAGAAGAAAGTTCTATTTGGGTTGTCGTTGATCAACTGACGAAATCTGCACATTTCATTCCAGTACGTACTAACTATTTGCTTGATAAATTAGTTGAATTGCACATTTCAGAGATCGTTAGATTACACGGGGTGCCAATTTCTATTATTTCGGATAGAGATCCGAGGTTTACATAACGATTTTGGAAGAACTTGTAAGAGGCTCTAGGTACAAGGTTGAACTTTAGCACTGCATTTCATCCGCAAACCGACGGTCAGTCTAAGAGAGTAATTTCGATTCTTGAGGATATGCTTCATTGTTGTGTTTTAGAATTTGAAGGCAATTGGGAGAAATATTTGTTGTTGGTTCAATTCGCGTATAACAACAGTTTTCAACCAAGCATTAAAATGGCACCGTATGAATTATTGTATGGTCACAAATGTCAAAATCCATTATACTGGACCGAGTTTAGTGAGAAAAAGATTCACGGCGTTGATTTGATCAGAGAGACTGAAGAGAAAGTAACAGTAATTCACGACAGTCTGAAAGCAGCTTCAGATCATCAAAAATCGTACGCGAATTTGAAACGAAAAGATATTGAATTTCAAATCGGTGACAAAGTAAATCCTTTAAGTGTTGAAGGAGCTTAACTTTAAGTATCTCAGTGAAAGAAAATCCTTATATTTGGTGGAAAAGGCAAGTTAAGTCTGCAATTCATCTGGTCGTACGAGATCAACAAAAGAATAGGTCCACTGGCATATCGGCTAGCTTTACCGATTGAGTTAGAAAAAATCCACAATGTTTTTCATGTGTCAATGTTGCGTTGATATAATCGGATCCCTCAAATGTGATTTCTCAATCAGAGATTGAGATTTAGCCTAATATGACGTACAACAAAGAACCGATTAGAATTTTGGCTCGAGAGATTAAAGAATTGAGAAATAAATGCATAGCTTTAGTGAAAGTCTTATGGTAACATCATGGAGTTGAAGAGGCTACGTGGGAGCCCGAGGAAGCTATGAGAAAATAGTACCCTAACCTATTCACCTGTAAGATTTTCAGGGACGAAAATCCCCAGGGGGGAGAGTTGTAACAGCCTGTTTTTAGTCAAATTGAAATAGTGGTTTTGGGACCACAAATCTGAGGTCTAAATATTTATTTTATTATTATCTTAATGTTTATAGCATGATTGAGTAATTGTGTAAAAATTTTGTTAAGAAATTTTATCGTTTGGTTGGTCAATTTGATAAAAAGGACTAAAACGCGTAAAGCGTAAAACTTGAGTTCTAATAGTTAAAGGTATTAAATATCTATAGAACCTTAAAGTTAAGCTCCTTCAATACTAATTAGACCATTTTAGTTGTGATTGGACAAAGATGGACAAGCATTAAGTGATTTTTAAAGGTTATCCCTAAGGTTAAAATGGTAATTTATTAATAAAGGTTAATTAAAACAAAACAAAAATCAAATTTGTGTTCATCTTTCTCACTATACTCGATATTGGAGGAGAAGAAATAGCCAAATTTAGGTTTTCGTTCGACCAAGCTTGGATAGCTAATAAAGGTACGGTTTTTATCTCGTTTTTAATTATTTCTCTGTTTTTGAGATCGTTGCAGCTAATACTAGCTAGCCCAGGGACTAGTTTGTAAAATTGTTAAAGATTTTGAATGTTTCCATTGATGAATATGTATGAGTTTTGATGATTGATGATAGATCTTGAATGTTTGTTGATAGTTAAACAAGTTTTTTAAAGTGATTTTGAGTAAAAATGTAAATTAGGGATTAATTTGAGAAATGTTAAAATTTGTGGTTAAAATGTGAAATAAATGAGAAATATGGACTGATATGAGTACTAGAGAAATTTGACTCACATGGGCTATGGTTAAATTGCATTAATTTCTGATTTTATGAAATAAGGACTAAATTCTATAAGATGTGAAATATTAGGGGCAGTTGTGTAAAAATGCCTTAAAGTGAAATTATGACTAAATTGAATAAATGGATGATTAAATAAATTGAATTTGATATTATATAGATCAAGAAAAGCAAAATACGAACATAAATCAGGGGAAGAACAAGGTTTCAGATTAGTTGAACTGCGTTATCATTTCTACATCCGAGATAAGTTCGTATGTGATAAATTTCATTATAAATGTATTTAAGTGCTTTGATAATGCATAAATTGTGTATATGAGACTACAGTCATGATTGACCACAAATCTAATTATGTATGGAACTTAGTGTGCGATTCGGGATAGTTTTGGCTACGTGTGGCACTTAGTGTGCGATTTGAGTTAGCTTAGGCTATGTATGGCACTTAGTGTTCGAGATCGAGATACCTTCGTCTATGTATAGCAATTAGTGTGTGAGGTTAAAATAGCTTCGGCTATGTATTGGCACTTAGTGTGTGAAATATCGAATATTCAAAGTATTCTGAATAGGTATGAGCTCGTTATGAGTTTGTACAGGTATGTACATGGAAAGTATGAGCTTTAAATAGAAGAAGTTATGAATTTGTATATAAGCAAATGATTAAGCATGTGGAAGGTTTGTTAGTATTCATAAAATACAAGTTAACAAGTGTAAATTTATGATTTGTGTATTTATAATTAGTTGAGTTCAATTCATATGAGCTTACTAAGCTATGAAGCTTACTTTGTTCATTTTTTTTCCATGTTTTGTAGTGTTATAAAAGCTAGCTCGCGTTTGAGGATCGTCGAAGATCGTTTCATACTATCCATCTCACTCGGTACCTATGAACTTGGTATTTTAAGTATATGGCATGTATAGGGAATTTGGTCATGTTGGATATGTTTTGGTTTGTGTATATAGCCATAAAAGTTGGCTTGTTTTGGTATGTTTGAATTATGTGTATATATATAAATATACGGCTTATGGTGCGAGTTCATGTATAGGTATTTTGAGTCCATGGATGAATATTTAAATGACTTATATTAAGAGGTTTGTGGAATTGGTATTATTCCTGTGAATTGGTACAAAATGAGGTATGCGTGATAAATGTTTAGCTTGTTGATTGGTATATGTTTGTTGGTATGTTTGATTTAGAAAAACATAAGTTATAAGCATGTTGGTTATTAGTGTTGGAAATGGTATGAAATTATTTTGGTTGTGGCTAAAATGGATGTTCAATTATGTTATGAATTGGTGCCATTTGGGTTGTTTAGGTACATGAGATTGTGGGTGGCAAATTGGCTTGGTAAATAGCCTATTTTTGTCCACATGGGCAGAGACACGGGCATGTGACTCAGTCGTGTGTGACACACGGTCATGTTACATGGCCGTGTGTCCCCTGGTGTTGAAATTAAAATGAAGTCAGTATGCTCCACACAGTCTCACACATAGGTGTGTGAACGACCGTGTAGCATAAGTTAGTATACCCCCTAATTTGAACACGGCCTAGCACGCAGGCGTGTGACTTGGCCGTGTTGCATAAGTCAGTATACCCTGCAGGTTTAGTACAGCCTAGCACACAGCCTAGCACACGGGCATGTGCGGCCACTTTGAAGGGTACATGGGCTAGGCACACAGGCGTGTCGTTGGTCGTGTGACCCAAGTCAGTAAGATCACTTGTTTTGACACGAGGTTGGACACAAGCTGGGACACGGCCATGTGCTTCTATTTCGAATGTTCACATGGCTGGTGACAAGGGCGTGTCTGGTGGCCGTGTGAGACATAAGGCCTGGCCACACGTGCATGCGTCCCCTGTTTTGAGAAACACTTTCAGATGTTTTAAAAGTTACCAGTTTAGTCCCGAACCACTCCCAATCCATGTTTAGGGACTCTTAGGGAAAAAGTGATTGAAACTGAATGATGATTGCATGTATTGATTTTATGTATGAGAAAAGTATGTTTAAATGTATTGTAAGTCCAGTAATACTCCGTAACCCTATTCCGGCGTTGATTACGGGTGAGAGGTGTTACACTCAGGGTTTGTAACACAATCTTCAAATGCTCGGCATGCTCAGACTCATCTCGTGAATAGATCAGAATGTCGTTAATGAACACAACAACGAATCTGTCTAAATACGGTCTAAAAATCTGATTCATCAAATGCATAAAGACTGCAGGAGGATTAGTTAATCCGAAAGGCATAACAAGGAATTTATAATGTCTGTACCTCATTCAAAATCTAGTTTTCGACACATCTGAATCTTTAACATGCAACTAATAATAACCAGATCTCAAATCAATCTTGAAAAACACTGTTGCACCTTTCAACTGATCGAAAAAATCATCTATTCTCGAGAACGGATAATTATTCTTTATCGTAACTTTATTGAGTTGTCGATGGTCAATACACATTCTCATTGACCCATCTTTCTTCTTTACAAACAATACTGGTGCACCCTAGGGTGAAAAACTTGATCGTGCAAAATATCTATATGTTAACTCTTGCAATTGAGATTTCAACTCTTTCAATTCTGTTGGAGCCATTCTATACGGAGCTATCGATATCCATGAAATTCCCGGTACCAATTCAATAGAAAACTCAACTTCTCTGATCGGTGGTAACCCAAGGAACTCTTCTGGAAATACATCTGGAAACTCACAAACTATAGGCACTGATTCAATCTTCGATTTTGACACTTTTGTATCTAAAACATAAGCAAGGTATGCCTCACAACCTTTTCTGACAC
Source organism: Gossypium bickii (assembly GCA_025503065.1). NCBI lineage: Eukaryota > Viridiplantae > Streptophyta > Magnoliopsida > Malvales > Malvaceae > Gossypium > Gossypium bickii. Next base: position 59,046,599 of record CP106720.1, on the reverse strand, counting down.
ATCTCTGAGTTGATATAGATGAAATTACAATCGGCAATTCACTCGATTCATCTGATTTAATTCGAATGATTTCACTATTATGACATTTCAATTAATAGTCTTTCGTCTACAATTTACAACGGTATCATGTAGAGTCAACCAATCCATACCCAAAATTATATCAAATTCATCAAATGTCAAAAGCATCAAATCAGCTAGAAAACAGTAACCCCAAGTCATTAAAGAACAATTCTTGCAAACTTTATCAACTAGAACATACTTGCCTAAGGGGTTAGATACTTTAATCACAAACTTAGTAGATTCAACAGGCAATTTCTTCCTAAACATTGGATTCTCACAAACATACGAATGAGTTTATCCAGGATCAATCAATGCAATAACATTAGTTTCATAAAGAGAAAATGTACCAGTGATAACATCTGGTGACAACGCCTCTTGGCGAGCGCGAATAGCGTAGGCTCTAGCAAGTGTTCTAGCCTCGGATCTTATTGTAGAATCTCTCATAGTACCACGATTACCACTCACATTTCCTGCATTTCTTGATGGCCTCCCTCTAGTGGTTGTGTTACTCATTCTTGCATTTTGAAGATTATCTTTCTCAGCTAGCTCAAGACAATCCCGAATAAAATAATCTCGTGAACCACATTTGTAACAAACTCTATTATTATATTTCTCCCAACATTCCCCAAAATGTTGTCTTCCACACTGTTGACACTCGGGTTTATTATTTCTCACACTGCCAAACTCGATTCTAGTGTAACTTGAGCTTTAGAACTTGAGAATTATTTTCCACGATCTCTATTCAAATATCCGATTGAAACATTTGGATGAGTAAACGAATCTTTGAATTTCTTTGCAAACATTGATATGGCTTATTCATCAGTCTATTTCTTGAATCTCTAGCCTTTGAATCTACTTTTCTTTTTTCTTTACTTAGCTCCTCGTCTTTGCAAGCTCTATCAACCAGGACAACAAATTCTTTCGATTCTAGGATTCTAACAAGAAGTTTAATATCCTCGTTCAACTCGTCAACAAATCACTTGCACATGATTTCTTCAATGGAAGCATACTCCCGAGCAGCCTTGTTTCAGTGGAAGCATGCTTTTGACAGAGAAATCTCTGACTTAAATATTTATTCCAGAACTCAGTCTAAAAGAACTCCAGGTAACTCTTTCTCTTGGTACTACAGACACCAGAGTATTCCACCATTGATACGCTGTGTCCCTCAATAACAATATGGCACATTTTAAACACTCGACTAGAGTACAGGACAGTTCATCAAACACCCGAATAGTGTTTTCAAGCCAAAACTCAACTCTCTCAAGATCATCATCAATAGTAGCTCTGAAATCTTCGGCCCCATACTTACGGATTTTATCAACTGGTAGCTTATTCAATCATTGAAGTTCCACAACTTAAGGGGCTATAGGGATCGGTTGAGGATTAGTTGGGGATGGAGGTTGTTGAGCAGCCGGATTTGCTCGGACATATTGTGTGAACCATTCGTTCATCATTTGGAAAAAAGGCTTCTTTAGCCTCTCCTCCATGACTACTTGATACATTTCTAGATTCAGAAGGCATTGCCTCTTGAGCGGGAGCTGGCGCATTACTCTTAACATCGTCAGCAACAGCTCGATTGAGATCCATTTACTCTATGAAAACACAGTTTAAATTGTCAAGAGTCATCATATTATCATAGGTTATATATGGCACGTATAGCTAGACTCACACATACGATACGTTAGTTAGAGAATTGACTAAATAGCTCTGATACCAACAAATGTAACACCCCTCACCTGTATTCAATGCAGGAATAGGGTTATGAAGTATTACTGAACTTTTCATACAATAAACATACATTTACGATATAATTTAATCAATTCGAATATAATTCAATCACAACCAATCATATTGTCCCTAATATGAGCCTACGAGAACCAAAACATGCATTTAGGTAAACCGATAACTCAAGAAATTTTTTTCAACACCTAGAAACTTTTTGCATAAAACAGGGGACACACGCTCATGTGGCCCGGCCATGTGTCTCACACTTCCAACAAACACGCCTGTGTCACTGGCCGTGTGGGCATTCAAAATGGGAGTACATGATTGTGTCCCCGCCTGTGTCTGACCCCGTATAACTCTCTGACTTGGGTCACATGGCCAACACACACACCCGTGCGGCTAACCTGTGTGCCCTAAAAATGGCCATACATGTCCATGTACCAGGCCGTGTGCTAGGCCGTGCCAAACCTGTTGGGTATACTGACTTATGCCACACGGCCAAGTCACACGCCTATGTGTGAGGTCGTGTGGAGCACGCTGACTTGGTTTTAATATCAACACCAGGGGACACACGGTCATGTACATGATCGTGTATCGCACACGACTGAGACACATGCCCGTTTGGATAAAAAATAGGCTATTTACCAAGCCATTTTTCCACCCTATCTTGTGCACACATACATCAAATTCAAAGGCACTAAAACATAGTATTAATATGCATTCTTCTAAACTCATCCAAACATAAATCATAGCATTTTATTTCCAACAACTTCAAGACACACATTACCACAATATGCAATTCAAATACATACCAAATTTTACCCTTTTCATTCATCAATATGGTCATTTTCAAACATGCATCAAATTGCCTAAACTCATAAGGATGCTAATTACCAATTCATCAACCATTTGACATTTACCATACCCATTTCAACAAGCATCAAATACTATTATAACTAGCATTTATAAGGCAATTACCAAACTCAAACAAAGGCCATTTGCACACTTATATACATCATCAAGTTCACCATTATAAGCCAACTCACATGGCTATATATATATATATACAAACCAAACCTTAGACATTTACAAATTAATTCAAATAGCTAAATTCATTACCAACACTTAACCAAAATAAGTCCCTATATAGGCCATATACTCAAAACATAAACTCAAGAGTACCAAATTGATAGTTGGATAGAGTGACGATGCCTTTGATGATCCCCAAATCCGAGCTAGCTTTGAAATCACTATAAAACACAGAGAAATACACAAAGTAAGCTTTATAGCTTAGTAAGTTCGTATAGGATTTATATCAACTCATCATATAAACTCAAATTAAGCCAAAAACATAACATAACATATCTCATAATGAATCACCAACCAACCACATTTGTATCCACCAAATTAGATGTAATTTCCATAATTTTCATCATTTCAGTGTATTACTCGATTCCTGTACATACATGCACCTTCTCGTATTTAACTCATACTCATTCACATCTTTGACATTTCCGTTAAACCATTCGGAATATTTTTGGATACTCAGAAAATTCGCACACTTAGTGCCAAATAAATAGCTGAAGCTATATCAATCTCGCACACTAAGTGCCAATATGTATAACCGAAGCTATCTCAATCTCGCACACTAAGTGCAAATATATAGTCGAAACTATCTCGAATTCGCACACTAAGTGCCCGTAATCAGCCGAATTGTAGACAAACACGATTGTAGTCTCATATACACAATTTATACAATATAAAAACATTTAAAGCATAATTATAACAATACTTATTACATACGAACTTACCTCAGATGTAAAAAATGGTAAAATAAGTCAATTAGCCGAGTACTTTGATTTTCCCCCAATCTAACTCTGAGTTTCGCTTTTCTTGATCTATATAATATCAAATTTAGCTTATTTAACATTCCCTCTATTCAGTTTAGTCCAAAACTGCCCCTAATATTTCACAACTTTTACAATTTAGTCCTTAGGCTCATAAAACAAAATTCATTCAATTTCATCAAAACCCAAGCCTAGCTAAATATTTATCATGCTTATAGCAGCCCAAAATTTTCATTTATTTCACATTTTAACCACAAAGTTTTCATATTTCACAATTTAATCCCTATTTTGCATTTTCACTAAAAATCATTTAACAAAACTTGTATATCTATCAACAAGCATTCATAATCTATCAAGAAACTTCAAAACTCATGCTTATTCATCAATGGAAACATTCAAAATCTTTAACAGTTTTACAAAAGAGTCCCTGGGCTAGCTAGACCTAGTTGCAATGATCTCAAAAACATAAAAATAATTAAAAATGGGACAAACGAACTTACAATTTAGCTAGCAAGTGTTGAATACTTCAAACCCTAAAATGGATTCTCCTCTCTTCAATTTTTGGCAATTAGTAGGAAGATGGACAAAAATTATGAATTTGTTTTACCTTAATTAACCTTTATTAACTAATTTACTTATTTAACCTTTAAAACATTTATTAATTACACCAAATGCCATGCCACTATCATCCATTATGTTATAAATGGGCTAATATCCACATAAGGACCTTTACTTTATCAAATTAAGCACTCAATTGATAAAATTTCTAAACGAAACTTTCACACAATTATTAAATCATGTTGTAAACATTAAAATAATAATAAAATAATTATTCCGACTTCAAATTTGTGGTCCCGAAACTACTGTTCCAATTTGACAAAAAAGGGGTTATTACACAAACCCTAAAAGTAGTGTTGTTTTCCCTTTTGAAATTCGGCTAGGTGAATAAGATGGACAAAACCTTTTGTTGTACTTATTTTAGTTTTTATTTACTAATCACATTAATGATGTCCATATTTGTCTATTACCTTTATTAATGGTTTACTTACCATTTAAAGGCACTCACATTCCAATTTCATAACAATTGACACCTTTTACTAATAAAACACAAGTTTTCCACTTCATGCAATTTAGTTCTTTTTATCAAATTAAGCATGCAAATGATAAAATTTCTTCAAGAAATTTTTTATACGATGCTACTATTATGCTATAGACATTAAAATAATATTAAAATAAATTTTTTGACGTCAAATTTGTGGTCCCGAAACTACTATTTTGATTTCACTAAAAACGGGCCATTACAACTCCCCTTAAGAAATTTTCGTCTCCAACAATCTTACTAGAATATAGATTCGGATATTATCTTATCATAGCTTCCTCGGGCTCCCAGGTGGCTTCCTCTACCTCGTGACATTGCCAAATAATCTTTACTAAAGTTATGCTTTTGTTTCTTAACTTTTTAATATATCATGCAAAAATTCTGAACGGTTCTTCGTTATACGACATGACGGGCTGAATCTCAATATCTGCCGGAGAAATGACATGTGAAGGGTCTGATCAGTACCGTTGTAACATGGATACATGAAACACATTATAAATATTTTCTAACTCTGACAGTAAACCTAGGCGATATGCCACTGGCCCTATACTTTCAATAATCTCAAACGGCCCGATAAAACGCAGGCTAAGCTTCTCTTTGCAACCAAAACGAAGAATTCTCTTCCAAGGCGATACTTTCAGAAATTCCCTGTCACCAACTTGATATTCAATGTCTTTACGTTTCAAATCTGCATACGATTTCTGTCGATCTGAAGGTACTTTCAAATTGTCACGGATTACTTTCACTTTTTCTTCGGTCTTTCGAATCTAATCAACCCCGTGAATCATTTTCTCACTGAGCTCGGTCCAATACAAAGGAGTTTGATATTTACAGCCATACAAAGCTTTTTACAGTGCAATCTGTATACTTTTCTAATAACTATTATTGTACGCGAACTCAACCAACGGTAAATATTTTTCCCAATTACCCTTGAACTCTAATACACAACAACGAAGCATATCTTCGAGTATCTGAATTATTCGCTTGGACTGACCATCTATTTGGGGATGAAATACAGTAGTAAAATGTAATCGTGTACCTAAAGCCTCCTGTAACTTGCTCCAGATTATCAATGTAAACCATGGATCTCTATATAAAATAATAGAAACTGGCACCTCGTGTAATCTAATAATCTCATAGATGTATAACTCAGCTAGTCTCTCAAGGGAGTAATCTGTGCGTACCAGAATAAAATGTACTGACTTTGTTAGACGATCAACAACCACCCAAAGAGCATCTTTCTTTCTCGAAGATAGGGGTAAACTCGATACAAAGTCTATAGTAACTCGCTCCCATTTCCATTCTGGTATCATCATTGGCTGCAACAAACCAGAAGGTACCTGATGTTCAGCTTTTACTTGCTGGCATACTAAACATCCCGATCCAAAATTTGATATCTATCACTTAATAATCGGCCACCAGTACATCTGTTTCAGATCATTGTACATTTTAGTGCTACCAGGGTGAATGGACAAACTACACAATGAGCTTCATGTAAAATTTTCCTAATTAACTCTACATCCCTTTGTACACAAACTCTGCCTCTAAAAAGTAAGCAATAATCGGACCCAATCTAAAAATATGAATAAGGAGTTAACTCACATAATTTCCATTTAGCTATCAACGCATCATCGACTTTTTAAGCCTCACAAATTTGTTGTAAAAACAATGATTTAGCTTTTAACTTAGCTAAAATTGAATCATCAACAGACAATGACAACCACATATTCAACGCTCATAAAGAAAACATATATTTTCTACTCAGAGCACTAGCCACTACATTTACTTCTCCCAAATGATAATCAATAATCAAATCATAATCTTTCAATAACTCCAACCATCTACGCTGTCTCAGGGTCAAATCTTTCTGCGACATTAAATAGTTCAAACTCTTATGATTGGTAAAATTGTGACATTTTTTGCCATATAAATGGTGTCGCCAAATATTTAACACAAACACAATTGTTGCTAACTCTAAATCATGTGTCGAGTAATTATTTTCATGCGGCTTTAACTGTCTGGAAGCATAAGCTATAACTTTACTTTCCTGCATCAAAACACAGCCTAAACCATTCAAAGATGCATCGCTAAAAATTACAAAACTTTTACTCGATTCAGGCTGAACTAAATCTGGTGCCTCGGTCGACAGTGCTTTCAACTGATTAAAAATTTGCTGACATTTCTCAGACCACTCAAACTTCACATCTTTCTGTAAAAGTCGCGTCATCGAAGTAGCTATCATCGAGAATCCTTTGACGAATCTTATGTAATAACCAGCTAATCCCAGAAAACTTCTAACTTCTGATATGTTTCTTGGTGGTTTATAATCAACAACTGCTAAAATTTTACTCAGACCAACTATGATGCCTTCGGCCAACACTATATGTCCTAGATAACCAACTTCTCGTAGCTAGAATTGACATTTACTAAATTTTCAAACAAACGCTTCTCACATAGGGTCTACAGTACAATTCTCAAATGCTCGACATGCTCAGACTCATCTCAAGAATAAATCAGAATATCATCTATAAAGACCACAACAAATCGGTCTAGATACGATCTAAAAAATCTATTCATCAAATCCATAAATACTGGCGGTGCGTTAGTTAAGCCAAATGGCATCACAAGAAATTTATAATTTTTGTACCTGGTCCTGAATGCAATTTTTGACACATCCAAATCTTTAACCCGCAACTGATAATAACCAAAACGTAGATCAATCTTTGAAAATACCATTGCACCTTTCAACTAATCAAATAAATCATCAATTCGAGGTAGTGGACATTTGTTCTTGATTGTAACCTTGTTAAGCTGATGGTAGTAAATACATAATCTCATCGACCTGTCCTTTTTCTTAACGAACAGAACCGATGCGCCCCTAGGTGAGAAGCTAGGTCAAGCAAAACCTCTATCTGTTAACTCTTGCAACTAAGCTTTCAAGTCTTCCAACTCTGTAGGAGCCATTCTATACGGAGCTATCAGTATTGGTGATGTTCCCGATATTAACTCAATGGCAAATTCAACCTTTCTAATCGGTTGTAATCCAGGTAACTCTTCTGGGAATACATTGGGATATTCACAAACCACAGGCACTGATTCAAGTTTTGACTCAGACACTTTAGAATCCAAAACATATGAAAGGTATGCATCGCAACCATTTCTCACGTATTTCTACATTGGTATAGTTGAAATAACAATAGGCAACTCGCTCAACTCGTCTAATTTAATCCGAAGTGTCTCACCATTATGACATTTTAGTACAATAAGCTTTTCTCTATAGTTCACTATAGCGTCATGCAGAGTCAACCAATCCATACCCAAAATCACATCAAGCTCATCAAATGGAAAAAGCATCAAATTGGCCGAAAATCTATAACCCTGAGTCATCAAAAGACAGTTCTTTCAAACTTTATCAACTAACACATACTGACCTAGAGGGTTCGATACTTTAACCACAAATTCAGTGGACTCAACAGGTAAATTCTTACTTGACGCTAGATTAATGCAAACATACGAATGAGTTGATCTAGAATCAATCAAAGTAGTAACTTTAATGTCAAGATAGAAAACGTACCAGTAATAACATCTAGAGTAGAAGCTTCCTCTACTGTACGGATTGCATAATCTCTAGCTGGTGCTCATGCCTCTGACCTCACAGCGAAGTCCTTAGTCGTACTACAACTATTATCAACATTTCTAGGGTTCCTCGACGGTCTCTTTCTCACAGCTGTAATGCTCGGTCAAACAGTCTGAATATTGTCTTTTTTAGGTAACTCAGGAAAATCCGGAATAAAATGCTCCTGCGAACCAGATCTAAAATAGGCTCTGTCTTTCATCCGGCACTCACCAAAGTGTCGTTATCCACATCACTGGCAATCAGGTTTGTTGGCTTTCACACTGCCAACGCTTGCTATTGATGTAGCTTGAGCTTTAGAACTTGTGTATTGCTTACCACGATCTCTACTAGGATATCCCACTGAAGTGGTTGAACGATTATGGTAATTTTTTGATCTCTTTGACAATGAATGATACAATTTCCCAGTTGATCTCTTTCTTAAATCTCTAGTTTCAAAATCAACTTTTCTTTTTTCTTGACTAAGCTTCTCAGCTTTATGTGCTCTATCAACAAAAATAATGAGTTCTTTCAACTCGAAAATCCCGACTAGAATTTTATATCTTCATTCAACCTGTCTTCAAACCGTTTACACATAGCAACTTCGATTGGAATGTATTCTCGGGTATACTTGCTCAGTCTGACGAATTCACTTCCATATTCAGATACTCTCTTATGATTTATTTAAGCTCAAAAAATTATTTGCGCTTCTGATCAAGAAACCTTTGACCTATGTATTTCTTTCTAAATTCGGTTTGGAAAAATTCCCAGTCCACCCGCTCTCTCGGTACAACAGAAGCCAACATATCCCATCAATGATAGTTTGAATCTTTCAATAGAGATATGAAGCACTTAACACATTCGGTCGGTGAATAAGATAACTCATCAATAACTTGAATCATATTCTCTAACCAGAACTCAACTCTCTGAGGATCATCATCAATAGTAGCTCTAAATTCTTCAACCCCATATTTGCGAATTTTATCAATAGGAGGCTTATTCACGCGTAAAGGTTCCAAACCTTGAGAAATAACGAGGACTAGTTGGGGAATAGGTGGAGGTGGAGGTCGTTAAGCAGCCGGATTCGTTCAAACAAACTCAGTGGACCACTCTTTCATCATTTAGAAGAAGGCTTCCTTAGCCTCTCCTCCCTGGCCCTTAGATATGGGTTTTAAACTAGATGATGATGTTCCGTGTACGGAGGCTTGCGCATTGCTTTCTACTTCATTAGAGTTTGCTTGATTGGAATTCATTACTATATGAAAATATAATTTAGAATGTGTCAGGAGTTATCACACTATCACAGGTTATATAATAGCATGTATATCTAGACTCACATTTGCTACGTTCAGTCTAAGAATCGGTTAAATAGTAGCTCTGGTACCAATAAATGTAACACCCCTTAGCTCATATCCGTGTCGGATTAGGGCTAAGAGTATTATCGACATATAACATCATATAAGGTAAATTTTACTCTCACTACAATTCACCACATAAATCATAGCAATATCAACCAAAATCATACATACGGTCCCTTCTACGAGCCTTTAAGGCCCTAAAAGACATTAGAAATGAATCGGGACTAAATCAAAAACATATGAAATTTCTAAAAAAAAGGTAAATTTTTTCAAACTGCAGGGGTCACACGGCCATGTAGGCAATCAAAATAGGGACACACGGCTGTGTCTCAGCTCGTGTCCTTACCAATGTAACACACTGACTTGGGTAACACGGCCAAGCCATACGCCTGTGTGCTAGGCCGTGTAACAGCCTGACTTGCAACCTTTTGAAAACTACAGGGGGCCATGTGTCACACACGGCAGTGTCACCTGGCCATGTGTCACACACGGCTGAGACACTGTAACAGACCAATATTGACCCTAATTGGAACGGTGGTTTCGGGACCACAAATCCGAGCCCGAGAAATATTTTGATATTATATTCTATGTTTATTATATGTGGACTAATGTGTGTGAAAATATCGTAGAAAAATATTATCGTTTAATTGCTTAATTTGATAAAAAGGATTTAATCGAGAAAAGCGTAAAAGTTGCATGCTAAAGTGAAAGGTACTAATTTGCTTGTGGCTTTTTAAGTGGGTGTCCTAAAAGGGCAATTAGCCCATTGACCATAGTGATGGACGGCAATAGGCCAAGTTAGCTATCTATATATGTTAGTTTAATTATTTTTTTATATATATAAGGTTATGTTAGTATTTTATAAAGAAATAATGTTAGTGTATATATTAAACAAACATAAAATAAAGCCATCATCACCTTCCTCCTCTCATAGCCGAATGTAAGAAAAGAAAACACCATTGTAGAGCTTTTTGAGTTTGGCAACTTAGGAAGCTTGATTAAGGTATGGTCGGTTTTTAGTTTTTGATAATTTTTACGTTTTTAGATCGTTGCTTAGCCAGATATTACCCGACCCATGCCTAAATTTTTGAAAATATTATGTACATAGGATTCGGCCATTAACATGCTTGGATGGTTTTGATATTTGATGGTTTTAGATTAATTATATGTTAAAGATTTACAAGTTTTGTATTGAAGTTTTTGGTGATTTTGAGTAAATAGGGCTAAATTGAGAAAAATATATTTGTGAAGGGTTAAAATGACAAATAAATGAAATGCATGGACTCATATGGCTATGGAGAAGATTTGGCCTAGCTATGGTGTTGGGAAATTTTGCACATTTTGTGTTTTGTGTAAATAGGACCAATTTGTAAAAATGGGAAACACTAGGGGCAAAATGGTAAATTGTTTATTTAAGTGTTTTTGGATTAAATTGAGATGAAATATGCTTGAATGGGTTAATTTTAATGTGTTTAGGTCAAGAACAAAGAAAAACGGAATTGGAATAGGGGAAAGACAAAGGTTCTCGAATAGCCGATTTACGGTCTATCGACAATCGAGGTAAGTCCTTTAGGTAAAATATGTTAAAGAACTAATTATGACTATATTAAATAGTAAGAATTGATGAATTTTTGAAAACGTATTTATATCATGGCCGAATGTATATAGGTATACTAGGTTGATGATTAAAGTTGGTTATGTGATGTGAATTGTTGGATGGTATAATGATATAATGATTTTATTGGTTTAATGTGAGCAAGCTCAATTGAATTGGACTTATATATATAATAGTTATGAAGTGTGTTTGGAATGTTTTACATTGATAAGATTAGGGCTTTCACGCCTAGCGTGCTCTGTGTGGTGTTGTTACTTTTTGGGCTTTCACGCCTAGCAAAGCTTTGTGCTTGGTGTTACATATCGGGCTTTTACGCCTAGCAGGCTTTGTGCCGGTGTCACTTATCAGGCCTTTACGCCTAGCAGGCTTGATGCCGGTGAAGTGTTTTACAAAAGAGAAACTGAATTTTGTTCAAGGCAAATTAAAGCTAATTTATTGAGTTAATGGCTCAGGTAAGCATGTAAGGTATGAATTAACTTCTTACCTATTTAAAATAAGGTAAGCAAGTAACTCAGTTATTTATTACAAATTGTATGTGTTACAAATGAAGTTTATATATATATAATTATAATATGTGTTCTCAGTTTTATAAATGAATGATATGAATATTATGGTTTTGGTCTTCTATTATGTGTATACAAGACCAGGTATATTCGGCCACATGGATAGTTCGTGTATGTGATGCTATATGATAATAATTGAGCTTTAAGTATATGAATGTTTGTACGTTTGGTTATATAATGACATTTTGGTTTTGAAAGGTTGGATTATGAGTAAATATTTTGATTATATAAGCATTCGGTTAAAGAGAAATTGTTCTATGAATTTATATGTTATATAGGTATGGAATTGAAAGCTTGAAAGTAAATGTGATTACAAACATAAAAGTGGAATTATTTTTAATTTAAATGTTTAATGTTTGAATGTTATATTATTAGGAGCTTAGGACTTACTAAGCTAGTAAGCTTATTTGTGTGAAATGTTTCCTCTGTCTTATAGATTTGGTGCAAGCTACAAGCTCGTCAGGATCGTTCAGAAAGTCGTCCACACTATCAAACTATTTTGGTACTCTTTCATTTTGGTTTTCGAGTGAAGGCATGTATAGGAATGACTTTGTCTTTGTTTTGATGAAAACTTTTGGTTCATGTATATAATAGCCATGCGAATATGGCTAACTTTTTAGTTAAGTATGCTTTTGTGCTTTTGATACAAATGTCGGTTTATGTTGGTAATGTTTGTGCATCTTTAATCGAAGTTTAATCGTATTTAATAAGGAAATGTATGTTTATGAAATGAACCTTTTAATTAGGTGTTGTGGTAAGTAACCAATGGTACACTCGATTATATGGAACCATAGTTGTGTTTTGTTAATAAACCGATGATGTTATGATATTACGTGAATGTTTTAGGTATAAGTTAATTTGCATAAATGATTAAAATGCATGGACAGTATGAATTGTATGTGGGTATATTCGGTTATAAACTAGTTAATCATATTTTGAAATGAAATAGTTTTTAGTTAGCAGCAGTGATGTGATTTTGAAAAATCACCAAAAATAGGATAAATTGAACTAGAAAGTGAATAAGATATAGAATTAAAGCTTATTGTGTCTATTTTGATTTGAAAGAAACAGAGTAGGCAAAGGAATTTTATATTATAAGATATTTAAATTTTAGTGAGACCTGTTTTGAATGAATTCGTGATTTCCTGTTCTGTCTTGGAAAAATTGTTAAACATTGTACAAAAATAATCATGGAGCATAGTTTATATGCTTAGAATCCTTAATGAGTCTATTTTTGATTAGAATAAACAATAACATTATTAAAATTTTTTACAATGAGATAACTGAGTTTTTGTAAAGATAGGTCAGAATCATCAAACAGTGAAATAGGGCAAACTTTGATGAATAAACTGTACTAATTGGGCACATAAAAAATTTTGGAAACATTATGGTAAAAATTTATATGAGTCTAGTTTCAAGGAAAATTTACGAATCTAAATTTCTAGTTTTGTAACTCGAGTTATGGTCAATTTAGTCAGCATGACGCAGTTGGACAGTTTTAAATTATTATATGCCCCGAATTAGTAGTCAAGTCTAGTAATGCCACATACTCGACTCCGGCAAAGGTCTCGGGTAAGGGGTGTTACAGACACACGCCCGTGTCTCTGCCCGTGTGGATGACAAATAGGTCATTTTCAAGCCATTTTTCTCACTCGATTTCCTACCACTTACACTAGCCAAATATACCTATAATCAAGCAGTCAAAACTTAATTAACATATGTAAAATCAAGCTTAAACAGCCTAGAAATTATCTATACAATCCATATTCCAAAATGGCGCCTCAACTTTCACAATCAAACTTACCTAAACAACTATCCACTTAATTAATCATTTAAGCTACTAATTGATGCGATCCAGCTCAGTGTTGAGGGACGAGTCGATCTTAAATACCCGATCGTCAACGAGAAATATCGTTCCAAATTTTTCACAATGTTTGAATCAGCTAAGTATGGGAAATAATAATGAAATATGGGTTCAGAAAGTTGGTTAACTGTTTATGGATAAGTTCGACTAACAAAAGAATTAAAGGATAGTTGATAGATTGGGTGGAATGGGAAAATAGAACTCAACCTTCAAGAACGACTCAATACTATAAAGAGTATTGCCCTAGGACTTATATTGCTTAAGGTGAAAGATGATGAAGGTAGATGGACCTTGACCCGTTACCTAAACAGGTAGGAACTGAAGGTATATTGAGATGGATGAACGCCACACCAAGGATGGTGATAAGTTCAAAAAATAGTTGGATTGGCGCCACTAGCAAGCTAGATAAGTCAAATCGAGACTCAAACGAAATAGAGAGGAAGAACCCTCACAAAAGAACACTTGTTTATAAAATTTGGCAAAAAGTCCCTACATCAAGCTGGAAACAAGGTATTTATAGGCATGACACAAGCCCTAGCTGAATAGACACACACATTCAATTGAGTTTAATTTAGCTAATTAAAACTATGTGACCTTTGATGAACTTTAGCATATATAACGGCTATAGCTGTAACACCCCCAGACCGGCCCAGACGTTATGGCCCAATCCGGTGATGTCACATCAAAGGGATAATTCAAAACGACTTCGCTTATTTAAAACTTAAGTTTAAGTCTTAGAAACCCAAAATCTATGTAACTTGTTAAGTTATGATGAAAGCCCATGTTTTAAGAAAACGTCCATATGCTATAATTATTTCAAAAACCATGTTAAACTTTAGAAATTTATTTAAGTTTAATAATTAAGTAGTTGAAACAATAATAACCCAAAGGTAAAGTCAAGTTGGAGATACTAGTCCTTATTACATCCCAATGTAAATAAAATAAAGTCATTCGAAACAAATAAACAAAAACTTCTAAGTATCTTGTAGTATGGCCATCTCCGAGTCCTCTCCCACGTCGAGCCGTCTACTGAGGGTCACCTGAAACGTTTAATAAAAGGGTGTGAGTTTTGAAACTCAGTGTGTATGACCCTTGGTAATCCAATCAACATGCAATTATCACATTGGGCCTAAGCCCTATCAAAATAGGTGGTTTTGGGCCTTAGCCTACAATGACCTCATATCACATCAGTATCACATGAACGCAATGCTCCCATCCCAAATCCAACCCTGCGCTCCATTTCCCTTCCAACCCTACACTCTTGTGGGATATAAATATCAACCCACCCATCCCTACACTCTAAAGGTAGCACCAACAGCGGCACTACTCAAACGTTGTAGCAAGGCTGCTAAGCATATAATGGGCTCAAAGCCACCGGTGGATCCACGGTCGTCAAGTGACTATGCGATCCACGGTTCAAATAATTAATTCTCCTATAAGCACAATTAAACAAATTAATGGCTATAGCAAATTAATTAAGCTGGAACATATTAAATGCCGAAATTATTTAAACAACTAAAGAAAATTAAAAAAACTAAATTAATTAAACTAAATATATTAAAAGTTCAATCCAGCAATAATTAAACTAAAATTTAGCTTGCAAAAAGCTATATGGAACGTCTGGTGTTGAGCTCCATGCTCGAGCTTGTTGAACTCCGGGGTGTGCTCACATCAGTCCCCCTCTTCAAAATGACTTGTCCTCAAGTCGAGTCGTTTCTTCACTACAAAACATATATTCTTACTCGGCTCATCAAGAACAAATGGGAGTAATAGTCTCACAAAAACCTGAAGAGAATTTGCAACTTGACACACGAAAATAATATCATCCCCATTAAGAAAAGGATTAAAAACATGTTGAGTGAAAAGTATGCAAATCCCTTTTATATTTTTGATACATACTCGAGCGATTGTTTGATTGTCGAATGCAAGATAATAGATAGGACTTTCCTTTTCAAAACAGATCTCCATACTCGGCGACAAAATATGCATAAGAACCAATTTAGAAGGCATGAAGAATTCATTCAAACAAGCACTTACTCCACATCTCACTTGATCAAATTGACTCAAACATGCATAATTTATACAACCAAGCTGATTTGATACACCATCACCAAACAAAGTTTCATCGAACAAACGAATCAAAGGAAGTTTAGACATGTATGTTTTCAAAAGTTCATATGTCTTAATTCTCAACCATACATCCTTCTTTAAGTCGTTGAATTTTGCAAAACAGTTCAATGATTGCATCTGTTCACCATGTTCAAGCAAATGGATAGGATTATATGATTCTTTATTTTTCACATTCAAACCTTGCAACCGCTGAATAACTATTACTTCATTAGCAATCTCATCAGCATCACAGTTTCCAATAGTGATACTCTCCTTGCCATCATTCAAAACAAATATATTATCAACAATTAAAGAATGACAATTAACCATGTCAAAGTACAATTCCCTTTCAAGGACCAAATCATCAACGAAATTTTCACCGTTAATCAAATGAAGCTGAGATGTTAATCAAATGAAGCTGAGATGTCTTAAAGTCTTTGGAAATCATACCTTGCTTACCTTTCGGCATAGACGTACTAGGATCATTGGGAGTGTTACCTTTTTCAACCAACGTAAACCTTCTCTCATTAGAAAAGTAGTGAAGTCGAAGCTCATTACTCGGATTAACCTGGAATGATGGAGAAACACAAAGACATCGACCATGTTGATTAGTCAAAACACCTTTCTTTTTCTCACTCGTTTCTCTTTTATTTTCTTTTTCTTTTTCTATTTTACACTCATGTTTTCCTAACAATTTGTTTTCTTTTCTCTTAATTTTTCATCTTTTCTTTCTTTCTCATTTTTATTTTCTTCTTTTTCTCTCAATTGTTCCATGGATCGTTTCAATCTTTGCTGGTCCTCCAACACCTGTTTTGGCCATAGAGGCACCAAAGTAACATTTCTACCATGGTGCTTGAAGGTGTATTGGTTTGCAAATCCATCATGTTTGAGCCTTCGATCAAACTACCATGGTTGTCCCAATAATAAATGCCCCGCGTGCGTAGGTACCACGTCGCATAGAACTTCGTCATGGTACTTTCCAATTGAAAACGCAACAAGGGCTTGCTTAGTCACCTTCAACTCGACACCTTTGTTGAGCCATTGCAGCTTGTATGGACTCGGGTGTTTGGTAGTCAGCAAAGCAAGTTTTTCAACCATGAGTGTACTTGCAACATTTGTACAGCTCCTACCATCAATGACCAAGCTGCATACCTGACTTCATTTCAACCCAAGTGCTGATATGTCGTTCACCATTTCGCCTCTAACTCATGGTAAGTTGGTCCCACCATATCATACCATAATCGGAGAACTCGATTGCAGCCAACTTGACTTTCTTGGCTTCAGAGTAGTTATGGCACTCGAACACGAGTTCTATTTTTTTTCCCACTCGAGATACGCCTCCGGGTCCGAACGGCCTTGGAAAGGAGGAATCATCAATTTGATGCTTTTAAGATCATCGCCGTGTCTCTCTCATTCTCTTTAGTCTTGGTGACGTTGGCCTCTCCGCCGGTCACTTTTGTTTGAACCTTGATCACTTTCAGTCTCACTAGATTCGAATAACTCATCATCTTGGACTCGTCATCGGCCTCGGTTTCTCAGTGGACTTAGAGGAGTCCTTTCTCGTTGGGCTCTTCCTTCGACATAGTCGAGCCTCTCTTGAATTGGTTGAAGTTTCCAGTCAAATAAATGTTCAACCTCGCGCAATAAGGCTTGAAGATTCAAGTCCGGTACATTCTAAACAAGTTGCCTCTCGGGTCTATCTACCCTATTCCGCTACGGGCTTCTTGACATAGAAATTTGAAAACCTCACCACAAAAAATTCACTAATCACTCGGAAAGGAAATAAATGACTTATCACTCTCGCTCGTGTTTAGACTAGTTTTTAGGCTTTTTTTCTTCTCTCTAATGCACTCACACACTCTTGCCTTTTACCACTCACTTCTTTCTCTCGTGATTTCGTAATTCGTCTCTTTATGACATATTTGTTGTCTAAGGGGTTGGTTTCAAAGTGGTTACAAGGGTTATAATGTATAAGGTGAAAATAGGCTGAAAGAAAATGAGTTTCAGTTTTAATGTGGCGTTTAAGGTGGTAGATGAAAGTTGAAAAGAACTTTGCTTGATCGTGAATACAAGAGAATGATTGAACAAATACTTCAATACTTTTTTATTTTACCCTTCCAATTTTTTTGTTCAAAACATTTTTTTCACGAACCTACTTTGGTATAAATACGAACATCAATACTTCTTGTTTTAGTAGCTCTGATACCAAATGAAGCAACCCAGCTCGGTGTTGAGAGTCGAGTTGATCTTCAATGCCCGATCGTCAACGAGAAATATCGTTCCAAATTTTTCAAAATGTTTGAATCAGCTAAGTATGGGAAATAATAATGAAATATGGGTTCAAAAAGTTGGTTAAGTGTTTATGGATAGGTTCGGCTAACAAAAAAATTAAAGGATAGTTGATAGATTGAGTGGAATGGAAAAATAGAACTCAAGCTTCAAGAATGATTCAATACTATAGAGAGTATTGCCCCGGGACTTATATCGCTTAAGGTGAAAGATGATGAAGGTAGATGCACCTTGACCCATTACCTGAAGAGGTAGGAACCGAAGGTATATTGAGATGGATGAGCGCCACACCAAGGATGGTGATAAGTTCAGAAAATAATCGGGTTGATGCCACTAGCAAGCCAGATAATTTAAATCGAGACTCAAATGAAATAGAGAGGAAGAACCCTCACAAAAGAACACTTGTTTATAAAATGTGAAAAAAAGTCCCTACATCAAGCTGGAAACAAGGTATTTATAGGCATGAGACAAGCCCTAGCCGAATAGACACACACATTCAATTAAGTTTAATTCAGCTATTTAAAACTATGTGACCTTTGATGAACTTTAGCATATATAACAGCTATGGCAGCTTGTTTAATCTTCCAAATGAGCTAATAATGAGCCTAAAGAGCTGGATAAATTTAGTTTTAATGCTTGATCGACTAAAAGATCATAACAGCCCTTTTAATTCCCCTTTGGATAGCAGAATGGTCACCAGCCTGAAATGAGTATCTTTTGGCACACGAACAGTCCTCCTTATGTAAATGTTGAATTTAACCAACCAAAGGTGTAAATGAACAACCACCATTATGATGAAAATGTTTGGAAACTTATTGGCTTGTGAAAGTGACTCCTTGTAACTCTTTGTCCATTAGTTTAGCTGCTGGCCTCCAATTCATCTTCATAACAGCTAAAGTTATCTCTTTCTTTAATGCCAGTCCATTAAACTTCTTGTAACTCCATATAACAGCTAGTTCAAATAATTAATTCTCCTATAAGCACAATTAAACAAATTAATGGCTATAGCAAATTAATTAAGCTGGAACATATTAAATGCCAAAATTATTTATTTAAACAACTAAAGAAAATTAAAAAACTGAATTAATTAAACTAAATATATTAAAAGTTCAATCCAACAATAATTAAATTAAAATTCAGCTTGCAAAAAGCTGTATGGAACACATGGTGTTCAGCTCCATGCTCGAGCTTGGTTAACTCCAGGGTATGCTCACATCACTAATTAAACAATCTCAATGCCACAATTGCCATGATTTTCATATACCAAATTTAAGCGTAACAAGCACCATTTTAGGCCATTTTTCCTTACATCATACACCTTACCATTATGTCTCAAAGCCAAGCACATTCAAGCTACCAAATCTAGTCATTAACCATATCATAAACTATCTCAATCCAAACCAACCAGCAATTCATAAAAGATTATTATAAGCTTCATTTCAGTTCCATCATATTAACCACCAACTCATCAAAATAACCACCACACAAAATACCATAGATTCATAATATCATAACTACTAGCTCATCAACCAATATGTCATATATATATACAAGCCACACATAATGGCTAAATTTACCCAAAAAAGACACCTATACATGCCATTATAACCATGACTCAAAATCATCAAAAATCTACCGGTTTAGCCAATGGATAGTGTGATGGATCTCCAACAAACTTCGAACGTGAATGAGCTTTCGATTATCTAGAAACACAAAGGAAAATAACACGAAGTAAGCATATAATGCTTAGTAAGTTCGTAATTCATAAACAAAGCTTACCATTTCAATTTATAAGCATAAAAACAATTTTGAGGCAATCCAACATGACTTGGCATTAGCCTAAGCAACAACAACCTTTCAAGTTAGATAATCACATAGCTTAGCAAATCATGCCAAAACATCATAGCTTTTATACACATTACATATAAGCATTCATACTTTTAAGCATATGGCTAAACATATTTCAAATATTATCAACTCATACCTTTTCATACTTTCATAGCATCACTTATTGAAGCAGTTGTCGAACCTTCCCTTTTTCATACTTGTTGAACCACTAAAATAATATTAGATACTCAGGAATCTCGAACACTAAGTGGTAACACATGGTCGAAACCACTACTATCACATATCTCATATAAATGCTCTCTCTCGAGCCATAAGTAGGTTTGCTCACACAAGCTGTCAGTCAGGACGTAGCTATATGGTGCTGCTCACACAAGCTGTAAAGTAACTGCAACACATCGAAAACTCAGCCATCAGTAGGATGTACAAGACCAGCACCCGAAACATGGTAACCGCTAATGACATGTCATTTGTATTCTATATAGTCCTAAGGTTCAAAAGAGATCCCAAAGTTTCCGAAACTAAGTTGGATATTTACGCAGAGTTGTAATACCATAATATAATGTAAAAGCATTTAAATCAAACATAATTCAACACTATTTAAATATACGAACTTACCTCAAACAAGAATGAAGAAATACGATCGATTTATCCAATACTTTTTCTTTTCCCCGACTTAAATCCGTACGTTGCATTTCTTGATCTATATAATCAAATTTGATTCATTCAAATTCCATTCTATTCAATATAATCCAAAAATCATGTCTTGGCAAAATTATAGTTTTTAATTCATTTCAATTTAGTCCCTAACTCATAAAAATGAAAATTCATGCAATTTAGTACTAAACCACTATAGCCGAATATCACCTAAGCCCTTAGCAAGCCCTACATTTCATTTATTTCACATTTGTGCCATGAACATTTTTCTATTTTTCAATTTAATCCAAAATTGAAAAATTCATCAAAATTTCCTTTATAAAAGTTGTTCAACTATCATCAAATATTCATTTTCATCCATCAAAAAAAAAAAAAAAAAAAAACTAACATGCATTCATGGTAAAACCTTATACTTTTAACAGTTTTGTAAATTAGTCTTCGGGCTAGCTAGATTAAGCTACAACAACTCCAAAAGCATAGAAATCATTAAAAACAAAACCAAAAATCACTTCCATGCACAAGGATAAGCTTGTCGAGTGCTCAAACCCTAAAACTAGTGTTGTTTTCCCCTTTGAAATTCGGCTAGGTGAAGAAGATGGACAAAAACATTGATTTTGTTTTACTTATTTTAGTTTTTATTTACTAATTTACTTATATAACCTTTACTAATGACATTAATGATGTCTATATTTGTCCATTACCTTTATCAATGGTTTAATTACCATTTAAAGGCACTCACATTCCAATTTCATAACAATTGACACCTTCTACTAATAGAACACAAGTTTTGCACTTTATGTAATTTAGTCCTTGTTATCAAATTAAGCATGCTATGCTACTATCATGCTGCAGACATTAAAATAATATTAAAATAATTTTTTTGATGTCAAATTTGTGGTCCTAAAACCACTATTCCGATTTCACTGAAAACAGGCTGTTATAGATAAGGCATGCAACGCAAATTATACTTCGGATGATTCGATTAGGTTTGGAGCACACATTCTTTAGTTAATACCGATAAGACACGTAGTGTAAATTAATATTTGTGTGATGGTTGGACGATCTGTGTATCCATCTTGAGTTCGTGTTTGATTAATATGGATTTATGAAACGCATACCATGCTATGTGACATTTGATATGAAATACTACTATTAGGTGATTGGTCTTGTATATTAATGTTAAAGCAACAAAGATAGCATGTGAAAGATCATGCAAATTAGTTAAAATGAGCCCTGCAGGCCGATATGGACACAAAGTGAATCTAAAGATTCAAGATGGAAATGAGAAATAAATGAACTTTTCAAATGCTATGCCATGTAACAAAGTAAGATAGATATTGAAAAAAGTATGTACTTATGAATGAATTGTCTAATGAAGTTTTGCAATAGGTTATGACTTGAGATATGAAAATGCAAATTGAGTTAGTTGATAGACTAACCATATATTGATTGTATGGCTATTTTGTTCTCATTGATTATTTATTTAAATTATGAAAGTATCATTGAGCTCTATTGCTTAACGTACGATTTGTTTATTTCCGTACGCAGGTATCGGTAAATCTCAAGGTTTCAAAAAGTGAAATAGCATCCAAAATTCAACTTTCGACTCAACAAAGTTTGTATAGTTTCATTTTGGTTTAGGGCAATTGGCATGCACCTAAGGTCAAGAATTTGGTTTTAAGTCCATATTGAATGTTTTGGTCCATATGGTAGAAAGGTCTATGTTGAAATATGATTAATTGTGTTGATGGTACGTTTATTTCTAACTTAGTGAGTCAAAATGTGTACATGCTCGTTTTGTATATGTACGATATATGAGAATCGAATTAATGTAATTATGCATATGGTTATAAGTTTTAAGATGTTAAATATACCAAAGAAGGTAGTTCGCATTTGAGTTAATGTTTAAATTGGGAAATGACAAGTGTTGGATCTCTTAGACTATTTGAGTGTGTGTTTGACAGGTTTGGGATGACCGGAGTAATTTTTTTTTTTTTTTTTTTTTGGAAATTGTCTTCATAGTTGCGACACTCCCATACTAGTGTCACGACATTGAGCTTTTGTTTCCGAGATCGTGATTCTCTCCTGTTGAGGTTGCAATATTGTGATCACCCTGGCTTTAAGGTTATGACGTTCCTCCATTGAAGTCACAATATCTAGATTCTATTGTTTGGGTCGTGACACACTCAATGATGTCACGAAATTACGTTCCTGTAATTGAGGTCGTGACATCATCCCTTGGTTTTGCGACAGCACATCCCCTACTTTGATTGCTTTACATTTAAGTCCTTCATATATCATGGGATTAGCATAAGAGCTTTTGTAAGCTCATTTATAACCCATATTTGATTAAATAATGTATTTAAATGAGTTTGGAACTTAATGTTTTGATATCTAAAATGTAAATAAAACCATAATTGCTCATTTATGAGATCCGACGATCTGGTTAGGAGTGCGATGTTATATGGATGGTAATTCAACGGACCAAAGTGAATTCTTAGATTTATTGGATCCTGTTGTATCTCATGTAAAGTAGGGTGGACAAAATGTAGAGAGTTAAACGTGTTTATGATTTCAATGACCGAGATACAATGAAATTACGGAAGAAAAAAAGAATAAAAAGAGGAGAGGAAGATCGTTAAAGGGTTAAACGGGAAAAAAACAATTAATGTAATACCGTCCGAGAAATTTGTGAATAAATTGCTCACTGAATCTGACTTTGAGAAGATGAAGAAGGCTAGTCTGATAGAGGCTACTAAAGCACGAGAGCTAAGTATGCTCCTAGGCTAACAGTGTACTATATTAGTCCTTAAAAATTTTATTTTGGGTGAGAAGAAAAGTATTATACCTTTAGTTATGAAATTAGGAAAAGGCACGGAGGAGTATGAACTCTAAATATGACCAAATCTACGTAAAATTATGAAACGATGCGGAATCATGTTTATAGAGGTGGATCAAAAACTGTTTAGTGTAAGTAATCCTTTGTCAAGATCGAAAATAATGGATCAGGAATATCAGTTGGGGTCGGGTTTTAGCCTTCGTATATTTGTAGTTCCAAATCTGAATAAAGTCAAATGAAGGTTAAAATTAGAAAAAGCAGTTAGGGATAAACTTTTCCTGATTTTAGTTTGAAGAAAATGCCAATTTTAGATTACTGTCGTAGTCTCACCTGTTGTATATAAACCGTGCTAAAATAAGGTCTACGAGACAGAAGTTTTTATTTAAGACAACGACATAAGACTATTAGTGTTGGTCTTTAGTTTTGTTTTATTACTTATTAGCAAAAAATAAAATAAAAAATATAGAAAAAGAAAAGAGAGCCATCATTCTTATCTATATCTATATTTCGTATTTGTATTTATATCTATATTTACATATAATTTTCATTATCACCTTGGTGTAAAATGCCGGCAGTCGTAGTAAGCGGCTCTGGTGAGAATCCAGAATTTGAAGGCAGGATAACGGTGTATGTCACAGTTTGTGTTATCATAGCAGCCTTCGGAGGCTTGATGTTTGGATATGATGTTGGCATTTCAGGTTTTTATTTTTCTTTATAATATTTATATTATTAGAAGCAAAGTAAAAAATTATGCGAAGAAAAGGGTTTGATTTGGATAGACAGGTGGAGTAACATCCATGGATGATTTCTTAAAAAAATTCTTTCCAGTTGTGTATAAAAAGAAACAGCATGCTCATGAAAACAATTACTGCAAATACGATAACCAATCCCTCCAGTTGCTTACGTCATCCTTGTACATTGCTGCTTTGATAGCTAGTTTTGTAGCTTCAAAGGTGTGCTCCAAAGCTGGTAGGAAACCAACCGTGCAAATTGCTTCAATTTTCTTCTTAATAGGCGTGGTTTTGACTGCTGGAGGTCTCACCATCGAAATGATAATTTTTGGAAGAATTTTTCTTGGCTTTGGTGTTGGGTTTGCCAATCAAGTAAGTTATATAAATAGTTTTAGTGATCCACTTTTCTGCATGTATCACATTTCTTCTACCAATAAACCACCACACACACACACACACACGCACACGCATATATATGATATTAATGGCTTTACATAATTATTATTGCAGGCGGTGCCACTCTTCTTATCGGAAATAGCTCCAACTAATATTCGTGGAGCACTCGACATAAGTTTCCAGCTCTTCATTACAATTGGCATTTTGTTATCCAATCTGGTAAACTACTTTACAGCAAATATCCATCCTCATGGATGGAGAATTTCTCTTGGCATTGCTGGTATCCCTGCTTCGATGCTTTGTGTGGGGTCTATACTCATTTGTGAGACTCCAACTAGCCTTATTGAACGTCACAAAGTTGAGAAAGGAAGGAAGGTTCTGCGGAAGATTCGTGGTGTCGAAAAAGTTGATGACGAGTTTGATTCTATTGTACATGCTTGTAAGATGGCAAGGCAAGTAAAGGACCCTTTCCGCAAGCTAATGAAGCCAGTTAGTCGACCCCCACTAGTGATTGCCATCTGTTTGCAAATTTTCCAGCAATTTACTGGAATCAACGCTGTAATGTTCTACGCTCCTGTTCTATTCCAGACCGTGGGATTTGGGAATGATGCTGCATCGCTTTCATCTGTTATTACTGGCCTTGTCAATGTATTTAGCACTATAATTTCAATATATTTAGTAGATAAGGCTGGCAGGAGAATTCTGCTACTTGAAGCTTGTGTCGAGATGCTCATTTCTCAGGTCAGGTCTTCATCTTGTATTTTGTTACACTTCCTATAAATTAATTAATGTTGGTATTTAATGTGTTGCATACATTACATGCAGGTTATTATTGGCATAATCCTTTTCAAAGGATTGAAAGCCACGGGTGCCAATCTTTCCAAAGGGGAGGCAATCTTTGTGGTGGTCTTGGTGTGTACCTTTGTCATGGGCTTTGCCTGGTCATGGGGGCCTCTTGGCTGGTTAATTCCTAGCGAGACTTTCCCTCTGGAGACCCGATCAGTTGGTTTTGCCTTTGCAGTCAGCACCAATATGCTCTTCACTATCGTCATTGCTCAAGCTTTCCTCTCAATGCTATGCAAGATGCAAGCTGGAATATTTTTCTTCTTCGCTGCCTGGATTATCATAATGTGAGTGTTCACTTGGTTCTTGTTGCCTGAGACAAAAGGTGTTCCCGTTGATTCTATGGTTGATAAAGTCTGGAAGCATCACTGGTTCTGGCGTTCTTTCGTAGCCGAGGTGAATTTAGGACTGATGTTAAGGTTGTCTAATTTTTTTTGGGGTAAAGAGTGAGCAAAGCAAAATAAAACATCTGGTTTCTTTCATTTCATTTCTTCTAAAATTTGCTGCTTATGGGGCGTACTGTCGGACACAACCCAAACAAGTGCACTCTCTCGTATGTTAATCTCGATGAACTTTGTGTTGTTGGGTTAACCTTTCAGCATTCTTTTATAAAAAATTAAACGGAAAAAAAAAAATAACAATTTCGAGTCGTATTTGTTTATAGTTTCTGAAAGGTACAAGGGATGGCCGGTACTGATAATGAATGTGCTGTCTATTAGCGTATATGAGTTTTTTTTTTTTTTTAATTAAACCGATATTTACATAGATAATGTTAAAGCTAGTAGTTTTGTCATTTCAAAACTATATAATCTTTTCACCCTTTTAACTATTTGCAATTGAATTATTATTTACTTAAATGAATTTTCACTTGAAAATCACTGCTTATACCTCTTAATCAATTAACCTATCAAGCAACTTGAATTACATAAAGAACAACAGGTAAAATATAGCTACACATAATTTTATTTTTATTTTCTTTCTTTCTTTATTAGTATATTCAAGACAGGTTTCTCAATGTAACAAAGAAGTAGAAGAGAGATCGGGGGATAAGGTGACAAATAGGGAAAGGAAATTCAGATAGAGATGAGGCTGTAGTAAACACCTCACTCTTTGATTCATACATCAGCAACATAAAGAGGTTGATTCTCAGGGAAGCAATGACCGCGTGGAAAGTCGGAAAAAAGTTGGTGTTTAGTGTAAGAGGGGATGAGCGTGAAGTTGTAAATGAAATAATGAGGCTCCAGGGTTTATAATTAGGGGCGAAGCCAAAATAATTTTTTAGAGAGGGTCGGATAAAATTTTAATTTTTTATAGTTTATATCTTTATAATTTGTAAATAATTAAATCGATTTTTTATAATTTTAGGGGTCAAAGTGTAATTTTACCTTTACTAATTTAAAATTTTAAAAAAAATTAAGGGCCTAAATAGTAATTTTACTTTTAGGGGAGGCTGGGGCCCATGCATTTTAACTAACTTTGCCTATGCTCATTGCATTTGTGTGCGAGGGAAGTTTAGGTGTCAGACATATCTAAGTAGGTTTGATTTCGTGCGGTTTTTGGTTTTTCTTTCATCGTTATGTGGTATTTTTGGAAACACAAAAATATAGACTTTTTCAGCATCTTTTGAGCTCTAATTTATGCAGTTTCGTACTAAATTTTGTCAATATTCACACTTTAAGTATAACATAATTAATTTGCACTTAAATTATTAACATATTAAATTTTAATTATTTTTATAATAAATTTTCACAATTTTTGTTTATTTTTTATAGTTTTGCACAAAAGGTGAAAATTGATTCGACAGACACCTTGAAAGGTTTGAACTGTTGGGGAATTTTTGCATCAAGTAAATCAAAGGCAAGATTAAATAGTTTTCCAGCCAAGGTCGGTCCAAATGATGATCATTTTATATACTTTATATTTAATTTGTATCCAAGTTAAATTGGGTTAAAATTTAATATAAAGCCTGACGGAGAAAGTGCCTCAATATGAAGTGCCTCAATATGCTAAGCATTGAAGACTGATCCAATAAGAAAATTTTCAGCCCAAAACCGACCCAATAAGCTAGCTCAATCAGCTTATTTAACTAGTTAAATTAATTGCAAAACAGCCCTCAAGTTTTCTTAAAATCCTATTCAAACCCCTCTACTTTTTTTTTTTTTTTGTTCTTTGAAGATCTGCCCCAAGCTAAATTTAGCAAAGTTTGAAACATTCAAACTTTGCTCCAAGTGTGGCCAACCAAGGGAAGTGTGTTGCTACTAATTATCTTCTAATACCCCGGATTTTGAGGTTAGAAGTTTCGAGGTATATGTTTAGGGTTAGTGAGTAGTTGAGCAATTGTGTTTGTTTTCTCGTTTTAATGCTAGAATGAGCCTACTAGTTTTGTGGTGGTGAGTGTGTTGGTTTACCTTTGGGTTTTAGGTTCGAGTCCCCATGTGCGTTTTGAGGAATTTGTTTTTTTTTTTTTTTTTGCTTTTAAGTTTTGAGTATTTATTTATTTTTATTTTAATTTGGATATAGGAAGTTTCTCAAAAAAAGAAAGCACATACTTTGCCTCTCTCTGAATGCTTTCTTTCTTTTCCTTTTGTTTCTCAATTTTGATTTCTCTTTTCTTTTTCTCTTCTATTCCTCAAATTAATTCCGGGTTTATCATCATCATTGTTGATTGTTCTCGAGTGTTTTGTTTGATTGTTTTTGAAGTCGGTAAGTCTTGCCTTTTGGATTTATAAAGAACTGCTTTGATTTCGTTTATGTTGTGTAAATGAAACTCTTATAGTTAAGTTTGTTTGGAAATTGAAGTTTCTGAATAGCTTGGTGGAGCGAATCGAACAATTCTGGGTGCTTGTTCTCGCGTCTAAGGTGTGTGTACGAAAACTCTGTAATTTTGATGTCGAATTGCTGATTTGATTCTGTGAAACCCTTCGAAATAACCTCACACGCCCATGTGTCAAGCCATGTGCTAGGTCATGTAACAGCATGTGTTGCAACCCTTCAAAAGCTACAAGGGACACATGGCCATGTGTCACACACGGCTGCGACATACGTCCGTGTCTCTGGCCGTGTGGATGAAAAATAGGCCATCGTCAAGCCATTTTTCTCACCCAATTTTTTACCATTTGTATAAACCAAATACACATATAAACAAGAATTCAAGACTCACTTAACACATACAAATTCAAGCTTTCATAATCTAATAACTATCCATTCAACTAATATCCCAAAATGGCACCACAACTTCACAATCAAACTTACCTAAACAACTATCCAATCCATTTATCATTTAAACTACAAATTGAACAAATTCACTATCATATTTGCCATAATGATCTTATAACAAAAATTCATATACAACCAATACAAAAAGACCACACCTCAACTAACATATACATGCCAATTTGACCAAAAGATGATCACTTACAAATTACCAAAACTAGCCATTTTCAACATCATGCTACATTCATTCCATACCAACCATTCATTGATACCTCTCTATAAACTGAAAAATATATAGGATTTTTCCTATGCAATTTATCACCTTTTTACTTAAATTATTTGTTAAAACTAAGTAATTGTTTAATAAATTAATGAAATATGTGAAAATATGAAATTAGGACATAGAAATTATTAAAATGTGATTTTATGCTTTATTATATAGTTTTCATGCATAAAATGACTTGTTTTATATTTATTTGAACATATTATATTTTTAAGACATAAAATGGGCCATGCATGATTAAATTAAATCATAAAATATAAAATTATATTTAATAATTCATTTTAAGATATTTCATTAATAATTTGGGTTTTAATTAATTACTTAAATTAGATAAATTTTGTTCTTTGGTCCTTTAATTTATATATTGATTTATTTTGGACAGGTCTGATAGCTTTGTTGGATTACAAAAACCATCCGAATTGAAGACCAAATCAACCCAATTTCGGCTACACATGGCTATCCACATAAACCACTTTCTGGTTTAATTACTCAAGGTCCTTACAATATTGAAGAAATTAGAGATTTTCCCGAAGATTTACATTTGACCGAGTCTCAGTCCTGAGTTGTTATGGCATTTAAATTACTTAAAAATCAAGCAAAATTCAACTCAAAATCCACCAATCATGGCCGGCCACTCATTGAAGAATCTTGAAGAGATTAAACCTCTCTATTTTTAGTAAACCACTCTCCTCTCTTCACCTATAAATAAGACTTCATTTCACCATTCCTAGTCATCCCTCATCCCTCATCCCTCATCATTCTCTCTTTTCTCTCAATTCTCTTTAGCATTTTCCATTCCCCACCCCTAGCATCATCTCTTCGTAGAGATTTTAGCAATTAAGCCTCATAAAGAGCCCTTGGTCGGCCACCTTGTAGAGCCATCAGCAAAGGAGCAAAGCGAAGGAGCCTCGTCGGTCAGAGTCTTGGGTGATAGCCACTTTGATTTAGGTTTAATCTTTCTTTTCTTTGATTTAATCTGAAAATGTTTGGAATGTGTTCTTTGTTCTTGTTACAACAATGTTAGCTTAATTTTATTTAAGCTAGGATGATTGTTTTGATTAAATAATATTTATTTGATTCATGCTTATAATGTTTGTGCCCTAATTGATCATGTTTTCAATTAAAATCAAGTCTGTATTTCATTCATACGTGATTGAAATACACCTGAATTAGCTGAGCGGTCCTAACCAGACGACGGCTAGTGGACACATAATTGAAATGTGCATGCTCAATTTAGATCCTAACCCAATTAGATTGCAGGTTGCATAACAACTCTAACCAAGCTCTATTATATGCATAGTTGTTAGATTTGTGTGATTAAACTATTTCAAACCTAACACGTCTCTGTTACGTCGCACGAATGCTAACAAACCTTTAGTAAATAAGGATAAGTAAAATGCATATTTACTAAGTAAAGGGGTTCGAAAAGACCTAATGTGGTTTCCAAACTCATGAAAGATCGAGTTGCCACGGAATATTTTTCTGAATGTTATTAAGCATGTTGATAATAAATTGAGTTCAATTAAAGTAGTTGTCCTAGTTTGTTTATGTTATAATTGTTGCAAATTGAGTTTAATTTTGCTAAAATCGATTTCATTCATATAGTTTGCATATTTAGGATAATTTTCATTGGGGATCATTGCACTTAGTTTAATATATTTAATTTTAATCATCACTTTTCAATCATATTGTGTTTTTATTTACCAAGTTGTTAATATAATTTTACAATTAGGTGATTTGACACAAATACAATCTCTGTGGAGACGATAACTTGATACTTTCTTATTACTTGATAACGACTGTGTACACTTGCACAAACCTACGAGTTACAAGTTTTTGACGTCGTAGCCAGGGATTGTTAACTGTTACCATAGTCTTTTTTTTTTTGTGAGATTTTATTTACTTCCAATTTGGTTTATTTCTAATGTTACTAACTTATTCTTTTTAGTTTTGTGATTTTCTTTTCAAGTGTTTATGAGCATAGATCAGATTATCGATTTACTCCCTGTAGACCCTAAAATTAAGTTAACTTTCAGACAAAGAAGGCGTGAACGAACAGCTCAAAGACAAGTCGAGATGGACCTTGGAAATCAGAATCAAGACCAAGGTAATAAAGCTGACCGTGTACGAAATCCCATCCTCATTGCCGATGATAGGGATCGATGCATCAGACAATATGTTGTGCCACTTTTCAGTGAGTTAAATCCAAGAATTAGAAGGCCAGAGATTGAGGCAACCCAATTTCAATTGAAACCAGTGATGTTTCAAATGCTCCAAACGGTGGGCCAATTCAGTGGTATGCCCACGGAATATCCAGATCTCCACCTTCGATTGTTTATGGAGGTGAGTGATTCATTCAAGATAGCCGGTGTGACTGAAAAAGCATTGAGGTTGAAGTTGTTTCTGTACTAGTTGCGAGATCGAGCATGAGCATGGCTCAATTCATTGCCACCAAGTTCCATATCTACATGGAAAGAATTACCAGAGAGATTTTTGGTTAAGTATTTCTCGCCTTGCAAAAACATTAAGTTGAGGAACGAGATCACAACTTTCTAACAATTGGATGACGAGTCTTTGTATAAGGCTTGGGAGTAATTCAAGGAGTTACTTTGTAAGTATCCTCATCATGGGATGCCTCATTGTATCCAGTTGGAGACATTCTATAATGGTCTCAATGCACATACAAGATTGATGGTAGATGCTTCTGTGAATGGTGCAATTTTGGATGCTTTTGTGAATAGTGCAATTTTGTCTAAGTCTTATAATGAGGCTTATGAGATCATCGAGAGGATCGCAAGTAATAACTATCAATGTCCAACAAATTGAACAACTTCAGGAAGATGTGTAGTCGGAGTTCATGAAGTTGATGTCCTCACTTCATTATCAGCTCAGGTATCGTCTATTTCCTCTATGTTAAAGCAGTTTACCACTAATAGTGCTAATAATTTTGCAGCTTAGCCACCAAGTCTGTTTGAAGTAGTTTCCTGTACGTACTGTAGGGAAGTCATTCTTCTGAGAATTGTCCATCAAATCCCGAGTCAGTGTACTATGTGGGGAACCAACATCAAAATAGGAGTGGACAAGGACCCCAGTCCAACTTCTACAATTCTTCATGGCATAATCATCCTAACTTTTCTTGGAGCAACTAAGGAAATGGACCGAACAACAACTTATTGCAGCATAGACCTAACCAATCTCAAGGGTTTAATCAGCAAGCTTTAAAACCACCTCAAGCTGAGGCATCAAATAGTTTAGAGAACTTGTTGAAAGCGTACATGGAAAAGAATGACGCTTTGATCCAAAGCCAAGCAACGACATTGAAAAATTAGGAAAACCAAATGGGTCAGTTAGCTACGGAGCTTCGTAATAAATAGCAAGGAACCTTGCCGAGCAATACTAAAAATCCAAGAAATTTGGGTAAAGAACATATCAAGGCAGTGGCATTGTGAAGTGGTAAAATTTTGGAACCCCGATTGATTTATGTCGAAGATAAGCCCGTTGAGAATAATCAACCAGCTATTGAAATTCCTACACCAAAAAGAGTCAAAATATGCAAAGACTGACAAGGAAAATCCTTACTTAGTGAATTCAGATACTTTAACATCTTCATTAGATGCAAATTATCTACTCAGAAGAGTTATCCAATTTGACCAAAAGTTGCATCACCACCATATCTGCAAAGATTGTAGCAACACAAGCAGAAATATGAAGTGCAGTTCAAAAAGTTTTTGGATATTCTGAATCAGTTACACATCAATATTCTATTGGTGGAGACTTTAGAACAAATGCCAAATTATGTGAAGTTTATGAAGGATATACTGTCCAAGAACAAACGACTAAGTGAGTATAAGACTATTACCTTGACAAAGGAGTGCAGTTTGTTCTTGCAGAACAAACTGCCACCAAAATTGAAAGACCCACGAAGCTTTACTATACCCTGTAACATTGGTAAATCTTTTTGTGGTAAAGATTTGTGTGATTTAGGAGCAAGTAACAACTTGACGCCTAAGTCTATTTTCAAAATACTAGGGATAGGTGAAGTAAGACCTACAACTGTGATGCTTCAGCTAGCAGATTAATCTTTAGCATATCCCGAAAGAAAGATCGATGATGTTTTGGTAAGAGTCGATAAATTTATTTTTCCTACTAATTTCATTGTCTTAGATTTTGAAGCAGATAAGGAAGTGCCGGTCATCATTGGGAGACCTTTCTTAGCCACGGGAAGAATATTAATTGATGTGAAGAAACGTGAACTCACTATGCGAATTCAAGACAATCAGGTAACCTTTAACATTCTTAAAACGATGAAATTCCCCGATCTGACAGAAGAGTGTTCAATTATGGAAGAGATAGAAACCTTGCTTTCTATGGAAAGAAATTTTGAAGAAGATCCATTGGAGAAAGCCTTAGATCTTGACCCTTTGAAGGATGAAGAAGGTGAAGAAAACATGGCTTTGATGGAAGCCAATCAGAGAAATTTTATTCAATCCACATGGTTTGAACCGTTGGAGTTAAAAGTCAGAGAATTTGTGCAACCCAAGTTGTCAATTGAAGAACCACCTAAACTCGAACTAAAGGTACTTCCTTTCCATTTGAAATATGTTTATTTAGGTGACTGTTCCACTTTGCCTGTGATTATTTTAGCAGAACTGACGAAAGATCAAGAGGAACAACTAATTGTTGTTCTAAAAAAATTTAAGAAAGCAATTGGTTGGACATAGCTGATATTCGATGTATAAACCCTTCTTTTTGCATGCATAAAATTATTTTAGAAGAAGGTGAAAGAGTTCGAATTGATGGGCAAAGGAGGCTCAATCCTATTTTGAAAGAAATTGTGAGAAAGGAAGTGATCAAATGGTTAGATGTAGGAATCATCTATCCTATTTCAGATAGTTCGTGGTAAGTCTGGTGCAGTGTGAACCGAAGAAAGGTGGAATCAAGATTGTTGAAAATGAGCGTAACAAGTTGATTTCAACGAGAACTGTTACTTGTTGGAGAATTTGTATTGATTACAAGAAGTTGAATAAAGCCACTCGGAAGGACCATTTTCCGTTGCCTTTTATGGATTAGATGTTAGATCGACTGGCAGGTAATGAATTTTATTATTTTTTAGATAGCTATTCGAGATATAACCAAATAGTTGTAGCTCTGAAGGACTAACATAAAATAATCTTGTCTATACGGTACGTTTGCTTTTAGGCAAATTTCTTTTTGGTTTATGCAATTATCTACAACATTTTAACGATGCATGATGGCAATATTCACTGATATGGTTGAAAATTTTGTTGAGGTTTTCATGGATGATTTTTCTATTTTTGGTATCACTTATGATATTTGGTTGAGTAATTTGGCTAAGGTACTAAAGAGATGCGAAAAGACAAATATTGTCCTTAACTGGGAAAAATGTCATTTTATGGTTAAGAAATGGATTGTCTTAGGGCAGAAAATCTCAAAGAGAGGAACTGAAGTCTATAAAGCAAATGTGGATGTAATTAAAAGATTACCCACCCTAATTAATGTGAAAGGAGTAAGAAATGTTGGTTTTTTCCGAAGGTTTATCAAAGATTTCTCGAAAATTTCTAAACCGTTGTGTTTGTTGTTAGAGAAAGATACCATGTTTGATTTCAACAAAGCATGTATGGAAGATTTTAAAGATCTAAAAAAAGGGGTTAATCTTAGCCCCAATAATTGTTACACCTGATTAGAGCTCACCTTTTGAGTTGATATGCGATGCAAGTGATTATGTCGTTGGAGCTGTGATGGGTCAAAAAAGAAACAAAGTGTTTCACCCTATTTACTATGCAAGTAGAACTTAGACGGGAGCCCCAACTCAATTATACAGTAACTAAAAAGGCACTCTTTGCTATAGTTTTTGCTTTTGACAAATTCTGCTCATATCTTATAGGTATAAAAGTTACAGTATTTACTGACCATGTGGCCATTAAATAATTTCTCACGAAGAAAGATACAAAATCAAGGCTAATTCGTTAGATACTTTTACTCCAAGAATTTGACGTTGAGATCCAAGATAGAAAAGGTGTCGAAAATCAAATAGCTAATCATCTGTCGAGGTTGGAGCAAGATGAGGTAACTCGATTGAACACTTATTTGAGGTATGTCGAATTCATGAAACACCTTGGCTTGCTGATTTTGCCAATTATCTTGCGTGTGGAATAATTCCTCGAGAAATGACATGCCAACAAAGGAAAAAAATTCCTTCATGATATTCGGTATTATTTTTGGGAGGATCCGTTTTTGTTTAAATATTGTGCAAATAATATAATTCGAAAGTGTGTAGCTGAAAGTGAGATTGTTGAGATCTTGTATCATTGCCATTCATCTCCAAGTGGCGGACACTTTAGTGGTTCACGTACTACAGCAAAGATTTTGCAACAAGGTTTCTTTTGGCCTATACTATTTAAAGATGCTTATGCTTATGTGAAGAACTGTGATAAATGCCAAAGGTTCGGAAATATATCAAGAAGGAATAAGATGCCCTTGACAAACATTTTAGGGATTGAATTGTTCGACGTATGGGGAATTGACTTCTTAGGCCCGTTTCCTTCTTTGTATGGGAACAGATACATCTTAGCTGCTGTGGACTATGTATCCAAGTTGGTTGAAGCTGAAGCATACCCTACAAATGTTGCTAAGGTAGTCATGCGATTCCTACATAAGCATATGTTTACACGATTTGGGACACCAAGAGCTATTATTAGTGATGAAGGTTCTCACTTTGTGAACAAATGACTTAAGTGGTTGCTTGAAAAATATGATGTGAAGCACACGATTGCTACTTCCTTTCACCCCCAGTCTACTGGGCAGGTTAAAAGAGTGAACTGTGAAATCAAAGGTATCCTTAAAAGTCTAGTACGCCCTAGCAAAAAAGATTGGTCTCAAAGGCTCGATGATGCATTATGGGCTGATCGAACAACATTTAAGACACCATTAGGAATGAGTCCTTATTGGTTAGTCTTTGGAAAGGCATGTCATTTGCCATTAGAGTTGGAGAATAGAGCTCACTAGGCTTTGAAGTAGTTGAACTTTGATCTTAAGCAAGCCGGTGAGAGAAGGATGTTACAACTTGATGAGTTGGAAGAGCTGAGTTGTTTTCCTATGAGAATGCCAAAATGTTTAAAGAAAGATCAAAGAGATGGCATGATAGTCATATACAACCTCGCGAGTTTAAAGAAGGTCAGAAGGTTTTGTTGTTTAATTAATGGTTGAAGTTATTTCCTAGGAAGCTTAAATCTCGATGGAAAGGACCCTATACCATATACCGAGTTTATCCTTATGGGAGCTATTGAATTATACAACAATTACGAAGTTACATTTAAATTTAATGGTCAATGTCTCAAACACTATTAGGATGGTGAGGTTGAGCGAGTTGAATCCTCGTTCAAATTAACAGACCCTTGATTTTTCATGAACTCGTTTTGTAAATAAATAAATAATTAGAACTTATTTTCTTAAACTTATTACATTTAATTAATTCTGTCTAAAGAGATTGGAACTTAAGCGGGACCGTTGTGACCCCTCCAACTTTTCCTAGGAATTAATTTAATATAATTTGTTAAGAAGAAATTTTCTAATTAAGATTTAAAATTTTTTAGTTTCGTTTGTTTTGTTTAAATTTTAAATTTTTATGTTAATAAAGGGGGTCAAATTTAGTCCAAGTACTAGTTAGTTTTTTTTTCTTGAGTAAGTTTGTAAATACAGTCTGAGTTTGAGGCCCAAGACAGTAAAAAGGAGGGAAAAAATCCATACTTTGCCGCCACTCCCATTACTTGCCACCCAAGTAACCCTAATGTAGCTAAATTTTCGCTACATGTTGCCTTAATTCTTCCCTATATAAACTCCTCTTCATTCTACTATTTTTAATATCCCTCAAAGTAATTTGCTTAACCCTAAAAATCCCTAAATATTCCTCTTGTGCCGCTAGCCTCAAATCCCAAAAGAAACCCTAGTTTCTCTTCCTTTTTTGCTGAAATCACTTATTGCCGCCACAAGAAGATTGTCGAAGCACCAACATTGCTGCCACACATTGCTGTTGTCGTCACTGCACACCGTCGTTGCAATCGCATGCTGTCGTTGCCGTCGCACCATCCTTGCCATCGCAAGATTTTCATCATACCAAGTCCTTACCCACTTTGCCGATTTCTCTTTTCCCCCTTGTGCAGAAACTTTGCCAAATTCTCAAGAAAAGATACTATGTCTCGAAAAAGAACTAGGTCTCCAAAGACTACTGAAAACCCCATTTTGCTCGATGAAGAAGTGAAAGAGAGATTTGATTCAATCTTCAAGCATCAACCTATGATGCCGGAAAAAGGTTTTAACTTGAAGGGTCATAATTTGATGGTTGTTCCTATACATATTAGAAAGAAAATCAATGCTCTCAAGCGGGAATGATTTTTTGATGCTCGTACACTTCCTGATGATGAACTAGTTCAAGAATTCTATGCTAGTTTGACTATGCAAGATGCTACTGAGGTCATCGTTCGAAAGAAAAAGGTACCTAAAACAGCCCGTTTTTGGTCAAATCAGAACAGTGGTTTTAAAGCCACAAATTCAAGGTTGAAAATTATTTTAATATTATTTTAAGTGTTTATAGCATGATGGCATGTATGTGTGAAAGTTTTGTGAAGTAATGTTATCGTTTGGTTGGTCAATTCGATAAAAAGAACTAAATCGCGTAAAGTTTAAAACTTGAGTTCTAATAGCTAAAGGTGCCGAATAGCTATAGAACCTTAAAGTAAAGGTCCTTGAAACACCCCACACCCGGCCCACGAGCCTGGACCGGATCTGGTATGTTCCTCGAAGTAAACCGGTTAAAAATTCTTTTGTTCCTTCGGAATATAGTGTGTTTTTAAAGGAAATATTGTTTTGGGTTGGGCTTGAGTCAAAAACCCATTTATCTTATTTTAAAAATCCAATTAGTGAAGGTGACAAAACAATTAGAGTTTATTTTTAAAGAAATAAATTTTACTTAACTTTAATTGAAAATAATTCGTAACATAGTAATTAAAAATAAAAGTAAGGAAATGTAACTTATGGCCTTATTACATCAAGTAAAATCCCAAAATAAAATTCTAAAATACTTAAATAAAATTAAATATCCATATTGAATAAAACTTCAAGTGAGCATGGCCATCCCTAAAGCTTCTAGAACCAGGTCCATTATTGATTGTCACTGAAAAATAGTCCCACAATGGGGTGAGTCAACAGACTCAATGTGTACACAACACTAAAATTCAATAGATCAGGCATACATTTTCATATCAAATACATATTCATATAACAGATAAAAGTGATGATGCAACCCAAACCCAAACCTAGGTGCCATCCGCTACACATCCCCGTACCAACCTGCACACCGTGGGGACTACTAAGTCAACCCTCCATCCGCTACACACCATCAAAGCGATCATTTGCGATCGACGTGCTCATCGCCCATATAAAATTTCTGGCATAGCCACCAGATAAAAATTGTGTCAAGAGACACCACGTTCAGATAATGTAACCGAAGTTACCACATTCAAATAATGTGACCGAAGTCACCACATTCAGATAGTGTGACCGAAGTAATCACATTCACTTCCCCTTTTTCATATAACCCGGATGCCCCATATTATTCATATCATGCATATCATACTTAAATTCACATTCATGTCACTTTTCACATGTTAAATATAACATATTTCGTAATCCTAGTAGAAGTAGGAAACGTACCTGAGTACTTTGTACCACAATAAGGTACCTTAGCCATATTCACATTCTTATTCATACTTATACATGCTTATATTAAATGTGCCATAGATCGTATTAAAAATTAGTGTGGGGTACACACCTGATTCGCTTAACGAAGTCCTTGAAATCCCGAACAAAACCGTTTTACAGATTTAGATCTCAAGTCCTACATAAATTAATCACTTACTATTTAATAAAAACCATTCGGCCATTAATCCAAATCCTAATAGGATTAGTATTACTAAAACTTACCTTGTAGCCGAATTGAATTAAGAATCAAATGCAGGAACTTTGTATTCCTCCCTTTTGAAATCGGCTAAACACTATATTACTCCACGAGTTAGTTTTCGGCTTCTAATAATAAATCCAAACATTTAAAATAGGCCTTGTCCGAATGTCTTAAACACATACCTTGTGATTTCAAATCCCGAAAAGTATCCCTTGGCTATGGAGATGCTAAAACCTACATGATATCTGTTAGATCCACTTCTAACATTTAAATCACCTTTATATAGCCCTTATCCGATTGTACACTTACCTTGGTTGGCTAGAACTCGAACTATCTCCCTTAAGAGTCGACACTAGCAAAAATCCCAGAATTTCTCCTTCATATTTCGGTCAAAGAAACAACAAGAGAATCAGTTCCTAGATCTTGATTAAAAGAGATTGAAAAATCCATTGTTCTTACCTTAAAATCACAGTCGACGGCACCCTTGTTTGAAGCCACAAAGATTCGGCTATGGAGACTTAGACAGGGATTAAAAAGGTTTCGGCTTTGACAATAGAAGAGAAGAGAAGAAAAGAAGAATTGATGAAAGAAAGGCTACTTGGCCAAAAGAAATTTGGCAGAGTGAGAGTTGGCTAGAGGATTTTCGGCAAACACTTAGAAAAGATGAAAGAATAGCCTCACTTTTCCTTCCTTAGCAAAAATTACTAGGCTAGAGTCCCCTACTTGGCCACCACTCTTCCTATGTGATAATATTATCCTTTAAAAATAATTAAAAGAATAATCCTTTAATTATCTCTCCAAATTAAATCCTTATTTATCCCCTTAATTAGCCGTATTTTAAAGAGAATAAAACTCCTCCTTTCTAGAAAGCTTGTGCCGTCCACCTCTAGCTTCTGAAAGCAAAAATAAAACTTCTTTTATTTGCTTCCCTTGTGACTCGAACTTAGGCCCAACACCTTGCATGTGGCGCCATTTCCATAGGCCCTAAGTGACATCTTCAGGCCACTTTTCCAAGCCTGTTTATGTGTCAAATTTCACATGCTTTTTCTTTTAAGGCCACCTTGCCTTAGTTTCCTCTTTTAAACATTAAAACTCGACATTTCTAAGCCACTTCTAAGTTTCCTAAAATTTTCGTTCGGCTCTTTGAACTTGACATTTCTTTACATTTCCAAGTTTCCAGAAATGTTCACTTTCCATTTTTGAATCATTTCCAAATCATTTCCTTACATTTTCAGGTTTCCAAAAAATGTTCATTTCTAACTCATATTCATTCATTTCTGGGCTTCCAAAAATATTTAAAATTTATTCTTAGTACATAAAACATGTCACTTCGTACAACTAAACCGAAAATGTATAGGCCCTTTCCAGGATGTTACAGTTGTACCCCCTTTAAAAAAATTTCATCCTCGAAATTTCCTAACTAAAATAATTGAGGGTATTACTGTCGCATCGTCTCTTCTGGTTCCCATGAAGCTTCCTCTGATCCATGGTTGCGCCATAACACTTTGACTAGAGGAACTGACTTCCTCCGTAGCACTTTTACATCACGTTCCAATATCTGAATCGGCTCTTCCTCGTACGATAAGTCTGGCCTTAGCTCTACTTCTTCAACTGGTACCACATGGGACGGATCCGATCGGTAACGACGTAGCATGGATACATGGAATACATCTTGCATCTGCCGCAACTCGGTGGCAACTCCAATTGGTATGCCATCGCCCAACTTCGCCCGAGCAAGACTCGATAGGGCCCTATAAACCTTGGGCTTAACTTCCCTTTTCGACCAAACTTCATCACCTTCTTTCAAGGCGAGACTTTCAGAAACACTTGGTCTCCCACTTCAAACTCTACTTCCTTCTGCTTAAGGTCTGCGTCGACGACACGCCTATCGAGAGGCTTCTTTAACCGCGTGCGAATTATCTCAACCTTCTCTTGATTTACGCCACTTACTGGACCCAAAAGCGGGACGTTCTCTAACTAACTCGGTCCAACAAGTAGGAGTTCGACACTTCTGACTATACAATGCTTCATATGGTGCCATCCAGATGCTAGCCTGATAGCTGTTGTTGCAAGCAAACTCAGCTAAAGGCAAGTAGTCTTTCCAACTTCCTCGGAAATCCATCACACAGCCTCTCAACATATCCTCCAACACTTGTATAACCCGTTCAGACTGCCCGTCTGATTGTGGATGAAAAGCCGTAGTGAAGTCTAACTTAGTGCCTAAAGCTTGATGAAGTGCCCTTCAAAACCGAGACGTAAACCTTGGGTCTATATCGGAGATGATCGATACTGGTACTCCATGTAACCTCACAATTTCCGCCACATATAACTTGGCCAGCTTCTGAAGAGAATAATCAACTTTTACCAGGATGAAGTGCGCGGACTTGGTCAAACGATCCACTATCACCCATACCGAGTCCTTCTTAGTAGGCGTAAGAGGAAGCCCACTAATGAAGTCCATAGTAATTCTTTCCCACTTCCACTGTGGAATCTCGATTGGTTGAAGCAATCCTGATGGAACTTAATGTTCAG
Organism: Gossypium bickii; assembly: GCA_025503065.1. Lineage (NCBI taxonomy): Eukaryota > Viridiplantae > Streptophyta > Magnoliopsida > Malvales > Malvaceae > Gossypium > Gossypium bickii. The sequence continues at coordinate 59,005,142 of CP106720.1, read as the reverse complement.
CCTTAACTTGCTGACATGTCAGACATTTTCCCACGAATTTAGTAACTTCTCGCTTAAGCTCAGGCCACCAAAATTGTTCCCTTAGATCTCTGTACAGCTTAGTGCCTCCGGAATGCATAGCGTAAGGGCTACTATGCGCCTCCTGAAGAATCTTCTGTCTTAACTCCTCGTCCTTCGGCATACAGACTTTTCCTTTGTAGCACAATACTCCTTCATCGTTAACGCCATAATCCTCTAACTCTCCGTTCCGTACATGCTGTAACTTAGCACTCAGGTCCTTATCAGCCAACTGTCCCCTTTTCACCTCATTCAGCCATGTGGGCTTGACTTGCAACTCTGCCAACAGGCTTCCATCATCATACAAACTCAAGTGTGCGAACATAGCTCTTAGTTTCGACACAACCTTCCGACTTAGGGCATCAGCCACTACATTTGCCTTGCCCGGGTGGTACTCTATCGAGCAATCATAATCCTTCAATAACTCCACCCAATCACTAACCTTTCTCCATAGAGATAGTGCCTCCACACCTTAAGGGCAAAAACTACTGCTGCCAATTCCAAGTCATGGGTTGGGTAATTAACCTTATGCGGCCTTAACTGCCGAGACGCATAAGCGACTACTTTTCCATCTTGCATTAGGACACATCCTAATCCCGTATGCGAAGCGTCACAGTACACCATAAAATCTTTTCCTGCCTCCGGCTGAATTAACACTGGAGCTTTCGTCAACACCCTCTTAAGTTTCTCGAAGCTCTCTTGTTGCTTATCCGTCCATCCAAAGGGTACTTCCTTCCTTAGCAACTTTGTCAAAGGCACGGCTATTGATGAGAACCCTTCCACGAACCTTCTATAATAGCTTGCCAATCCTAAGAAACTTCGGATCTCAGCCACGGACCTAGGTGGTTTCCAATCCAACACTGCTTCGATCTTCCTAGGATCCACTCTTATTCCTTCTGCGGATACCACATGTCCTAAAAATGCCAACTCCTTGAGCCAAAATTCACACTTGCTGAATTTGGCATAGAGCTTCGTCTCCCTTAACACTTGCAGAACAACTCGGAGATGCTCATCATGCTCCTCTTCAGTCTTGGAGTACACCAAAATATCATCGATGAACACAACGACGAACCTATCCAAGTAGGGTTGGAAAACCCGGTTCATCATATCCATGAACGCGGTTGGAGCGTTCGTCAACCCAAACGGCATTACTACAAACTCAAAATGACCGTATCTTGTCCTAAAAGCGGTCTTATGGATATCTGGCTCCTTCACCTTCAACTGATGATATCCCGACCTTAAGTCTATCTTCGAGAATACTGCGGCCCCCTTCAGCTGATTGAACAAGTCATCGATCCTTGGCAAAGGATACTTGTTCTTGATGGTCAGCTTATTCAATTGACGGTAATCTATGCACATCCGCATAGTTCCGTCCTTCTTTACAAACAGGACCGGTGCTCCCCATGGAGACACACTGGGTCGAATGAACCCACGATCCAACAACTCTTGAATTTGAGACTTGAGCTCAACCAACTCTTTTGGCGCCATTCGGTATGGAGCGATTGACACAGGAGCTGTTCCCGGTAACAAGTCTATTCTAAATTCCACCTCTCTATCTGGGGGTATTCCTGGTAATTCCTCTGGGAACACATCCTCAAAGTCCTTTACCGTTCTAACTCCTCTAACACCTTCTTCCTTTCCACCCAACGCACTTACGAAGGCTAAGAATGCCTTGCACCCTTTCCTAACCATTTTCTCAGCCTTTAACGCCGAAACTACGTTAGACAGGTAGTTTCTTCTTTCTCCGATCATTACTACTACTTCATCCTCTGGGGTCCTTAGTTCCATTCGCTTAGCCGCACAATCCAACACGGCCCGGTGCTCTACTAGCCAGTCCATTTCGAGTATGAGTTCAAACTCCCCAAAAGGTAGTTCCATTAATTTAGCCCAAAAATTCACTCCCGGAATCTCTAGGGGTACGTTTTGGAAGATCTTATCCACCACTACAGTTTGGCCTAATGGGCTTACTCTGATCATCTCCTATCGTAAAGAAAGTCGAGTCTAGGCCTAGTGTTTCCACTACACTACATGCAACATATGAATGGGTCGAGCCCACATCAATTAAGGCATAATAAGGATTACCATAAATAAAGAACGTACCGGTTATAACATCCGGTGTGTCTCCATCTTCCCTCCGGCGAACTGCATAAACCAACCCCGGCTACCTTGCCTCAGTGTTAGCAGCACCTCTGCCTTGTGTTCCACGTCCTCTGCCGGCGCCATTACCTCTGTTATTTGAACCACACCCTCGCTGAGGCTGCTGTCCTCCTCTACCAGCCTGACTAACATTCTGGGCTGCTGGTCGACTTTCATCTGGTTTCTTAGGACAATCCTTAAGCATATGGTCCTTGGACCCACACCGAAAACATCCTCCCGTCTTTTTCCAGCACTCTCCTGAGTGCTTCTTCCCACAATGATCACAAGGACGATATTGCCATCCTGTACCAGCTTGCTGGTTTCACGGCCCATCAACTCTAGGCCTCTTTTGAACCTTCTCAGATGATCCAAAACCTCTTTTGGGCCTATTCCGATCCATAGTCTGTTTTGTAGAATCCTTGATTCCTTCAGCCACTTTAGCCTTTTCCACTAAAGCAGAAAACTCCCGCTCCTGATGTGGTGCTATCAACAATCTCAGATCATCTCTTAGTCCGTCCTCAAAATGGACACATCGCTCATGCTCAGTTGCCACTACTCCTTGAGCATTGCGACTCAACCTCAGGAATTCAGCTTCATATTCCGCCACGAACTTGTTCCCTTGAACCAGCCCCAGAAATGCCTTTCTTTGCTCATCCATATACCTGGTCCCAACATACTTCTTTTGATACGCTTCCGCCGCGTAGTCCCGTGTCGAGATCTTCCATTGTGGCACCATTCGAAACGATTAACCACCATTGATACGCTTCATCGGCGTGCGATTGCCACTATTCCTTTTAACTTCTCCTCGGGGTCGGTCAAGCTCATCCATGATACGCTTCGATTGCTTCCAACCGAAGACTCGGTATCTTTGGGTGTCACACCCGATACTCCACGAAACATTTCAGCTCCATTAGCTCGGAGCCGTTTAGGCACACACTTTTAATTTTTCGAATTTTCCGCACGCACGACCACCAACTCCAAAACTAGCAAAGACGACTGCGACACGGCATCATCCCCGTCGAGCTTGCGCTCAACACCACGGTGGTGGTGGTGGTGGCAGTGGTATCTCATTGTCAGACCCTTGACCCGATCTAATGGGTTCTGACACAGTCATCCTTTCTCTACCGCGTCCACGACCACCACGTCCTCTAGAGCTCATTTCTCACGTTGAGATCTGATTAAGAAGTTTTGTGAATTAGTTTCTGTTTCACTTGTTTACCCGCGAAGGAGTTTTATGAAAAGAGTTTTAGGAGTGGTTCTTTTGTATTCATACATGTACACAGTCTTTTCATTCATTCATACATCCATCAATCAATTATGAACTTTCGTTCATTCAGAGAAACGTTGTAGTTTTCATTGTTGTTGTTTTTCCACTACCCAGGGGTTTTTTCGTAATTTTGTCCTACAGGGGTACTTTCGCAATTTTTCAAAAGAAAGAGTTCCTTGGTGATTTCATCACAAAGTATTTTTGTATTTTTAAATTCCCAGGGTATTTTGGAAAAATTTTGAAATCCGGGGGTATTTCGGTAATATTTTTCACAAACCGGGATAAATTTGTAAAATCTAATAAATCAGGGATATTTCAAAAGTTGCAAAACTTTGAGGATTCTTTTTGAGAATTGTACTTTTCAAAACGATGATGTTGCAAAAAATTTGGAAATCAGGGTCATTTTGGTAAATTTGTAAGTTAGGGGCAATTTTGTAATTTTCCAAAATCAAGGTATTTTTGATATTTTGCGGATGAGGGTTTTTGAGCGTTTATAAAATAATGAAAATTTGGTAAAATTGTTGGGTAGTTGGACATTTTATAAACCAAGGGTATTTTGGTAATTTTACCACCAGGGGCATTTTTGTAATTTCATAAATCGAAAATTTTTCGGAGAATTTTGTAAAGATGGTTTTCACAAATTTAAAAGAAAGTTTTAAGAGTTTTTTTTTTTTAAAACTAGGGTTTTGTTGTTTTTATAAAAACACGGCTAGTTCCCTTTCGGGTTTTAGTTATTGTGTTTAGCCTAGGACCGAGTCCTCTTGGTCAGGGTGAACCAAGGCTACGCACCAGGCAGGACTCGAGTGGTGAGGAGGTGAGTCACGCGGACTGCTTAAATACCAAGCTCCCACTGAAACCATTCCTAGACATGCGCACAGAGGTTGCCACACCCACTGAGCCCTCTGGGTTAGGGTGAACCGAAGCTACGCACCAGGTAGGATTCCTGCGAATAGGAGGTAAGTCACTAGGACTGCCTAAATACTAGGCTCTTTCGGATCCAATCCTGGACATGTGCACCGGGGTTACCACACCCTAACTCGGTGACTTAGCCATAGGTTTGTTTAATGGAATTAAGTCTTATGTGTTTGTGTTTGAGTAGACTAGTCCTAGGGTTCAAGTTCCTATCATGCTATTCTACGTTCCATTCCTCTTCTACCCTTCTATAATTCACAAATCACATAATCATACAGATGGTTAGGGGTGCTTACCTGGTGGACTGCGGATCGGAGACTTAGGTGCCATGCCAGAAAACCTGCTTATTTTCAGAAATACTTTTATAAAAAACTTACTTGGCTCGATTTGAAAATGTTTTGGGCCTTAGCCCACAGGCCGAGAGTTTTAAAACTGGGCTCTAATACCAAACTAAAACACCTCACACCCGGCCCACGAGCCTGGACCAGATCTGGTATGTTCCTCGAAGTAAACCGGTTAAAAATTCTTTTGCTCCTTCGGAAAATAGTGTGTTTTTAAAGGAAATATTGTTTTGGGTTGGGCTTGAGTCAAAAACCCATTTATCTTATTTTAAAAATCCAATTAGTGAAGGTGACAAAACAATTAGAGTTTATTTTTAAAGAAATAAATTTTACTTAACTTTAATTGAAAATAATTTGTAACATAGTAATTAAAAATAAAAGTAAAGAAATGTAACTTATGGCCTTATTACATCAAGTAAAATCCCAAAATAAAATTCTAAAATACTTAAATAAAATTAAATATCCATATTGAATAAAACTTCAAGCTGAGCATGGCTATCCCTAAGCTTCTGTAACCAGGTCCATTATTGATTGTCACACTGAAAAATAGTCCCACAATGGGGTGAGTCAACAGACTCAATGTGTACACAACACTAAAATTCAATAGATCAGGCATACATTTTCATATCAAATACATATTCATATAACAGATAAAAGTGATGATGCAACCCAAACCCAAACCTAGGTGCCATCCGCTACACATCCCCGTACCAACCTGCACACCGTGGGGACTACTAAGTCAACCCTCCATCCGCTACACATCATCGAAGGCAGTTGCTGCAGTTGACGTGCTCATCGCCCATATAAAAATTGTGGCATAGCCACCAGATAAAAATTGTGTCAAGAGACACCACGTTCAGATAATGTAACTGAAGTTACCACATTCAGATAATGTGACTCAAGTCACCACATTCAGATAGTGTGACCGAAGTCATCACATTCACTTCCCCTTTTTCATATAACCCGGATGCCCCATATTATTCATATCATGCATATCATACTTAAATTCACATTCATGTCACTTTTCACATGTTAAATATAACATATTTCGTAATCCTAGTAGAAGTAGGAAACGTACCTGAGTACTTTGTACCACAATAAGGTACCTTAGCCATATTCACATTCTTATTCATACTTATACATGCTTATATTAAATGTGCCATAGATCGTATTAAAAATTAGTGTGGGGTACACACCTGATTTGCTTAACGAAGTCCTTGAAATCCCAAACAAAACTGCTTTTTTCTGATTTAGATCTCAAGTCCCGCATAAATTAATCACTTACTATTTAATAAAACCATTCGGCCATTAATCCAAATCCTAATAGGATTAGTATTACTAAAACTTACCTTGTAGCCGAATTGAATTAAGAATCAAATGCCGGAACTTTGTATTCCTCTCTTTTGAAATCGACTAAACACTATATTACTCCACGGGTTAGTTTTGACACGATAATAAATCCAAACATTTAAAATAGGCCTTGGCGAATGTTTAAACACATACCTTGTGATTTCAAATCCCGAAAAGTATCCCTTGGCTATGGAATCTTTGAAACCTACATGATATCTGTTAGATCCACTTCTAACATTTAAATCACCTTTATATAGCCCTTAGCCGATTGTACACTTACCTTGGTTGGCTAGATCTCGAACTATCTCCCTTAAGAGTCGACACTAGCAAAGATCCCAGAATTTCTCCTTAATATTTCGGTCAAGGAAACAACAAGAGAATCAGTTCCTAGATCTTGATTGAAAGAGATTTAAAAATCCATTGTTTTTACCTTAACACCAAATTCGACGGCACCCTTGTTTGAAGCCACAAAGATTCAGCTATGGAGACTTAGACAGGGATCAAAAAGGTTTCAGCTTTGACAATAGAAGAGAAGAAAAGAGAAGAAGAAAAGAAGAATTGATGAAAGAGATGCTACTTGGCCAAAAGAAATTCGGCAGAGAGAGAGTTGGCTAGAGGATTTTCGGCAAACACTTAGAAAAGATGAAAGAATAGCCTCACTTTTCCTTCCTTAGCCGAAATTACTAGGCTAGAGTCCCCTACTTGGCCACCACTCTTCCTATGTGATAATATTATCCTTTAAAAATAATTAAAAGAATAATCCTTTAATTATCTCTCCCAATTAAATCCTTATTTATCCCCTTAATTAGCCGTATTTTAAAGAGAATAAAACTCCTCCTTTCTAGAAAGCTTGTGCCGTCCACCACTCAAGCTTCGGAAGCAAAAATAAAACTTCTTTTATTTGCTTCCCTTGTGACTCGAACTCAGGCTCAACACCTTGCATGTGGCGCCATTTCCATAGGCCCTAAGTGATATCTTCAGGCCACTTTTCCAAGCCTGTTTGTGTGTCAAATTTCACATACTTTTTCTTTTAAGGCCACCTTGCCTTAGTTTCCTCTTTTAAACTTTAAAACTCGACATTTCTAAGTCATTTCTAAGTTTCCTAAAATTTTCGTTCGGCTCTTTGAACTTGACATTTCCTTACATTTCCAAGTTTCCAGAAATGTTCACTTTCCATTTTTGAATCATTTCCAAATCATTTCCTTACATTTTCAGGTTTCCAAAAAATGTTCATTTCTAACTCATTTCCATTCATTTCTGGGTTTCCAAAAATATTCAAAATTTATTCTTAGTACATAAAACATGTCACTTCGTACAACTAAACCGAAAATGCATAGGCCCTTTCCAGGATGTTACTGTTCTTATGATGTAATTAGACCATTGAAAACATGGGTGGACAAATATGGACATGCATTAAGTGTTTTTATTAGTTTATAATAAAGGTTAATTTAGTAATTTAATTAAATTAAGTTAAAATAAGTAAAATAGAACAAAGTATCATCTTTGTTTCTTCTTGTTTCAATCGAAACAGGGCTAAGGGAAGCCACTTTTGGTGTTCATGCATTCAATCATTTCATTGCCTAATTGTAAGTATGTTTTTTGCTCGATTTTTAATGATTCATATGTTTTTGTGATCGTTGCAACCAGTACTAGCTAGCCCAGGGACTATTTTGCAAAATTTTTAAAGAATTTGAATGATTCCATTGATGAATACATGTGTGTTTCGATGTTTGATGATAGATTATGATTATTTGTTATGAATTATACAAGTTTTGTTAAGTGATTTTTAGTGAAAATGCAAAATAGGGATTAAATTGAGAAATGTTAAAATTTTGTGGTTAAAATGTCAAATAAATGAAAAATATAGGCGGCTAGGGGCATAATAGTAATTTATCTTGCATGGGTTTATTTTGAATATCATTAATTTGTGATTTTAGGAAATAAGGACTAAATTGTGAAACTATGAATTATTAGGGGCAAAAGTGTAAATATGTTTTAAATTGTCTTTTGGATTGAATTGAATAAATAGATGATTAAATAAGTCAATTTTGAATATATTTAGATCAAGAAAGGAGAAAGACAAACTTAGATCGGGGAAAAAACAAAGTTACAGAATAGTTGACTCGATTCGCCGTTTTAGAAACTGATATAAGTTCGTTTGTTATAATTTCATTTCAAATGTATTCTGTATTCTTTGATAAAGCATAAATTGCAATTATGTGACTACGAACAAGTTTGGAAATGATTCAACAATAATTCGACAGCTGGAATCCAAATTGAACTTTAGGAATAGTTTAATATACTAGTGACAAGTCATTAGGGGACATAGTGAGTTGGCTTCGGGCCATGATATTAGCACTTTAGGTGCAAGATGTACCGATTTGGCTTCGAGCCATGCATGTTGCTGATTTGGCTTCGGACCATGGTATAGGTACTTATCGTGTGAGACCATTGAGTATCCGACTTCTATTCCGAATGGTTCAACGAGTAATTGAAAGACGAGAATGTTTATGAGATTGTTACAAGTTGGTACAGTTATGTGTATAAACCATATTAGTTTTGAATTGAAAAAGTGATAAAAAAAAGTATATAACTTTGTGAATGAGTAATGGAAAGGTTTGTTAATTGATGTGAATTCATGTATCTATAACCAATTGTTGAATTATGTATTTATGATTTTATCAAGTTTATTTCATATGAACTTACTAAGCTTTATAGCTTACTTTGTTTATTTTTTCCTATGTTTTACAGTCTTATCAAAGCTAGCTCAGATTCGGGGATCGTCGAAGATCGTTTTATACTATGACCTATCACTTGGTACCTTTGAACTTTGGTATTTTAAGTATATGGCATGTATAGTTATTTTAATTCATTTTGGTTATGGGTTGATGGTGATTTTGGTTATTTGTAATGACTTGTAATGACATATGTTTTGGTTTGTAAATATAGCCTTAAGTGTTGACTTAATTTGGTGGATTTTGTTATGTGCATATATGGTTAAAATTTTGAGTTCATCGATGGATATGTAAATGGCTTATACTATAATGCTTGTGGATATTGATTTAGTAAATGTTAAATGGTTGATAATAGATATGAATTATGCTTGTGAATTGGTGTAAAATGATGTATGTTTGGTAAAGGTTTAGTGTGTTAATTTATATATGTGTTGTGGTATGTTTTGATTGAGTAAGACTTGAGGTTATAAGCAGGTTGGTTGTTAGTATTGGAAATGGTATGAATTAGCCTTGATTATGGCTAAATTAGATGTTCTTTTATACTATGAATTGGTGCCATTTTGGTTGTGTAGGGAGCATATGTTTGGGTGCAAATTGGTTTGGTAAATAGCCTATTTTTGTCCATACGGGCATATGTCTCAGCCGTGTGTGACACACGGTTATGTTACACGGCCATGTATCCCTTGATGTGGTTTTAGAAATCAAGTCAGTATGCTCCACACGGTTTCACACACGGGCATGTGGCTTGACCTTGTTGCATAAGTCAGTATACCCTATAGGTTTGGCACGGCCTAGCACACGGCCTGGCGCACGAGTGTGTGTGGCCACTTCGAAGGGCACACCGGCTAGACACACGGGCATGTGGTTGGCAGTGTAACCTAAATCCGTAAGCTCACTTGTTTGGACACGGGCTGGGACACGGCCTTGTACTTCCATTTCAAATGTTCACACGACTTGTGACACGAATGTGTCTGGTGGCCGTTTGAGATACACAGCCTGGCCATACGGTTTTTGTCCTCTGTTTTGAGAAAAAATTTCTAAGTGTTCCAAATGTTTTAAAAGTTATCAGTTTCATCTCGAACCACTTCTAAAGCATGATTAGGGCCTCATAGGCTCGTAATAGGGACATATTGATTGAGATTGAATTATGAATGTTGAAGTGAGAAAATGTATATTAAAAGTATTTATAAGTGTGTTGTAAGTCCGGTAATGCTCCATAACCCTATTTCGCTGTTGAATATGGGTGAGGGTGTTACTTTTATTGGCATAAGAGCTATGGTTTAGTCGATTCTAGGACTAACGTAGCGTGTGTGTGAGTCTAGCTATACATGCCATATATAAACTATTTTAGTGTGATGACTCCTGACATTCTAAAGTGTGTTTTCATATAGTAAATGGATCCGAATCGACCTATAGCTGATGAGGTTGAGAGTAATGCACCAGCTCCTGCTCAAGGGACAGTGCCTTTTGATTCTAGATCCATATTGGGTAGCCAGGTAGGAAAGGCTAAAGAAGCCTTCTTCCAAATGATGAACTAGTGGTTCACACAATATATCCGAACAAACCCGACTACTCAACAACCTCTACCCCCTCCTAATCCCCAATCGGTTCCCGTAGCTCCTCAAGGTGTAGAGCTTTTAAGATTGAATAAGCCTCAAGTTGATAAGATTTGTAAACACGAAGCTGAAGAGTTCAGAGCAAATATTGATGATAATCTTGAGAGAGCCGAGTTTTGGCTTGAAAATACGTTTCGAGTGTTTGATGAGCTTTCTTGCACACCGACTGAATGTTTAAAATGTACTATATCACTTCTGAGGGACACCAGATATTAATGGTGGACTACGTTGGTATCAGTGGTGCCGAGAGAGAGTCACCTGGGAGTTCTTTTAGACTGAGTTTCGGAAGAAATACATATGCCAACAGTTTCTGGATCAAAAGCACAAAGAGTTTTTAGAATTGAAACAAGGCCGTATGACCGTAATTGAGTATGAGAGAGAATTTGTGCTGTTGAGTAAATATGCTTGAGAGTATGTGTCTACCGAAGAGATCATATGCAAGCGGTTTGTTGGCGGGTTGAATGAAGACATTAAACTTCTAGTTGGAATTTTAGATTTGAAAGAATTTGTTGTGTTAGCTTACAGACTTGTAAAGCCGAAGACTTTAGCCGAGAAAAAAAGGAAAGCTGATTCAGAGGCTAGAGATTCGAAGAAAAGATTGATGAATAAACCTTATCATTCTTCATCAAAGAAATCCTGAGATTCATATAGTCGATCGAATGCATCAGTGGAGTACCAGAATAGAGATCGTGGAAATCAACATGTGAATCCTAAATCTCAAGCAACTTCCATCTCAAGTATTGGCAGTGTGAAAAAAAACAAACCTGAGTGCCAACAATATGGGAAACGACATTTTAAAGACTGTTGCAATAAGAGTAGTACACCTTGTTTCAAACGTGGCTCGCCAGATCACTTTATTCGAGATTGCCTAGAGTTATCCCAGAAAGATAAATTTTAGAATGCAAGATCAAGTAATACGAGTGCGAGAGGGAGACCACTGTGAAATACGGGAAATGTGTGTAGTGGTAGTGGTATGACTAGGGACTCAGCTATGAGATCCGAGGCTAGAGCACCTGCTAGAGCCTACGCTACTCGCACTCATGAAGAAGCGTCGTCCCCAGATGTTGTTACTGGTACATTCTCTCTTTATGACACTAATGTGATTACTTTAATTGATCTTAGATCAACACACTCGTATGTTTGTAAGAATTTAATGTATAGTAAGAAATTGCCTATTGAGTCTACAAAATTTAAGTATCGTTCCTCTTAGGCAAGTATGTTCTAATTTTTAAAGTATGCAAGAACTGTCCTTTAAAGACTCGGGGTGACTGTTTTTCGACTAACCTGATGCTTTTACCATTTGATGAGTTCGATGTGATTCTGGCTATGGATTGGTTGACTCTGCATGATGCCGTTGTGAGCTGTAGATAAAAGATTATAGAATTGAAGTGTCAAAATAATGAAATTCTTCGGATTGAATTTGATGAGTCGGGTGGATTGCTTATAGTGATTTCGTTGATGTTGGCTCAAAGATATATGAGAAAAGGTTGTGAAGCATACCTAGCATACGTTTTGTGTAATATCCTGAAATTGGGCTTATGCATTATCGTTTAAATTATATGGAATAGCATGCCTTTGTGTGTTACACATGTGTTAGATGAATTTTATGAGCTTTAGAAAATAGGGAAATACCTTAGAAATTAGTAGATTTTAAATTTAAAAGAGGAAGCTAAGACTGATTGGCCTTAAGAGAAATTGTATGTGAAGCATGACACACAAATGGGCTTGGAAAGGTGGCTTGGATGTGCCACTTAGGGCCTCTGTAAGTGACGCCGCATGCACGGGTAAATGGGCCAAGGTCGAGTTGCGGAGGAAGCAAATGGGGGCATTTGTTTTTGCGTCAAATAGGAGGAAATGTTGGGCGGCATATGGACTCTCAAAAGATGAGGATTAGACTTGGATAATTCCTTTAAAAATTCGGCTAAGAAGAGGGGGATAAGTGTGGACTTATTCAAAATGTTTGAATGAGGAGAGTAGAGAGAAAATAGGAGATTATCAAGGGATTTGATAAGGGATGAGGTAGTGGCCGAATGGGGGGCTCCTTGGGTTGGTATATTCGGTCATGTATAGGGGGTAAGGGCCGAATTTTATTTGTTTCTCCTCTAGTGTTTCTTCCCGAAATTTGTAGTCAAGAAAAATCCTCTCCTTTTCTCAATTATTTTGCTAAGGGCCGAAACTTCTTCACCCTCACCATTGCCGACTTCTCTTAAGCCCCTCCCATTCTTCTTTTCTTTTGGATTAGTTGAACCACCATTGCCTTCACTCCTTCTTCTCACAAGTTTCTCAAGGCCGAAAACATACTTGTGATAGCCGAATAACAAAGTGCTTATTTTCTCTTCTTTGCCGCAAGCCTTTAAAGCCGAAATAGTTAGCCGAAATAAGGCCCAAACAGGTTTTGAGAAAAACCTTTTATGAAAAGAGTAGGTTTTCAGGCATGGCACCTAAGTCTCCGACCCGAAGTCCACCAGGTAAGTACTTGTAACTACTGTGTGATTTATAGTATGACTGTAGAAGGGTAGAAATGGAACGTAGAATAGTATGATAAGTACTTGAACCCTAGGACTAGTTTACCCCAACAAATACATAAGACTTAAATGCCTAACTAAACAAACCTGTGGCTAAGTCGCCTAGTTAGGGTGTGTCAGCCTTTGTGCGCATGTCTAGGATTGGATCCGGAAGAACCTGGTGCTTAAGCAGTCCTAGTGACTCACCTCCTCTTCGCTGGAATCCTACCTGGTGCGTAGCTTCGGTTCACCCTAACCAAGAGGACTCAGTCATAGGCTAAACTCAATAACTAAAACCCGAAAGGGATTAGCTGTGTTTTCATAAAAACTTCGGTTTTAAAATCACTAAATTACCCCTTTAAATTGTAGCAAACTTAGTTTGAAAAATTTTTCAAAAATATTTCCGATTTGTAAAATTACCTAAATACCCCTAGGGGTAAAATTACTAAAATGCCCTTGGATTTCAAAATTATCAAACTACCCCGATTTCAATAAAATTCGCTAATTTTGCAAAAATATCCAAAAACTTTATCGTTACAAAATATTAAGGTACCTAGATTTGGAAATTTACGAAATTACCCTTGTTTTACAAAATTACCAAAATGACCCCCGATTTCTAAAATTTTTGCAACAACACCGAGTTGGAAAACAAATTCTCAAAAGAACCCCCAAGTTTTGCAAACTTTGAAATACCTTTTGATTTATAAGGATTTTTTTTAAAGTGACCCTGATTTATTACCAAAATACCCGGTAGGACAAATGACGAAAATACCCTTGGGATAGGAATAGACAAGGAAGTTCGAACAGTGAATGTGTGTGCTAGGTACTACTAAATGAATGTTGGAATGGAGGTACTCCTCTGAATTAGGATAGAAAACTTGAATGAAAACTCTGATTGATCGAAAGAACTACTCATAAACTTCTTTCATAAAAATTTCTTCGCGGATAATCAATGGAACATATACTAATGCATAAAAATTTCTTAATCAGATTGAAACGTGAACGTAGACATGAGCTCTAGGGGACATGGTCGCAATGTGCGTGGACGTGGTCGAGGCCGAATGACCGTGTCGGAACCCGTTAGGTCGGGTCAAAGATCTGAGAATGAAGTACCACCACCACCACCAGCTGTTGGTACTGAATAGCAAGAACACACGGGAGACGATGCTGTATCGCAGGCTGTGCTACGAGTTCTGAATATGGTGGCTGGTGCTGGAGGAAATATGGGAGCTTGGGAGTCTGTTCCCGAGCGACTCCGAGCTAACGGAGCTGAGGTGTTTCGTGGGGTATCTGGTATGGCACCCAGTACAGCTGAGTACTGGTTGGAAGCGACTGAGCGGATCATGGATGAGCTCAATCTGACTACTGAGGAAAAGCTGAAAGGGTTGATGGCGTTACTACGCGATGAGGCGTATCAATGGTGGTTGACAGTTAGGGATGGTGCCACGGCAGAGGATCTGACCTGGGAGTATGTTAAGGCAGCGTACCAGAAGAAGTATGTTGGCACGCGTTATACTGATGCGCAGAGAAAAGCATTTCTGGGCTGGTGCAAGGGAATAAGTCCGTAGCAGAGTATGAAGCTGAATTTCTGAGGTTGAGCCGGTATGCTCGAGGAGTAGTAGCTACGGAGCATGAGCGATGTGTCCGTTTTGAGGACGGACTAAGGGATGACCTGAGGTTGCTGATAGCTCCACATTAGGAGCGGGAGTTTTCGGCGTTAGTATAGAAGGCTAAAGTGGCTGAAGGGGTTAAGGATTCAGTAAGGCAGAATATGGATCGGAATAGGCCAAAGAGAGGTTTTGGATCGTCAGGATCATCTGGGAATGTTCAAAAGAGGCCTAGAGTTGATAGGCCGCGAGGTCAGCAAGTTGCTACAGGAGGGCAGTATCATACTTGTGATCAGTGTGGGAAGAAGCACTTAGGTGAGTGTTGGAAAAAGACGGAAGGATGCTTTAAGTGTGGATCTAAGGATCACATGATTAAGGACTATCCTATGAAACCAGATGGGAATCGACCAGCAGCTCAAAATGTTAATCAGGCTGGTAGAGGTGGACAGCAGCCTCAGCGAGGTCGTGGACCGAATGGTAGAGGCAACGGTGCTGGAAGGGGACGAGGAACATCGGGCAGAGGTGTTGGTAATACTGAGGCTAGACAGCTGGGTCTGGTTTATGCCGTTCACCGGAGGGAGGATGGAGACGCACCGGACGTTATAACCGGTACGTTCCTTATTTGTGGCAAGCCTTACTTTGCTTTGATTGATGTGGGCTCGACCCATTCTTATATTGCATGTAGAGTAGTTGAAACTCTAGACATAGCCTCTGAACTTTCTGATAGGGAGATGACTGTAGTAAGCCCACTAGGTCAAACTGTAGTAGTGAATAAGATGTTTCGAAAAGTACCTCTAGAAATTCAAGGAGTAGTATTCGCTGCTGACTTAATGGAACTACCCTTCGGAGAGTTTGATCTTATACTCGGCATGGACTGGCTAGTGGAACATCGGGCTATGTTGGACTGTGTAGCTAAGCAAATTGAGTTAAGGACCCTGGAAGATGAGGTGGTCATTATGATAGGAGAAAGAAGAAACTACTTGTCTAATGTAGTTTCAGTACTTAAGGTTGAGAAGATGGTTCAGAAAGGGTGCAGGGCATTTTTGACTTTCGTTAGTGCGTTGGATGGAAAAGAAGGGGGAGTTAGTGGGGTTAGAGCTGTAAGGGATTTTGAAGATATGTTTCCGGAGGAGTTACCCGGAATACCCCCGGATAGGGAAGTGGAGTTTGGAATTGACTAATTACCTGGTACAGCTCCTGTGTCAATTGCTCCGTATAAAATGGCACCAAAGGAGTTGGTTGAGCTCAAGGCTCAAATTCAAGAGTTGTTGGATCGTGGGTTTATCCGACCCAGTGTGTCTCCGTGGGGAGCACCGGTCCTGTTTGTGAAGAAGAAGGACGGAACTATGCGTATGTGCATAGATTATCGTCAGTTGAATAAGCTGACCATTAAGAACAAGTATCCTTTGCCAAGGATAGATGACTTGTTCGATCAGCTTAATGGGGCGGCAGTATTCTCAAAGATAGATCTACGGTCGGGTTATCATCAACTTAAGATGAAAGAGGCAGATATTCATAAGACGGCTTTCCGAACAAGATACGGGCACTATGAGTTCTTAGTGATGCCGTTTGGTTTGGCGAACGCCCCAGCCGCGTTTATGGATATGATGAACCGGGTTTTCTAACCCTACTTGGATAGGTTCGTCGTCGTATTCATAGATGACATCTTGGTGTATTCCAAGTCTCAAGAGGAACATGATGAGCATCTTCGGGTTGTGTTACAAGTGTTGAGAGAGAAGAAGCTATATGCCAAATTCAGCAAGTGTGAGTTTTGGCTAAAGGAGGTTGCATTCTTAGGGCATGTAGTGTCTGCAGAAGGAATAAGGGTGGATCCTAGGAAGATTGAGGCAGTACTAGATTGGAAACCACCTAAGTCTGTGGCAGAGATTCGTAGTTTCTTGGGATTGGTCGGCTACTACAGAAGGTTTGTGGAAGGATTCTCATCGATAGCCGCGCCTTTGATAAAGTTACTGAGGAAGGAAATACCTTTTGTATGGTCGGATAAGCAGCAGGAGAGCTTTGAGAAGCTTAAGAGGGTGTTGAAGGAAACTCCAGTGTTGATTCAGCCCGAGGAAGGAAAGGACTTTGTGGTGTATTGTGACGCTTCTCACACCGGTTTGGGATGTGTATTGATGCAGGATGGGAAAGTGGTCGCTTATGCGTCTCGACAGTTAAGGCCTCACGAGGTTTACTACCCGACTCATGACTTGAAATTGGCGACAGTGGTCTTTGCTCTTAAGGTATGAAGGCATTATCTTTATGGAGAAAAGTCGGTGATCTACACAGACTACAAGAGTCTTAAGTACCTGTTGACTCAGAAGGAGTTGAACTTGAGACAGCGAAGGTGGGTAGAGTTACTAAAGGACTATGATTGTTCCATAGAATACCATCTGGGCAAGGCGAATGTAGTAGCGGATGCCCTGAGTCGGAAGGTAGTGTCGAATCTGAGGGCAATGTTCGCACATCTGAGTTTGTATGATGATGGAAGTCTGTTAGCAGAGTTGCAAGTGAAGCCAACATGGTTAAATTAGGTAAAAGAGAGTCAGTTGTTGGATGAGGATTTAAGTGATAAGTTACAGCAAGTGCAGAATGGTGGTTTAAAGGGTTACAGTATGACCAGTGATGGAGTATTGAGTTTCGAGAGAAAGGTTTGTATGCCGAAGAATGAGGAGTTGAGGTGAAAGATTCTTCAGGAATCGCATAGTAGCCCTTATGCTATGCATCCTGGAGGCACTAAGTTGTCTGAGAGATCTAAAGGGAGCAGATTTTGGTGGCTTGGTTTGAAGAGGAAGTTCTGAGAATTTGTCGGCAAGTGTTTGACGTGTTAGCAAGTTAAGGCTGAACACCAAGTACCATCAGGATTGCTTCAGCCAATCAAAATTCCGCAGTGGAAGTGGGAGAGAATCACCATGGACTTCGTTAGTGGGCTTCCCCTTACGCCTAGTAAGAAGGACTCGGTATGGGTGATAGTGGATCGGTTGAGAAAGTCCATGCATTTCTTGCCAGTGCGAGTTGACTATTCTTTGCAGAAGTTGGCAAAATTGTATGTGGCGGAATTTTTAAGTTGCATGGAGTTTCGGTATCAATCATTTCGGATAGGGATCCAAGGTTTACGTCTCGATTTTGGAAAGCTCTACATAAAGCTTTAGGCACCAAGTTGGATTTCACTACGGCTTTTCATCCACAATCGGACGGGCAGTCTGAACGGGTAATCCAGGTGTTAGAGGATATGCTAAGGGGCTGTGTGATGGACTTCGGACGAAGTTGGGAAGACTATTTGCCTTTGGCGGAATTTGCCTACAATAAGAGCTATCAGGCTAGTATTCGGATGGCACCGTATAAAGCGTTGTATGGTCGGAAGTGTTGAACTCCTACGTGTTGGACAGAATTAGGAGAACGTCGAGTTTTGGGTCCAGAGATTGTGGCAGAATTCGAGGAAAAGGTTGAGGTAATTCGAGCACGGTTAAAGGAAGCATCGGATAGACAGAAGTCGTACGCAGACCTTAAGCGGAAGGAAATAGAATTTGATGTGGGAGATCATGTGTTTCTTAAAGTCTCGCCTTGGAAGAAGGTGATAAGATTTGGTCGAAAAGGAAAGCTAAGTCCGAGGTTTATAGGACCTTATCGAGTATTGAAGTGAGTTGGACCAGTGGCATACCAGTTAGAGTTGCCTTCGGAATTGAAGTAGATGCACGACGTATTTCATGTTTCTATGCTACGTCGTTATCGATCGAATCCATCTCATGTAGTTCCGGTTGAAGAGGTGGAACTAAGGCCAGATCTATCCAACAAAGAAAAGCCGATTCAGATCTTGGAACGAGATGTGAAAGTGTTACGGAGGAAGTCGGTTCTTCTAGTCAAAATATTATGGCGTAATCATAGATCGGAGGAAGCTTCGTGGGAGCCAGAGAAGGCAATGCGACAGCAATACCCTCACTTGTTTTAGCCAGGTAATTTCGAGGTCAAAATTATTTTAAGGGGGTAGAACTGTAATATCCTGAAATTGGGCTTATGCATTATCGCTTAAATTATATGGAATAGCATGCCTTTGTGTGTTATGCATGTGTTAGGTGAATTTTATGAACTTTAGAAAATAGGGAAATGCCTTAGAAATTAGTAGATTTTAAGTTTAAAAGAGGAAGCTAAGACTGATAGGCCTTAAGAGAAATTGTATGTGAAGCATGACACACAAATGGGCTGGTGGCTTGGAGGCGCCACTTAAGGCCTCTGTAAGTGACGCCACATGCAGGGGTAAATGGGCCAAGTTTCGAGTTGCAGAGGAAGCAAACGGGGGCATTTGTTTTTGCGTCAAATAGGAGGAGCTGTTGGGCGGCATATGGACTCTCAAAAGATGAGGATTAAACTTGGATAATTCCTTTAAAAAGTTGGCTAAGAAGAGGGGGATAAGTGTGGACTTATTCAAAATGTTTGAATGAGGAGAGTATAGAGAAAATAGGAGATTATCAAGGGATTTGATAAGGGATGAGGTAGTGGCCGAATGGGGGGCTCTTTGGGTTGGTATATTCGGTCATGTATAGGGGGTAAGGGCCGAATTTTATTTGTTTCTCCTCTAGTGTTTCTTCCCGAAATTTGTAGTCAAGAAAAATCCTCTCCTTTTCTCAATTATTTTGCTAAGGGCCGAAACTTCTTCACCCTCACCATTGCCGACTTCTCTTAAGCCCCTCACATTCTTCTTTTCTTTTGGATTAGCCGAACCACCATTGCCTTCACTCTTTCTTCTCACAAGTTTCTCAAGGCCGAAAACATACTTGTGATAGCCGAATACCAAAGTGCCTATTTTCTCTTCTTTGCCGTAAGCCTTTAAAGCCGAAATAGATAGCCGAAATGTATTTTCTCTTGGTCTTCACAAGTACAATAGCGGTAAGTATGTCTTTAAGTAATCGGTTTTATTGCATCTTCATTTGGTGTGCCAAAATCTGTGAGTAGGCCTTGGCTAAGGTTGGCTGAATGTTCATAGGCCATAATCTAGTGTTCTCTTTGTTGTAGCTAGTGTGAAGGAGCAGTAAAGAAGTCACGTGGGTTCGATTCATCAAGGTAAGTGACATGCACTATTCGGCGAAGCGCCATTTGTAAGATTAAATGGTAGAATTGGATCTAACACTTGTCATAGTGGTTTCGACAGATACCCAACCAAATAGCACTTTTCGGTATTTGGTTAGGGGTCAAATCGGCAACAAGGTGAGAAATCAAGTTGCGAATATCTTTCGAGATTTGGTTTATAATTGAATAGGTTTTGCTAATATGTCTACTAATGGCCGAATATAGGAACCAGATCTAGAGCGATAGATCGGGATTCTTCGGGATTTCAGTAAATTCGCTAAGTAAATCAAGTGTGTACCCCACACTGAATCTTAATAGATTTATGGCTCTAATTTATTATATGTGTTAATATGAAAGTATAAGAATATGGCTAAGGTACCATGCAATGGTACAAGTACCATGCAATTGTGCTGGAACGAGCTTAGTGGAAAACAGATTCACGGAGTTGATTTGGTTAGAGAAACCAAAGAGAAAGTGAAAGTAATTCGCAACTGTTTGAAAGCAGCTTTAGATCGTCAGAAATTGTACACGGATTTGAAACGAAAAGACATTGAAGTTCAGACCGGTGACAAAGTGTTTTTGAAAGTATCTCCATGGAAGAAAATACTTCGTTTCGGTCGTAAAGGCAAATTGAGTCCGAGATTTATCGGGCCGTATGAAATCATCGAAAGAATAGGGCCAGTGGCATATCGATTAGCCTAACCATCAGAGTTAGAAAAGATTCATAATGTATTCCATGTGTCGATGTGACGCCGTTATCGATCAAATCCATCACATTTAATTTCTCCGTCAGAGATTGAAATTCAACCTGATATGACATACAACGAAGAACCGATCAGAATTTTGGCTCGAGAGATTAAAGAGCTGAGAAATAAAAACATACCTTTAGTGAAATTCTGGTGGCAATGACTGTTGAAGAAGCTACGTAGGAGCCCGAGGAAACTATGAGAAAACAGTACCCTAACCTATTCACTGGTAAGATTTTCGGGGACGAAAATCCCTAAGGAGGAGAGTTGTAACAACCTATTTTTGATCAAATCGGAACAGTGGTTTCGAAGCCACAAATCCAAGGTTGAAAATTTATTTTAATATTAATTTTAAGTGTTTATAGCATGATGGAATGTATGTGTGAAGGTTTTGTGAAGTAATTTTATCGTTTGGTTGGTCAATTCGATAAAAAGGACTAAATCGCGTAAAGTGCAAAACTTGAGTTCTAATAGCTAATGGTGCCTAATAGCTATAGAACCTTAAAGTAAATGTCTTTAATGTTGTAATTAGACCATTGGAAACATGAGTGGACAAATATGGACATGCATTAAGTGTTTTTATTAGTTTATAATAAAGGTTAATTTAGTAATTTAATTAAATTAAGTTAAAATATGTAAAATAAGCATCATCTTTTTTTCTTCTTGTTTCAACCGAAACTAGGGCTAAGGGAAGCCATTTTGGTGTTCAAGCATTCGGTCATTTTATTGCCTAATTGTAAGTCTGTTTTTGCTCGGTTTTTAATTATTTCTATTTTTTTGTGATCATTGCAACTAGTACTAGCTAGCCCAGGGACTATTTTACAAAATTGTTAAAGAATTTGAATGATTCCATTGATGAATACATGTGTGTTTTGATGTTTGATGATAGATTATGAATATTTGTTATGAATTATACAAGTTATGTTAAGTAATTATTAGTGAAAATGCAAAATAGGGATTAAATTGAGAATTGTTGAAATTTTGAAGTTAAAATGTGAAATAAATGGAAAATATAGGCTACTAGGGGCATAATAGTAATTCGGCTAGCATGGGTTTATTGTGAATTTCATTAATTTGTGAGTTTAGGAAATAAGGACTAAATTGTGAAAATGTGAAATATTATGGGCAAAAGTGTAAATATGTTTTAAAGTGTGTTTTGGATTGAATTGAATAAATAGATGATTAAATAAGTCAATTTTGAATATATTTAGATCATGAAAGGAGAAATACGAGCTTAGATCGAGGAAAGAACAAAGTTACAGAATAGTTAACTCGATTCATCGTTTTAGCAACCGAGATAAGTTTGTATGTTATAATTTCATTTCAAATGTATTCTATATACTTTGATAAAGTATAAATTGAAATTATGTGACTACGGACAAGTTTGGAAATGATTCGATGATAATTCGACAGTTGGAATCCTGGTTGAACCTTAGGAATAGTTTAGGATCTAGTGACATGTCATTAGGGGATACAGTGAGTTGGCTTCGGGCCATGGTATTAGCACTTTGGGTGCGAGATATACCAATTTGGCTTTGGGCCATGCATATCGGCTGATTTGGCTTTAGGCCATGATATTATTACTTCAGATAAGTTACCTTGATTAGGCTTCGGGCCATGGTGTAGGTACTTATCTTGTGAGACCCTTGAGTATCCAACTTCTATTCTGAATGTTTCAACGGGTAATTGAAAGACGAGAATGTTTATGAGATTGTTACAAGTTGGTACAGGTATGTGTATAAACCATACTAGTTTTGAATTGAAAAAATGAGAAAGAAGGTAAATAACTTTGTGAATGAATAATGGAAAGGTTTGTTAGTTGATGTGAATTCATGTATCTATAATCAATTGTTGAATTATGTGTTTATGATTTTATCAAGTTTATTTCACACGAGCTCACTAAGATTTATAGCTTACTTTGTTAATTTTTCTCGTGTTTTATAGTTTACCAAAGCTAGCTCAAATTCGGGGATTGTCGGAGATCGTTTCATACTACCACCTATCACTTGTTACCTTGGAACTTTTGTATTTTAAGTATATGGCATGTATAGGTATTTTGAGTCATTTTGGTTATGGGTTGATAGTGATTTTGGTTATTTGTAATGACTTGTAATGACATATGTTTTTGTTTGTAAATTTGGCCATGAGTGTTGACTTAATTTGGTGGATTTGTTTATGTGCATATATATGCATATATGGTTAAAATTTTGAGTTCATGGATAGATATGTAAGTGGCTTATATTATGAGGCTTGTGGATATTGATTTAGTAAATGTTAAATGATTGATAAGAGATATGAATTATGCTTGTGATTGGTGTAAAATGATGTATGTTTGGTAAAGGTTTAGTTTGTTGATTTATATATGTGTTTTGGTTTGTTTTGATTGAGTAAGACTTGAGGTTATAAGCATGTTGGTTGTTAGCATTGCAAATGGTATGAATTAGCCTTGATTATGGCTAAATTTGATGTTCTTTTATACTACGAATTGGTACCATTCCGGTTGTGTAGGTGAGCATAAGTTTGGGTGGCAAATTGGTTTGGTAAATAGCCTATTTTTGTCCACACGGGCAGTGACACAGGCGTGTGTCTCAACCGCATGTGACATACGGTTATGTTACACAGCCATGTGTCCCTTTGTGTGGTTATAGAAATCAAGTCAGTATGCTCCACACGATCTCACACATGGGCATCTAACTTGACCATGTTGCATAAGTTAGTATACCCCACAAGTTTGGCATGGCCTAGCGCACGGTCTGGCCCACGGGCGGTGTGGCAATTTCAAAAGGCACACGGGCGAGACACACGAGCAAGTGGTTGGCCGTGTGACCCAAGTCAGTAAGCTCACTTGTTTGGGCACGAGGTAGAACACGGGCTGGGACGCGGCAATGCGCTTCCATTTTGAATGTTCACACGACCGGTGACATGGGTATGTCTGGTAGCCGTGTGAGACACACGGCCTGGCCACACAGGCATGTGTCCCCTGTTTTGACAAAAATTTTCTAAGTGTTCCAATGTTTTAAAAGTTATCGATTTTGTCCCAAACCACTTCCAATGCATGATTAGGGCCTCGTAGGCTCGTACTAGGGACATATTGATTGAGATTGAATTGTGAATGTTGAATTGAGAAAATGTATGCTAAAAGTATGTATAAGTGTGTTGTGAGTGTAACACCCCAAACCCGGCCTAGGCGTTATGACCGAATCTGATGTGTCACATCGAAGTGTTTTTCGATATTAGGCTTGTCAAGAGAAAATTATTTTTAATCGATTGCCATGTTTATTACTCTTGGTTTCTTGGTTGGTTAAAAAAACACGCGGAAGCAACTTTAATTAGAGTTATTTTGAAGTTTGAAAATGTGTGTTTGTCTTTTAAAACCGTTATTATTTTTGAAAACTTGTTTGTATTAGTTTGGCAGTTTCCAAAATAAGAAATTTAAACCCAATTGAAAGAAATTAAAATCACCAAATGCCTTATTACATAAACACCAACCCAATACAAAAATTGAAATAACTAGGTCTAAAACAAAATAATAGCAAATGTGTGGCCATCTCCCAGTCTCTCGCAGCTCCAAATCATCTAAGATTGGGGATTACCTGTACAGTTAAAAGAAAAGGGTGAGTTATGAGAACTTAGTGTGTAATCCCCTATCATGCAGTAACAGTCTGGGCCTGAGCCCTATTTAGTACAGTACAATGTGGGCCTCTTATCATGGATTTATTCCGTGTGGGGCCCATGAGTCTACGAGCCCAGTCCAGTAATTTGCCACTTATCATGGATTTATTCTGTGTGGGGCCCACGAGCCCATTAAGCCCACACGACCCATTCAACCAAACGAGGCCCATAATGGCCCAAGAGCACAAGGATGCTCGTGGTGGCCTCTATAGTCTATCGCCCATGATTGTGGGCTCGGTTTACCACACGAGCGATCGCACGCTTGTAAGGCCCAGTAACAGTATATGTGGCAGAGCCATCAGTACAGTATACTTCCTCTATAACAGTATGCCACCCCATGCAGTATGTCATGTCATAAATCATACGCATATGCAGAAAGTCATACTCAGTAACAATCATATACAATCATGAACACATCAGTCAACCTACCCTTAGGGGTATAACGGTCATTTTATTCTATGGGGGTATTTCAATCATTTTATTCCTTAGGGGTATTTTAGTCATTTCACTCTTTAGGGGTATTTCAGTCATTTTACTCCTTATGGGTATTTTAGTCATTTCACTCTTTAGGGGTATTTCAATCATTTCACTTCTTATGGGTATTTTTGTCATTTCACTCTTTAGGGGTATTTCTGTCATTTTACTCCTTAGGGGTATTTTAGTCGTTTCACTCTTTAAGGGTATTTCAGTCATTTTACTCTTAGGGGTATTTTAGTCATTTCACTCATTAGGGGTATTTCAGTCATTTTACTCCTTAGGGATATTTTAGTCATTTCACTCTTTAGGGGTATTTCAGTCATTTTACTGCTTATGGGTATTTCAGTCATTTAACAACCTTTCCGAATGTCTACAGTCGACTCGAGCGATACATTTAACATATACGGTCAAAACAACGTAAATAGGCCAAAAGCCCAATATTCGGCCTAATGGGCCCACACGCTCGTGTGGCCCATTCAGCCCAATTTCAGTCACGGCTAAACGAATGATATAGCTCAGTCCAGTATTTGCCACTTATCATGGATTTATTCCGTGTGGGGCCCATGAGCCCATTAAGCCCACACGACCCATTTCAGATAAACGAGACCTATAACGGCCCAAGAGCACAAGGACGCTCATGGTGGCCTCTATAGTTTACCGCCCATGATTGTGGGCTCAGTTTACCACACGAGCGATCGCACGCTTGTAAGGCCCAATAACAATATATATGGCAGAACCACCAGTACAGTATAATTCCTCTAGAACAGTATCCCACCCCATGCAGTATGTCATGTCATAAATCATACGTATGTGCAGAATGTCATAATCAGTAAATATCATATACAATCATGAACACATCAGTCAACCTACCCGTAGGGGTATAACGTCATTTTATTCTATGGTGGTATTTCAGTCATTTTACTCCTTAGGGGTATTTTAGCCATTTCACTCTTTAGGGGTATTTTAGTCATTTTACTCCTTAGGGGTATTTTAGTCATTTCACTCTTTAGGGTTATTTCAGTCATTTTACTCCTAATGGGTATTTTTTTCATTTCCTTCTTTAGGGGTAATTTAGTCATTTTACTCCTTAGGGATATTTTAGTCATTTCACTCTTTAAGGGTATTTCAGTCATTTTACTCTTAAGGGGTATTTTAGTCATTGAATAACCTTCCCGAATGTCTACAGTCGCCTTAAGCGGCACATATAAAATATATGGTCAAAACAGTGTAAATAGGCCCAAAGCCCAATATTCAGCCCAAGTGGGCCCACACGCTCGTGTTGCCCATTTAGCCCAATTTCAGTCACGGCTATGCGAATGATATAGCCCAGTCCAGTATTTGCCACTTATCGTGGATTTATTCCGTGTGGGCCCACGAGCCCGTTAAGCCCACACGGCCTATTTCAGCCAAACGAGGCCCATAACGGCCCAAGAGCACGAGGACGCTCATGGTGGCTTCTACATCTACTGCCCATGATTGGAGGCTCGGTTTACCACACGAGCGATCACACGATCGTGAGGCCTCAAATACCGAAGTTTCAGCTTTTCAGCTTTTGCCGACTCACAGAAACGATAGTGTGATTACACACATGTTTAACAAGAAGAGCGAAGAATTCCATCTGTACCGAACCTACACTCCACAAGACCTTCGGTTAATTAACTGATGATTCAAGTTAACCACTTCTTAACTTTTAGCCCAAAAATACACCACTTTACCTTGATTGAATAAGGGTGGCTTAATCCTCTAAGATGGCTAACCCAAAATTGATCACACGCCTTGTCGAGAATCTGAATTATAAACAGATCTTATTAGATAGGATCGATTGTAAATGTGGCTTAAATCCACGAATACCATCTTCTCAAACAAATGAATATTCAGCTTTTTAGAAAATTTTAAAGAAACCAGATATGAATGGAAAGAAGGAATACGACCACTTACCAACTTGTCAAAAATACCTGCGGAACCAAAACAGAAAGGGGACAGTGTTGAGTTTCGGTTAAAGTAAGAATCACCCAGAGAAGAGAAGAACCCGAATCGAAAAGGGAGGAGAGAGCTTTCGGTCACAAGTCGAAAAAGAGAAAGAGTCACAAGGGGCTAGGATGATAGGTTTTGCCGAAAGAAATCAATAGGGAAGAAGGGATGAAACAGGTAGTTGGCTCAAACTTGAAAAGAATAGAGAAGAAGGGAGGTTTCGGCAGATGTTGGTGCAAAAAAGGGGAGAGGAATGGACTTGAAAAAAGATAGTTTAATTTACCAGAATGGTAGGAGTCGAATACCCAAAATGCATAAATGGCCACTTGCAATTTCGGCACAAGAAAGTAGAGAAAGAAAAGAGCCTTAACAGTTACAGAATCCGGTGACAAACTGACCAAAGCTGAGAGAAAACCCCTCAGCCGAAATTCCTATTCCCAATTCGTCACCAAGACTCCCCACCCATTTTAACCTCCTTGATTCTCTCCACAATACTCTTCTTAATCCGCTCCACGACTTGCTCTTACATTCTCTCCATGACCAATTCAAACACCTCTTCAGCAGTGTTTCAGTCCAACTCTTCTACCTACCCAACTCAAGCAGCAAAATAAACATTTATTGCCTCAGACCTCCCAGTTACACCACATGCCACTTGCCACTAAGCCACAAGCTCCTCTTGTGTCATAAAACAAGCTTTATTATTATTAAGGCCTAAGTGCCAATATCCAGATTCATTTAACGGAAAAATAAAAATTCTGCAAGAATCACGACTTGAACCCAGGCTTCTCACACACCCCCACACACACCCAAATCACTTAGCCATTAAAGCAAACAGGCAATTTGTGCCAGAACATGCAAAATTAAAGACCCTATATTTTTGGGGCGTTACAACTCTACCCCCTAAAAGAAAGTTCGGCCTCGAAATTTACTTCGTCAAAATAGGGGAGCGCATCACCTCATCAGGTTCCCACGTGGCTTCCTTGGTACCGTGATTTTGCCAAAGCACTTTAACCAGTGGAATCGGTTTCTTCTTTAGTACCTTAACCTCACAGTCCAATATCTATATTGGTTCTTCCTCGAAGGTTAGATCTGGCCTAACTTTGATCTCCTTAACTGGTACTATATGTGTGGGATCAGAACGACAACACCTCAGCAGAAGACATGGAACACATCGTGAATCCGATCTAATTCTGGAGGCAACTCAAGTTGATAGGCGACTGGTTCCACACGTTTCAGTGTACGGTAAGGCCCAATGAACCTAAGGCTAAGCTTACCCTTTCGCCCAAACCTCATTATCTTTTTCCATGGAGAGACTTTAAGAAATACTAAGTCTCCCCTGGAATACTCAATCTCTCGGAGTTTAAGATCTGCGTAAGACTTCTGCCTATCAGACGCTTCCTTCAACCGGTCTCGAATCAGTTTTACCTTTTCCTCGGTATCAAAAACTAACTCTGGCCCCAAAACTCGCTACTCACCAACTCAAACCAACAGGTAGGAGTACGACACCTACGACCATACAACGCCTCGTACGGTGCCATTTGAATATTGGACTGATAGCTGTGATTATATGTGAACTCTGCTAGAGGCAAATAGTCTTCCCAACTGCCTCGGAAATCAATAACACAACTTCTTAACATGTCCTCCAGTATCTTAATCACCCTCTCTAACTGAGTACTGAAGTCCAACCTAGTACCCAAAGCCTCGTGTAATTTCGTCTAGAATGGAGATGTGAATCATGGGTCTTCGTTAGATATGATGGAAACCAGTACCCCATGCAGTCTCACAATCTCAGCCGCATACAACGTTGCCAACTTCTATAGTGAGTAATCAGTGCAGGCTGGTATAAAATGGGAAGATTTAGTCAATTGGTCTTCAATGACCCATACTGAATCCTTCTTAATAGGCGTTAAGGGCAGCCCACTTACAAAATCCATAGTGAGTCTCTCCCACTTCCAAAGTGGAATCGTAACTGGCTGCAGTAACCTTGAAGGCAGTTGATGCTTAGCTTTAACATGCTGACATGTTAAGCACTTACTCACAAAATCAGTAATTTCGTGTTTCAGCCCTGGCCACCAGTACAGCTCACGAAAATCTCGGTATAACTTGTTTTCGCCAGGATGCATAGCGTATGGACTACTATTCGCCTCTCGCAGTATAGACTGCCTTAACTCCAAATCCCTTGGTACACAGACTCTCCCACAGAAACACAGTACTCCCACACCATTCAACCCAAAATCTGCAGTCTCTCCATTCTTAACTTGTTGGAAACGAGAAACCAGTACCAACTGTTTCCCCTTAATTTGCTCAGTCCACGTCGGTCTCACCTAAAGCTCAGCTAACAAGCTACCATCATCATACAAGCTGATATGGGCAAACATTGCCCTCAAATCGCATATAGCCCTACGGCTCAGTGCGTTAGCTACCACGTTAGCCTTACCAGGGTGATACTCAATCAAGTAGTCGTAATCCTTAAGCAGCTCTACCCATCTTCACTGCTTAAGATTCATCTCTTTCTGAGTGAGAAGGTACTTGAGGCTCTTGTGATCTGTGTAGATAATACATTTTTTGCCATATAAATAATGCCTCTAAATTTTTAGTGCGAATATCACCGTAGCTAACTCCAAGTCATGAGTTGGGTAATTCGCCTCGTGAGGCTTAAGCTGATGAGATATATACGCAACCACCTTACCCTCCTACATCAGCACACAACCCAATCCAATGTGTGATGCATCACTGTAGACAGTAAATTCCTTCCCGGACTCTGGATGTATCAAGACAGGGGCCTCAGTTAGAACTTTCTTCAGTTTCTCAAAACTTTCTTGCTTACCAGTCCAGTTAAATGGTACCCCTTTACGCAGCAAGTTAGCCAGAGGTGCAACAATTAAGGAAAACCATCAACAAAATGTATGTAATACCCTGACAGACCTAGAAAGATTCCAAACTCAGATATGATCTTAGGTGGTTTGTAGTCCAATACGGCTCCAATTTTTCAAGGATCAACCCTAATCCCCTCTGCAGACACCACGTGACCAAGAAATGTCACTTCTTGCAGCCAGAACTCACACTTGCTGAACTTAGCGCACAATTGTTTCTCCCCTAAAATCTGTAGAAGAATTCAGAGATGTGCATCATGTTCATCCTCGGTTCTCGAATACACAAAGATATCGTCTATAAATACCACCATGAACCAATCTAGGTAGGGTTAGAATACCCGGTTCATCTTATACATAAAAGTAGCTGGTTCATTCGTCAGTCCAAACAGCATCACTAGGAACTCGTAATGACCATAACGAGTCCTAAACACAGTCTTATACACATCAGCCTCTTTAACCCTCAGTTGATGGTACCCAGAACGGGGATCTATTTTGGATAAAATCAAAGCTCCTTGCAACTGATCAAATAGATCGTCGATTCTCGGCAAAGGATACTTATTTTTGATAGTCAGCTTATTAAGTTCCCGATAATCGATGCACATGCGCATGGACCCATCTTTCTTCTTTACGAACAACACTGGTGCTCCCCACGAGGAAGCACTTGGTCGAATGAATCCTCGGTCCAGTAGTTCTCAAATTTGGGCCTTTAACTCCACCAGTTCCTTCGATGCCGTTCTATAAGGGGCGATGGACACTGGAGCTGTTCCGGGCAAGAGCTTGATACCAAATTCAACTTCGCGATTTAACCTAGGGAGCTCACCAGGAAACACATCCAAAAAATCCTTAACTGTCTTGATATCTCTAACGAAAGGACCCTTAGAGTCAGATGCACCAATATAGGCTAGAAACGCCTCACAACCCTTGTGAACCAGTTTTTCGGCCTTTAGTGCAGAAATCACATTAGACAGGAAGTCCCTTCGTTCCCCAATTACCGCCACTTCCTCATCTTCAGTAGTTCTCAACACCATACGCTTAGCAGCACAATCCAAACTTGCACGGTGTTTCACCAGCCAATCCATACCCAATATAAGGTCAAATTCACCAAATGGCAATTCCATAAAGTCCTCTAAAAAGACAACCCCTTGAACCTCTAGGCACATATTTCTGAACAATTTGTCTACCCTAACTGACTATCCCAGTGGACTTAACACCATCATTTCTTTAACGATACTCTCACACAAGATACCCAAGATGTCAGACACAGTACATGCAATGTATGAATGCGTAGACCCTATATCAATCAGAGCAGTGTACGGTTCATTACGAATCAGAAACGTACCAATTATAACATCTAGGGCGTCACCATCCTCTCTACGATGAGCAGCTTAGACCAGAGCTGGCTGCCTCGCCTCAGTGTTACCATCACCTCTGCCTGGTTCTCCACCATCTCGTCCCCCACCATTACCACCTTTGGCCTGTCCACGGCCTCTCGGTGGCTGTTGACCACCTCTCATTGGCTGACCATAACCCTGATCTGCAGCTTGCATCTGAACAGGCCTCTAGAGACAATTCTTAACCTGATGATCCATGGATCCGCACCTGAAGCATGCCCCAAACCTCATCCAGCACTCACCCTGGTGAGATCTCCCACAATCAGCACAAGGTTGTGGTCTAGTAATAACAACAGGAACTCCAGTTTGAATCGGCCATCAAACCTGGCCTTTTTAATAGGCCTCCTAGAAGAACTTGAGGGCCCAAAATCCCTCTTATTTCTGCTATTATCTTTTTCATGGTTCTGGCGCTCTGAGCACTTCACCTCTTCAGCAATCTTTGCCTTGTCTACAAGAGCAGCAAAATCTCGTTCCCTCTGTGGAGCTATCAATACCCTTAACTCGTCTCGAAGGCCATCCTTAAAATGCACACAGCGTTCATACTCAGTTGCTACTATCCCTTGAGCATATCGACTCAAGCGCAAGAACTTTGCCTCATATTCTGCCACTGTCTTATTCCCTTGACATATTTCCCTTGGAAAGCTACCTTAAAGAAATCCCATGTCATTCGGTCGGCCAGCGTACCCTCTCTCACTGTGAGCCACCATTGGTAAGCCTCATCTCGTAGTAAAGATACTCCCCCTTTCAATTTTTATTCCATCGCACAGTCAAGGTCGTCCATTATTCATTCGGTAGACTCTAACCAATACTCCGCCACATTTGGGGCTACTCCAGAAATACCCCTGAAAATTCCCACTCCATTAGATCAGAGTCGCTCTAAAATTGACCCTCGGCCCACTATTCCAGTACTAGCTCCAGCAACCCTCTGTAGAATGCGGAGCATCACTTGGG
This sequence comes from Gossypium bickii, assembly GCA_025503065.1. NCBI lineage: Eukaryota > Viridiplantae > Streptophyta > Magnoliopsida > Malvales > Malvaceae > Gossypium > Gossypium bickii. The sequence goes on along the minus strand of CP106720.1, from coordinate 58,973,475 downwards.
GTAGAGCATCATCCCCAGCTGCTCGATCATAGAACCCCATCTCAGTTACTGGTGAGGCCGGTGCTTCCCCAGCAGGCATATGGCTCGATGCCGATAATTCAGTCCGAGAACTTCCTAAGCCTCTACGGCGGTCCCGTGTACCCCTTCCGCGAGTACCTCTTGTGCTCATTTTGATATGCGCTTTATCTGATCAAAAAGTCTTATGCATTAAATTATAATTTTAGTAATTATTAACAAATGTATTATGAAAAATAGTCATCAAGGGTTTTTTTCGCAGATCGGGGTCTCACTACAGTTTACAGTCTCTTACAGTTTTAGTTTCCTCTATCTAGAATTTCACAGTATATCAGTAATCAAAATTAGAAAACTTACAGATTTGGCCTGGAGACTCGATGTTCCACACTTGTACATCTTTAAAAAACGTTTCAAATCTTTAAATTCTACCTTCAGAAAAACTTTTCAAAACCCATTGCACAGTCGAGTTTTGTATATTGGCTCTGATACCACTAAATGTAACACCCCAAACCCAGGCTAGACGTTACGACTGAATCTAACGTGTCACATTGAAGTGTTTTCTGAAATCAGGTTTGTCGAAAGAAAACTATTTTTAATCAATTGCCATGTTTATTACTATTGGTTTCTTAGTTTGTTAAAAACCCACGAAAGCTACTTTAACGAGAGTTATTTTGAAGTTTGAAAATGTGTGTTTGTCTTTTAAAATCGTTATTATTTTTGAAAACTTGTTTGTATTAGTTAGGCAGTTTCCAAAATAAGAAATTTAAACCTAAGTAAAAGAAATTAAAATCACTAAATGCCTTATTACATAAACATCAACCCAATACAAAAATTGAAATAACTAGGTCTAAAATAAAATAGTAGCAAACGTGTGGCCACCTCCGAGTGTCTCGCAGCTCCAAATCATCTAAGGCTGGGGATTACATGTACAGTTAAAAGAAAAGGGTGAGTTATGAGAACTCAGTGTGTAATCCCCTATCATGCAGTAACAGTCTGGGCCGGAGCCCTATTTAGTACAGTACAATGTGGGCCTTAACCCATTACAGTAATCAATTTAGGCCTAAGCCCAATACAGAATCAATATGGTGGACATATGTAACCCACCCCACCCCACCCCACCCCACCCCAATCCAACCAACACACCACTCGTAACAACCAACACACCATGTGGGGATAAAATCGACCCATCCAACCAACACACCAGTATTGTAGCATAGCTTCCAATAATAACAGTATATGTGGCAAAGCCACCATAACAGTAACGCAGCAAGGCTGCCTGTAATAGTAACGCAACAAGGTTTCCAGTAAAAGTATATGTGCCAAAGCCACCAGTACAGTATACTTCCTCCATAACAGTATCCCACCCCATGCAGTATGTCATGTCATAAATCATACGTATATGCTGAATGTCATACTCAGTAACAATCATATACAATCATGAACACATCAGTCAACCTACCTTTAGGGGTATAACTGTCATTTTATTCTATGAAGGTATTTTAGTCATTTTACTCCTTAGGGGTATTTTAGTCATTTCACTCTTTAGGGGTATTTCAGTCATTTTACTCCTTATGCGTATTTTAGTCATTTCACTCTTTAAGGGTATTTCAGTCATTTTACTTTTTAGGTGTATTTTAGTCATTTCACTCTTTAGGGGTATTTCAGCCATTTTACTCCTTACTGATATTTTAGTTATTTCACTCTTTAAGGGTATTTTAGTCATTTTACACTTGAGGAGTATTTTAGTTATTTAACAACCTTTCCGAATGTCTACAGTTGCCTCAAGCGACACATATAACATATATGGTCAAAACAGTATAAATGGGCCCAAAGCCCAATATTCGGCCCAAGTGGGCCCATACGCTCGTGTGGCCCATTCAGCCCAATTTTAGTCACGGCCATGCGTATGATATAGCCTAGTCCAGTATTTGCCACTTATCGTGGATTTATTCTGTATGGGCCCATGAGCCCATTATGCCCACACGACCCATTTCAGCCAAACGAGGCCCATAACGGCCCAAGAGCACGAGGACGCTCATGGTGGCGTCTACAGTCTACTGCCCTTAATTGTGGGCTTGGTTTACCACACGAGCGATCGCACGCTTGTGAGGCCTCAAATGCCGAAGTTTCGACTTTTCGACTTTTTTCGACTCACAAAAATGATAGTGTGATTACACACCTATTTAACAAGACGCGCGAAGAATTCCATGTGTACTGAACCTACACTCAACAAGACCTTCAGTTAATTAACTGATGATTTAAGTTAACCACTTATTAACTTTTAGCCCCAAAATACACCACTTTACCTTGATTGAATGAGGGTGGCTTAATCCTCTAAGATCGCTGACCCAAAATTGATCACACACCTTGTCGAGAATCTGAATTATAAACAGATCTTGTTAGATAGGATCGATTGTAAATGGGGCTTAAATCCACGAATACCATCTTCTCAAACAAATGAATATTCATCTTTTTATAAAAGTTTAAAGAAACCAAATTTGAATGGAAAGAGGGAATACAACCACTTACCGACTTGTCAAAAATACTTGCGAAATCGAAACAGAGGGGGGACAGTGTTGTGTTTCGACTAAAGTAAGAGCCGCCCAGGGAAGAGAAGAACCCAAATCGAAAAGGGTGAGGAGAGCTTTCGGTCACAAGCTGAAAAAGATAATGAGTCACAAGGGGCTAGGGTAATAGGTTCGGTCGAAAGAAATCAATAGGCAATAAGGGATGAAACAGGCAGTTGGTCGAAACTTGAAAAGAATAGAGAAGAAGAGGAGGTTTTGGCAGATGTTGGTGCCAAAGAGGGAAGAGAAATGGACTTGAAAATAAAATAGTTTAATTTACTAGATTGGCGAATACCCAAAATGCATAAATGGCCACTTACAAATTAGGCACAAGAGAGCAGAGAAAGAAAAGAGCCTTAACAGTTTCAGAATCTGGTGACAAACTGACTGATGCAGCTTGAAACTAACTATAATTTCGATAAATGTAAGCACACCTATCGAACAGTAGTGTAGTTGTGGTTAGTCTGGAATATCGTATCCTCAAGGACCAATAGTACTAGTATTAACTATCTTTTTATTATCTAACCTAATAATTAAGGGGATTTATTTCTAATCTAAAACTAACTAACTATGAACGCGACAGAGAGTAAATTGGGAAAATACTTTTGGATGATTTAAGCCTTGAATTGTGGAATTTGGTGCTCTTAATCCTTTAATTTCATGTTTTATACTTAGGAAAGCACCGGAGGATGAAAAGAATGAGAATCATGCTTAAAACGGAGTAAATGGGCCAAATTACGAAATCGACATGGCCTGGTCCCAAGACCACATGGTCGTGCCTCCTTAATAGACCCAAAAACGGCCTGGCCACGATTCACACGAGCGTGTGCCATGGGCGTGTCACTACTGTGACAAAGAGGAATTTCATTCGGAATAGGGTACTTAGAGGCAAAGAAAGCCATTCCAAAAGCCTATATAAACACCCTAGAGGTCAACCTTCAGGGGGCGTCCAGTTAGGCTGAAGAGTCGAGCTAGAGAGGTCAGAATTGTGGGATTTACTCAAAGAAAGCCAGTTGATTCATCTCAAGAAGCTGGAGTTATACTCAAGACAGAGGATCTTCCCTTCAAATTCCTTCAGGGGGTTTTAGGGTCTTTCTTATGTTTTGTTTCATATTTTCTTCTGAGATGTATTCTTTTATAATTATGAACAAAACCCCTCAAATGCCTGAGGGGGATGAAAACTAAGACGGATCTTGTTATTGTTTTCTGAACTATATGATAAATACTTGATTTGTTCTTATTTATGTGTTCTTAATTCTTGTTTTGATATTTTAAGATATTAATTCAAGTATTGATGTGCTTAGGCAGAGGAGGAATAGACCCTGTCTAAGAGTAGATCTAGCATAATTAAGCGGAGTTGATCGCAACCCTAGAGATATGATGACAAAAATCTGCTGGATTAGGGTCAAACCTAATATGGGAGTCCATAAATCGAGTTAATGCAATTCTAGGGGTTTTAATTAGAAAGAGATTTCAATTAATCAACCTAGGGTTAGACGTTAGTAGCCTCGAGAGAGGTATTAATATAAATTAGGGAATCCTGCTGATCAAGTCAAGTGAAAATCGTCTGGTTTAGAGTTAAATAACAAGTAAAGTCTAGATGGATTCTTCCTCGGGTATTGTCTTAATCAATTGGTTTTTCTCACAAGTATTTTCCCCAATTCATTCTCTTTGTCTTAGCATCTTTAGCTTAGTTGTTAGTATATTTTAGATTAATTAATAATTCTCTTAATTTCTAGGCTAAATAATAAAAAACAAAGCTAGTATTAGTACTTTTGGTTCCTTTGGGTTTGACAATCCGGTCTTGCCACTAAACTATACTATTGTTTGATAGGTGCGCTTGCCTCAATCGTGGTCATGCGCTTGCCTCAATCATTGTCATAGTTAGTTTGTAGGCTCGATCATTCTTTATATAAATTTTTAAGACTCTGACACACGATCAGATTTATTCACTTGACTTAGTCAGTAGAAATCCATTATTTATGTTAATATCTCTTTCAAGACTAAAAAAAACTAACTCTAGATTAATTAATAGAAATCTCTTTCTAATTAAAACCCCTATTGTCGCATTAACTCAATCTATGGATTCCTTTATTAGGCTTGACCCTAATCCGACAGATATTTGTCGCCCTATTTCTAGGGTTGCAATCAACTCCGCTTAATTGTGTTGATATGCTCTTAGACAGGGACTTTTGCTCCACTAAATAAGCACATTCGACTTGAGTCAATAACCTGAATTATCAAACAAGAATAAGAACTCACAATTAAGAATAAGTACAAGTATTTGTCTCAAAAATCAAATAATAATAAGATCTATCTTAGGTTTCATCCCCTTAGGTATTTAAGGGATTAATAAAGGGAAACATATTAGAATAGGGAAAACAAGAAAACATAAGAAAACTCAAAAAACTTCTAAAGAACTTGATGGAAGATCCTCAGTCTTGATGGAGATCCTTCTCCTAAGCTGTTTCCGACGGCTGTCTTGGAGTATTTTCTCCTTCTACTCTGCGTCTATTCGACGTCCTGTCAAACTCCCTTTTAGGTTGCCCCCTAGGTTGTTTATACAGGCTTTAAAATACCTTACTTGGCCCACAAGTAACCCTTTTCTAAATGTAATAAACCTAGGGTCGGTAGGGACACGCCCGTGTGACACGCCCGTGGTCGATAGTCCAGGCCGTGTTTGATCCTGCTTGTCACACATGGTCGTGTGGTCCGCCCGTGTGCAGTGGTCCAGGCCGTGTAGGCCCATTTTGTCCCATTTTAGCCCGTTTCTCGTTCTTTTCGACTTCCTAAGCTCTTCTGAGTATAAAACATGAAATTAAGAGATTAGGAGCATCGAATTCATCAAATTCAATCTAAATTCATCCAAAAGTAAGCTAAGCATGGGGTCAAAATATGTATAAATTAAGGTTTATCAAATATCCCCACACTTAAGCATTTACTTGTCCTCAAGCAAAACTCTCAACTCACGATTAAAATTAACTTTCTCAATTTATAATCCTTATCAATAATGTTTCATCATAATTCACAGATAATTCATACATTGATAATTTAACCAAAAGAGTCCTAAAGATTCAAACAATCTAAGTCATAAATTTTTTATAGCACGAAAACATAGGTGTCTCCCTTTACCTAAATAGTTACCCCTGATTCAAAACCGACAAGAATTGACATCCTCACTAAAGATTCACTCAAATCACCAAGGTGTTTAAGGTTCAAATTAAGCACTCAAAAGTCACACTTGAAAAGTTAATCCCATAGGCTTGCATGAAAATCAAATCTCCACCACTATAAAATGAGATGATACACAAATCAAAAGGTCTTAAAGGGTTTTAATGGAGCTTGGGTTAAAGGTTTGTATACAGGCTGAATTAGAGGGTTAAAATCGAGATTGAGTTTACCAATCACCTAACTATAAAAATAAATAATACTGAATAATTACATTGATTGAAAACTTATCACGAAATAACACGAGCTTCTTCTATCGATATGGAATTAACAGTTTTAGCTCATAATCACTAATAATAAATAAATCTTCAACTTTTTTTTTTAAGAATAAACAATGATAAGAAAGAACTTTAACAACTAAAATAGAGAACATAGTTAGGCAACTGCTCAATTCAAATCTCAACAAAAAGGGACGTCAAAAGATTAAGGGAATTAAAAATTTTGTTTTTGGGTTAATATTAATGGGTGAGTCAAGAAATGGTTTATTAGGCTAAAAAGGGGTTCACTAGGGGTTAATTATGGAGGTAGGCTTTTTGTGGAGTAAGTGGGTTAAATCCTAGGTGCATTTATCATCTTTAGTATATCAAATCAAAAGTGTGGTCTCGACATGTATAATCGAAGCAAGTTTTAGAATAACAAATCAATATTGACACACTCATAATCAATAAAGTGAGCAAGAAAAATATATGCTCTAAAAGGCTCAAAGACCCAAAAAAGTTATGGTTTTTTATGTCAACCTTATAAATTTCGAACTTCAAAGTAATATTTAAGATTAAGGAAACTACCTAAAAATTTTTATTACGAAAAATAGACTTATCATGCTTAATTCTCTAATATCTTAAAGTTTAAACCATCAATGCACAATTACTTATGACTTAATTCGAAACATATCAATGAAAATCATAAATTAATAGAAGTTTCATTCTAATAGTAATATGAGAAAATTACTTAAGATAAAGCATAATTCAGGGATTTTCTAATACGAGAGTCTTGTTGACACCTCCCCACACTTAAGACGTACATTGTCGTCATGTATAACGATGTAGATGACAATATAGCAAGAAAAGCATAAGAGAGGGAGAGAGGTGAAACTTCCTAAATTTTGGATGAAGTCAAAGAAAAGAAACGGTGGAGTGTTGGTTAGGGGTAGAGGATACTTTGGTGGTGGTGTGGTCGTTCCTTAACAGCCCCTTAAACCTAAATTAAAGAAATCAAAATATAATAATATAATTAAAGACAAGAAAGATAAACGGAAGGAAAATAAAGGAGATGAGAAAAGGAAAAGAAAAATTGAATGGACTCTAAGGTCCTTATCCTGTCGAGGTAATCAAGCAGCCGGTAAGAACTTATGGAGATTGATCTCGCACATGGAGACTGTGCTAGGGTCCTTTCGCTTCTTCAACATGGGGATGGTGGTGTAGAGAAAGAGTGAGGGAAAGGGAAAAAGGAAAATGAAAGAGGAAAGATAAAGAAAAAGGGAGGGGTGTGGTGGTTAGGGTTTGGAAGAAGAAGAAATTAGGGAGAAAGTGAGAAGAATAGGGGTTTTAAACAGGAATCAGGGATCTGGTGGCTTCCCACGCCATTGTTCCATGGGTGTGTTAGTTAACACGACTGTATCGCATGGTCGTGTGGTGCTTCATTTGTTTCTCCTACGGTCGTGTAGAGGTTTCCACGCCCATGTTGTTTGATCAGTGTCGACCAGGGCCTATAGACACGGGCATGCCGAATGCCCGTGTAGATTTCTCAATTTCAACCACGACTTAGGGACACGGATGTGTCGCATGCCTATGTGACTTTCTCAGTGTCGACCACAGCCGTATTGCTCGGCCGTGGCATTTAGGCGGGGCCCATGTCTTGGGGAAAATTTTCACACGATCTCTACCACGCCCATGTATCTTTTCGTAGTGTCCACACGGCCACGGCCATGCCCGTGTGCAAGGTCGTGTGGAGAGAAAAACTTGCATTTTATGAAATTTGTTAGTTGTTAGTTAATCAAAAATAATGATATTAGTAAAGTTAGTGTTCAGGTTGCCTCCCGAGAAGCGCTCGTTTAAAGTCTTAAGCTAGACTTACCTTTTATTCACATAATCAAGGTGGTTTGAGGAGTTGAAACTCCTCAATCTTGCCATCAATTATATTAAAATAAGGTTTTAGACGAGAACGATTTACCTTGAAGGTACCAAATTGAGAATGTGTTACCTCGACTGTAACGTATGGAAAGGTATTAAGTACCGTGAAAGGAGATATTCCATTAGGGTTAGAAGTGGCAATACGAGGATCTAAATTATCCATTAGCACTTGGTCTCCAACCTTGAAGTGGTTTGCTTCTTCTTTAAGTTTGTTATGGAGTTGCTTCGATTTTGCTTCCTGTGTTCTTGGTTTCTCCTTGACATGTGCCTTCCACTCGTCTAATTCATCGATCTGAAGCCTTCGTTCCTCATGAGTTACTTCTTTATTGGCACGGGGTCTAGGATCTGGCTCAGTTGTGTAGTTTCGTGGTGTTTCCTATAAAGAAGGTTGAACCAAATGGTTATTAATAGATTTTATGTTTTCACCTTGATTACTCCATGACCTAGCCAAGTCAAGAGCCTGAAGAGTGATCATTTCGTCACCTACACGAAGTATAATTTCACCTGCACCAACATCAATTTTTGTTTTAGCAGTTGCTAAAAAAGGTCTTCCTAAGATTAAAGGAATTTTATTGTCCTCATCCATGTCTAAAACGAAAAAGTCTACTGGGAATATGAATTTATCAATTTTTACTAGTACATCTTCTATTATACCCCTAGGAATTCTAATAGTTTTATCAGCTAATTGAATGCTCATCCTAGTTTTTTGGGTTTCCCAAGACCTAGCTGTTTAAACATTTTATAAGGCATGACATTGATGGTTGCCCCTAAATCAGCTAAAGCATTATCAATAGATAAACTACCAATTAAACATGGAATTGTAAAACTCCCTGGATCTTTTAATTTTCGTGGTAGTTTATTTTGTAATATCGCTGAGCACACTGCATTTAGCTCTACATGCGACGCCTTGTCTAACTTCTGTTTATTGGTCAAAAGCTCTTTTAAATATTTTCTTGAATTAGGCATCTGTAAAAGAGCTTCAAGAAATGGTAAGTTAATATGTAAATTTTTTAAGAGTTTAAGAAATTTACCGAATTGTTCATCTGTGCGGTCTTTCTTCATCGCATTAGGGTATGGCACACGAGGTTGGTACTTCGTAATTACTGGTTTTGGTTTATTATGGCTTACCTCAACCTTACCTTTCTCTACCACATTCTCTTGCCTGAATTTTGGCTCATCTAACCCTTTACTATCGTGAGCGGTAATGTCATGAATTTGCTCCTTTGGGTTAGTTTTAGTGTTGCTTGGCAAGCTACTTTGTGGTCATTCTGAGATCAGCTTAGCAAGCTATCCTAGTTGGTTCTCGAGTCCTAGAATTGATGCTTGAATTAATGAATTTTGTTAGCATCTCCTCAAGGTTCGGCTTCTTTTCTTGTGGGTAGGGTTGCTGTTGAAAGCCTGGGAGGGGTTGTTGTCTCTGATTTCCTTGGTCACCCCATGAGAAATTGGGGTGGTTCCTCCAACCTGGATTATAAGTGTTACTATAAGGGTTATTCTGGAGTCTAGAATTATTACCCATATAGTTCATCTGTTAGCTTTCTATGCCAAGGTTGTAGGGTGGATATTCTGTATTATTCATTCCTCCTCCATTTGTATCGCAGTGCATCACTGGATGTACCTGCGAAGAACCACACAAACCATCAATTTTCTTACTTAAAAGTTCTACCTGATTTGATAGCATGGTCACTACGTCGAGGTTGAAAACACTGGTAACTTTTATTGGCTTTGTCCTCGTAACTTGCCACTGATAGTTATTCAGTGACATCTCTTATATAAACTCATAAGCCACTTTAGGGGTTTTGTTATTTAGGGTTCCACCAGCGGCTGAATCAATCAACTACCTAGTTGAGGGGTTCACACCGTTGTAAAAGGTTTGAACCTGTAACCACAGGGGTAACCCATGGTGATGGCACCTTCTTAGTAAATCCTTGTATCTCTCCCATGCATCGTAAAGTGTCTCTAGATCCATCTGCATAAAAGAAGAGATATCATTCCTCAACTTAGCCATTTTAGCCAGCGAAAAATATTTTAGTAAAAATTTTTCTGTCATTTGTTCCCATGTAGTGATTGATCCTCGTGGTAACGAGTTTAACCACTGTTTAGCTTTTTTTCTCAACGAAAAGGGAAACAACCGAAGGAAAATAGCATCATCAGAAACGCTATTGATTTTGAAGGTATAGCATATTTTCAGGGAATTTTCCAAGTGATTCTTTGGATCCTCATCCTGCAAACCATCAAACTGAATAAATTGCTGAATCATCTATATAGTGTTAGGTTTCAGTTCAAAATTCTTTGCAGCAATAGTAGGTCTAAAAATACTTGATTCGGTTCCAATTAAATTAGGTTTAGCATAATCATACATAGCACGAGGAGTAGGATTTTGATTCACAGGGTTTGTGGCAACTACAGGAGGTAGCAGATTATTATCAACCATCTCTTCGGTAGTAGTTGGTTCGTCTTCTTGCTCTTCTTCTATGTATTGTAGGCTTCGCCTTATTTCTCTATGATTTCTGTGAATGGTACCTTCTATATCACTGTCAAAAACCAATGGTCATGACGGGTTCCTTCTAGTCATAAACTAGAATTACCTGCTAGAAGCAAATAAAGAAAAATTAGCAAAGTTAATAATAAAATAAGAATGAATTGCAAATAAGAATTAGAATGGCTAAAGTAATAAAAAATTAGTTTTCCTAATATCTTAGTCCCCGGCAACAGCGCCAAAAACTTGATGGAGCTCGAAACTAACTATAATTTCGATAAAGCCAAGCGCACCTATCGAACAGTAGTATAGTTGTGGTGAGTCTAGAATATCGTATCCTCAAGGACCAATAGTACTGGTATTAACTATCTTTTTATTATATAACCTAATAATTAAGGGGATTTATTTTTAGTCTAAAATTAACTAACTAATTTAACTAACTATGAACATGACAGAGAGTAAATTGAGAAAATACTTCGGGACAACTTATATGAGATAGGCAATACCTAAGGAAGAATCCACCTAGATTTCACTTATTACTTTTGATTCATGTGATTTATTCACTTGACTTAATCCGTAGAAATCCATGATTTATGTTAATATCTCTTTCAAGACTAAAAACAACAACTCTAGATTGATTAATTAAAATCTCTTTCTAATTAAAACCTCTATTGTCGCATTAACTCAATCTATGGATTCCCTTATTAGGTTTGACCCTAATCCGGCAGATTTTTGTTGCCCTATTTCTAGGGTTGCAATCAACTCCGCTTAATTGTCTTGATCTACTCTTAGACAGGGACTTTTGCTCCACTGAATAAGCACATTCGACTTGAATCAATAACCTGAATTATCAAACAAGAATAAGAACTCACAATTAAGAATAAGCACAAATATTTATCTCATAAATCAAATAATAATAAGATCTGTCTTAGGTTTCATCCCCTTTGGTATTTAAGGGATTTAGTTCATACTAATAAAAGGAAACATATTAGAATAGGGAAAACAAAAAAACATAAAAAAACTCAAAAAACTTCTAAAGAACTTGATGGGAGATCCTCAATCTTGATGGAGATCCCTCTCCTAAGCTGTTCTCGATGGCTATATTGGAGTATTTTCTCCTTCTACTCTGCGTCTATTCGACGTCATGTCGAACTCCCCTTTAGGTTGCCCCCTAGGGTGTTTATATAGGCTTTGAAATGCCTTACTTGGCCCACAAGTAACCCTTTTCTGAATATAATTATACCTAGGGTCGGTAGGGACACGTCCGTTGTCAATAGTTCAGGCCGTTTCTCGTTCTTTTCAACTTCCTAAGCTCTCCTGAGTATAAAACATGAAATTAAGAGATTAGGAGCATCGAATTCATCAAATTCAATCTAAATTCATCTAAAAGTAAGCTAAGCATGGGGTCAAAATATGTGTAAATTACGGTTTATCACTGACCAAAACTGAGAGAAAACCCTTCAGCGGAAATTTCTATTTCCAATTCGGCACCAACACTCCCCACCCACTTTAACCTCCTTGATTCTCTCCACAATACTCTCCTTAATTCTCTCCACGATTTGCTCCTACAATAGCTCCATGACCAATTCAAACACCTCTTCAGCAGTGTTTCAGTCCAACTCTTCTACCTACCCAGCTCAAGTAGCAAAATAAACACTCGATTGTGTATCCCAAGACTTGAACCTCAAACCTCTCAGTTACACGACACACCACTTTTCACTAAGCCACAAGCTCCTTTTGTGTCATAAAACAAGCATTATTACTAATAAGGCCTAAGTGTCAGTGTCTAGGTTAATTTAAGGGAAAAACAAAAATTTTGCAAGAGTCAAGACTTGAACCCAAGCATCTCACACATCCCCATACACACCCAAATCACTTAGCCATTAAAGCAAACAAGCAATTTGTGTCAGAACATGCAAAATTAAAGACCCTATATTTTTGGGGCATTACAGTAAGTCCTATAATGCTCCGTAACCCTATTTCGGCATTGAATATGGGTGAGGGGTACTACATTTATTGGTATCAGAGCTACGGTTTAGTTGATTCTAGGACTAACGTAGTGTGTGTGAGAGTTTAGCTATACATGCCATATATAAACTATGATAGTGTGATGACTCCTGACATTCTAAAATGTGTTTTCATATAGTAAATGGATCACGATCGACCTATAGTTGATGAGGTTGAAAGTAATGCACCAGCTCTCGCTCAAAGGATAGCGCCTTGTTATATGCAATTTTGATAGAAAAGTCTATTAATGTTGGGAAAATTATTCTCAAGGAGATTCATGATTGTGCTAAAAAAAAAGACAAGAAGTGCTTATTTCCCATCATTAATCACTTCACTTTACTTAAGGGCCCATGTTAAAACACAAGCAAATCTGAATGGGCAATAGTTCAAGGGTGCATTACAAATCATGATCTTGAATGGTTAGTAGAGAAGGTGCATAGCTAAATCAAGGCAAGCAAGAAGAGCCAACTGAGTCAGATACCAAGAAGTCAACAAATGAAATTGGAACTGAAGCTACTTCAGTTACAGACACTGAAGAAGAAGAATTTAATAAGGAACTGAACAGTCCTAAACCAGTTGAAGGATCTACAAACCCTAAACCAAAGGTTGAGCCAGAAGAAGAAACAGTCAAGCTAAATGTTGAACCTGAATCTACAACTCCAATGTTGACTTCTACAAGCACTTCAAAGAAATCAGAGTTGTCAACAAGTTCGTGCACAATCAACAACAAACTTACTGGGAATATGCAAAAATTAGAGATGACTCAATTTGAAATACTTTTAAGAATATCTCTAATACTTTTGCTCCTGAATTCCCAGATGCTATCTTTGAGACATGGACAGAAGATACTGACTATGCAAGAGGAGATGCAGCTGAAGAAGACAAGGGGAATGAGTCAGAAAAATAAAAATGGGGATTCTTATCTTGTTATTTATTTAATTATTTTTAGGTCTTTAGGAATTTATTTCTTTCTTAATTAGGATTTAATTTCTACAGAATAAAACATAACAAGCAGGAATAAACTTAACACTTCTTTAGAAAGAAAAAGACTAAGTGATGTGGTAATGGGAATAAACATGTCTAGGATTAGGTTATTAGGAAAGACTTGATATTTAAGCAGTCTTAACGACTCACCTCTCTTTCTTTACAACCCTACCTGGTGTTCATTTTTCATTCATTACTTTGTTATTGCAATGAGAACATTGCTTCTTTTTAAAGGGGGGTAAGGCAAATAAATTGCTCAAATTTTTAAATTTTTCAAGTATGTTTCAATCATTTCTTTCATAAGTATGTTTTAATAAATGAATGTTTAGCGACATTTTTTTTGTTAATGAGTTAGTTTGTATGCAAGTATGAATGATGATTCTATCTGAGTGAAAGTATGTTATCATGAAGAATGGAATGATTGTATGATCTTAGTCTTAGTAATGTTTGTCATGAAAACTTAGTTTCTCTTGAGATTAGACATGCATGAATATTTATATATTTGGAATTGACTTAGTAATTTTCTTGAGGCGAAATCCTAGGAGACAAAAAATTCTAAAATGATATAGACACTATTTCTTTGGATCGTTTAAGCCTTTTCGAGCCAACCTTATGATATTAGACCCTTGAAATTGTAATTTTGAGCGTAAAGGCCTGTTTATTGCAATGAATCTACATTATAAGCCACCTTACCATCTTTTTAAGTTATCCTAATTTTGTGCACCCATCTTAACTAAAGTTGTCTTGGTAATCAACATTTGAGGAAATTTTCAAAAAGATGTATGTGCTTATGCTTAACCAAAAAAAAAAGAGAGAGAGATGAAGAAAAAGCGAAGAAAAGTTTGCTCAATCTCCAAAAAGAAAAATGTATGAGCATGAGTTCAAAATAAGTTGGGGTGTTCCAAAGGTTCACTTAAAGAAAAAGGTTATATTTTGAGAAATCCAAGACAAAGTTAAAGGTTAAGATTTTGAAACCAAAATGCCTCGTCTCTTTAAAATCCCTACCTTTAACTGAGCCCCATTACAACCTTATAAAAGACCTATTGATTTGATGATTATAACACCTACATTAGTGGAGAGGAATTACTAAGTTCAACATATGAAGATCATAAATAAGCCTTATGATTGTTTGCGTGATTGATAAGAAATTTTGTTGAATGAAGAATGTTACCTGTGGCTGTGACATACATACAAACTATGATTCATGGTGGCATATTTTGAAACTTAGTATAAAATTCTAAAAATGTTTGCATATGAATTACTTGTTAATAAAGGAGATCTATGAACATGAAGTAATTAATTCCTGATTATTGGACAAAGATTGATGCTTCTTACACAGTTAGCAACTTTGCCTTAGCAAGACCGTTTGCTATGCATAAACATTACTCGGGACGAGCAATGATTTAAGTTTGGGGGTGTGTATACTGAAAAATATATAGCATGTTTCCTATGCAATTTATCACCTTTTTACTTAAAGTCATTGTTAAAACTAAGTAATTGCTTAATAAATTAATGAAATATGTGAAAATATGATATTAGGACATAGAAATTATTAAAATGTGATTTTATGCTTTATTATATAGTTCTCAGGCATAAAATGGCTTACTTATATTTATTTGAACATATTTTATTTTTAAGACACAACATGGGCCATGCATGATTAAACTAAATAATAAAATATAAAATTATATTTAATAATTCATTTTAAGATATTTCATTAATAACTTGGGTTTTAATTAATTATTTAAATTGGATAAATTTTGTTCTTTGGTCCTTTAATTTATTGATTTATTCTGGATAGGTCTGATAGCTTTGTTGGATTACAAAAATCGTCCAAATTGAAGACCAAGTCAACCCAATTTCAGCTACACATGGCTGCCCACATAAACCATTTTTTGGTTTAATTACACAAGGTCCTTTCAATGTTGAAGAAATTAGAGATTTGCCCGAAGATTTATATTTGACTGAGTCTCAGTCCTGAGTTGTTATGACATTTAAATTACTTAAAAATAAAGTAAAATTCAACTCAAAATCCACCAATCATGGCCGACCACTCATTGAAGAAACTTGAAGAGACTAAACCTCTCTATTTTTAGCAAACTACTCCCCTCTCTTCACCTATAAATAAGACTTCATTTCACCATTCCTAATCATCCCTCATCCCTCATCATTCTCTCTTTTCTCTCAATTCTCTTTAGCATTTTCCATTCCCCACACCTAGAATCATATCTTCATAGAGATTTTAGCAATTAAGACTCTTAAAGAGCCCTTGATCGGCCACCTTAGAGAGCCATCAACAAAGGAGCAAAGTGAAGGAGTGAAGGAGCCTCGTCGGTCAGAGTCTTGGGTGACAGCCACTTTGATTTGGGTTTAATCTTTCTTTTCTTTGATTTAATGTGAAAATGTTTGCTATGTGTTCTTTGTTCTTGTTACAACAATGTTAGCTTAATTTTATTTAAGCTAGGATGATTGCTTTGATTAAATAATATTTATTTGATTCATGCTTATAATGTTTGTGCCTCAATCGGTCATGCTTTCAATTAAAATCAAGTCTGTATTTTGTCCATACAAGATTGAAATGCACTTGAATTAGCTGAGCGATCCTAACTAGACAATGGCTGGTAGACACATAATTGAAATGTGGATGCTCAATTTCGATTGTAGCACCCTAAACCCGACTTAGACGTTATGACCGGATCTAACGTGCCATATCAAGTGATGTTTGAAAACTGTATGTTCATTGGAAAACCCTTATACGAAACAAAACTTTCTACTTTTGAAAATCCCGACTTACGTTGCTCATTAACAAAACAAAATTTGCTCAAAGTCATTTCCTTGCAAAAATATTATTATTTTTAAAAGCTTGCTTGTTTCGGAAGTTTGAATCAACCATTTGCGAATACGTGATATTTTGAAAACAGTGGTTATAGTTTTAAAAAACCCGTGTTTAACATACCAGCAGTTTATAATTTAAAGAAATACCAAATAAAAGTTAAAAAGAAAAACCCAATGGCCTTATTACAAAAATTATTAACCCAATAATAAATAAATTAAACTAAAATCACTATGTTTAACTGTAGAGCATATCCGGCGTGCGGCCACCTCCGAGTCCCCTATAGCTCCAAATCCTTTAAGGCTAGGGATTACCTGCATAGTTAAAAGAAAGGGTGAGTTACGAGAACTCAGTGTGTAATCCCTTATTACGATCACAGTCTGGGCCCGAGCCTATACGGTACTAGTTTGGGCCTAAAACCTAAATCATATCAAATGCAAGCATACATGTAACCCAACCCTTAACCACCAAGCTCACCACCCGTACCAACCAATTTCTCCATGTGGGGACCATGTCGACCCACCCAGCCAAACTCTCCAATGGTGCAGCCTAGCTGGTATACGTGGCTGAGCCACTAAAATAAGAATACGTGGCAATGCCACTTTAACTGTACTTCCTCCAAATCAGAAAACCTAACCCAATGCAAGATGTTATGTAGGTTGTGTATCACCATCAAATATAGTTATTTAAAAATCACATAAACATCATTTAAACTACCCTTAAGGGTATAACGATCATTTTGTCGTTTAGGGGTAACACGGTAATTTTACCCCTCGAGGGTATTTCGGTAATTTTCCCCACTAAAGGTATTTGAGTAATTTACCCAATAGGGGTATTTCGGTAGTTTACCCCTCGAACGGCCTTTCTAGAGGCCCATTGTCACCTCTAGCGCTACAGGTTCAATTTCTGGTCAAAATGGTGCAATTGGGCCTAAAGTCCAATTTTGGCCCAAACGGGCCCACACACTCGTGTGGCCCATTCAGCCCATTTTTTGTCTTGATTCTGCAGACTTCGCAGCCGCATCAATCATCCGGCACTTACCATGGACTTTGCCCCTGGGGGCCATTAGCCTGTTGGGCCCACTTACCCCACTTCGGCTCAACGAGGCCCATTACAACCTCAGTCCCACGAGAGAGTTCGTGACACTCACAATAGTCTATCGCCATTACCAATGACTCAGTTTATCTCTACAAGCGCTCGCATGCCCGAGTGATCTTAGATGCCGATATTTCGGCTTTTCAGTATTATGGCTTTTAGCCGATTCACAGAACATCGCATTAACAGAACAACAGGGGTGTGAGATTACACACCTTGATTACGAGTGTGCCACCAATCCCTTAGCACCGATCCTATGTTAGACAAGATCAACAATTAGTTAAATGATTAAGAGGGTTATCCTCCCATTACATAACAAAACTGAAACCCCAATAACACCTACCCTGTTACACCTGGTTTTGCTAAGCGCTTTCCGAATTTCAGTGAAGATTAGGAATCCTTAAAAATAGCCTGCGATACAACACACCCTTATTAAAAGAGTTTGAAGAAAACATATGGTTAACAACCACCCTTGACAACTACGAAGCGGGAGTGCTTACCCAATCAAGGCTAAGAGTACAAATCGCTTGCTTCCCAATGCTTGTCCATTCTTACACTTCGAGCCAACCTATTTACCAAATGACATTAGTCCAAGAGAGAGGGGAAGATTCGGTACAGGAGAGGGAAAAACCGTACTACCCGACCAATGACTAAAAGAAAGTTCATAATACTTACCTTTTTCAATTCGGCAAAACGGTTTTCTTCTAGTAACAGGAATAGACGACCCCAGAGATAGAAGTACACTAGAAGGGAAAGAAGGGTTAGTTTCAGCTTGAACAACTTAAAGAACAAAAGATAGAGTGTTTAGAATAAGGGGGAGGATAAGTTCGGCTATCCAGAAGAGAAAAGAAAGGAAGATGAGAGGAAAAGAGTGCTGAATTCGGCCAAGAAGTCTAAAGATAGAAAAGAAAATGTGAAGGCAGTGAGTGGCAGCAGTTGGAGAAATAATGCACTAGCAAAAGACCCGAATGGTAACAATTGTTGCACAAAATACCTCCACTGAAAGAAAAATACTAAGATGAGCAAAATAAAACCCGAAAGGCCAAGAAAAGGTTTTTAGTTTCCACCACAACCAAAGTTACCGAAATACTCCCAAATGCCACCCCTCTAGCCGAATTTCTCCCTTAGCCACACTCCCAATTTCAACTAACACTCCCACTCTGATCACTTCCTTGATTTTCTCCACTATTTCCTCCTTGGATCACTCCTAGCCTCCCATTCAAACTCGTTGACCAAGTCCCCAACTCCCCTTGAAGAGTTTGATCCGAACTTTGCTTCCTCCACTCTCAATCACAAAATAAAAGCCTCCAATTGCAATCTGTGGGATTCGAATCCCTCCCTTCCTTGTTCTCCCATTGACACCACACCACTAAGCCACATGCTCATCTTGTGACTCCTAAATGCACACAAATATATTTAAGTCCTACAACTGCCAACCCTCTTCACTTTAGAGTCAAAAACCAAAATTTTCCAAGGCTCAGACTCGAACCCAGGCCTCCTTAGGACCCCTAAACACCCTCAAATAGCTAACCGTTCAAGCACAATATGAATTCAAGCAAAAATTATAGCCCCTAATTTGGGACGTTACAACTCTACCCCCATAAAGAAATTTCAGCCTCAAAATTTACCTGATCAAAAGAGGTGAGGGTATTGCTATCGTATCGCCTTTTCAGGCTCCCAAGTGGCTTCCTATGAACTGTGATTATGCCACAACACCTTGACTAACGAAACAGATTTCCTCTTCAGCACCTTAACATCCCAATCCAGTATTTGTACCAGTTCTTCCTCAAAAGTCAGATCAGGTCTTACATCGATCTCCTCCACTAGCACTATATGAGAAGGATCAGAATGGTATCGTCTCAGCATAGAGACGTGGAACGTGTTATGTATACGATTTAACCCAGGAGGTAGCTCCAGGTGATAGACAAGCGGTGCCATACGCTTTAACATTCGGTAAGGTCCGATGAATCTTGGGCTCAGCTTGCCATTTTGCCAAAATCTTAGAATCTTCTTCTATGGTGAGACCTTTAAGAAAACATAATTTCCCATTGCATACTCAATCTTTTACGTCTTACATCAGCGTACGACTTATGCCCATCGGATGCTTCCTTTAACCGATCACGAATCATCTTTATCTTTTCCTCAGTTTTAAAAACCAACTTCAGTCCCAACAATCGTCGCTCGCCCAATTCTGTCCAAAAGTAGCATACGACACCTACGACCATATAACGCTTCATACGGTGCCATCTGAGTACTGGATTGCTAGCTGTTGTTGTATGCAAATTCTGCTAATGGCAAATAGTCTTCCCAACTGCCCTTGAAATCAATCACATAGCTTCTTAGCATGTCTTCCAAAATCTGGATTACCCTCTCTGACTGACCATCAGTCTGCGGATGAAATGCTGTGCTGAACTTTGTACCCAAAGCTTCGTGTAACACTCTCCAGAATCGTGATGTAAATCTAGGGTCCCTATCTGAAATGATAGACATCGGTACCCCGTGTAACCTCACTATCTCAGCCACGTATAACTTGGCCAACTTCTGCAACGAATAATCAGTACGAATCGATATGAAATCGGCAGATTTAGTCAACTGATCAACAATTACCCATACCGAATCTTTCTTAGTAGGCGTCAGATGTAGCCCACTAAAAAAATCCATGGTTACTCTCTCCGACTTCCAGAGTGGAATTTTAACAGGTTGCAGCAATCCAAAAGGCAATTGATGCTTAGCCTTCACTTGCTGGCATGTCAAACATTTAATTACAAAGTCGGTAACCTCACGCTTAAGTCCTGGCCATTAGTATAGTTCACGTAGATCTCAATATAACTTGTTTCCACCAGGATGCATAGCGTATGGGCTACTATGCACCTCCCACAGTATAGATTGTCTTAACTTAGAATCCCTCGGTACACAGACTCTCTCACGGAAGCATAAGAATCCCTCACTATTCAGCCCAAAGTCCACAGTCTCTCCCTTCTTCACCAGTTGGAAACGAGGAACCAACGACTCATCCAGCAACTGCTTCTCTTTAATTTGATTAATCCAAGTCGGTTTCACCTGAAGCTCAGCTAATAGACTGCCATCCTCAAACAAGCTGAGACGAGCAAACATCGCTCTTAGATCAGATACCATCTTACGACTCAGTGCATCCGCTACCACGTTAGCTTTTCCGGGATGGTACTCGATCGAGCAATCATAATCCTTAAGCAACTCTATAAACACCACCACAAATCGGTCCAAATAGGGTTGGAAAACCCGATTCATCATATCCATAAAAGCAGTTGGTGCATTCGTTAACCCAAACGGGATGACCAGAAACTCGTGGTGTCCATAACGAGTCCTGAATGTAGTCTTGTACACATCTACCTATTTAACCCTTAGCTGATGATACCCCGATCAGAGATCTATCTTAGAGAAAACTGCAGCTCCTTGCAGCTGATCAAACAGATCGTCTATTCTTGGTAAAGGGTACTTGTTCTTAATCGCCATTTTGTTCAATTGGTGATAATCAATACACATGCCCATCAACCCATCCTTCTTTTTCACGAAAAATACCGGTGCTCCCCATAGAGATACACTCGATCAAATTAATCCTCGATCCAGTAGCTCGTGGATCTGAGCCTTTATTTCTACCAGCTCCTTTGGTGCCATACTATAAGGGGCAATGGACACCGGAGCCGCTCCCGGTAGGAGCTCAATGCCGAATTTGACCTCACGATTTGGTGGCAACCCCGATAGCTCTTTAAGAAATACATCTGGAAACTCCTTTACTGTCCTGATATCCCTAACAGTCAAACCCTTAACCTCAGATGTGCTGAGATTACTTTAGATAAATAATCCCTTCGCTCCCCTATCACGACCACTTTCTCAACCTCTGAAGACATCAATACCATATGCTTAGCAGCACAATCCAAATTCGCATGGTGTTTCACTAACCAATCCATGCCCAAAATGAGATCGAACTCACCAAATGGCAGTTCCATCAAATCCGCCGGAAAGACAACCCCTTGGACCTCTAGGGGCACATCTCCAAACAATTTATTCACTCTAACTGACTGTCCCGGTGGACTAATCACTAACATCTCTCTATCAGTAAGTTTGAACTGTATGCCCAAAGATCCAGACATAGTACATGCAACATATGAGTACGTAGACCCAATATCAATTAAAGTGGTATAAGGTACATTATGAATGAGGAACGTACCAGATATGACGTCAAGTGCATCACCATCCTCTTTGCGTCGAACAGCATAAACCAACGGTGGCTATCTCGCCTATGGGCTACCAGCACCTCTGCCTGGTGCTCCACGACCTCGTCCATAACCCATTTCCCCCTTTGGGTAGACCACAGCCTCCCGGTGGCTGCTGACCACCTCTCCCTGGCTGTACATAGCCCTGACCTGCTGCTTGCCTTTGAACAGCCTCCCGAAGATAGTTTCTAAACTGGCAATCCTTGGACCCATATCTGAAACACCCCTAGTTCTTTTCTAGCACTCTCCCAAATGAGGTCTTCCACATTCAACGCAAGGCTGTGGTCGACCTGCAACAATTGGAACCCTAACTCGAGCTGGCCCATCAAACCTAGGCCTCTTCTTAGGCCCACTAGAAGAACTTGAGGGCCCAAAATCCCTCTTACTTCTGCCCCTTTCCTTCTCACGATTTTAATGCTCAGAGCGTTTTACATCCTCGGCAATCTTTGCCTTCTCAATCAGGGCAACAAAGTCCCTTTCTCCCTGCAGGGCTATCAATACCAGCAAGTCATCTTGGAGGCCATCCTCGAACAGCACACAGCGTTCATACTCAGTAGCCACTATGCCCCGAGCATACCGGCTCAACCGCAGAAACTCTGCCTTATACTCTACTAGAAACCTATTTCCCTAAACTAGACTCAGAAATTCCTTTCTTCGAGCATCCATATAACTTGCCCCGACATATTTTCCTTGGAAGGTCGCCTTAAAGAAGTCCCATGTCACACGAACGGCCTGCCAGCCTTCCTTCACGGTAAGTCACCATTGATATGCCTCATCTCGCAGTAAAGACACTGCTCCTTTCAGTTTTTGCCCCACCATGCAGTCAAGATCATCCATTATTTGCTTGACAGCCTCTAACCAATATTCTACTACATTCGAGGCTACACTAGAGATGCCCCTAAATATTTTCACCTCGTTTGATCGGAGTCTTTTAGAAATTAACCCTCGGCCCACTGACCAGTACTCGCTCCAGCAACCCTTTTAAGAACTTGCAACATTGCTTGGGATGAGCATCATCCCCACTAGCTCGATCATGAGACCTCATTTTAGTCATTGGTGATGCCGGCACTTCCCTTTCAGGCATATGTTCTGATACTGAGGACCCAGCCCTAGTACCCCGGCCTCTACCATGGCCACGTATACCCCTTCCGTGACCTCTTGTACTCGTATCATCGTAGCGTACTTATCTGATTTTATAATTTTATGAATAAGCTTATAGTTCTTATAATTATTAACAAATATTTTATGAAAGATAGTAATTAAAGTTGTTCTCGCAGATCGAATTTACTATAGTTTCAGTCTCCTATAGTCTTAGTTTCTATAACTAAGAAGTTCAGTATGCTACTACTATCCCTAGTAGTTTCTAAGTACAGTCATTTCAGCATATAATAGAGTATAGTGTCTATAAAACTTATGGATTTGGTGCCGGAGACTCGGTGTGCCACACTTTCAGTAACACTATCACTTTCCAACCAAAATTTTAACAGTTAAAGAAAAATTCCAAAACCCATTCCATAGCTGAGTATTGCAACTGGGCTATGATACCACTAAATGTAACACCCTAAACTTGGCCTAGACGCCTCTGTGTTACCAGCACCTCTGCTCGGTGCTCCGCGACCTCGTCCAAACCCATTTCCCCCTTTTGGTGGACACACTGACCTGACCTCTCGGTGGTGGCGACCACCTTTCCTGGTCGCACATAACCCCGACTGCGCTTGCCTGCCTCGAAACGACCTCCCGATGACAGTTTCTAAACTGATTATCCTTGGACCCACATCTGAAACACCCACAGTTCTTTTCTAGCACTCTCGTAAATGAGGTCTCCCACATTCAACGCAAGGCTGCGGTTGACCAGCAACAATTGGAACCCCAACTTGAGCTGGCCTATCCAACCTAGGCCTCATCTTAGGCCCACCAGAAGAACTTGAGGGCCCAAAATCCCTCTTACTTCTGCCCTTTTCCTTCTCACGATTTTGATGCTCAGAGCGTTTCACATCCTCGGTAATCTTTGCTTTCTCAATCAGGGCAGTAAACTCCCTTTCTCTCTGTGGGGCTACCAATACCCGCAACTCATCCCGGAGGCCATCCTCGAACAGCACGCAGCGCTCATACTTAGTCACGACTATGCCCCGGGCATACCGGCTCAACCGCAGAAACTCTGCCTCATACTCTGCTAGAAACTTATTTCCCTAAACTAGACTCAGAAATTCCTTTCTCCGAGCATCCACATAACTTGCCCTGACATATTTTCCTTGGAAGGTCACCGTAAAGAAGTCCCATGTCACACGATCGGCCTGCCAGCCTTCCCTCACGGTAAGTCACCATTTATATGCCTCATCTCATAGTAAAGACACTGCTCCTTTCAGTTTTTGCTCCACCATGCAGTCAAGATCATCCATTATTTGCTCGCCAGCCTCTAACCAATATTCTACTACATTCGAGGCTACACTAGAGATGCCCCTAAATATTTTCACCTCGTTCGACCGGAGTCTTCAGAAATTAACCCTCGACCCACTGACCAGTACTCGCTCCAGCAACCCTTTTAAGAACTTGCAACATTACTTGGGACAGAGCATCATCCCCATTAGCTCGATCATGAGACCTCATTTTAGTCATTGGTGATGCGGCACTTCTCTTTCAGGCATATGTTCTGATACTGAGGACCCAGCCCTAGTACCCCGGACTCTACTACGGCCACATGTACCCCTTTCGTGACCTCTTGTACTCGTATCATCGTAGCGTACTTATCTGATTTTATAATTTTATGAATCAGCTTATATTCCTTATAAATATTAACAAATATTTTATGAAAGATAGTAATTAAAGTTGTTCTCACAGATTGAATTTACTATAGTTTCAGTCTCCTATAGTCTTAGTTTCTATAACTAAGAAGTTCAGTGTGCTACTACTATCCCTAGTAGCTTACAAGTATAGTCATTTCAGCATATAACAGAGTATATTGTCAGAAAACTTATGGATTTTGTGCCGGAGACTCGGTGTGCCACACTTTCAGTAACACTATCACTTTCCAACCAAAATTTTAACAGTTAAGGAAAAATTCCAAAACCCATTCCACAGTTGAGTTTTGCAACTGGGCTATGATACCACTAAATGTAACACCCTAAACCTGGCCTAGACACCTCTGTGTTACCAGCACCTCTGCCCGATGCTCCACGACCTCGTCCAAACCCATTTCCCCCTTTTCGTGGACCACAGCCTCTCGGTGGCTGCTGACCACCTCTCCCTGGCTGCACATAACCCTGACCTGCTGCTTGCCTCTGAACAGCCTCCCGAAGAGAGTTTCTAAACTGATGATCCTTGGACCCACATCTGAAACACCCCCAGTTCTTTTCTAGCACTCTCTCAAATGAGGTCTCCGACATTCAACGCAAGGCTGCGGTTGACCAGCAACAATTGGAACCCCAACTTGAGCTGGCCCATCAAACCTAGGCCTCTTCTTAGGCCCACCAGAAGAACTTGAGGACCCAAAATCCCTCTTACTTCTGCCCTTTTCCTTCTCACGATTTTGATGCTCAGAGCGTTTCACATCCTCGGTAATCTTTGCCTTCTCAACCAGGGCGGTAAAGTCCCTTTCTCTCTGCAGGGCTATCAATATCCGCAACTCATTCCGAAGGCCATCCTCGAACAGCACGCAGTGCTCATACTTAGTTGCCACTATGCCCCGAGCATACCGGCTCAACCGCAGAAACTCTGCCTTATACTCTACTAGAAACCTATTTCCCTAAACTAGACTCAGAAATTCCTTTCTTCGAGCATCCATATAACTTGCCCCGACATATTTTCCTTGGAAGGTCGCCTTAAAGAAGTCCCATGTCACACGAACGGCCTGCCAGCCTTCCTTCACGGTAAGTCACCATTGATATGCCTCATCTCGCAGTAAAGACACTGCTCCTTTCAGTTTTTGCCCCACCATGCAGTCAAGATCATCCATTATTTGCTTGACAGCCTCTAACCAATATTCTACTACATTCGAGGCTACACTAGAGATGCCCCTAAATATTTTCACCTCGTTTGATCGGAGTCTTTTAGAAATTAACCCTCGGCCCACTGACCAGTACTCGCTCCAGCAACCCTTTTAAGAACTTGCAACATTGCTTGGGACAGAGCATCATCCCCACTAGCTCGATCATGAGACCTCATTTTAGTCATTGGTGATGCCGGCACTTCCCTTTCAGGCATATGTTCTGATACTGAGAACCCAGCCCTAGTACCCCGGCCTCTACCACGGCCACGTGTACCCCTTCCGTGACCTCTTGTACTCGTATCATCGTAGCGTACTTATCTGATTATATAATTTTATGAATCAGCTTATAGTTCTTATAATTATTAACAAATATTTTATGAAAGACAGTAATTAAAGTCGTTCTCGCAGATCGAATTTACTATAGTTTCAGTCTCCTATAGTCTTAGTTTCTATAACTAAGAAGTTCAGTATGCTACTACTATCCCTAGTAGTTTCTAAGTACAGCCATTTCAGCATATAACAGAGTATATTGTCAGAAAACTTATGGATTTGGCGCCGGAGACTCGTTGTGCCACACTTTCAGTAACACTATCACTTTCCAACCAAAATTTTAACAGTTAAGGAAAAATTCCAAAACCCATTCCACAGCTGAGTTTTGCAACTGGGCTATGATACCACTAAATGTAACACCCTAAACCTGGCCTAGACGCCTCTGTGTTACCAGCACCTCTGCCCGGTGCTCCACGACCTCGTCCAAACCCATTTCCCCCTTTTGATGGACCACAGCCTCCCGGTGGCTGCTGACCACCTCTCCCTGGCTGCACATAGCCCTGACCTGCTGCTTGCCTCTGAACAGCCTCCCGAGGACAGTTTCTAAACTGATGATCCTTGGACCCACATCTGAAACACCCCCAGTTCTTTTCTAGCACTCTCTTAAATGAGGTCTCCCACATTCAACGCAAGGCTGCGGTTGACCAGCAACAATTGGAACCCCAACTTGAGCTGGCCCATCAAACCTAGGCCTCATCTTAGGCCCACCAGAAGAACTTGAGGGCCCAAAATCCCTCTTACTTCTGCCCCTTTCCTTCTCACGATTTTGATGCTCAGAGCCTTTCACATCCTCGGTAATCTTTGCCTTCTCAATCAGGGCAGTAAAGTCCCTTTCTCTCTGCAGGGCTATCAATACCCGTAACTCATCCTGGAGGCCATCCTCGAACAGCACGCAGCGCTCATACTTAGTCAGCACTATGCCCCGAGCATACCGGCTCAACCGCAGAAACTCTGCCTCACACTCTGCTAGAAACTTATTTCCCTAAACTAGAATCAGAAATTCCTTTCCCCGAGCATCCACATAACTTGCCCCGATATATATTCCTTGGAAGGTCGCCTTAAAGAAGTCCCATGTCACACGATCAGCCTGCCAGCCTTCCCTCACGGTAAGTCACCATTGATATGCCTCATCTCGCAGTAAAGACACTGCTCCTTTTAGTTTTTGCTCCACCATGCAGTCAAGATCATCCATTATTTGCTCGACAGCCTCTAACCAATATTCTACTACGTTCGAGGCTACACTAGAGATGCCCCTGAAAATTTTCACCTTGTTCAACCGGAGTCTTTCAGAAATTAACCCTCAGCCCACTGACTAGTACTCGCTCCAGCAACCCTTTTAAGAACTCGCAACATTGCTTGAGACAGAGCATCATCCCCACTGCCTCGGTCATGAGAACTCATTTCAGTCACTGGTGATGCCGGCACTTCCCTGTCAGGCATATGTTCTGATACTGAGGACCCAGCCCTAGTACCCCGGCCTCTACCACGGCCATGTGTACCCCTTCCGTAACCTCTTGTGCTCATATCGTCGTAGCGTACTTATCTGATTTAATAATTTTATGAATCAGCTTATAGTTCTTATAATTATGAACAAATATTTTATGAAAGACAGTAATTAAAGTTGTTCTCGCGGATCGAATTTACTATAGTTTCAGTCTCCTATGGTCTTAGTTTCTATAACTAAGAAGTTCAGTATGCTACTACTATCCCTAGTAGTTTCTAAGTACAGTCATTTCAGCATATAACAGAGTATAGTGTCTGAAAACTTACGAATTTAGTGAAGGAGACTCGGTGTGCCACACTTTCAGTAACACTATCACTTTCCAACCAAAATTTTAATA
This sequence comes from Gossypium bickii, assembly GCA_025503065.1. Lineage (NCBI taxonomy): Eukaryota > Viridiplantae > Streptophyta > Magnoliopsida > Malvales > Malvaceae > Gossypium > Gossypium bickii. Next base: position 58,945,729 of record CP106720.1, on the reverse strand, counting down.
GTTAAGGAAAAATTCTAAAACCCATTCCACAGTCGAGTTTGGCAACCGGGTTATGATACCACTAAATGTAACACCCTAAACCTGGCCTAGATGTTATGACCGGATCTAACGTGCCACATCAAGTGAAGTTTGAAAATTGTATGTTCATTGGAAACCCCATCTACGAAACAAAATTTCTACTCTTTGAAAATCCTGACTTACGTTGCTCATTAACAAAACGAAATTTTCTCAAAGTCATTTCCTTGCAAAAATATTATTATTTTTAAGCTCTTGTTTGTTTCGGAAGTTTGATTCAATCATTTGTGAATACGCGATATTTTAAAAACAGTGGTTATAGTTTTAAAAAACCCGTGTTTAATAGACCACCAGTTTGCAATTTAAAGAAATACCAAATCAAAGTTATAAAGAAAAACGCAATGGCCTTGTTAAAAAATTTATTAACCCAATAATAAATTAAAATCTCTATGTTTAACTGTAGAGCATATCCGACGTGTGGCCTCATCCGATTCCCCCGCAACTCTAAATCATCTAAGGCTGGGGATTACCTGCATAGTTAAAAGAAAGGGTGAGTTACGAGGACTCAGTCTGTAATCCCCTATTACGGTCATAGTCTGGGCCCGCGCCCATACGGTATCGGTCTGGGCCTAAGCCCTAATCATATCAAATGCAAGGATACATGTAACCCAACCATTAACCATCAAGCTCTCCACCCTTACCAGCCAATCTCTCCATGTGGGGACCATGTCGACCCATCCAGCCAAACTCTCCAATGATGCAGCCTAGCTGCTAGCAATGGTATACGTGGCTGAGCCACTAAAATAAGAATACATGGCGATGCCACTATAACGGTACTTCCTCCAAATCAGAAAACCCAACCCAATGCAATATGTTATGTATGCAGTGTAACACGATCATATACAGTTATTTAAAAATCACATAAACATCATTTAAACTACCCTTAAGGGTATAACGGATATTTTGTCGTTTAGGGGTAACAAGGTAATTTCAGCCCTAGGGGGTATTTTGATAATTTTACCCATCGAGGGTATTTTGGTAATTTACCCACTAAGGGTATTTCAGTAATTTACCCACTAGGGGTATTTCGTTAGTTTACCCCTCTTACGGCCTTTTCAGAGGCCCACTGTCACCTCGAACGACACAGGTTCCATTTCTGTTCAAAACGATGCAATTGTGCCTAAAGTCCAATTTCGACCCAAACGGGCCCACATGATCGTGTGCCCCATCTAGCCTATTTTCAGTCTCGGTTCTGCAGACTTCGTAGCCGCATCAATCATCCGGCGCTTACCATGGATTTCGCTCCTGTGAGCCTAATAAACCGTAATAGTAACATATTTTAAACCCACATTTAGCATGCTTTTGGGTTATTTAAGCCTCGAATTGTGTAAATTAGTGCTCTTAATCCTTTGTTTTCATGTTTTATACTCAGAAGAGCACCAGAGGAAGAAACGGGCCCAAAACAGTGTAAATGGGCCATATCAAAAAATCAACACGGCCTGGGCCCAAGACCACACGGTCGTGCCTTATAAATGGACTTAACACGGCCTGGCCACGATTCATACGGGTGTATGCCATGGGCGTGTCCCTGCCATGACAAAGAGAAATTTTACTCGGATTAGGATACTTAGCGGCAAAGAAACACATTCCGAAGCCTATATAAACACCCTAAGTATGACCTAAAAAAGGGGAACCCAGGGCTTTAGTTAGGGGCGTCCAGCTAGGCCAAAGAGGGCAGATTTGTGGGGATTTACTCGAAGATAGCCAGTTGATTCATCTCAAGAAGCCGGAATCATACTCAAGACGAAGGATCTATCTTTCAATTCCTTCAAGGAGTTTTAGGGATTTCTTATGTTTTGTTTTATCTTTTCTTCTGAGATGTTTTCTTTTATTATTATGAAGTAAACCCTCAGATACTTGAGGGGGATGAAACCTCAGATGAATCTTGTTATCGTTTGCTGAACTATATGATAAATATTGGACTTGTTCTTAATTATGTGTTCTTAATTCTTGTGTTGATATTTCCGGGATATTAATTCAAGTGTGATGTGCTTAGGTGGAGGAGCAAAAGTCCCTGCCTAAGATTAGATCTAGCATAGTTACGCGGAGTTACTCGCGCACCTAGAGATAGGGTGACGAAAATCTGCCAGATTAGGGTCAAACCTATTATGGGAGTCCATAGATTGAGTTAATGCAATTCTAGGGGTTTTAATTAGAAAGAGATTTCAATTAATCAACCTAGGGTTAGACGTTAGTCGCCTCGAGAGAGAGATTAATATACGTTAGGGAATCCTAAGGGTCAAGTCAAGTGAATAAATCGTCTGGTTCAAAGTTAGATAACAAGTGAAGTCTAGGTGGATTCTTCCTCGGGTATTGTCTTAGTCAATTGGTTTTCTCTCTCAATTATTTTCCCCAGATTTTATTCTTCTTTGTCTTACAGTTTTTAGCTTAGTAGTTGGTTAATTTAGATTAAACAACAAATTCCTTTTATTTTAGGCTAGATAATAAAAAGAAAGTTAGTATGAGTACTTTTAGTTCCTTTGGGTTTGACAATCCAGTCTTGCCTTAACTATACTACTGTTCGATAGGTGCACTTTCCTCAAATCATTGTCATAGTTAGTTTCTAGGTTTGATCATTCTTTATATAAATTTTAAGACTTTGACATCGCATAAAACAACAATCAAGTTTTTGGCGCCGTTACCGGGGAACTAGAATATTATGAACACTCAATTTTATTACTTTAGCCATTTATTATTTTTACAATTTATTTTTATTTTTATTCTGCTTTTAACTTTACTAATTTTTCTTCTTTTATTTGTTCCTAGAAGGTACCTCTAGTTTATGACTAGAAGTAACTCGACAGGACCCCTGATTTACGACAATGATATTGAAGGTACTGTCCGCAGAAATCGTAGAGAGATAAGGCGAAGCTTAAACTACATAGAAGAAGCGCATGAAGCTGAAAATAATAACATCGAAGCGATGGCTGAGAATAATCCTCTACCTCCAGAGGCGGCCAAACATCATGCTACTTGAACTATGTATGATTATGCTCAACCTAATTTAACAGGAACTGAGTCAAGTATTGTTAGGCCTACTATTGCTGCAAATAATTTTGAACTGAAGCCTAACACTATACAGATGATACAATAGTTTGTTCAGTTTGATGGTTTGCAGGATGAGGATCCTAACACACATTTAGTGAATTTTTTAGAATTCTATGATACATTCAAAATAAATGGCATTTCTGATGATGCCATCCGTCTTCGGTTATTTCCCTTTTCCTTGAGAATAAAGTCAAACAGTGGTTGCATTCTCTTCCACGAGGGTCAATCACTACATGGGATCAGATGACCGAAAAATTTTTATTAAAATATTTTTCGCTGGCCAAAACGGCCAAACTAAGGAATGATATCTCTTCTTTTGTGCAGATGGATTTAAAGACACTTTACGACGCATGGGAGAGATAAAGGATTTTTTGAGAAGGTGTTCAGACCATGGGTTACCCTTGTGGCTACAGGTCCAAACTTTTTACAACGATGTGAACCCCTCAACAAGGTAATTAATCGATTCAGCCACTGGTGAAACTCTGAATACAAAACTCCTGAAGCAGCCTATGAGTTTATAGAGGAGATGTCATTGAATAACTATCAGTGGCAAGTTACAAGGAAAAGGGCAGCAAAAGCAGCTAGAGTTTTCAACCTCGACGCAGTAACCTTACAATTAAATCAGGTAGACATGCTAAATAAAAAGATTGATGGTTTGTGTTCCTCGCAGGTACATCCAATTATGCAATGTGAGATAAGTGGAGGCATGGCGAATCCTGAGTACCCACCCTACGGACAGGGCATAGAGAGCGAACAAATGAGCTATATGGGTAACAATTTTTGATCTCAAAATAACCCTTATTGTAATACTTATAAACTAGGTTGGAGGAACCACCCTAATTTTTCATGGGGTGGTCAAGGAAATCAAAAATAGCAGCCACCTTAAAACTTCCAACAATAGCCCTACCCACAGGAAAAGAAGTCAAACCTTGAGGAGATACTGACAAAATTCATAGAAGTCTCAGAAACTCATATCTAGAATATAGAAATAAAACTTGAAAAATAACAAGCATCGACACAGGAGCTTAAAGCTCAAATAGGGCAACTTGCTAAGCTAATCTCTGAAAGACCACAAGGAAGCCTACCAAGCAACACCGAGACTAACCCAAGGGAGCAAATTCAAGCCATAATAGCTTAAGATAGTGAAGGGTTAGACGAGCCCAATTTCAGGAAAGAGAATTTGATAGAAGAAGGTAAGGTTGAGGTAAGTAATAAAAAGCCAAAATCGGTAATCAAAGAATACCAACCTCGCATACCATATCCCAAAGCATTAAAGAGAGACGACACAGAAGTACATTTCGGTAAGTTTTTTAAACTTTTAAACAAATTACATATTAACTTTTCGTTTCGTAAAGTTCTTTCACAGATGCTAGATTCAAGAAAATTTTTAAAAGAGCTTTTAACAAACAAGTGGAAGTTAGACGAGGAATCGCATATCGAGTTAAACACAATGTGCTTAGTGATGCTACAAAATAAACTAACACAGAAATTAAAAGATCCAAGAAGTTTTACAATTCTATGTTTAATTGGTAGATCATCTATTGATAATGCTTTAGCTGATTTAGGGGCGAGCATCAATATCATGCCTTATAAAATGTTTATACAACTAGGTCTAGGGAAACCCAAACAAACTAGGATAAGCATTCAATTAGCTGATAAAACTGTTAGAATTCCTAGGGATATAATTGAAGATGTTCTCATAAAAATTGATAAATTCGTATTCCCAGTAGACTTTGTCATTTTAGACATGGATGAGGAGAATAGTATCCCCTTAATTTTAGGAATACCCTTTTTAGTAACTGCCAGGTCTAAATTGATGTCAGTGCAGGAGAACTCATACTTTGTGTAGGTGACGAATCAATCAGTCTCCAGGCTCTTGACTCGGCCAGGACATCGAATAATCAAGGTGAGAACATAAATTCTATTAATAACCATTCGGTTAAACCTTATTTTCAGGAAGCACCACAAAAGAACACAACTGAACCCGATCCTAGACCCCGTGCCAACAAAGAAATAACTCAAGAGGAACGAAGGTTTTAGATCGATGAATTAGATGAATGGAAGACACATTTCAAGGAAAAACTAGGGATACACGAAGCAGAATCAAAGCCACTTTATGGGACAGAAAAATTCAAAATCAGAGATCAGGTATTGTTAGATAAAGCAGACCTACGGATATCTCCTCCTGATCCTAATACAAACAAAGAAATCCCTTTTAAGGTAATCAATGTTTTCCCATACGGAACAATCGAGGTAAGTAATCCTATATTCGACACTTTCAAAATAAATGCTACTCGACTTGAACTATATATTGTTAGTAAGACATATAGCATGAGAGAGGATGTTCAACTCTTCAAACCACCATGAATATGCGAATGAGAGATAAGTCTAGCTTAAGACTATAAACAAGCGCTTCTTAAGAGGCAACCTGAGCACAAACTCTATTAACTTTTATACTCTTTTATTTTTATTTTTATTTCTACTTCAGCATCTAAGTATAAGCTAACCAAAAATGTAGATTTTCATTCCACATAGCCTTGCACACGGCCATGGCCGTGGCCATGTGGACATCACAAATCTCCGTACTAACAGGACAGAGATGGTATGAGTCAGAATGAATCATATATTCGAGTCATGGACTCCAACCACCATGCCACGGCCGTGGCCGACACTGTTAGATTATACACGGGCATGGCGATCTGAACATGGGCATGGGAAAAGTAAACAAAGCACAACACGGCCGTTCGATACGACCGTGTGACACAACATGTAATATCCCGAAATAGGGGTTGCGAGTTTGGTAAATAACTCGAGTTTAATGGGCTTCAAGAGTGATTTTAATGTGTTATTAGAGTTCCTAAAGCCCGAGGATAAAATGGGACAATTTTGAAAATTTTGAAAATTTAGGGTTTAAAATGGAATTTGGCTAAAGAGGCCTTAATAATAATTTTTGTAAGTTGTGGCATATAAATTGCCCTGGTAAAGTGGTATTTGTGCGCAACTTAAGGCTTTGATTTGGCGCCCAGCAGGTCAGGGGATCGAGCAACACTGGGCGCATGGGTTTTCATTTTTGCGTTGTATGGTGTAATGGGCTAAGGAGGCTTTAAAAGTAAATGGGGCGAGTTATGTCACAAAAAGCGCTCGGCCGAGTGGTTGAGACGCTTGTAGCAAGGAGGCTTCAAGAGGTCATGCGTTCGAGTCACGATTATAGCGCATGAGCATCTACATTTTTGCTTCTAGCGCTAAAGCAAGGGAAGCCTGTGAATGAGGGCTTAAAAGAAATAATTGGCGCAGTATAGCATGAAATGAACAACGGTCGAGTGGCGAGGGGGAGAGAAGAAGCTCCTCGGGTCTCGGGTTCGAGACTTCTGAGGCACACTGCGGAATTTTATTTTGGCCGACGTGGGAAAGTTTTGCATGGCCCATGCATGCGTGAACCAAGATTCATGGGGTGCTTGTTTTATTATTTTTATTATTAATTCTTTTATTATTATTTTGAGTATGGAGAGTTGTTTTAATTGGAAGCATGAATTTTTTTAAAACCATTATTTCTATTATTTTGTTTGCTTAGAACGATGGAATAAATTATTATTATTTTTATTGTATTAGGTTTTGGGAATGGGATAGTATGGGAGGAAGGATTAAACAATGGTCTTTGATGTTTGAAATTAAAAAAAAAAAAAAAAAAAAGAACATGCGGCTTGGAAAAGAGGCAAGCATGCCCAAGATCCTTGATTTTTTTAGAATGAGTAAGGTGATGAAATTATTAAACAAAGAACTATCCTAATTTCCATGATGGCAGGCCTTGGTTGTTGTAAAATGGAGAAGCATGGCCGTTGGGAATCATAGAAGCGATTTAGTTATATAGTTTTATTATTTTTGATGTGTGGGATGATGGGTTAGAGTGGGGATTTTATTAGATAATATTGAGTGAATGGTGGTCTTTTGAGCATGGGGAGCATGGCCGAATAGGGGGGTTTCTTGGGACCTTCATGGACGGCTTTCTAGTAACTAAGAGTGCCAAAACTTTTGATCTTTTGTTTTTCTCCCTTCCTAAACAATTGATGGCGAATCTCCTAAGGTTATTTTGAAATTGATTAGTCGAATTTAGGAGCATCCTCTTGGGAACTTGCTGGTCGGGTTTTGAGGGCTATGAAAGGTGCCAAATTTCTTTGTTTTATCCCTTGTCTTGCCATTTTATTCTTGGCCGAAAAAGGTGAGATCAAAGCTTGATTTTGGTTTGGAAAATTGTAAGGGAGGTGCCAAATTTATTTCAACCTCTTCCTTTTTGTTCCTTGTTTGTCCCTTCAACCTCAAATCCATGCTTATTCCCGTTGAGGCCGAATCTTCAAGGCAAGTATTGAGGAGCACAAATGACTCTTTGGGGAATTGAAGTGCTCAAGGAGCAAATCGATAGAAATAACAAAAGCTTTCGGGACTATAGACTTTGTTAGATTCGATAGATCAGAATCTCGCTAAAGTCAGGTGCGTAGTTATCGCACTGTTCATTTGCTTGGTATATGTATTGTAAGTATTATTTTATGTAAATGTATGAGTTGTGCATGTTAGCCAAAATAAAGGCTAAGGTAAGTGATCAAATAATCAGGTTGGTGACTATGATATTGACCTTTCAGTGATTGGCGATGATTGTAAAATAAAGTGATGACATGTTATGTATATTGTTATGAGTAAAATGTGACCATGGTATAATATAAAATATATATTTATTTCGTATAAAATGTTGCTATGGTACATATAAGTACGCATGAGACTTGTGATGTGACTAGTGGAGAAAAGGGTGTACACTATATGAGTGGTCTAATTCGAACCTCGTGCTACATTCGTACTTGATGAATTGTGAATTGAAAGATATGTGAGATCCCTACGGGATCGGTGGCTTAGCCACAACTTTAAGAAATAATGCCCAAAAAGAAAGATATGTGGATCACTTGTGGATTGGACTTCGTAATTGTACATTGTAATCATATTTATAATATTGTGTATTCATATTGGCATATTGATAATTGAATGTAATATATATATATATGGATTGTGTGGATCTGGGCCAAGCCCATATGTAGGGGGCGTGTGTATTAACTATGCAATCGAGTCTTGGTGACTCACTCTATTTTTTTATTAAACCTTTCGGTGTGCGTATAGCTTGGACCAAGGGTCGGAGAGGATACAAAGGTGGCCATGCCAAAGGGGATTTTCATGCAAAGGAATCTCTTGTTTAATGATTTAAATATTTACATTATCCGTGTTTTGATTAAATGTGTATTGTAATAAGGCCCACTAAAGTATTTCAGTCCATTTATTAAGTATCGTTATTATTATGCCCTAATATGAAAGGTTGATTGCAAACGGTTTTATTTCCTCGAGCAAAGCTCGAATCCGATATTTTTATAATAAACTCCGATTTTCACTTAGAGTATTATAAGTCACGAAAATGTTTTACCAAACTCGACAAAATTTTCATCGGTTTTTACTATTAAGTAAGAATGTTCTTTAAAGTGTTCCGCAGTGGCATTCCAAATTCGGTCGGAGTGAATGGGCCGGGTTTGGGGTGTTACATTTTGGTATCAGAGCCTGGTTCAAAACTCGGCTTTGAGGTTTTGGGCCCGAAAACAATTTTCGAAAGTGGGCTTTTCAAAATGTGAACTTCTATTTTGGGCTTGTCCTAGCATGGCACCTGTACCTCCGACCCGAAGTCCACCTGGTAAGTACCTCTGACTATTGAGGTATATTGAATATGTGAACTGTATGGACTTAATTAGGCTTGTAGGTTAGAAAAATTTGGGCTATCGAACCCTAAGACTAGTCTATTCAAAAACAAGTGCATAAGACTTGAAAACTGAAATGACCATAGAGGTATAGTAAATGAATGTGTCCCTGCTTATGAATGTGTATGTGACCCTCTGAGCTAGAATGGCGAAGTTGAACTGAACCTATGTGTGATCGAAAGAACCACTTCTAAATACTTATTTCCATAAAACTGTTTGCGGATAATCAGTGGAACAAATTTCTAATGCATAAAACTTTGTAAGTCAGATTGCGCGATAGGAGATGAGTCCTAGAGGACATGATCGAGGCAAATGGCCGTATCGAAACTTGTTAAATCGGGTCAAGGGTTGATAATAAAGTATCTCCTCCACCACCAGCTTTTGATAATGAGCAGCAAGATCAGACGAGGGATAATGCTGTATTGCGCTGCGAGTTTTAGAGATGGTGGTTGGAGAGGGAGAAATATGAGAGCTCAAAAATTTGTTCCTGAGCGACTTTGAGCCGATGGAGCGGATTTGTTCTGTGATATATCAGGCATGGCACTCAGTACGGTCGAATAATGGTTGGAAATAACCAAGTGAGTTATGGATGAGCTCATTATGAGCCCTGAGGAAAAAGTGAAAGAAATAGTGATGCTACTTCGCAACGAGGCGTATCAATGGTGGCTCACAGTTCGAGATAGTGTCACAACGGAGGACCCCACTCGGGAGTATGTCAAGACGGCATACTAAAAGAAGTATGTTAGTACTTATTACACTGATGCTCAGAGGCATGTGTTTTTGGGACTAGTTCAATGGAACAAGTCCATGGCAAAATACGAGGCTAATTCCTAAAGTTAAACCGATATGATCGAGGAATAGTGACTACAAAACATGAATGATGTGTCCGGTTTAAGGACGGATTAAAGAACGGCCTGAGACTGTTGATAGTTCCTCAACAGGAACGGGAATTTGTTGTGTTAGTCGAAAAAGCTAAGATAGCTGAAAAGATTAAGAACTCGATGAGACAAAACTGAGATAAGGATACGAACCGTGATGGAAGAAATTTTGAATTGTCTAAATTATTTGAGGGTCTTCGAAAAAGACCGAAGGTTGAAAGTTTTGCTCATGTGATTAAGCCAGCTATGGGAAATCGGGACCGTCTGTGTGCTTAGTGTGGAAAATATCATGTCGGCGAGTGTTGGAACCAAAAATCGAGAATATTTTTAAAGTGTAAGTCTATAAGCAATTGAATATTGTTAAGGTTAGTTATAACCTTGTGCACATGTTGGATTATGGAATCCTAGTTATAATATAGTGAAAGCCAATTTGGGGATAGACTTTCTATCATGAAATGTTACTGAAGTGATAAGTACAAGTGATATGTGGATAGACTATCTATCATGAAATATTATTGAGGTGATAAATACAAGTGATGTGAATTATATATGGTTTATAATTTTGGTCCGCTTGTAATGTGATTGATGATGATGATAATCTAAGTATTTGTGCTTTCGGCCCTAGCGGGCCTTGTCTTAGGTGTATTGTATTCGGGCTTCGGCCCTAGCAGTCGGCACATTTAGAGCTTTGATGCCTCAGCGAGCCTTGTCTTGGGTGTATTATTTCGGGCTTTCAGCCTAGCAGGCCTTGTGCCGGTGTATATTTCAGGCTTTGATGCCTAGCAGGCTTAATGCCGGTGATGTGTTATAATAGAGATTTCATGAATCACTTACAAGATGGAACATGTTTATTACCATAAGCTAAATGCTCGGATAAATGCAAGTCTTTTGTACTTGCAAGGAATAAGGAAAGTTGATATATTCCCATTTGAACTAAGTAAGATGTGGTATAGTTCAAGCTTCGACAAGAGTATTAATATGTGCAATTGATCTTACCATTGATGTGTATGACATCCGTAATGGAATTTATGCTTGAATATGCTTATGAAGAAGTGGCCATATGTAAAAAAATGCTAAATGTGAAAGAGGTTGCTTATGTGTATAATTGAGTATATATGATTGATATATGGTGAATTGAAATGTACGGATGTTCGTTAATAAGTAATTTCGAGGACAAAATTATTTTTAAGGGGGTAGAATTGTAATATCCCGAAATAGGGGTTGCGAGTTTGGTAAATAACTCGAGTTTAATGAGCCTCAAGAGTGATTTTAATGTGTTATTAGAGTTCCTGAAGCCCGAGGATAAAATGGGACAATTTTGAAAATTTTGAAAATTTAGGGTTTAAAATGGAATTTGGCTAAAGAGGCCTTAATAATAATTTTTGTAAGTTGTGGCATATAAATTGCCCTGGTAAAGTGGTATTTGTGCGCAACTTAAGGCTTTGATTTGGCGCCCAGCAGGTCAGGGGATCGAGCAACACTGGGCGCATGGGTTTTCATTTTTGCGTTGTATGGTGTAATGGGCTAAGGAGGCTTTAAAAGTAAATGGGGCAGAGTTATGTCACAAAAAGGCGCTGGCCGAGTGGTTGAGACGCTTGCGCAAGAAGGAGGCTTCAAGAGGTCATGCGTTCGAGTCACGATTATAGCGCATGAGCATTTCTGCTTTTTGCTTTAGCGCTAAAGCAAGGGAAGCTTTGTGAATGAGGGCTTAAAAGAAATAATTGGCACGGTATAGCATGAAATGAACAACGGTCGAGTGGCGAGAGGGTGAGAAGAAGCTCCCTCGGGTCTCGGGTTCGAGACTTTGAGCACACACTGCGGAATTTTATTTTGGCCGACGTGGGAAAGTTTTGCATGGCCCATGCATGCGTGAACCAAGATTCATGGAGTGCTTGTTTTATTATTTTTATTATTAATTCTTTTATTATTATTTTGAGTATGGAGAGTTGTTTTAATTGGAAGCATGAATTTTTTTTAAACCATTATTTCTATTATTTTGTTTGCTTAGAACGATGGAATAAATTATTATTATTTTTATTATATTAGGTTTTGGGAATGGGATAGTATGGGAGGAAGGATTAAACAATGGTCTTTGATGTTTGAAATTAGTAAAAAAAAAAGAACATGTGCGGCTTGGAAAAGAGGCAAGCATGCCCAAGATCCTTGATTTTTTTTAGAATGAGTAAGGTGATGAAATTATTAAACAAAGAACTATCCTAATTTCCATGATGGCCGGCCTTGGTTGTTGTAAAATGGAGAAGCATGGCCGTTGGGAATCATAGAGCAGTTTAGTTATATAGTTTTATTATTTTTGATGTGTGGGATGATGGGTTAAAGTGGGGATTTTATTAGATAATATTGAGTGAATGGTGGTCTTTTGGGCATGGGAGCATGGCGAATGAGGGGGTTTCATGGGACCTTCATGGACGGCTTTCTAGTAACTAAGAGTGCCAAAACTTTTGATCTTTTGTTTTTCTCCCCTTCCTAAACAATTGATGGCCGAATCTCCTAAGGTTATTTTGAAATTGATAAGCCGAATTTAGGAGCATCCTCTTGGGAACTTCTTTGGTCGGGTTTTGAGGGCTATGAAAGGTGCCAAATTTCTTTGTTTTATCCCTTGTCTTGCCATTTTATTCTTGGCCGAAAAAGGTGAGATCAAAGCTTGATTTTGGTTTGGAAAATTGTAAGGGAGGTGCCAAATTTATTTCAACCTCTTCCTTTTTGTTCCTTGTTTGTCCCTTCAACCTCAAATCCATGCTTATTCCCCGTTGAGGCCGAATCTTCAAGGCAAGTATTGAGGAGCACAAATGACTCTTTTGGGAATTGAAGTGCTCAAGGAGCAAATCGATAGAAATAACAAAAGCTTTGGGACTATAGACTTTGTTAGATTCGATAGATCGAGAATCTCGCTAAAGTCAAAAAGCGAAGTTATCGTGACCGTTCTTTTGCTTGGTATATGTATTGTAAGTATTATTTTATGTAAATGTATGAGTTGTGCATGTTAGCCAAAATAAAGGCTAAGGTAAGTGATCAAATAATCAAGTTGGTGACTATGATATTGACCTTTCGGTGATTGGCGATGATTGTAAAATAAAGTGATGACATGTTATGTATATTGTTATGAGTAAAATGTGACCATGGTATAATATAAAATATATATTTATTTCAGTATAAAATGTTGCTATGGTACATATAAGTACGCATGAGACTTGTGATGTGACTAGTGGAGAAAAGGGTGTACACTATATGAGTGGTCTAATTCGAACCTCGTGCTGCATTCGTACTTGATGAATTGTGAATTGAAAGATATGTGAGATCCCTACGGGATCGGTGGCTTAGCCACAACTTTAAGAAATAATGCCCAAAAAGAAAGATATGTGGATCACTTGTGGATTGGACTTCGTAATTGTACATTGTAATCATATTTATAATATTGTGTATTCATATTGGCATATTGATAATTGAATGTAATATATATATATGGATTGTGTGGATATGGGCCAAGCCCATATGTAGGGGCGTGTGTATTAACTATGCACTGAGTCTTGGTGACTCACTCTATTTTTTTTATTAAACCTTTCAGGTGGCGCGTATAGCTTGGACCGGGTCGGAGAGGATACAAAGGTGGCCATGCCAAAGGGGATTTTCATGCAAAGGAATCTCTTGTTTAATGATTTAAATATTTACATTATCCGTATTTTGATTAAGTGTGTATTGTAATAAGGCCCACTAAAGTATTTCAGTCCATTTATTAAGTATCGTTATTATTATGCCCTAATATGAAAGGTTGATTGCAAACGGTTTTATTTCCTCGAGCAAAGCTCGAATCCGATATTTTATAATAAACTCGATTTTTGATTTAGAGTATTATAAGTCACGAAAATGTTTTACCAAACTCGACAAAATTTTCATCGGTTTTTACTATTAAGTAAGAATGTTCTTGAAAGTGTTCCGCAGTGGCATTCCAAATTCGGTCGGAGTGAATGGGTCGGGTTTGGGGTGTTACATTTTGTATCGAGCACAGTTCAAAACTCGGCTTTGAGGTTTTGGGCCCGAAAATAATTTTTGAAAGTGGGCTTTTCAAAATGTGAACTTCTATTTTGGGCTTGTCCTAGCATGGCACCTGTACCTCCGACCCGAAGTCCACCTGGTAAGTACCTCTGACTATTGAGGTATATTGAATATGTGAACTGTATGGACTTAATTAGGCTTGTAGGTTAGAAAAATTTGGGCTATCGAACCCTAAGACTAGTCTATTCAAAAACAAGTGCATAAGACTTGAAAACTGAAATGACCATAGAGGTATAGTAAATGAATGTGTCCTTGCTTATGAATGTGTATGTGACCCTCTGAGCTAGAATGGCGAAGTGAGCCCGAACCTATGTGTGATCGAAAGAACCACTTCTAAATACTTATTTCCATAAAACTGTTCGCGGATAATCAGTGGAACAAATTTCTAATGCATAAAACTTTGTAAGTCAGATTGCGCGATAAGAGATGAGTCCTAGAGGACATGATCGAGGCAAATGGCCGTATCGAAACTCGTTAAATCGGGTCAAGGGTTGATAATAAAGTATCTCCTCCACCACCGACTTTTGATAATGAGCGGCAAGATCGGACGAGGATAATCTTTGTACATGCTGCGAGTTTTAGAGATGGTGGTTGGAGAGGGAGAAATATGAGAGCTCAAAAATTTGTTCCTGAGCGACTTTGAGCCGATGGAGCGGATTTGTTCTGTGATATATCAGGCATGGCACTCAGTACGGTCGAATAATGGTTGGAAATAACCAAGTGAGTTATGGATGAGCTCATTATGAGCCCTGAGGAAAAAGTGAAAGAAATAGTGATGCTACTTCGCAACGAGGCGTATCAATGGTGGCTCACAGTTCGAGATAGTGTCACAACGGAGGACCCCACTCGGGAGTATGTCAAGACGGCATACTAAAAGAAGTATGTTAGTACTTATTACACTGATGCTCAGAGGCATGTGTTTTTGGGACTAGTTCAATGGAACAAGTCCATGGCAAAATACGAGGCTAATTCTAAAGTTAAACCGATATGATCGAGGAATAGTGACTACAAAACATGAATGATGTGTCCGGTTTAAGGACGGATTAAAAAAACTACCGAGGCGTTGATAGTTCCTCAACGACAGAACGGGAATTTGTTGTGTTAGTCGAAAAAGCTAAGATAGCTAAAAAGATTAAGAACTCGATGAGACAAAACTGAGATAAGGATACGAACCGTGATAGAAGAAATTTTGAATTGTCTAAATTATTTGAGGATCTTCAAAAAAGACCAGAAGGTTGAAAGTTTTGCTCATGTGATTAAGCCACTATGGGAAATCGGGACCGTCTGTGTGCTTAGTGTGGAAAATATCATGTCGGTGAGTGTTGGAACCAAAAATCGAGAATATTTTTAAAGTGTAAGTCTATAAGCAATTGAATATTGTTAAGGTTAGTTATAACCTTGTGCACATGTTGGATTATGGAATCCTAGTTATAATATAGTGAAAGCCGACTGGGGATAGACTTTCTATCATGAAATGTTACTGAAGTGATAAGTACAAGTGATATGTGGATAGACTATCTATCATGAAATATTATTGAGGTGATAAATACAAGTGATGTGAATTATATATGGTTTATAATTTTGGTCCGCTTGTAATGTGATTGAGATGATGATAATCTCAGATTTTGAGCTTTTCGGCCTAGCGTGCCTTGTCTTGGTGTATTGTATTTCGGGCTTTTCGGCCTAGCAGTCAAGCACATTTGAAGCTTTGATGCCTAGCGGGCCTTGTCTTGCGGTGTATTATTTCAGGCTTTCGGCCTTCAGCGTGCCTTGTCTTAGGTGTATATTTCGAGCTTTGATGCCTAGCGAGCTTAATGCGGTGATGTGTTATAATAGAGATTTCATGAATCACTTACAAGATGGAACATGTTTATTACCATAAGCTAAATGCTCGGATAAATGCAAGTCTTTTGTACTTGCAAGGAATAAGGAAAGTTGATATATTCCCATTTGAACTAAGTAAGATGTGGTATAGTTCAAGCTTCGACAAGAGTATTAATATGTGCAATTGATCTTACCATTGATGTGTATGACATCCGTAATGGAATTTACGCTTGAATATGCTTATGAAGAAGTGGCCATATGTAAAAAAATGCTAAATGTGAAAGAGGTTGCTTATGTGTATAATTGAGTATATATGATTGATATATGGTGAATTGAAATGTACGGATGTTCGTTAATAAGTAATTTCGAGGACAAAATTATTTTTAAGGGGGGTAGAATTGTAATATCCCGAAATAGGGGTTGCGAGTTTGGTAAATAACTCGAGTTTAATGAGCCTCAAGAGTGATTTTAATGTGTTATTAGAGTTCCTGAAGCCCGAGGATAAAATGGGACAATTTTGAAAATTTTGAAAATTTAGGGTTTAAAATGGAATTTGGCTAAAGAGGCCTTAATAATAATTTTTGTAAGTTGTGGCATATAAATTGCCCTGGTAAAGTGGTATTTGTGCGCAACTTAAGGCTTTGATTTGGCGCCCAGCAGGTCAGGGGATCGAGCAACACTTTGGGCGCATGGGTTTTCATTTTTGCGTTGTATGGTGTAATGGGCTAAGGAGGCTTTAAAAGTAAATGGGGCGAGTTATGTCACAAAAGGCGCCGCCGAGTGGTTGAGACGCTTGCAGCAAGGAGGCTTCAAGAGGTCATGCGTTCGAGTCACGATTATAGCGCATGAGCATTACTTTTTTTTGCTTCTAGCGCTAAAGCAAGGGAAGCTTTGTGAATGAGGGCTTAAAAGAAATAATTGGCGCGATATAGCATGAAATGAACAACAGATCGAGTGGCAGAGGGTGAGAAGAAGCTCCCTCAGGTCTCGGGTTCGAGACTTCGGAGGCACACCTGCGGAATTTTATTTTGGCCGACGTGGGAAAGTTTTGCATGGCCCATGCATGCGTGAACCAAGATTCATGGGGTGCTTGTTTTATTATTTTTATTATTAATTCTTTTATTATTATTTTGAGTATGGAGAGTTGTTTTAATTGGAAGCATGAATTTTTTTTAAACCATTATTTCTATTATTTTGTTTGCTTAGAACGATGGAATAAATTATTATTATTTTTATTATATTAGGTTTTGGGAATGGGATAGTATGGGAGGAAGGATTAAACAATGGTCTTTGATGTTTGAAATTAGTAAAAAAAAAAAAAAGAACATGTGCGGCTTGGAAAAGAGGCAAGCATGCCCAAGATCCTTGATTTTTTTTAGAATGAGTAAGGTGATGAAATTATTAAACAAAGAACTATCCTAATTTCCATGATGGCCGGCCTTGGTTGTTGTAAAATGGAGAAGCATGGCCGTTGGGAATCATAGAGCAGTTTAGTTATATAGTTTTATTATTTTTGATGTGTGGGATGATGGGTTAAAGTGGGGATTTTATTAGATAATATTGAGTGAATGGTGGTCTTTTGGGCATGGGGAGCATGGCCGAATGGGGGGGTTTCTTGGGACCTTCATGGACGGCTTTCTAGTAACTAAGAGTGCCAAAACTTTTGATCTTTTGTTTTTCTCCCCTTCCTAAACAATTGATGGCCGAATCTCCTAAGGTTATTTTGAAATTGATAAGCCGAATTTAGGAGCATCCTCTTGGGAACTTGCTGGTCGGGTTTTGAGGGCTATGAAAGGTGCCAAATTTCTTTGTTTTATCCCTTGTCTTGCCATTTTATTCTTGGCCGAAAAAGGTGAGATCAAAGCTTGATTTTGGTTTGGAAAATTGTAAGGGAGGTGCCAAATTTATTTCAACCTCTTCCTTTTTGTTCCTTGTTTGTCCCTTCAACCTCAAATCCATGCTTATTCCCGTTGAGGCTGAATCTTCAAGGCAAGTATTGAGGAGCACAAATGACTCTTTGGGGAATTGAAGTGCTCAAGGAGCAAATCGATAGAAATAACAAAAGCTTTCGGGACTATAGACTTTGTTAGATTCGATAGATCAGAATCTCGCTAAAGTCAGGTGCGTAGTTATCGCACTGTTCTTTTGCTTGGTATATGTATTGTAAGTATTATTTTATGTAAATGTATGAGTTGTGCATGTTAGCCAAAATAAAGGCTGAGGTAAGTGATCAAATAATCAGGTTGGTGACTATGATATTGACCTTTCAGTGATTGGCGATGATTGTAAAATAAAGTGATGACATGTTATGTATATTGTATATGTGAGTGGTCTAATTCGAACCTCGTGCTGCATTCGTACTTGATGAATTGTGAATTGAAAGATATGTGAGATCCCTACGGGATCGGTGGCTTAGCCACAACTTTAAGAAATAATGCCCAAAAAGAAAGATATGTGGATCACTTGTGGATTGGACTTCGTAATTGTACATTGTAATCATATTTATAATATTGTGTATTCATATTGGCATATTGATAATTGAATGTAATATATATATATATGGATTGTGTGGATATGGGCCAAGCCCATATGTAGGGACGTGTGTATTAACTATGCACCGAGTCTTGGTGACTCACTCTATTTTTTTTATTAAACCTTTCAGGTGGCGCGTATAGCTTGGACCGGGTCAGAGAGGATACAAAGGTGGCCATGCCAAAGGGGATTTTCATGCAAAGGAATCTCTTGTTTAATGATTTAAATATTTACATTATCCGTATTTTGATTAAGTGTGTATTGTAATAAGGCCCACTAAAGTATTTCAGTCCATTTATTAAGTATCGTTATTATTATGCCCTAATATGAAAGGTTGATTGCAAACAGTTTTATTTCCTCGAGCAAAGCTCGAATCCGATATTTTTATAATAAACTCCGATTTTCACTTAGAGTATTATAAGTCACGAAAATGTTTTACCAAACTCGACAAAATTTTCATCGGTTTTTACTATTAAGTAAGAATGTTCTTGAAAGTGTTCCGCAGTGGCATTCCAAATTCAGTCGGAGTGAATGGGCCGGGTTTGGGGTGTTACACAACACGCCCATGGTACATGGGCGTGGGGATGTACCAGACTCCAAAACTCTATTTAAACCACCCACCCCTTCCTATTCTCACCTACTTCCCATCTCTTTTCTTCTATACCATTTTCTTTCCCTTTTCTTTTTCAAATCTTTACCCTTCCATATTATTCTTCTAACCCTTGATCTCCACAATATCTATGTCGAAGAAGGGGAAGGATTCAAGCACAGTCTCCTGGTGGGAGACTGATCATGCTGGCCGCTTCATCCACTCGACAAGCCAAGGGTCTTTGAGGCCATTTAACTTTTATTTTTATTTTCTCGTTTTCTTTATTTTCCTTATCTTTACTTTTCTTCTACTAAATTTAGTTTATCTTATTTTAGTTTCTTGGTTTTAGGTTCTAAAAGGCTTCTAGGGAATCACACATCGACCACAACCACCACCCCACAACAGCCTTAGAAATCACACCTACCTCGCGAACCATCCAACAATAAGGACTTGTCAGTCCATTCATTTTTTCTTTTAGTTTTATTTCAATTTTTACACCATTTCTCTTTATCTTTATTGTCTTTAAATATATAATTAGTCTATTTTAAATGTGTCTTAATATTTCCTGGCTAATTCTCTACAGCTTCCCAATTTCTTTATCTAGCGCAACGCTTGGTAGCAACCACCACACCTCGGGACTCCCAACTCAAGGAAACCATCCAAATTCAGGAAGTTTCACCTCTCACTTTCTCTTAAATTTCATATATATCTTTGTACATTGAGGGTAATGTACATCTTAAGTGTGGGGGGTGAATATTTATTTCGAGAAAGTGCCTAACTTTCTTCATTATTCTCAAATCCCTAAATTATGCCATGAATGACATCTTGTCTTTAAGTTATTTTCTCATATTACTAATTAGAATAGAATTCCCTATGATTCATGATTTTTATTGATATGTTTTGGATTAAGTCATTGATAAACGTGCAGTGATGATTTAAATTTTAGGAGACTAGGGAATCAAGCATGATGAGTCTATTTTCAAAATTAAAATTTTGTTAGGTTGTCTACCTGAATCTAATTATTACCTTGAAGTTTGAAATTTACAAGATTGATATCAAAAAACCATAATTCTTGTGAGATTTTGAGCCTTTTAGAGTATACATTCTTTTGTGCTCACTTTTTGATTATGAGTGTGTCAACATTGATTTGTTATTCTGGAACTTGCTTCAATTATACATGTCGAGACCACACCTTTGATTTGATATACAGAGATGATAAAGGCACCTAGGTTTTAACCCACTTAGTCCACTAAAAAGCCTACCTTCATAATTAACCCCTAGCGAACCCCGTTGATCCTAACAACCCTTTTTATTGACTCACCAGCTAATATTAACCCAAAACCCTTTGTATTTGTTATCACCATTCCTTGACATCCCTTTCTGTCGAGATTTGATTTGATTGGTTGCCTAATTATTTTATTTTAGTAGTTGAATTCATCTTTTATTATGTATTATGATTTGTTCTTAAATAAAAAAAATAAAATTTTTTTTTAAGTATATTCATTATTAGTCCTATATCAACTGAGCTTATACATAGGCCAAATCCTGAAGAAGAAGCTCGTATTATTAGTGAAGTCTTCAATTGATGTAATTATTCCTTATCAGTTCGTTATTTCTAGTTAGGTAATTTGTCAAGTCAATCTTGATTATAACCCTTTAATTCAGCCTTTATCCACACCCTTAACCTAAGCCCCGTTACATCCTTTTTAAAGACCTTTTGATTTGTGTATCATCTCATATTATAGTGGTGGAGATTTGATTTTCAGGTAAGCTAATCCTGTTTGACTTTTGAGTGCTTAATTTTGAACCTTAAACACTTTGAGTGATTTAAGTGAATCTTTAGTGAGGATGCCAACTTTTGTCAATTCTGAATCAGAGGTAATTATTTAGGTAAAGGGAAACGCCTATTTTTCGTGTTGTGAATGTATGACTTTGATTTTTTGAATCTTTAGGACCCTTTGAGTTAAATTATCAATGTATGTATTATCTTTGAATTATGAAGAAACATTATTGATGAATATTATGAATCGAGAAAGTTTATTTTAATTGTGAGTTGAGAATTTTGCTTGAGGACAAGCAAAATCTTAAGTGTGGGGGTATTTGATAAACCGTAATAGTAACATATTTTAAACCCTCATTTAGCATGCTTTTGGATTATTTAAGCCTCGAATTATGTAAATTGGTGCTCATAATCCTTTGTTTTCATGTTTTATACTCAGAAGAGCACCAGAGGATGAAAAGAACGAGAAACGGGCCCAAAATAGAGTAAATGGGCCATATCACGAAATCAACACGGCCTGGGCCCAAGACCACACGTCCGTGCCCCATAAATGGACTCAACACGACCTGGCCACGATTCACACGGGCGTGTGCCATGGGCATGTCCTTGCCATGACAAAAAGAAATTTCACTCAGATTAGGATACTTAAAGGCAAAGAAACACATTCCGAAACCTATATAAACACCCTAAGTATGACCTAAAAAGGGGGAACCTAGGGCTTTAGTCAGGGGGCGTCCAGCTAGGCCAAAGAGGGCAGATTTGTGGGGATTTACTCGAAGATAGCCAGTTGATTCATCTCAAGAAGCCGGAATCATACTCAAGACGGAGGATCTCTCCTTCAATTCCTTCAGGGAGTTTTAGGGATTTCTTATGTATTGTTTTATCTTTTCTTCTGAGATGTTTTCTTTTATTATTAGGAACTAAACCCTCAGATACCTGAGGGGGATGAAACTTAAGATGAATCTTGTTATCGTTTGCTGAACTATATGATAAATATTTGACTTGTTCTTAATTATGTGTTCTTAATTCTTGTGTTGATATTTCTGGGATATTAATTCAAGTGTGATGTGCTTAGGTGGACGAGGAAAAGTCCCTGCCTAAGAGTAGATCTAGCATAGTTAAGCAGAGTTGCTCGCGTGCCTAGAGATAGGGTGACCTAAATCTTCCAGATTAGGGTCAAACCTAATATGGGAGTCCATAGATCGAGTTAATGCAATTCTAGGGGTTTCAATTAGAAAGAGATTTCAATTAATCAACCTAGGGTTAGACGTTAGTTGCCTCGAGAGAGGGATTAATATACGTTAGGGAATCCTATGGGTCAAGTCAAGTGAATAAATCATCTGGTCCAAAGTTAGATAACAAGTGAAGTCTAGGTGGATTCTTCCTCGGGTATTGTCTTAGTCAATTGGTTTTCTCTCTTAAGTATTTTCCCCAAATTTTATTCTTCTTTGTCTTAGAGTTTTTAGCTTAGTAGTTAGTTAATTTAGATTAAACAACAAATTCATTTTAGTTTAGGCTAGATAATAAAAAGAAAGTTAGTATTAGTACTTTTAGTTCCTTTGGGTTTGACAATCTGGTCTTGCCTTAACTA
This sequence comes from Gossypium bickii, assembly GCA_025503065.1. Classification (NCBI taxonomy): domain Eukaryota; kingdom Viridiplantae; phylum Streptophyta; class Magnoliopsida; order Malvales; family Malvaceae; genus Gossypium; species Gossypium bickii. The sequence continues at coordinate 58,923,558 of CP106720.1, read as the reverse complement.
TACTACTGTTCGATAGGTGCACTTGCCTCAAATCGTTGTCATAGTTAGTTTCCAGGTTTGACCATTCTTTATAAAAATTTTAAGACTTTGACATCGTATAAAACAAAGATCAGGGCCCATTAGCCCGTTAGGCCCACTTAGCCTACTTCGGCTCAACGAGGCCCATTACAGCCTCAGTCCCATGAGAGAGTTCGTGACACTCCCAATACTCTATCGCCAATACCAGTGTCTCAGTTTATCTCTATGAGCGATCGCACGACCGAGTGATCTCAGATGTCGATATTTCGGCTTTTCGGTATTTTGGCTTTTAGCCGATTCACAGAACATCCCACTAACAACACAACAGGGGTGTGAGATTACACACCTTGATTATGAGTGTGCCGTCAATCCCTTTGGACCGGTCCTATGTTAGACAAGATCAACAATTAGTCAAACGATTAAGAGGGTTATCCTCCCATTACATAACAAAACCAAAACCCTAATAACATCTACCTTGTTACACTGGGTTTTGCTAAGCGCTTTCCGAATTTCAGTGAAGATTAGGAATCCCTGAAAATAGATTGCAATACAACACATCCTTTTTAAAAGAGTTTGAAGAAAACATATGGTTAACAACTACCCTTGACAACTACGAAGCCGGAGTGCTTACCCGATCAAAAATCGCTTGCTTCCCAGCGCTTGTCCCTTCTTACACTTCGAGCGAACCTATTTACCAAACAACATTAGTCCAAGAGAGAAGGGAAGAACCGTACTACCTGACCAATGACTGAAAGAAAGTCCATAATACTTACCTTTTTCAATTCGGCAATATAGTTTTCTTCTAGCAACAGGAATAGACAACCCTAGAGATGGAAGTACACTAGAAGGGAAAGAAGGGCTTAGTTTTGGCTTGAACAATTTAAAGAATAAAAGATGGGGTGTTGAGAACAAGGGGGAGGATAGGTTCGGCTCAAAAGAGAAAAGAAAGGAAGATGAGAAGAAAAGAGGGTTGAATTCGGCCAAGAAGCCTAAAGATAGAAAAGAAAATGTGAAGGAAGAGAGTGGCAGTAGTTGGAGAAATAATTCACTAGCAAAAGACCCAAATGGTAACAATCGTTGCACAAAATACCTCTATGGAAAGAAAAATACTAAGATAAGCAAAAGAAAACTCGAAAGGCAAAGAAAAGGTTTTCGGTTTCCACCACAACCAAAGTTGTCGAAATACTCCCAAATGCCACCCCTCTAGCCGAATTTCTCCCTTAGCCACACTCCCAATATCTGCCAACACTCCCACTCTCATCACATCCTTGATTTTCTCCACTATTTCCTCCTTGGATCACTCCTAGTCTCCCATTCAAACTTGTTGACCAAGTCCCCAACACCCCTTGAAGAGTTTGATCCGAACTCTGCTTCCTCCACTCTCAAGTCACAAAATAAAAGCCTTCAATTGCAATCTGTGGGATTCGAACCCCTCCCTTCCTTGTTCTTCCATTGACACCACACCACTAAGCCAGATGCTCATCTTGTGACTCCTAAATGCACACAAATATATTTAAGTCCTACAACTGCCAACCCTCTTCACTTTAGGGTCAAAAACCAAAATTTTCCAAGGTTCAAACTGTAACATCCTAAAAATGGGGCTATTTGTGATTGAATAATTTTCCTTGTGTTTGAATTGCCATGGTATTAATCGTGGAATAATAAGGCTTAATTAGGGGCCTTGAGTTGGTTCGGAATAGTAGAAAATATTATTTATAAGTTTTAAAGGTAGATAGCCTTAGTAGTTAGGGGTTACAAGAATAAATGTGGAGTTTTGACACAAAAAGGGCCTTGGAAAAGTGGCAAAAGTAAGGCCACTTAAGTCTTTGCAAGTGACGCCACATCAAGCAAAGGGGATCTGTGTTGAGTCACAAAATCCCCCTTTTGCACTTTATTTGACGGCAATAGGGGAGAGTTTTTCTCGGTTTAAACTCTTTTTTTAATAATGAGGATATTATTAAGATTAAAATAGATTATTAATTAGATATTATTGGATTTTTATTTTGATTAATTCCAAGAGAAAAAGTAGGCATTAGTTAATTCAAACTCTTTTGAATTATTTCAAATCAAGAGTTGGCCGAATTTTGAATTCCTCAGGGGAGGGGACGGCAAGGTGTTAGGGGGGATAAGGCCGAATTTTCCTAGTGATTTGCTTCACAAAATTCGGCTAGCCTTCACTTCTTTTAGATTTTCTCTCATTCTCTCTCAAACAAAAACACCATTGCCATCTAACTTTTCCTTCTTTTTGGCTGAATTCTCTACACCCTCTCCAATCTATTTCCTTTCCTTTTCTTCTCAAAGTCCAGCCTTGATTGATATTGGAATCAACCATAGCCGAACCTACACCTTACCCTTTGCCGAAATCCCTTTTCTCCCTTTTAAACTCTCTCTAGCCGAATATACATCTCATCTTGGTGCCGAAGTTTCTTTCCCCTATCTTGAAACACCTTGGCCGAATAATAAAAGTAGGATAGATCTCTTCGAATCTTCCTTGGCAAGCGATTTGAAAAGGTAAGTGTTTGGCCGAATACCTATGGGTCTTCTCTTTTATATTCTGTTGACTTTTACAAGAAAAAGTGCCAATTTCGGCAGTTGTTAAAAAGGCCTCTAAACACTTTTCGGTAATCAATCTCTTTTAGGTACTCCAGAATCGTAAGCAGTCGACCCAAGCCTCTAATCCCTAAGTGTTCGATTTTTGGTAAGTAATGGTAAGATCTACTTTAGTTAGTTATTTGGTATTCCCTTAAACCGAAGGCTACTGATGTGAGTCATGGCAATGGCCGATTGTAGGGGAGCAAAATACATAGTTTGGTGGCTAGTACTCAAGGGCGTTAGGTAAGGCTTTCGGGTTAAATCTTAATCCTTTTGGTATTTTGGTTTTGGCCGAATGGCCTAGGACACTAACCTTGTGTATGGTCGAATATAGGGGCAAGGACATTGAGTGTGGCCGATTGGTTTTCTTCGGGATTTAAATCATTCGGGGTGATGGTGTGTACATACACACTTATAATCGACTAAATGTACTAAAAGCTGTGTGTGCTAACTTTGATCTATGTAGATTTGGTTTTAATACCATGAACGGTATAAGCAAGGATCCGGGTAAGTCCCTGATTGATTATGGGTTTTTATGATGCTTTTGGAAAGCATGATGTGTTGTTTATGACTAATGATAAATTTGACATACGTGATTGAACATATGATGGCATGAAAATTGTGATTATTTGATATGGGTTGATGAGAGAGGGGGCGGTAATATTCGTGCCGACGGGCACCAAAGTGGTTTGGTACCACATTGTGACTACGGTCACAGAGGTTTGGCACCTCCAGAGGTTTGGTACCTCATCGCCTCGCCCCGTCGGTGGCTTAGCACCACGGTGGGTTGGCCCCACTGAGACTATATTAAGGGATTGACGCCCGGTGATTTGGTATCACACGATGGGTTGGCCCCATCAATTGATTGTGTTTACGGACATCGAGGTTTGGTACCTCGGTGATTTGGCATCACATTCGTGACTATATGTCACCGGTGGTTTGGCACCACCGGTGGTTTGGTACCGGGGGGGTAGACAAAGGCGTTTGGATGGCTAGGTTGGGGCATGCCTTGGTACATGACTCATTAATTATAATCTGTGTATGAAATTGCTTAAATTCGGGGAAGGGTTACATCATCGAGTCTTGGTGACTCACCTACTCCTTTACATTTTTCGGGTGACACGTAGATCGCGGATAAGGAGCCGAATGGACTCGAGGTGGCCATGCAGTGGACTTGAGTTAAATGAAATTTAAACTTTAGTTATGTTTATTTTACTGTTGGTTAAATTTTATTTCGGATGTAATAAGGCCTCCTAATACTCTACTTTGTTACTTTACATATTTTGGATAATCTGTTTTAAACTATTTTATTAATATTAGATTTAATACACATGTTTTCCCAAATTAATACGGAAGATGTTTTATCGTGCCATCGGGCACATTTGGAATTTTATGATAACTTGAATTAATTAATTACCCAATTAAACACGAAGTATGGTTTTCACAAAACAATCAAATGAAAGGTTTTCGACAACTTAAATGGATTTAGAAAGAAAAAGAAATTTTCAAAAATATTTTCCACTGTGACAAACTAAATTCGGCCATAAAGTTTGGGCCGGGTTTGGGTTGTTACAAATTGGCATATCGAGCCAGTTCAAAGCTCTCTATAGAGGGCCCAAGGCCCAAAAATGTTTTGGTAGGCCTTATGGAATAATTTTTGGTTTTTGAACAGCATGGCCCGAGTCTCTGGCACCGATCCGCCCAGGTAAGTACATCTGAACTTCTTTGTGAATTATTTTCTGTAGAAGAGTAGAAAGCATGGAACGTAGATAGACTTATAGGAACTTCAACCCTAGGATTAGGTTACTCAAACACACAAAACAAGACATAAGACTTAATGAACTAAACCAACCTATGACTTAGTCACTGAGCTAGGGTGTGGTAACCTCTGTACGCATGTCTTGGAGTGGATCCAAAAGAGCCTGGTATTTAAGCAGTCCTCGTGACTCACCTCCTCTTCGCAGGTATCCTACCTGGTGCGTAGCTTCGGTTCACCCTAACTAAGAGGGCTCAGTGGTGTGGCAACCTCTATGCGCATGTCTAGAAAGGTTCAGTGGGAGCTTGGTATTTAAGCAGTCCGCGTGACTCACCTCCTCTTCACTCGAGTCCTGCCTGGTGCGTAGCTTTGGTTCACCCTGACCAAGAGGGCTCGGTCATAGGATAAACATAATGACTAAAACCCGAAAGGGAATTAGCCATGTTTTGAAAAAGAAGGAAACAACAAAACCCTAGTTCTTCAAAAACTTTCAAAATTACTCTTTTGAATTTGAGAACAACCATTTTTACAACATTTTCCCGAAAAATTTGAGTTGTGAAAAATTACAAAAATGCCCTTAGGGGTGAAATTACCAAAATACCCTTGGTTCATAAAATATCAACTCAATGGTTTTGCCCAAAAATCTCATTATTCTATCAAAATCCAACAACTCTACTTTGATTATCATCAATAAAATACTTTGGTTTTGGAAAATTACGAAAACGCCCTCAAATTGCAAAATTACCGAAATGACCCTAATTTTTGAATCTTTACAAACATCACCTCTTAAAAAGGAAAACTTTCAAAAAGGAACCCTCCGAGTTTTACAACTGTTAAAATATCCCTGATTTACTGAAATTACAAAATTTTCCCTATTTGACAAAATTACAAAAATACCCCTGGTTTTCGGAACGATGCTATATCTTTAAATTTTACAAATTTTTAGAAACAACCTCCAGTTGTGGGAACTTCAAAGTGACCTGCTTTATTAAAGTTTTGAATTCCCTCGGATTTTATTACGAAAATACCCCTGTAGGAAAATGACGAAAATACCCCTGGGATAGAAACGGACAGAAATGTCCAAGGAGTGAATAAGTAGGGAAAGTATTAGGGAATGGATGTACTCTTTTGTGTGAACTAGGATAGAAGACTTGAAATCTTGTTTGCTCGAAAGAATCCCTAACTAAACTTTCTTCATAAAATTTCCTCGCGAATAATCAAGTGGAACAAGTACTAATCCATAAAATTTTCTTAATCGAGTTAAAGCGCGATGAGTTAGAATGAGCTCTAGAAGACGTGGACGCCGTAGACGCGGTAGGGGTAGGATGACAGTGTCTGAACCCGTTAGGTCGGGTCAGGGTTATGAGAATGAAGTACCGCCACCACCACCCCCAACTTTGGAGGCGAGGATCGAGGATCGGGCCAGGGGTGAGGCGATGATCGCAAGTCGTGTTGTGAGTCCCGAGTTGGTGGTGGGGCGGTGGGAATCTAGGAGCTCGAAAATCTGCTCCCGAGCGGTCGGTCTAATGAGTGAAGTATTTCGGGGTGTGTCGGGAGTGGCACCCAGTCTGTGGAATCATGGCTAGAATCTACGAAAGGATTATGGACGACCTTGACTTTGTCTAATGAGGAGAAATTGAAAGGAGCGGTGTCGCTTCCGAAGGATGAAGCGTATCAGTGGTGGCTCACGGTCCGAGATGGAACCACGGCGAGATGATCTCACGTGGGATTACTTCAAAACTACTTTTCGAGGAAGAAATACGTGGGTACTAGCTACACCGACGCCGCAGAGAAAGCTTTTTCGGGGTTAGTACAAGGAACTAAGTCGATGTCGGAGTATGAGGCGAAATTTTTAAGGGTGAGTAGATATGCTAGAGGCATCGTAGCTACCGAACATGAGCGTGTGTCCGCTTTGAGGACGGACTTAGAGATGACTTGAGGTCGATAATTGCTCCACAATGAGTTCGTGAGTTTTCGTCGCGCTAGTGGAGAAGGCTAAGGTAGCCAGAAGGGATCAAGGAGTCCGTGAGGCGAATTATGATAAGAATAAAGTGAAAAGAGGCTTTGGGTAAATGCGGGTCAAGTGGTAATGTTAAAACGGCTAAGCGAGTGGGCCAAATCGGCGGCAAGGCCCATGGCTACTAATCGAGAGATCGGCTCGGTGTGTAATCGTGTGGAAAATCCCATTGGGAGGTTGTTGGACCGGTGAGAGGGGTTGCTTTGAATGTGGGTCTTTAGATCACCGTGTGAGGGATTGTCCCCGAAGCGAACTTCGGAGAATCGATCCGAGAGGCGTAACCGCACTCGAGAATAGAAATGTGGGACCACAGAAAGGTCGCGATAACGGTAGAGGCGGCAATGGTCCTAACCGAGGTCGTGGAATTCGAGCGAAGTGCGAGCAGCAACACGAGGCTAGGCGCACTGGCTTGGTTTATGCAGCGAGATGTCGCGAGGAGGGTGACGCACCGGATGTCATAACCGGTACGTTTTTAATTTTCGGTCTTCCTTATGTTGCATTAATTGATGTGGGTTCGATGCACTCATACGTTGCTAGTAGTGTAGTAGAGACTATGAACCTAGACTCTAAAACTGCTTCTAGGGAGATGACTGCAATTAGCCCTTTAGGCCATTCTGTAGTTGTGAACAAGCTTTATAGGGATGTACCCCTAGAACTCCAAGGGGTCGTATTTGTAGCGGATCTGATGGAACTGCCGTTTGGGGAGTTCAATTTGATCCTTGGAATAGATTGGTTGGTTAAGTATCAGGCGAGATTGGATTGCGTGGCTAAGCGCATGGTTCTTAAGATGGCTGAGGGTGATGAAGTGACTATGATTGGTAATAGAAGGAATTACCTATCCAATGTGGTGTCGGCCTTGAAGGCTGAGAAGATGGTCAGAAAAGGGTGCGAGGCGTATTTGGTTCGCATTTGTGCTTTGGAGGCTAAAGAGTCAGAAGTGGAGAAGGTCCGAACGGTTGGGGAATTCGCTGATGTGTTCCCAGAAGAACTTCCGGGTCTGCCTCCGAACCGGGAAGTTGAATTCGGTATAGACTTGCTACCCGGAACGGCACATGTGTCTATAGCACCGTACCGAATGGCACCAAAGGAATTGGTGGAGCTAAAGGCTCAAATTCAGGAGCTCTTGGATAGAGGGTTTATCCGACCCAGTATATCTCCGTGGGGAGCACCTGTGCTGTTTGTCAAGAAGAAGGACGGTTCGATACGGATGTGTATCGACTACCGTCAAATAAACAAGTTAACAATCAAGAACAAGTATCCGTTGCCTCAGATTGATGACTTGTTCGATCAACTGAAGAGTGCCTCAGTATTCTCGAAGATAGACCTTAGGTCGGGCTATCATCAACTTAAGGTGAAGGAGGTGGATGTGCACAAGACGGCATTCCGAACAAGGTATGGGCATTACGAGTTCCTAGTAATGCCATTTGGATTGACCAACGCACTGGCAACATTCATGGATTGAATGAATAGGGTATTTCAACAGTTTTTGGATCAATTTGTCGTAGTGTTTATAGACGACATATTGGTTTATTCAAAGACGGAGGAGGAGCATGACAGGCATTTACGTATAGTTCTACAAGTATTGAGGGAAAAGCGATTATATGCCAAATTCAGTAAGTGCGAATTTTGGCTTAGGGAGGTGGCTTTCTTAGGTCACGTGGTGTCAGCGGAAGGGATTAGAGTGTATCCCCGCAAGATTGAAGTGGTGTTGGATTGGCAACCGCCTAGGTCAGTGGCCGAAATTCGAAGCTTTTTGGGTCTAGCGGGGTACTATCGGAGATTTGTGGAAGGATTTTCTCTTATTGCAGCGCCATTGACTAAGTTACTAAGGAAAGGTGTTCCATTTGTATGGTCGGAGAAGCAACAAGAAAGTTTTGATAAGCTAAGGAAGATTCTGACGGAAGCTCCGGTTTTAGTACACTGTGGCGGGAAGTTGTTTCTGATTTCTTGTGACGCGCCCCATCTTGGTTTGGGATGTGTGTTGATGCGAGAAAGGAAGGTAGTAGCCTATGCATCCCGTCAGTTAAGACCGCATGAGGTTAACTACCCAACTCACGACTTGGAGTTAGCAGCAGTCGTCTTCGCTTTGAAGATATGGAGACATTACCTATATGGGGAGAAGTCGGTAGTCTACACGGATCACAAGAGCCTAAGGTATCTCTTGACTCAGAAGGACTTGAACCTAAGGCAGCGCCGATGGATTGAACTGTTGAAGGACTACGACTGTTCAATTGAGTATCATCCGGGTAAGGCTAACGTGACCCTAGTCGGAACGATGGTTTTATGACTTCAAATCCGAGTCTGAAAAATATTTTAAAATTATTTTCAGTATTTATTATATGTGAATTTGCTTTTGTGAAATTTTCGTATTTTAATTTCGTTGTTTGCGTGTCCGATTAAATAAAAGGACTTAACTGCGTAAAATATAAAATAGGCTAATTAATGTGTAAAGTGCTAACTTGCTAATGTCTTTATAATGTGAAATCCTTAATAGAAAATTAGACCATTAATAAAGATAGTGGACGGCATTATGTGTATATTGTATAGTTTTTTTTATATATATTATTCATAAAGGTTATAATATATAATATATATATTATTATAAAGTTATTATAAAAAAAAGACAAACAGAAGCCATGTTCATCTTTTATTTATGACCGAAACTAAAGAGAAGAAAAAGTTCAAGAGTTTTGAAGCATTCGGCCAAACTTTGAAGACAAATTGATCCTGAAAAACGAGATTTGGACCTAGAACTGGAGGAAAATTGAAAAACGAGAAAGTTGGTAAAATGGTCGTTTTGGCATTTGAGGTAAGTTCGTGTGTTAATGATAATGCAACATCGTGCTTGAATTGTAATTTTCTATTGATATGGCATGAATTGTATGATTTAATATGTTTAGAAGAAGTTGATGTATGATATGAAAAATGTGATGTTTGTTGTGTTATGTGAAATTGAATGGCAAAATTAATGTTACATGAATTGAATGTTAAATTAATATTACATGGGTTGTATGAGTTGCTACAATTTGCACTGACGAGATTTCGGCAAGTAAGTTCATATGGTTGAGTTTACATGTTTATTGGTGAATGATTGGATGATATAATGCGTTGTTAAATATGAATTTGCTGTGGGATTGTGAAAATTATGATAAAATGGAAGAATAAATGCGGTAATTCAAATTAGGAAAACGCATGAGAATTAAATACGTTCGTATCGTGACATGTGATGAATTGATGAGAATAAGACCATGGTAAATCCATGGCAAAGTGTGAAATGTAGGTATGGTATCATCCCATGCGAGTTATGAAATGTAGGTATGGTATCATCCATCTTGAGATATGAAATGTAGGTATGGTATCATCCATCTTGAGTTGTGAAATGTAGGTATGGTATTAACCATCGAGATATGAAATGTAGGTATGGTATCATCCATCTTGAATTGTGAAATGTAGGTATAGTATTAACCATCTTTGGGTTAAGAAATGTAGGTATGGTATTTCCATACCGAGTTGTGAAATGTAGGTATGGTATTTCAATGAGGAAAACCATCTTGAGTTGTGAAACGTGGCATCGAGCAACGAGCGTACTCAAATTCGTAAGACGTTTCCTAATTTGATAATAAGTAATACAAAAGGAGTGAATCAAATGAAAGAGATTGAATGATTGTTAATGTTGAGCTCAACTATGTGTACAAGAGAGTTACGAAATGGTTTTGGTCACATGTATAGTACTAAGTGCAGGCTACTATGTGCACCAGATAGCTTCGGCTACAAGGGTGGTACCATATGTAGGTCACCGTGTATCTGTTACCATTACGATGAGTTCAACGGGAAATTCACTAAGAGAAAATACATGTGATTGTATGATGACTAAGTGTAATTGAATACGATCATGTTATGAATAAGTGCAAGTATGAATGTGACCAATTGAGAAATGTGGCAAATGTACGTATGAACAATATGTTCAATATGTAATCGGAAATTGGAAAGATTGGTATAGGCAAGTGATGAACACAACTAAAGTGAAAGAGAGCAAAAATTTACAATAGAAAGCGCTTTGGACAAGAATGATGATGTAAATTTAAAAAAATCACCAAAAATAGTAGAAAATGAATTATAAGTTGGATGAGATATTGATTTAAAGCTTATTGAGTCTATTTTCATATGAAAGAAATATAGAAAACAAATGATTCGTATATTTTGAGATATTTGAATTTCTGTGAGACTGGTTTAGAATGATTACCTGATCCCCTGTTTTGCATTTGAAAAATAATTAAAATTTGTACAAAAATAATCATGAGATATAATTTATATTCCTGAAATCCTAAATGAGCCTAGTTTCAAATGAAAAAAAACAAGGAGGCCATATAAATTCTGTACAAAGAGAAAATTGATTTATAGTGAAGAGAGGTCAGAATAGTTGAATAGTGAAACAGGGGAAACTTTAATGAATAAACTGTACTAATTGGCTAAGCCAAAAATTCTGAAAATTTTATGGTAAGAAGATAAATGAGTCTAGTTTCAGGGAAAATTAACAGATCTTAATTTGGAGTTCTGTTGCTCCAGATATAAATTATTTAATGACTATGACTCAAGAAAACAGCTTAACTAGAATTTGAATAAATAGAAAGAATATGAAAATAGCATGTTATCGTATTGCTTATTATTTCATGCAAGCTTACTAAGCGTAAAGCTTACTCCCTCCTTTCCATTTCTTTTAGTTTTGTCAGTCAGCTCAGGGTTGGAGATTGTCGGAGGCAGCATCACACTATCGAGTCATTATCCTAGGAGTATTGGCATGTGTATGTTAAATGTTTTCAAGTGAGTGGCATGTATAGGGACTTAGTTTTTCTATGATGGATGTTGTTGTGATTAGCCAAATGTATTGGCTTATATTGATTTGTTGATTATAGCCATGAGATGTGGCTTATAATGATTTTGGCTTGTAAGTCTATTTGTCCATGGTATGTGTTAATGTCTTGCTATGTGATATAAGTGATTAAATAGATGACAATGTCAAATGCATGTGTTTGAAAAGTTTTAAATTTTGGGCGAAATTTGGTAACCCGGTTGAGCCGGAAGGTCGTGATAGACTTAAGAGTGATGTTTGCTCGTCTGAGTCTATATGACGATGGAAGCCTTTTGGCAGAGCTTCAAGTTAGGCCAACCTGGGTCGAGGAGATTAAGGAAAAGCAGTTAGTAGACGAAGGGTTGAATGCTAAGAGGGTGCAAGTTCAGGATGGTGGATTAGAAGGGTACAGTTTGTCTAGGGATGGAGTGCTATGTTTTCAAGGGCGAGCTTGTATGCCGAAGGATACAGAATTGAGGTGGAGAATTCTCCAAGATGCACATAGCAGCCCATACGTTATGCATCCGGGAGGAAGCAAGATGTATGGAGATCTACGGAAACAGTTCTGGTGGCCGGGGTTAAAGCGTGAGGTAACTAAATTTGTGGGAAAGTGTCTGACGTGTCAGCAGGTTAAGGCTGAACATCAGTTACCATCAGGGCTACTTCAACCAGTAAAGATCCCTCAGTGGAAATGGGAGAGGATCACTATGGATTTTGTCAGTGGGCTACCCCTCACGCCCAGTAAAAAGGACGTAGTTTGGCTGATTGTGGACCGTCTAGCTAAGTCAGCTCACTTCATACCGGTAAGAGTGGATTATCCTCTTCAAAGGCTAGCAAAGTTGTATGTGGCTGAAATAGTAAGATTGCATGGTGTGCCCGTGTCAATTATCTCGGATAGGGATCCGAGGTTCACGTCAAGGTTCTGGAAGGCGTTGCATCAAAGCGATGAGTAGTACGATTGGATTTTGAAGATAGCTTTCCACCCACACGATCGCGTGCGATCGGAAAGGGTGATTCAGACCTTAGAGGATATTTTAGAAGGGTGCGTCTTGGATTTCAGTGGTAGTTGGGAGGAGTATCTACCATTAGCGGAATTCGCTTATAACAATAGTTATCAAGCGAGTATTCGAATGGCTCCATATGAAGCACTATATGGACGAAAATGCCGTACTCCTACGTGTTGGACAGAATTGAATGAACGACAAGTTTTGGGTCCAGAGTTGGTAACAGAAACTGAGGACAAGGTTAAGGTGATTCGGGCTCGTCTTAAGGAAGCGTCAGATAGACAGAAGTCTTATGCTGATTTGAAGCGCAAAGGAATGGAGTATGATGTAGGAGACAAATTTTTCCTAAAGGTGTCACCTTGGAAAAAGGTGTTGAGATTTGGGCGAAAAGGGAGGCTAAGCCCAAGGTTCATTGGGCCATAATCAGCTGGAGCTGCCGGTAGAGCTGAGTCAGATTCATGACGTTTTCTATGTGTCGATGCTTAGGCGATATCTCGTCGAGATCCGCGCGACGTGTGCGATGGCGGAGATTGAAGTAAATACGGACTTATCTTTCGAAGAAGAACCAGTTCAGATTTTAGATCGAGATGTTAAGGTTCTACGTAGGAAGTCAGTGCCCTTGGTGAAAGTGGTGTGGCGGAACCATGGTGTAGAAGAAGCTACGTGGGAACCCGAGGATGTAATGCGGCAGCAATACACCCACCTCTTCTAATCAGGTAATTTCAAGGCCGAAATTATTTTTAAGGGGGGTAGAACTGTAACATCCTAAAAATGGGGCTATTTGTGATTGAATAATTTTCCTTGTGTTTGAATTGCCATGGTATTAATCGTGGAATAATAAGGCTTAATTAGGGGCCTTGAGTTGGTTCAGAATAGTAGAAAATATTATTTATAAGTTTTAAAGGTAGATAGCCTTAGTAGTTAGGGGTTACAAGAATAAATGTGGAGTTTTGACACAAAAAAGGGCCTTGGAAAAGTGGCAAAAGTAAGGCCACTTAAGTGCTGCAAGTGACGCCACATCAAGAAAGGGGGATCCTGTGTTCGAGTCGCAAAAATCCCTCTTTTTGCACTTTATTTGGACGGCAATAGGGGGAGAGTTTTTCTCAGTTTAAACTCTTTTTTTTAATAATGAGGATATTATTAAGATTAAAATAGATTATTAATTAGATATTATTGGATTTTTATTTTGATTAATTCCAAGAGAAAAAGTAGGCATTAGTTAATTCAAACTCTTTTGAATTATTTCAAATCAAGAGTTGGCCGAATTTTGAATTCCTCAGGGGAGGGGACGGCAAGGTGTTAGGGGGGGATAAGGACGAATTTTCCTAGTGATTTGCTTCACAAAATTCGGCTAGCCTTCACTTCTTTTAGATTTTCTCTCATTCTCTCTCAAACAAAAACACCATTGCCATCTAACTTTTCCTTCTTTTTGGCCGAATTCTCTACCCTCTCTCCAATCTATTTCCTTTCCTTTTCTTCTCAAAGTCCAGCCTTGATTGATATTGGAATCAACCATAGCCGAACCTACACCTTACCCTTTGCCAAAATCCCTTTTCTCCTCTGTTAAACTCTCTAGCCGAATATACATCTCATCTTGGTGCCAAATTTCTTTCCCTATCTTGAAACACCTTGGCCGAATAATAAAAGTAGGATAGATCTCTTCGAATCTTCCTTGGCAAGCGATTTGAAAAGGTAAGTGTTTGGCCGAATACCTATGCGTCTTCTCTTTTATATTCTGTCGACTTTTACAAGAAAAAGTGCCAATTTCGGCAGTTGTTAATAAGGCCTCTAAACACTTTTCGGTAATCAATCTCTTTTAGGTACTCCAGAATCGTAAGCAGTCGACCCAAGCCTCTAATCCCTAAGTGTTCGGTTTTTGGTAAGTAATGGTAAGATCTACTTTAGTTAGTTATTTGGTATTCCCTTAAACCGAAGGCTACTAATGTGAGTCATGGCAATGGCAGATTGTAGGGGAGCAAAATACATAGTTTGGTGGCTAGTACTTAAGGGCGTTAGGTATGGCTTTCGAGTTAAATCTTAACCCTTTTGGTATTTTGGTTTTGGCCGAATGGCCTAGGACACTAACCTTGTGGATGGCCGAATATAGGGGCAAGGACATTGACTGTGGCCGATTGGTTTTCTTCGGGATTTAAATCATTCGGGGGTGACAGGTGTGTACATACACACTTATAATCGACTAAATGTACTAAAACTATTGTGTGTGCTAACCTAATCTATGTAGATTTGGTTTTAATACCATGAACGGTATAAGCAAGGATCCGGGTAAGTCCCTGATTGATTATGGGTTTTTATGATGCTTTTGGAAAGCATGATGTGTTGTTTATGACTAATGATAAATTTGACATACGTGATTGAACATATGATGGCATGAAAATTGTGATTATTTGATATGGGTTGATGAGAGGAGGGGGCAGTAATATTCGTGCCGACGGGCACCAGTGGTTTGGTACCACATTGTGACTACGGTCACCAGAGGTTTGGCACCTCCAGAGGTTTGGTACCTCATCGCGTCTCGTCCCAGTGGCTTAGCATCACGGTGGGTTGGCCCCACAGACTATATTAAGAGATTGACGCCAGTGATTTGGTATCACACGATGGGTTGGCCCCATCAATTGATTGTGTCTACGGACACCAGAGGTTTGGTACCTCCAGTGATTTGGCATCACATTCGTGACTATATGTCACCAGTGGTTTGGCACCACCAGTGGTTTGGTACCACACGGGGTAGACAAAGGCGTTTGGATGGCTAGGTTGGGGCATGCCTTGGTACATATTTATTAATTATAATCTGTGTATGAAATTGCTTAAATTTGGGGGAAGGGTTACATACTGAGTCTTGGTGACTCACCTTCTCCTTTACATTTTTCAGGTGACACGTAGATCGCGGATAAGGAGCCAGATGGACTCGAGGTGGCCATGCAGTGGACTTGAGTTAAATGAACTTTAAACTTTAGTTATTTTTATTTTACTATTGGTTAAATTTTATTTCAGATGTAATAAGGCCTCCTAATACTCTACTTTGTTACTTTACATATTTTGGATAATCTGTTTTAAACTATTTTATTAATATTAGATTTAATACACATGTTTTCCCAAATTAATACGGAAGATGTTTTATCGTGCCATCGGGCACATTTGGAATTTTATGATAACTTGACTTAATTAATTACCCAATTAAACACGAAGTATGGTTTTCACAAGACAATCAAATGAAAGGTTTTCGACAACTTAAATGGATTTAGAAAGAAAAAGAATTTTTCAAAAATATTTTCCACTGTGACAAACTAAATTCGGCCATAAAGTTTGGGCCGGGTTTGGGTTGTTACACAAACTCGAACCCAGGCCTCCTTAGGACCCTTAAACACCCTCAAATAGCCAGCCGTTCAAGGACAACATGAATTCAAGAAAAATTTACAGCCCCTAATTTGGGACGTTACATATATCCTAACCTGATTAAATTACAGGTTCCATAACAACTCTAACCAAGCTCTGTTATCTACAAAGTTGTTAGATTTGTGTGATTAAACAGTTTCAAACCTAACACGTCCATATTACATCACACGAATGCTAAGAAACCCTTAGTAAATAAGGATCAGTAAATGCATATTTACTAAGTAAAGGATTCTGAAAAGACCTAATGTGGTTTCCAAACTCATGAAAGATTGAGTTGTCATGGAATTTTTTTCTTAATGTTATTAAGCATGTTGATAATAAATTGAGTTTTCTTAAAGTAATTGTCCTAGTTTATTTATGTTATAATTGTTGCAAATTGTATTTAATTTTGCTAAAATCTATTTCATTCATATAGTTTGCGTATGTAGGATAATTTGCATTGGGGATCATTGCACTTAGTTTAATATATTTAATTTTAATCATCACTTCTCAATCATATTGTATTTTTATTTACCAAGTTGTTAATATAATTTTACAATTAAGTGATTTAAGACAAATACAATCCATGTGGAGAAAATAACCCGATAGTTACTTATTACGTGATAATGATTGTGTACACTTACACAAACCTACACGTTACACTTACCATTTCTATCAACATTACATTACCATCATCTTAACCAACACAACATCAAATTAACCACCACACAGAATACCATATAATTTTAATATCATACCAACTAGTTCATCAACCAAGGTAACATATATACAAGCCACACATAATAGCGAAATTTATTAAACAAAACACCTATACATGCCATTATAACCATGACTCAAAATCATCAAAATATACTAATATAACTAATGGATAGTGTGATGGAATCCCCGAAAACTTCCAACCGAACAAGCTTCTGATTATCTAGAAACACAAAGAAATTAACACGAAGTAAGCATGTAATGCTTAGAAGGTTCTTAATTCATAAACAAATCTTACCATTTCAATTTATAAGCATAAAAACAATTTGAGACAATCCAATATGATTCGGCATTAGCCTAAGCAACAACAACCTTTCAAGTTAGATAATCTCATATCTTAGCAAATCATCTTAATAACATCATAGCTTTTAATACACTACTTATAAACATTTATACATTAAAGCATAAGGCTAAGCATATTTCAAACATCATCAACTCATAGCATTTCATACTTTCATAGCATCATTTATGGAAGCATTTGCTGAATCTTCCCTTTTTCATACCCGTTGAACCACTAGAATAATATTGGATAAGCGAGAATCTCGCACACTATGTGCCAACATGTGGCCGAAACCACTATTATCTCATATCTCGTATCAATGCTCTTTCTCAAGCCATAAATGTGTCTGCTCACACAAGAGGTTAGTCAGAACGTAGTTACATCAAGTAACCACAACACATGTTAGAAACTCAGCCACCAGTAGGACGTACAAGACCAGCATCCGAAACACAGCACATCTTTACTCAAATCAGAACAGTGGTTTTGAGACCACAAATGTAAAGTGAAAATAATTATTTTATTATTAATTTAATATTTACATCATGATAATATGATTGTGTGAAATTTTTGTTTGAGTGCTTAATTTGATAAAAATGACTAAATCATGTAAAGTGCAAAAGTGGTATTCTAATAGCTAAAAGTGTCTAATAGCTATGGAAACTTAAAATGGAGGTCCTTAAGTGGTAATTGTACCATTTCTTAATTGAGTGGACATATATGGACATATTATTAAGTGTTTTAATGGTTATTAATTTAGGTTAAAATAGTAAATTAGTTATGTAACGTCCCGAATTTAGGCCCAGTAGATTTGAGCCTATTGGGTTGTAACGCCCTAAAAATCCCGAAGCTCTAAATTTTCGTGCACTAAGGTTGGTATGTAGGAGTAGCATATAGAATATTAATTTTAAGGTATTATCGGGATTATTTGAAGCCTTAGAGATAGGGAAGACCATAGGGAAAATTTTATTTTTTCTTGCTTTAGTGGACCCTAGTCTCAGGCATTAGGCCTCCTAAGCAGATTAATGGGAAAATAGGACACAAGTGGGCCTGTGGTCTAGTGGCAAGGTGGCGTCACTAGGGGAGCTACAAGGTGGCATGAAGAGGTCCAAGGTTCGAGTAGTGGTAAGGTGTTTTGAAATGTTTATTTTGCATAGTGGACAGTAAGAGTTCTATGGGATTTGGACTCTTTTGTTGAAGTGTTTGAATTGGTCTTGTGAGCTGATAAAGGAGGGAATTTTGGATGAGATAAGGGAGATATCATGGAGAAAAATTAGGAGATGAGAGGTGGGAAGAGTTGGTGCCGAATTGGACTGTGGGGGAAGGTAGGATTCGGCTATTGGCTATAAAGGAGGTGCCAAATTCCTTTGAGAGGTTCCTTGGGTTCCATTACATTTCTTTTTCTCCCCCTTAACCGAATTCTACCATTTTCCGAAAAAAACCCAGCATTTCTTTGCTGAAATTTTGGTTTTCTCTCTAGCCGAACTCCCAATACCTTTTCTTCTTAAATTCCTTCTCTTGTTCACCTTTAGTTCTAGCCGATCACTTCTCCTATGCTTTCCCCTATTGGTGCCAAATTGTCTCTGTCACCATACTAACCTCAAAAGCCGAATTTAGGCCGCAGGATTGAAAGTGGATTTGGTAATAATTCAGTTAACCTCTCTTGTACGTTTAGCTAGAAGCCGAAAGGCTATCTAACTGACCTGTCGTTAACTCTATGGTAACAAGGATAAGGTTCAAAGATCGCAAGCATGGTAGGATCGTTAGTAAGGGTAAGTGTACTCAACTCGATGGTGGATTAAGTGAATGGTGGATTAAATGAATGGCTGAATATGTGTTGGCTTATAGGGGTGACTTATGTGAAAAATGAGTCACTTGATTTTGATGATATATGTTTGGGTGTAACACCCCAAACCTGGCCCAAACACCACAGCCGAACTTAGAATGCTACTGAGGAAAACGTTTGAAAAGAATTTGACACGAGGGTAAAAACATAAAAGTTTGCCGTCGTTTATAAAACATGGTATATTTAGAATTCTAAGTAAAATTTTGTTGTTACAAATTTCCGGGTTTAAAACTTTAATGTAAGTTGTCAAAGTGTAAATTGCTTTTAAAAAAAATAAAACATCCCCAAACATTAATTTGTTCTTCAATCCAACTTAAACATAATAACAATCCTCAAATACCTTAAGTGGCCCTTATTACAATAAATAAATCTTCAAAAGTACTGAAAATATAAAGTGCATGAAATAAGTAAAACATCTTCTGCATGGCCACCTCGTATCCGCTCCAGCCCGGTCCAAGCATCATGCACCACCTGCGTTGTTTTGGAAAAAAAAATATAGGGTGAGTCAAACCGACTCAGTGTGTAATTATTTCACATGTCTCCACAAATGGGCTTGGCCCACATCCACACAGTCCACATACATAATTATGCAATATGAATCCCAACCCAACCTAGTGTCCATCCGCTACACACCCCCGTACCTGCCGCACACACTAGGGGATTACTAAATCACCCTCCAACCGCTACACACCTCTTTGGCAGTCATGCTGCTCAAAGCCGTGGCTTAGCCACATATCACTTAAGTGACCCTACATATCTGTATCCACGAGGTGACTCAAGGTCATCCTTAATCCACGGTGATGCACCACAGCTATCATCCGCCCACGACCCGGCACATAGCCAACACCCCACCTTGATGAAGCACATAGCCATCATCAAGCGCCAATGTAGCACAAGGCTAACATCAGACCACGTACAAAAATATGTACACCCTTTCCTTCAATATTTATATCCCGATTCCCATGCATATATATATATATATCATGACAAAATAACATTTAAACGAGTATAGTCACATGCTTACCACAACTAAACACATATATCACAGATAGATTAATCTCATAAATACTGACTGGTTAACCGAATACCCACCATGGGTAGCCACCATCTCAGCAATTATATATATAACACAAATACAAACAATAGGGAAACAGTGCAATAACTACACACCTTTTTGGCACAGTCGACTAAATCCCGAAACCGAAAGCCTAAAAAGATTTGCACCTTGCGATTTGTTGAACTCCCTCCTACATAACTATGTTAGATTCGGCTCTAACATGAATAAGCAAAAGTAATGGCCTTCAGCCTACCACTACCACCATCTTACCTCACTGATCGAATCCCGGAATCACACGTTTGCACCTAAGAGTCTGCCGAAATCCCTAAATGGAACCATATTAGTTTCGGCCTAAACTTAAAGACATAAAAATATGTGGCCCTTGGCCGAATACTACTACTTCCTCACCTTGATGGATCGAATCCCGAGAGATCTCTACTCTTTTAACGTTAGCCTATAGAAATCCCGATATCACTTCTATGGATTCGGCCATAACAAGAAAATGAAGTTAGATCTTCATCTTTTCGCAATCAGGAGAGATAGAAGAAAATGATTAAAAGAAATCTCTTACCCACTATTGAGAACCGATTGGAGTAGTCCCAGCCTATGGTACCTTCGGCCTTGAAGAAAAGAAGAGAAGAAAAGAAGTGATGGAGAGGTTCAATTAGAGATTCGGCTATCACAAGAAATATTTCGGCTTCGAAAGTGAATAGAGAAAGGGGAGAAAAGAAAAAGAATAGGCACTAACAATTTTGGCTCTGGTCAATTGAAGAGAAAAGAAAAAGAACACAAGAAAAAGAACACAAGTTAAATTAGAGATTTTCGGCACAAATGAGAGAGATGAGAAGAGAATCAATTTCAGCACACCTATCCTACTACTACCAAAACCGAAAATACCCTCCTCCAAAGCCCCATATTCTGCCAACTCTTCTTCCCTCACCCAAATCCCTTATTTTCCTCCTAGTTTCTCTCCATGCCACTCATTCAAAATAATTTGAATGAGTCCACCCTCATCACTCCTCTTTAGCCGAATTTTAAAATAAATTTGACCAAGTCTTAATACTTATCTCCTCAGAACCCTTGTGCCGTCCACCACTGCTCTTCCTTGCTGAAAAATGCAACTTAAAATGCCAGCTTCACAGCTCAAACCCTGCCCCCTTTTAGCTTCCTGAGGCGTCACTTCCTCACGCTCTTAGTAGCGCCTCCCTTGCCACTCTACTACAAGGTTACTTGTGTCTAAAACCGCATGCAATTTTTCTTAAGGCCTGTTTTGCTCAGCTCCCCTTAATGACTTAAAACCCCATATTTTTCTAAGGCATTCTCCTACATTCTAAGGTTCCCGAAGTCCCTAAAACACATTCAAACCACACATAAAGCACACTATCACATGAATTATAAATTAAAACGCATGACCCCTAAATCCCGGATGTTACATTGGGTGCAGATCTAGCGATATTCGTGAATAGTAGCTAAGGAAGGGTTACTAGAACATGTGGCACACGGTAAGGTTACGGTGAGGTTTCAGTTTTTGATAAAGTGTGTATTAAGCCAAGATTAATCGTTAAGTGGTGACTATTGTAGGTTCGTGATTAAGGGGTTTACAGCATGCGTTGTAACCAGGTGTGTAGAAACACTATGCACACACGAAATTGGCATGCCGAAAAGCCGAAAAGCTGAAAAGCTAAAAGTGGCTAAATGGGCCCGGTGGGCGCGGAGGCTAAGTTTGATGAAATGGATTAATTTGATTATATGAATTGGGTTAGGCATGCATGTTAGATGATCTAGAATTGTTTTGGGCCTAATAGGCCATATATATGAGATTTGGGCCTAATGGACCGTAAGGATGTGATTTGGGCTTGATAGGCTTTATGGGGACGTGGACTAGTGTACTAGGGTTTTATGGACTTTAGGCTTAGTACTGAACAACTCTTAAACCTCATAAGAAGTTATAATAATTAAATATTGTCTGTGGACAAGTCGCTAGGTTAGAGTGTGGTAATAGGCATATGCATGTCTAGGATTGGATTTAGGGAGAGCTTGGTACTTAAGCAGCCCTAGAGGCCCACCTCCTCTTCTCTAGAATCCTACCTGGTGCATAGTGTCTGTTCACTTTAGCCGCAAGGACTTGTTAATGGGCCGAAGTTCATAACTAAAACCCGAGAGGGACCAAAACACCCCTGATATGTGAATTACCAAAATACCCTTAGATTTGTAAATTACCAAATACCCCTAGATTTGTAAAATTACTAAAAATACCCCTGATTTGAAAATAACAAAATACCCTTAGTTTGAAAATTACCAAAACATCCTTAGATTTGCAAAATCACTAAAATAGCCTCGAATTGTGAAATTACTAGAATACCCTTGGTTTGCAGAATTACCCAAAACATCCCTGATTTACAAAATTTCCAAAGTACCTCTGTTTTGCAAAATTACCTAAATACCCCTGTAGAGTAGATTTACTGAACTACCCTTGGGTTGTGAAATGACGAAAATACCCCTATGTGATGAGTATGAGTTTTGTGGATGTTAGTCGTGTGCATGTTGCATTCATATGATATTCTGACTAGGATGCATATGGGTGGGAATTATGGTACGGAGGAAGATTTGAGGATCGCATTGTCGCTTGACGACCATGGATCCACCGATGGCTTTAAGTCCATTATATGATTAGCAGCTTTGCAGCAACATTGAGTAGTGCCGTTGTGAGTGCTACCTTTGGTGTGTAGAGGATGGGTGGGTCGATTTAGAAATCCCCACAGATATAATGGTTGGTATTGAAATATAAAATGGATATCCTATTACCTATTCAGGCAAAATCAGATATAATTGGTATGTCATAGGATAGGAAGAGTTCAATGTTACTTCGACTACGAGTCGATGAGGCACTAGGTGCCAATTTGTTTCAATTTAATCAATGAGACTCTAGTTGTCTAACTCACTTATAGCGCTGGGAATATCTATTGCTTCGAATTTATCTGATGAGGCATTTGGTGCCAAATTACTGTGTTGGTTGGATTTGTGTATCCATCAGACTCTTAGTTGTGTTAATAGGGAAATAAATGGTAAAATCGAGATATTGTTATTGAAATGGCAAATGATGAGAAATGGAAATGAAATGTGAAATAGAACATGAAATGGTGGATGGAAATGTGAATATTGAATAGTGATGCTCATTTGTTATATATATGAATCTGAAAACTTAGATGGAATACATCAATATATGAATTAAGTTATCATATGCAATATGGGATACAATTCTCATGTAGTGATATTTGAATGATGAGTTGGTTGTGATCAAAGAAAATATAATTCAACATTGATAATTTGTTATATTGCATATCATCACTTGATGTATATTTGGCATCATAATGTTCTTTATTATGTATAAATATTTAGATTATAGAAATACCACTGAGTTATACTTAGTATATGATTTTGTTTTTCCCTATGCAGGTTAGGTACTTAGTGGTTCAATCATCGACTTAGCATCAAGTGGCAATCCTGGACTCAAGTGTTGGTGATATGATCATTTTGGTCTTGGCATGTACCTAGGAGGTGTTTTGGTTATAATGATCATTTTGTATCTTGTTGGCATTTTGGAGACTATGTATATAAGTGTATATATGTATATATATGTGTTGGTAATATTCATTTTGTTGATGTCTTATTAGGATGCTTGGGTTATATGCCTAATGTTCTAATGGTTGAGAAAATTTCATGCTATGTGATGTGTTTTTGATTGATGGTTGGATATGGATGATGGATTGTATGCTTAGGTTATGTCATGGAAATTTTTGATAAGTTTGGTGCATCAAAATATGGGATTTCTTTAATGGTTATTTTATGTTTGAGTAGGTGATAGTGAATGTGTCATTTAAGGTTTTTGAATTGGTTTTATGTGCTCTTTTGGTTATGCTTAGAAAGATTGAACTTGTTAAAGTGCCTTGAAGGCATATTGGTATGGTTGAATATGGTCATTTGGCTAGTTTTGAATTGTTGATTGAGGTGCCAATTATGGCATATTGGTTAGACACTTAGGTTGGTTGATTTAAATGATGTTTTGGCATGAATTTGGTGTTTTTGAATTGGTTGACGTATGGTTTGGTTGCTTGTGACACAAGTGAAGTAGGGCTATTAAGTTTGCCTTGAAATGTATTTCTAGATACACACGGCCTGAGACACGACTATGTGCCATACACGGGCATATGGTGCAGTCATGTGGTCTATAAGTTTTTAGGTGATTTCGGTGCACACGGCCACAATCTGTTACATGGCCCAGTGACAACCATGTGACATATTTTTGAATATTTACAGTTTGACCCATACGGCCTAGATGGATGTACACGGTCGTTCGTACGGCTGTATGACTCCAACACCACATGACATCTGTTTGTTGCACAATGTGCCTACACGGTCGTATGACTCACCCCACACTGGCTTAGCTCTCACACACGGATAGGGGACACGGTGGTGTGACCCCTATTTACAGGTTTTTCTTAACTTTTTGTTTTTGTTACAAAATGATCCATGTTTCATATCGGGTTGATTTTAAGCTTTTGTAAGCTTGATGTAAACATGAAATTAATTGAACTATATGTATAATTGCTAATATGCAATGAATTAACATTTATTTAAGATTTTTAACTAATAATTGTATGTAATCGTTTGGTCTTTGTTCGTATCATCCTATTAATTGAGTTCGACGATTAGACCGGGTAAGGGGTGTTACATACAAACCCTGAAGCGAGTTAATCTTACTGATTGGTTTATTGATTTAGTTCATTTTTTATTTTCCTTTATTCATTTATTATCGTTATTTATTTATTTTTATCTCCTCACTTATTTTATGGTTTATCGAAATATAGTAACTAACTTCCACGACTTAGACTTGTTATTGTAAAACTATTTTCATTATTTATTCCATCCTCCCTTGGGTATGATCCTTAGAATATTTCCAAGTATTTCTTTGTACGAACTATATTACAATTTGAATCATGCACTTGTAGACACCACCATTCTTAATTCTAATATTTTTGTTGTTATATTTTAACTATAAACGATAGTGCGTTTATAAGCGGTCACATTACATCATCATCATGAACATATGCATATATTTATTTCAATGCTTATATATATATTATATAAGCACTAAAGATCAAGCATGATATATGGACCTTAATGTTCATTACTCAAATAAGCACTTATACCATTCAAAGCCTATCTGCATAACATAGTAACACATCCCAAAATAAGCTTTATAACCAATAATCATTTCCTAAGCATCCAAAATAAACATTTAATCACATTTAAACCTAAATACATGCTACATAATTAAGTCTAGAACGATAAAAAAACCTACCGAGATTGAAACTGGATAGTGTGAGTCTTGGAATTGATCTGGTAGACACGTTCCGCAAGGATGTCATACGAATGCTTAGTAAGCTCATAGGAACTAAAATAGTAAGCTTACGTCAATCTCTATTAATATAACAACTTAGCTACTAAAAAACTTTCCTATTTTCACATTTAACAACAATAAGGTGAGATCACTAGAAGAAAGTCTCAAACAATTTAATTTTAATGATAGCATATAACCCAATTCCATGTCATTTATATCAATATCATCAATTGTTTATATATTTCGACTACATTATTCAATCATTATATAACATATCCATTTGGAACACATGTCTACAGTTCAGACATATAACATTCCCTATTTATATAATTCAATCCAATATCATTTTTGTATAATTGTCGAACATATACATAATTTATTCAGTTCAACCGTACAACACAAAATATTTGCATACACATCTATTTTCATATATCAAATAGAATCAGTCAATTCCTTTTCTGTTAAAGAATTAGCCCGATAAAACTAAAATAATAAGATACAAATACGTGGGTAATTACACCACACCAGATAGCTCAATAGATTGAGAAGTACACCACACCAAATGACTCGATAGAGCGATAATTACACCACACCAAATGGCTCGAGAGAGAGATAACTACACCACATGAATGCACGTAATGTAAAGCTCTTAGGCATAATATCATATAATATAACATATCGTCCCTACACCATACCAATATAGCATAGTGCAAAGCCTTTAGGCACAATATTGTATCATATAACGTATCCTCCACCCACCACACCAAATATCCATCCACAAAAAATGCAGGATTCCGATGTAAATAGTGATATCTCTATCATATCTTCTCCATCATATCTTTTACTCATCAACATATTTTACACATATCCCATACTAGAGTGTAATCAACCCCATTAGCATGCCAATTGTTTCTCATCCTACGTTCATTCGGGCTCTATAACACATCAATATCATTTCTTGCAATTTATTCCATTCCTCATTTTTGTACCATTCCAGCCATAATTCAAAATATAATTAAATATCATAAATTTAGTCCACTTTCCGTTCAATTTAATAATATAACATTACTAGGTATATTTCGTACACTCGTATATTGAATTTTACATTCATCCAATATTACACATTTATTCGTATTTGTCACAAATCTCTTATTTTCTATTGTAATCATTTTCTCAACTTTTTGTATCAATTTGTAAAAAATTTAAAAGTGCATTGAAATATTATAATTTCACAATTCAACCACAAACATTACATATATATAATCCCAACTATGTTGTATGAACTCATGATACTATAGTGGAATGACTCCATGACTAAATGAGTTTATAATTAATAGGTTAAAAGATGAAACTTAATTATAAACCATTTGAACGTCAATTGCATATGTTCAATTGGTCCCTTCGCTAACTCGTTGAAACAAAAATTGAATTGCATGTTTGAATCAAAATGAACAAAATGAATAGAAATGAAAAATGGAAAACGAACAAAATGAATAGAAATGAAAAATGGAAAACATTTAGAAATGGAACCATTTGGGAATGAATGTGGTTTTCTCAAAATGGAAATGGAAATGGAAATCAAAATGAGAAATTAATTCATTTAGAAATGAACATGGATTTCTCAAAAATGATTGAAAGAATGAGTTTATGTTTGTGAGCCATTTTAAAGCCCGAAAAAGAAAATAAACCATTTGATCATAGTGAACAATATGAATTGTGAAGTATTAAATAATTTCTTAGAAATTTTACTTTGGGTAAAACTGTCATAATTTTATCAGTGTAAAATTGGGATGAAAAAATTATTTAATTGAATATAAATATTAATGTTTATTTTGGGAAATGAAAAAACAAATATTGGGTTGGATCAAATTATCAAGTGCTAGGTTAAAAGCTCGAAAAATACTTGTAATTGGATCCGATATAGAAGAGGCCCA
Source organism: Gossypium bickii (assembly GCA_025503065.1). Lineage (NCBI taxonomy): Eukaryota > Viridiplantae > Streptophyta > Magnoliopsida > Malvales > Malvaceae > Gossypium > Gossypium bickii. The sequence continues at coordinate 58,896,637 of CP106720.1, read as the reverse complement.
AAAGCTCTTTATGTTAATAGGGTGGACAACTAACCCTAGTTAATATTAACTAGGGTTGCCACCACCTACACTTCTAGATAGACTAGGAGTTTGTTTTACTAGTTGAAATAAACTTCTACAATTCAACAAAAGTTCTACCATCTCTTTATATATATATAGGTGGCACCGGTAGGGCTTTAAACCGAACATTTAGATATCGTTATTCTGTATGAAAATAGAGAGAATTTATTCCCAACTATTAAACATTTTTTTAGAATAACGATCCTACTGGTTTCTATTTGAGAAGATAATTTTTCTTTTCTATATAAAGAAAAATAATTTTTATTTCTATGTTTTTTATTCGACTTGGTTTGAGCCCACACTCGAAGAAGTTCATGGTACGAGAATATCATAGAAGATCATTTAACTGAAAGCCAAGAATGACAAGGATTCGTCTATCTAAAAACACATGTATGATTTCAATTTAGGGTTTATTTCTATAAATTCACAATTTGGCTCAATTTTTAAATTTTTATTTTCCCTTGTGCAAGAAAGTTGTTTTTTAACTGGATTTTTCTAAGAGGTGAATCCAGGATCAGGAAACTGGCCTGGACTTAAGCATATACTGTAACACCCCAAACCAGGCCTAGACGTTTTGGCCGAATCTGGCGACGTCACATGATAGTACTTTGGAAAACATAATTGCGCTAAAAACCATTTGTAGATAACTTGAGCTTTCGTCAAAACGTGTTGTTTAATTATTCATTATCCAATTCAAAACTCTATGTGTTGTGGAGGCTTTTAAAATAGTTTGCAAGTTCGTGTGTATTTGATAAAACCTTGGTTTATCTTGAAAATTCACGTCTTGTCCTATTGCTACCAGTTCATAAAATAATTATCCCAAATTTTAAGCAAAAATTTGTAATGGCCTTATTACAAGAAATATACCCAAAAATAACCAAATCATAATTAACAATAAACCGTAAATAAGTGTCCAAAACCGTGGTTACCGTCGAGTCCTCCGCTGCACCGATTCGTCTACTATTGGGGATTACCTGAACAGATTAAACAGAAAAGGGTGAGTTTTCGCAAACTCAGTGTGCAATCCCACAGAAAACATACACACAGAATATCAAATAATAGACATATATTTACAGTTCGGGTCTGAGCCTATTATAGAAATGGTGTGGACTTTAGCCCACTCAGATGCAGAATTAGATATGGTCTAGGGCCTCAGCCCGTTTCAGTTATAATAAATAGAACATACAGAATAACAGAATCTTACCCAACAGCCTCTACACACCAATTCCGTCTAACCCTACACACCATGTGGGGATAAAATCAACCTACCCATCCCTACACACCATGCTGTACCGAATGCAGCACATAATCAGAAAGTTGCAGCTGGGTTGCCAGATAACAGGCTTGGGAGCCTTTCAGATACTTCCTCCAAATCATCAACCCACCCCGATGCAATGCAACATACATAAAATGTCATGCTATTATGCAAACATAGTTCATACATTCAAATATTAGAATTCATGCTCAAAAAGTCAAGTAACATAATTAGGGGTTTAGGTAAGAATATTACAGAAAAATAGGCTCACACACCCATATGGCCTACCCGTGTGGGCCCACGACCCAAATTGGCCTTGACCTTGTGAATTACACAGCCTCTTGCGCACAGCCGGGCTCGTCGATCACACTGCCTAGCCTAGAATCCTACATGCTCGTGTGGTTCACCCGTGTTGGCCCACACGGCCCAATTGGTCGAGCCCGTGTGTCAGACATGGCTTCGTCCAGCCGTCGTACGGCCATGTCGCTCGCGCATGGCCTGGCTCATCAGTCACACAGCCGTGTGGTGACCAACAGTCTCGCACACGGCCTACCACACGGTCGACCACACACCCGTGTGGCGTCGATAGAATGGTTTTTGGCTTTTACCGAAACCTCATTTTTTGCATTTTCAGGTACACACCTGGTTCATTTTCGCTCTTAATGCAATCCCGAGATCACCAACACCTATAATTGATCAGTAATTCACTCAATTATTCACTTAATCAACGAATCAAAACCATCCCAAATGAAATACTTAGCCAAGGAGCGATTAAAACTTACCCCTAACGCTTCAAACTCAGTCTATTAGTGAAGCAGTACGAAAAAAGCCTTGATCGCAAAGATTTGATGTTGCCAAGACATCAAAATAAATACCCCAATCAAAGTTTAGCCTCATAAATTACATTGCACAAGAACTACTTACCGAAGTTATTCAGAGAAATGCCACAGATAGGGGAGGAAGTATGATTTCCGTACAAAATGGAAGCAAAAAGAAAGCAAAAAAAGAGGGTGAGGAGAAAGGAAAGTTTCGGCTGGAAAGGGAAGAACAATGGTATTTTCGGCAGAGAGGAAATTTGGAAAACACAACTGCTCAGGAATTCTGGTCCTTTCCTAATTTTCCTCCCACTAATTCTATTCATAAACCACCACCCAGTCTCTCTTCTTAGCACAACTCTAGCCAAAACTAGGAGCAAAAATTAAAGCCATTGCCGTCCATTGACTCGAAACCATGACCTCCTTCACCCCAGCACTCCACTTAACCACCATACCAGCAGGCCCATTCTATTAATTACATACACACTTTTACTTATAAGCCTACTAACCAGAGTTTGGGCTTTATTCATAAACATACCAAAATTTACACAAGTTGAGACTTGAAATTGGGACCTCCCACACACAGCCAGAACACATATCCACTGAATTAGACACTCATTCATGCAAAAATTACAAAAGCCGAAATTAAGCAAAAATCGGGGCGTTACATATACTCAAGTATTTACGTAGAACGAGGGATTATATGGTTGTGTATTTCGGAGGATATCTTACTCTTATCGAATATACTAATTATGAGTCCTAAACATGTTGGGATTCAATAAAATCAATATCGGGCTATGTTTTTTTCCTAGATGGCGGGTCCATTGTGTGGAGAAGTATGAAGTAAATTTGTACTACTGACTCCACTATGGAAGTTGAATATGTGGCTACTTCAGAGGCTACAAAAGATGTGATATGGCTTAGAAATTTCATTACGGATCTTGAAGTCGTGTTGGCTATGGAAAAAGCTATCACACTAATTGTGACAACAGTGTGACAATAGCTAATACTAAAGAAACCAGAAATGACAAGAGGATGAAACATATTGATAGAAAGTGTCATATAGTAAGGGAGGTAGTTGTAGACAAAATCGTGGGTGTAGTCAAAGTCACATCTAAGGATAGCCTCGTGGACCCATTTCCCAAGAATCTGCTGGCCAGGAGTTTTTAAAAACATGAAGAGAGCATGAGAATGTAAAATATTACCGATCTACTTCACTAGGGCAAGTGGGACACTATTGGATCTGGTTCCCTATGTGTATTATATTCATCTGTAAAATTTGATATTTTTAAACAGATTGGATAATAAAATGTGTAACAGTCCATATTTAGTCAAATCAGAATAGTGGTTTTGGGACCACAAATCTGAAGTCAAAATATTTATTTGATTATTATTCTAAGGTTTTGAGAATGATAGCATGTATGTGTGAAAATTTTATTAAGAACTTTTATCGTTTAATTGGTTAATTTGAGAAAAAGGTCTAAATCGCGTAAAGTGTAAAAGTGGAGTTCCATTAGCTAAAGGTATCTAATAGATATGGAATTTTAATTTAGAGGTCCTTATGTTGTAAATGGACCATTATTGAGGTGAGTGAACCATTATGGACAACCATTAAGTGTTTATAATAGTTTTATAATAAGGTTAGTTTTGGAATTTTATTATTAATGATGAATTAAATTTTATCATCATCATCTTGGTCGAATGAAGCATGAAGAAAAGCTAATTTAGGGTTCAAACATTCGGCTACTTCAATTTTTAATTGTAAGTCCATTTTTGCTCTGTTTTTAATGATTTCTATGCTTTTGTGATCGTTGCTTCGAAATCTAGCTAGCTTGTACCTTCGATTTTAAAAATGTTAAAGATTTAACATGTTTCCAATTTTGAATGTTTGAGTAAATTGATATTGATGATAGATTATGAAGGTTTATTGATAGAATTACTAGTTTTGTAAAGTGACTATTGATAAGAATGTCAAAAAGGGATTAATTTGTGAAAATATAAAATTATGTGGGTAAAAGTGTAAATAAATAAAAGATATGAGCTGCTAGGGACTCCATTAAAATTTGGCTAAGCATGGGTTTGTGATTAATTGCATGAATTTGCAATTTTATGTGATAGGGACTAAATTGTAAAAGGTGTGAAATATTAGGGGCAAATGTGTAAAAATGCCTTTAAGTGAAATTTGGACTAAATTGAATAGACCGAATACTAAATGTGCTAATTTTGAAATATATATATAGATCAAGATAAGCAAAGATTGAATCTAGATCAGGGAAAATGAAAGGTTGACGATTAGCCGATATTTGTTATCCGAGCAATACGAGGTAAGTTCGTATAATTAGAATCGAACTTTTAAATACTTGTAATTATTTGAAATGAATGTATGTAATTGAGTAAATGATCTACTTGAAGTTTGAATGCCTTATTGGTATTGTTTGATGATTACTGTGCCCCGTTTGAACCGTAGGAATTCGTAGGATACGAGTGACATGTCACTAGGATTACCGTTTAGGTTCAGATCTTGCATGTGTTACGGACTCACCGTAGCTCAGATGAGCTTATCGATATATCATCTCGTAAGAGCTTACTATTCTCACCTCGTCAGAGCTTACTGTTTTTAGCTCGATAGAGCTTACTGTTCATCAGCTTAGGATGGAACAGCCCCTTTTTAGGTCAATTCAGAACAGTGGTTTTGGGACCACAAATCTAAGGCCAGGATATTTATTTTATTATTTTATTAAATTTTACAGCATGATAGTATTACTGTGTGAAATTTTCGTAAATAAATTTTACTGTTTGAATGCTTAATTCGGTAAAAAGGACTAAATAGCGTAAAATGCAAAAGTTGCATTCTACTTGTTAAAGGTGTCAATTAGCTTTGGCTTTTAAATATGGTGGCCTTAAATCGTAATTAGACCATTTTAAATGTTAGTGGACTTTTATGGACATCATTTAAGTGATTTTAACTGTTATATTTTAAGGTTAATTTTGGTTTTTGATAAATAATGTTAATATTAATAAAACAAAGTTAAAATAAAGCTCCATTATCATCTTCATGCACCAAAATTAAAGAAGAAGAAGCTAAAATAGGATTCTTCATTCGGAAACCTTAAATTCTCCAATCTGTTAAAGATTTTAAGAGTTTCCATTGACGAGTTTATGTGTTCTTTGCTGTTTGAAAATGAAATATGAATTTTTGATGATAGATTTTCATGTTTTGTAAAGTGATTTTTGACAAAAATGTGAAAAAGGGATTAACTTGTGAAAATGTAAAATTATGTGAGCAAAAGTGTGAATAAATTGAAAATATGGGCTGCTAATAGCATGTAGTATATTCGGCTAGCATGAAATTGTACTAAATTGCAAGAATTTGCAATTTTATGTAATAAGGACTAAATTGTAAAAATGTGAAAGTTTAGTGGCAAATGTGTGAAATAGCCCTAATATGTGTTTTGGACTAAATTGAATAACTGGTTGATTAAGTAAGCTGATTTCGATAGTATATAGAATGTGATAAACGAGATTTGGATCTAGAACGAGGGAAAACAAAGTATTGGATTAGTCGACCTAATTCGTCGTTACAGCGAACGAGGTAAGTTCGTATAATTAGAATCAAACTTTTAAATTATTTTAATTATTTGAAATGTATGTATATAAATGAGTAATTGATATACTTGGAATACAAATGCTTAATTGATATAGACCGATGATTACTGAGCCCGTTTGAACTGTATGAATTCGTAGGATACGAGTGACATGTCACTAAGGTTACCATTTTGGTTGAGTTCCTGCATTTGTTGCAGACTCACCACAGCTCGTATGAGCTTACCTATATATCAGCTCATAAGAGCTTACTTTTTTTAGCTCGTTAGAGCTTACCGTTTCAGCTTAATAGAGCTTACTGTCCATCAGCTCAAAAGGAGCTTACTGATCATAGCTCGAAATAGCGGAAATGTTAATGAATTGATGAATTACTAATGTATATCACTGGAGTATCCTTTGAAGTTCTAATGGATTCAATGGGCATAAATATTGTTTATATAGAAGAGTAATATTATTGAATGAATTACTGATTATATTGTAACGCCCCAAATTTTTGGGCCTAGTAGAATTGGGCCTATTGGGCCTTGGGCATGGGAGCGATCATACCGGCACTAATGCAAGTTGGACCTATTAGGTGAGTGGTTTTGGAAGGTTAGGAAGCTTTTATGAAGTGCCGGGTTCAAACCTGGGCTTTAGGAAAATTTTTGGTTTTAGGTGAATAAAACCCTAGGAGTTAGTAAGTAGGCTTTAAGAATAAAATGTGGAGAAAAATGACACAAAAGGAGTTGTCGTCTAGTGGCAAATGGCGCCACATGGGGGACAAGGAAGTGACGCCATAGAGGAAGCAAGGGGTCCAAGGTTCAAGTCTTAGCGCTTGCAATTCATTTTAAATTTTTTTATTTTAAAATAAACTTAGACTTTGGCCCATAGACTTATATTTAGTCGCGCATGCTTTAAGACACAAAAGGAGCTTGTGTTGTGGTGGCATGTAGCGTTTGGAGCAGAGGAGAGGGCAAGGGTTCGAATCCCATTGCGAGCAAAAAGGGATATTTATTTTTCTAAGTTGGACGATAAGTGGTTGTGATGGATTTAAACTCTGCTGAATGAGGGATCCCATATTGGGAAGCTAGCGAGAGAGTCGGTGAGAAGCTGGCTTTAAATAGAGCGATCTATGAGGAGAGTAAGCATACCTTGGTTGGCGTTTGGGCATAGGAGTGTTCGAATCGTAGATTAGCTTTAGATTCCTATCAGGTGTGTAACGTGCAAGTGCACGTGTGGGAGCTTCGACGCGATAGTTGAGGCCATCATAACTGTTCTTGTGGGTTTAGGCTGTTGGGCCAATGGGCCCGTGGGCCCAATCGGATAACTTGTATGATTCTGTAGTAAATATTGGACTGAACTATGTGAATGGCTAGATTTGGGCTAAATTGGCCACACGAGCATATGGACCCACTTAGGCCGAGAATGGGCCCTAGGCCCATTTGCACCATTATCTTTGTTTAGAATACTTGAGTCGCTAAAGGCTACTTTAGACTTTCTGAGGGGTTAACAAAATTACTGAAATACCCTTGGTTTACAAAATTACTAAAATACCATTGGTTTATAAAATTATTAAAATACCCCTGATTTGTGAAATTACCGGAATACCCTCGATTTGCAAAATTACCGAAGTACCCCAAATTTGTGAAATTACTAAAATACCCCTAATTTGTGAAATTACTGAAATACCCCCAATTTTTGAAATTACTAAAATACCCTTGATTTATGAAATTACCGAAATACCTTCGGATTGCAAAATTACTGAAATACCCCTGATTTGTGAAATTACCAAAATACCTTCGGATTGCAAAATTACTGAAATACATTTAATTTGTGAAATTACCAAAGTACCCTCGAATTGAAAAATTACCAAAATACCCCTGATTTGTGAAATTACCGAAATACCCTCGAATTGTAAAATTACCAAAATACCCCTAAAGTGTAGGATTACCAAAATACCCTTTTAGGGTAAATGACTGTTTTGCCCTTGTGGGTAAATGTTTGACTTGTGCTATGATTTGACTGATCTGGCTGTGATTGTATGATTGTGTTTTAACTGACTTGACAGTGGGTGTGAGACTGATATGCTGTTAATATGTGTTGAAATGATTGTTACCAAGCATGGCCATTTTGCATACACGTGTAAGATTGAGCATGACACACACGACATATTGCATGGGGTTGGGACATTGATACGGAGGAAATTCTATAGGGTCACATGGGTCGCCTGACGACTGTGGATCCAATATTGATCTGATAGGGTCGAACGGGTCACATAACGACTGTGGATCCAGTATTGATCTGATAGGGTCGCACGGGTCGCATGATGACTGTGGATCCAGTATTGATCTGTTGAGGTCGCACAGGTCGCATGACGACTGTGGACCAACGGACGGCTTAAAGCCGCGTAATCTGATTATGGCTCTGTGCCAACCTAAATATGGCTTTGTGCCAATCGTATTTACCTGTGTCTATGTGCCTAACATATATATCGACGACTTTGTGTCGATCATATTTACCCAAGGCTATGTGCCGATTATATTATCGTTGCTGATGGTTATGTGCCAAACTTATTATAGTTACCGATAGCTTTGTCCCATCTTGATTATGGTTTATAACCATTCTGTTTATGGCTTTTAGTCGTTCTGTCCACAGCGCCAAGCCGTTCTGTTGACTTAGTGCCACAACCAGTGCTAAGCTTGGTGTGTTGGCTAGGTGGGTCGACTTAATCTCCACATGGTGTGTTGGTTGGTACGGGTCGTGTGTTGGCTGGATCGAGTTGGGATGCATCCTCATACCATTGCATATCCACTATGAGATCTGTCATTGTATTGGGCTAGGCCCACTTGTTCTGTTATTTGTTTGGGTTGGGCCCAATGATTCTGCTATGGGCTACGACCCGAATGATATTGTAGTGGGTTTTAGTCCACATAAGCTCTGAACTAAACTGTACCGTTACTCTTGAAAGGGCTTTGGCCCAGGCTGTTTCTATTTCTATTTTGTATACTGACTAATGCTCTGGTAAAGGGATTACATACTAAGTTCTTGTAACTCACCCCGTTTTTAACTGTACAGGTAATCCCCAGTGTTAGGAGGATCATTGCTGCGAGGGACTCAGAGATGGCCACACATTCCATTAAGTTATTTATAAGTGCTTTGTTTTGGTATGGTTTGTAATAAGGTCTCTTAAAGTTTTTGGATTTTAAATGTTAGGTTTGGTTGTATTTTAATTTGTAGTTGTTAGAAGTAAATCGTGTTTTTCCAAAATGATAACTTTAAAACACTGTGTTTCCGCAACGATTTTTAAGCTTCCGCAACAAATAAGGTTTTAGAAGTAATGACGTTTCAAATTGATTAACAAAATGCTGGTTTAACATAAGTTCTACGAAGAGGCTTCAACCTCCAAACGAGTTTCTTTTTCAACAAGGAAAAAAAAGGTTTCCAAAAAGCACTCCAATGTAACACTGCCAAATTCGGCCATAACATCTAGGCCGGGTTCAGGGTGTTACATATATGATTGAGAGTGAAATATTGAATATGATGTACATGATATATGAACTTGGTATGATACAATGTATTGAGTATTGAATTGAGAGAATGGTCGATTTCATGTATTTATATGACTAACTTGTTGATGAATGCTTGTGTTAGGCATTTGGAGATTGAATTGAGTTTACCTTTAGGCATTTAGAGATTGAATTGAGTTTACCTTATTTATTGTCTTGATTATGTAAAATTGGTAAGTTTAATTTTGAATTATACGGGCTTACTAAGATATAAAGCTTACTCTGTTTCTTTTCCATGTATAATAGAGGTTCGATAGCTCGCACGATTCAGATAAAGTCAGAGTTATGCATCACACTATCCAATTGCCAATTGGCACCTTCGAACTTATGGATATATGTAAATATGACATGTATAGGCTAGTTATAAGGATGATAGTTAAGGTTACTTGAGATATTGATTTTGGTACATGTTGTGGTATGAATTAAAGCCATGTGATTTGGCTTAACTTGGTATAATAGTTTGGATGATGATTTTGGCTATTTAGTTGTGTGTTGAAATGGTGCTATTTGAGCTTGGATAGGTATGTGCATAGTGGGTGGCAAATTAGCCTATTTTTATCCATACGGGTAGAGAAACGGTGTGCGTCTTAGCCGTGTGCGACACGCATTCATGTTACGTGGCCGTGTGTCCCCTGGTGTTGGAATTAAATTGAAGTCAGTATACTCCACACGGTCTCACACACGGGCGTGTGACTTGGCTGTGTTGCATAAGCCAATATACCCTACAGGTTTGGCATGGCCTGGCACATTGGTGTGTGTGGCCATTTCGAAGGGCGCACAGGTTAGACACACGGGCATGTGGTCGGCTGTGTGACACACGGGCATGTGGTCGGCCGTGAGACACACGGCCTGGTCACACGGGTATGTGTCTTCTGTATTGATAAAAACTTTCACAGTTTCATAGAAGTTTTATACGTTATCGGTTTAGTCCCGAATCGCTCTTAAAGAATGTTTAAGGCCTCAAAGGCTATAGTAAAGGACAAATAGAATGATTATAGTAGTAAATGGTTGAATGTATGAGAAAAATACTATTATATGTGATAAAAGTACGATAATGCTCCGTAATCCTATTTCGCCATTGAATACGGTTGAGAGGTATTACACAGGAGGAGTTCACCGATCATAGTTTGAAAGAGTGAATACGATGATGAATTGACGGATTACCGATTAATACACTTAGTGTGTATCACCCGTGTATCTATCAATACTCTATTAGGTTCAACGGGCATAATTCTGCTAATGGTTATACGGATGAATTATTGGTTATATAACTAGATTGTTAATTATATGAATAAGGATGAATTGTTACATATGTTACACATGTTGTATGAATTTGGTATGATATAATACATTGATGTATGAAATTGAAATAAAGGTTGATTATATGCACTTATGAGACTAACATATTGATGAATGATTGTCTATTGGCATTTGGCAAGTGAATTTGATATACTTTGTTTAATTGTTTAATTATGTATAAATGGTAAGTTAAATTCTAAATTATACGGGTTACTAAGCTATAAAGCTTACTCTATTTCCTGTTTCGTGTTTTATAGAGGTTCGATAGCACACTCGATTCGGATAAAGTTGGAGTTACGCATCACACTATCCAGTTACTGATTGGTTCTTTTGAACTCATGGATATATGTAAATATGGCATGTATAGGCTAGTTATAAGGATGCTAGTTCTGGTTACTTAAGCTAGTGATGTTGGTACATATTATGGTATATGGTAAAGCCATTTGATTTGGCTTAACTTGGTTTAATGCTTTGGTTGCATATAACTATTCAAATATGTGTATAAAATGTTATGGATTTGCTGCCTATTGAGTTACAAAATGTTGCAAATTATGCTTGTATAGGTATATGAAAATGGGGTGGCAATATGGCTTTCCAAATAGCCTATTTTTGTCCACACGGGCGTGTGTCTCAGCTGTGTGTTACACACGATTATGTTACACGGTCGTGTGTCCCCTGGTGTTGAAATTAAAATGAAGTCAGTATGCTCCACATGGTCTTACACACGGGCGTGTGATTGGCCGAGTGGGACAAGTCAGTATACCCCCTAATTGGCACACGGTCTAGCACACGGTCGTGTGACGTGGTCGTGTTGCATAAGTCAGTGTACCCTACAGGTTTGACACGGCCTAGCGCACGGCCTAGCACATAGCCTTACACACGAGTGTGTGTGGCCATTTTGAAGGGCACACGGGAGTGTGATTAGCCGTGTGACCCAAGTCAGTATGTACCCCCATTTTCAAATGGCCTGTGACACGGGCGTGTCTGGTGGTCGTGTGAGGCACATGACCTGGCCACATGGGCATGTGTCCTTCGTTGAGAGAAGAATTTTCTAAGTGTTGAAAAATTTCTCGAGTTATTGGTTTAGTCCTGAACCGTTTCTAATGCATGTTTAAGGCCTCGTAGGCTCGTTTAAGGGACACTATCATTGGTTGTGATTGAATTGTATATGAAACATATGTTTAAACATATTGAAAGTTTTGTAGTGCTTTGTAACCCTATTTTGACGGTGAATACGGGTGAGGGGTGTTATATTTATTGGTATCAGGGCTATGGTTTAGTCGATTATAGGACTAATGTAGCGTATGTGAGAGTCTAGCTATACATGTAATATATAAACTGTGATAGTGTGATGACTCCTGATATTTGAAAATGTGTTTTTATATAGCAAATGGATCCCAATTGAGCGATAGCTGATGAGGTTGAAAGTAATGCACTTGCTCCTACTCAAGGACAGTGCCGTCTGAATCTAGACTCGGGACGGGTAGTCAGGGAGGAGAGGCTAAAGAAGCCTTCTTCCAAATGATGAATGAATGGTTCACGCAGTACGTCCGAGCTAATCTGGCTACGCAACAATCTCCACCCCCACCTATTCCCAAATCAATCCCTGTAGTTCCTCAAGGTATGGATCCATTGAGATTGAATAAACCCCCTGTTGATAAGATACGAAAATATGGGGCTGAGGAATTTAGAGCCACTATTAGCGCTGAACTTGAGAGAGATGAGTTTTGGCTTTAGAACACGATTTGAAAATTTGATGAACTTTCTTGCACCTTTGAAGAATGTTTAAAATGTTCTATATCCCTGTTGAGAGACACTGCGTATCAGTGGAGGAATACCTTCATATCCGTAGTTCCGCGAGAAAGAGTTGGGAATTCTTTCAAGTTGAATTCAGAAAGAACATCAACCAACGGTTCATTGATTAGAAACGAAAGGAATTTCTTGAACTGAAGCAAGGCCGTATGTCAGTAACAGAATACAAAAGAGAGTTTGTACGACTCAGCAAATATGCTCGTGAATGTGTTTCTTTCAAGGCTATAATGTGTAAAAGATTCAAAGATGGATTAAATGAAGAAATCAGACTGTTAGTTGGGATTCTTGAGCTAAAAGAGTTTGTCGTTCTAGTTGACAGAGCTTGTAAGGCCGAAGAGCTTAGCAAAGAGAAAAGAAAAGCTGATTTTGAGGCTAGAGACTTTAGAAAGAGATTTGTGGGTAAATCACACTAGTTAGTATCAAAGAAATCTAGAGAATATCATCCTCGTTCTACTGCTTCTGCTGGAATTTCAATCAAAGATAGAGATGCGAGACATTTCAGCTCTAAACCTCAGATGACATCTGTTACCACTGTGGGTAGTGTTAGAAATGTTTGACCTGAATATAAACGCTGCAATAATCAGCACGAGTGGCTACTAGAGATTGAAAGAGATCAACCGGAAAAAGAAAGTAATATGGCTACTAGAGGAAGACCACCCCAAAACACTGGAAATACGAGTGGTAACTGAGGTGCTATGAGAGATTTTACTGTGAGATCTAAGGCACGAGCACCTACTCGAGCTTATGCTATCCGTGAACGGGAGGAGGAACCATCGCCAGACATTATTACTGGTACTTTTTCTCTTTTCGATACTAATATAATTGTGTTGATGGATCCTAGATCAACCCATTCATATATCTGTATGAATCTAGTATGTAAAAAGAGTTTACATGTCTAGTCTATTTGTAATTAAAGTATCGAACCCCTTAGGCAAGTTTGTTTTAGTTGATGAGATTTGTAAGAATTGTCCTTTGATGACTCAGGTTTATTGTTTTCCGATTGACTTGATGCTTCTACCGTTTGATGAGTTTGATGTGATTTTGGGTATGGATTGGCTGACTATGCATTATGCAGTTGTGAATTGTAGACGAACTATTATCGAATTGAAATGTCAGAATGGTGAAATTCTTCGGATTGAGTTTGATGATTCGAGTGAATTACCTACTATGATATCGTCTATGTTAGCTCAAAAATGTATGAAAAAGGGCTGTGATGCATATCTTGCATACGTACTGGATACAAAGGTGTCTGAATCAAAGATTGAATCTATACCTGTTGTTTGTGAGTTTTCGGATGTATTTCTAAAAGAATTATTGGGTTTGCCACCGATTAGAGAGGTTGAATTTGGTATTGAATTAGTACCGAGAACAACACCGATATCGATAGCTCCATACAGAATGGCTCCAACAGAAATAAAAGAGTTGAAAGCTAAGTTATAAGAATCGATAGACAGAGGTTTTGCACGACCAAGTTATTTGCCTTGGGGTGCACCGGTATTGTTTGTAAAGAAGAAAGATGGCATGATGAGAATGTGTAACGATTAAAGATAGTTGGATAAAGTGACTATAAAGAACAAATACCCCCTACCGCGAATTGATGATTTATTTGATCAGTTGAAAGGGGCTACATTATTTTCAAAGATTGATTTGAGATCAGGTTATTATCAGTTGCAAGTTAAAGAGTCATATGTGTTGAAAACTACGTTCAAAACGAGGTACAGACATTATGAATTCCTTGTTATGCCTTTCGGATTAACTAATGCTACTGCAGTTTTCATGGACTTGATGAACTGGATATTCAGACTGTATTTAGATAGATTTTTTGTTCTATTCATTGACGACATTCTGATCTATTCGCGAGATGAATATGAACATACTGAGCACTTGAGAATTGTGTTACAAACTCTACATAATAAGCAATTGTTTGCAAAGTTCAGTAAATTTGAGTTTTGGCTCCGTGAGGTTGGATTTCTAGGGCATATTGTTTCAGCCTAAGGTATTAGAGTTGACCCGAGTAAGATTTCTGCTATTGTTGACTGGATAGCTCTGAAAAATGTGTCTGAAGTTTGTAGTATTCTAGGCTTAGTGGACTATTGCCGAAGATTCATGAAAGAATTTTTGATGATGGCGACACTGATGACATGACTGCTTCAGAAAGATGTGAAATTCGTATGGTCAGAAAAATGTCAGCAGAGTTTCGAACAGTTGAAAGTAATGCTAACTGTAGCACCAATTCTGGTTCAACCTGAATTGAGGAAAGAGTTTGTGATTTATAGCGACGCGTCATTAAACAGTCTGGGATATGTTCTGATGCAAAAAGGAAAAGTTATAGCTAATGCTTCTCGACAATTGAGATTGCATGAAAAGAAGTATCTGACGTACGACTTAGAGTTGGTTGCAATTGTGTTCGCATTGAAAATTTGGCGACACTACTTATACGGTGAAAAATGCCACATTTATACTGATCAGAAAAGCTTAAAATATCTGATGTCACAAAAAGATTTGAATCAGGGACAACAAAGATGGCTTGATTTATTAAAAGATTACGAATTTGTGATTGATTCACCGGGAAAAGCTAATGTTGTTGTTGATGCCCTGAGCAGAAAATGTTTGTTTGCATTATGAGTAATGAATACCCAGTTGATGATTTGTGGTGATGGGTCTATTTTAGCTGAATTAAAAGCTAAACTGTTATTTCTCCAACAAACCTATGAAGCTCAGAAAGATGACCATGAATTGCAAGTTAAACAAATTCAGTGTCAGACTATTCCTAATTCAGAGTTTCAGATTGGAGCCGATGATTGTTTAATGTTCTGGAATAGAATTTGCATACCGAGAAATTCAGAACTCATTTAGAAGATTTTGCACAAAGCGCACAATTGCTGCTTATCTGTTCATCTGTGGAGTACCAAAATGTACAACAATTTGAAACAGTTTTATTGGTCGAAAGGCATGAAATGAGCTATCTCAGAATTTGTTTCTAAATGTTTGATTTGTCAGCTAGTCAAAGCTGAACATCAAATACCATCAGGTTTATTGCAGCCTGTGATTATTCTAGAGTGGAAATAGGATAGAGTTGCAATGGATTTTGTGTCGGGATTGCCCCTAACTCCAAAAAAGAAAGATGCTATCTGGGTTGTTGTTGATCGACAAACAAAATCTACTCAGTTCATACAGGTACGTACAGATTACTCACTTGATAGACTAGCTGAATTATACATTTGTGAGATTTTTCGATTGCTCGAGGTGCCACTATCTATTATCTCTGATAGATATTCAATATTTACGTTGTGATTGTGGAAGAAACTACAAGAAGCTCTGGGAACACTATTGAATTTTAGTACTGCCTTTCATCCCCGAACTGAGAGAGTTATTCAGATTCTTAAAGACATGTTGAGATGTTGTATTGTAGAGTTTGATGGCAGTTGGGAAATATACTTACCGTTGATTGAGTTTACGTATAACAACAGTTTTCAGACGAGAATAAAGATGGCACCGTATGAAGCTTTATATGGTCGCAAATGTCGAAGTCTGCTATACTGTACTGAACTAAGTGAGAAAAAGATTCACGGGGTTGAATTGATCAGAGAAACTGAAGAAAAAGTGAAAACTATTCGCGACAGTTTAAAAGAAGCTTTAGATCGACAGAAATCATATGCGGATTTCAAACGTAAAAAAATTGAGTTTCAAGTCAGGGACCGAATGTTTCTAAAGGTGTCACCGTGGAAAAAGGATCTTCGATTCGGCTGTAAAGGGCCTGTAGCGTATCGACTAGCTTTACTGTCAGAACTTGAAAAGATTCATCATGTCTTTCATGTTTCTATGCTACCTCGATACAGATCCGATCCGTCACATGTAGTTTCTTCGGTAGCTGTTGAGATACAGATTGATTTGATGTACAGCAAAGAACCGATCAGGATTTTAGCTTGTGAAACCAAATAATTGAGAAAAAAACACATAGCCCTAGTAAAGGTTCTTTGGCATAAACACAAGATCGAGGAAGCTACTTGGGAACCTGAGGAAGCTATGAGAAAACAGTACCTTAACCTATTTACTGGTAATATTTTCAAGGATGAAAATCCCTATGAGGGAGTTGTAACAGCCCGTTTTTAGTCAAAGCAGAATAGTGGTTTCAAGAAAACAAATCCGAAGTCAAAATATTTATTTTATTATTATTTTAAGGTTTACAGCATGATAGCATGTATGTGTGAAAATTTTGTTAAGAAATTTTATCATTTAATTGGTCAATTTAAGAAAAAGGACTAAATCGAGTAAAGTGTAAAAGTGGAGTTCCATTAGCTAAAGGTACTAATAGCTATGGAATTTTTATTTAAAGAATCTTATGGTGTAAATGGACCATTATTAAGGTGAGTGGACCATTCTGGACAACCATTATGTAAATATAATAGTTTTATAATAAGGTTAGTTTTGGAATTTTATTATAAATGATGAATAAAATAAAACAAAACATAAAACTATTCTTATCATCATCATCTTGGCCGAATGAAGCATGAAGAAAATATAATTTAGGGTTGAAACATTCGGCTACTTAAAGTTTCAATTGTAAGTCCATTTTTGCTCGATTTTTAATGATTTCTATATTTTTTTGATCGTTGCTTCGAAATCTAACTAGCCTGTACCTTTGATTTCGAAACTATTAAAGATTTAACATGTTGCCATTGTTGAATGTTTGAGTAAATTGATAGTGATGATAGATTATGAAGGTTTACTGATAGAATTACTAGTTTTGTAAAGTGATTTTTGACAAAAATGTCAAAAAGGGATTAATTTGTGAAAATGTAAAATTATGTAGGTAAAAGTGTAAATAAATAAAAGTATGGGCTTCTAGGGACTCCATTAAAATTTTGCTAATCATGGGTTTGTGATTAATTGCATGAATTTACAATTTTATGTGATAGGGACTAAATTGTAAAAGATGTGAAATATTAGGGGCAAATGTGTAAAAATGTCTTAAAGTAAATTTTGTTCTAAATTGAATAGACCGAATACTGAATGTGCTAATTTTGAAATATATATAGATCAAGATAATCAAGGATTAATCTAGATGGGGGAAAAGGAAAGGTTGACAATTAGTCGATATTTGTTATCAGAAGGATATGAGGTAAGTTCGTATAATTAGAATCAAACTTTAAATACTTGTAGTTATTTGGAATGGATGTATGTAATTGACTAAATGATCTACTTGAAATTTGAATGCCTACTTGATATAGTTTGATGATTACTGAGCCCCGTTAGAACCGTAGGAATTCATAGGATACAAGTGACATGTCACTAGGGTTACCGTTTAGGTTGAGATCTTGCATGTGTTGCGGACTCATCACAACTCAGATAAGCTTACCGATATATCAGCTCGTAAGAGCTTACTATTCTTAGCACGTCAAAGCTTACTCTTACTAGCCCGATAGAGCTTACTTTTCATCAACTTAGAAGGAGTTCACCGATCATAGTTTGAAAGAGTGAATACGATGATGAATTGACGGATTACCAATTAATACACTTAGTGTGTATCACCCGTGTATCTATCGATATTCTATTAGGTTCAACGAGCATAATTCTGCTCATGGTTATACAGATGAATTATTGGTTATATAAATGCATTTTTAATTATATGAATAAGGATGAATTGTTACATATGTTATACATGTTGTATGAATTTGGTATGATATAATACATTGATGTATGAAATTGAGACAAAGGTTGATTATATGCACGTATGAGACTAACATATTGATGAATGCTTGTGTATAGGTATTTGGCATGTGAATTTGATATACTTTGTTTAATTGTTTGATTATGTCTAAATGGTAAGTTCAATTTTGAATTATGTGGGCTTACTAAGCTATAAAGCTTACTCTGTTTCATTTTCCGTGTTTTATAGAGGTTCGATAGCTCGCTCGATTCCGATAAAGTTAGAGTTACACATCACACTATCCAATTGCTGATTGGTTGATCGGTCGCAATCAGAGTTTTAAAATTTATAATTAGAATGATCAACCTAGAAACTAACTCTGACAACGATTTTAAGGCAAGCGCACCTATCGAACAGTAGTATAGTTTAGGCAAGACCGGAATATCGAATCCCAAAGGAACCAAAAGTACTAATACTAACTCTCTTTCTATTATTTAGCCTAAGAATTAAGTGAAGATTTATCTAATCTAAATTTAACTATCAACTAAACTAAAGACGCAAAGATAAAAAGAATGAATTTGGGGAAAATAACTTGGAAGAAAAACCAATTGACTAAGACGATACCCTTAGGAAGAATCCACCTAGACTTCACTTGTTATCTAACTCTGGACCAAACAATTTATTCAGTTGACTTGATCCGTAGGACTCCCTAATGTACATTAGACCCTCTCTCGAACCGAATAACGACTAACCCTAGGTTGATTAATTAAAATCTCTTTCTAATTAAAATCCCTAGAATCGCATTAACTCGATCTATGGATTCCCATATTAGGTTTGACCCTAATCCGGCAAAGTTTTGTCACCCTATCTCTAGGCACGCAAACAACTCTGCTGTAATTATGCTAGATCTATGAATAAGCAGGGACTTTTGCTCCACCACCTAAACACATCATACTTGAATCAATATCCCGGAAATATCAACACAATAATTAAGCACACATAATTAAGAACAAGTCAAGTATTTATCATGTAGTTTAGCAAATGATAACAAGATTCGTCTTAGGTTTCATCCCCTTCAGGTATCTGAAGGGTTTAGTTCATAACAAATAAAGAAAACATCTCAAAACAAAAGATAAAACAAAACATAAGAAATCCCTAAAACTCCCTGAAGGAATTGAAGAAGAGATCCGCTGTCTTGAGTAGAATTTTGGCTTCTTGAGATGGATCAACTGGCTATCTTCGAGTGATTCTCCACAAATCTGGCCTTTTAGGCTTCGCTTCTTGGCCTAGATAACTGCCTTCTTTCTGGTAACACTTATGGGGTTTATATAGGCTCTCGAAATAGGTTTCTTCGCCCCTAAGTATCCAAATCCGAATGAAGTTTCTCTTTGCCACGATAGGGAAGTGGCCATGGCACACGCCCGTGTGGATCGTGGCCAAGCCGTGCTTGGACTTCTTTAATGAGCATGACCGTGTGAATCGAGATCAGGCCGTGTTCTAGTAGATTGACGTGGCACGACTGTGTGGGCTTAAGTCCAGGCCATGTCGATTTCCTCTTTGGCCCAATTTGGTCTGTTTTAGGCCCGTTTCTCGTTCTTTTCATCCTCGGGTGCTTTCTTGAGTATAAGACATGAAAGGAAAGGATTAAGAGCATCTTTTTACATAAATCAAGGGATAAATCATCCAAAAGCATACTAAATGTGGGATTAAAATATGTTACTTTTACGGTTTATCAAATATCCCCACACTTAAGCTTTTGCTTGTCTTCAAGCAAAATTCTCAACTTACAATTAAAACGAACTTTCCATAATTCATAATTCCTACTGACTATGTCTCATCATAATTCATAGGTAATTTATACATGGATAATTTAATTCAAAGAGTCCTAAAGATTCAAACAATATAAGTCATATATTTGTAACACGAAAACGTAGGTGTCTCCTCTTATTTCAATAATTACCTTTAATTCAAAATCGACAAGGATTGACATCCTCACAAAAGATTCACTCAAATCACTCAAAGTATTTGAGGTTCAAAATTAAGCACCCAATAAGTCGAACATGAAAAGTTAATCCCATAGGCTTGCCTGAAAATCAAATATCCACCACTATAAAATGAGATGACAATCAGATCAAAAGTTCTTTAACAGGGTTGTAACGGGGCTAGGGTTAAAGGTATGGATAAAGGCTGAATTAGAGGGTTAGAATCGAGATTGAATTGACAAGTTGCCTATCTAGAAAAATAAACTAATCCTAAGTAATTACATCAATTGAAATTTAATAATACGAGCCTTTTCTTCAAGATTTGAACTTTATAAATATAAGCTCAGCCCATCATAGAAGTAATAATGAAATATACTTCGATTTTTTTTAAGAACAAGTCAACTAATAAAGGATAAATTCAACTATTGAAATTATGTAACTAATCAAATCAAATCTCGATATAAGGGTAGACAAAAGGAATGGTGATAACAAAAACAAAGGGTTTTGGGTTAATATTAGCTGGTGAGTTAATAAAAAAAAGGTTGTTAGGATCAACGGGGTTCACTAGGGGATAATTATGAAGGTAGGCTTTTTAGTGGATAAAGTGGGTTAAAACCTAGGTGCCTTTATCATCTATGTATATCAAATCATAACTGTGGTCTCAACATGTATAATATGTATATCAAATCATAACTGTGGTCTCAATATGTATAATCAAGGCAAGTTCTAGAATAACAGTTCAATGTTGACACACTCATAATCAATAAAGTGAGCAAGAAAAAGAATATATACTTTATAAGGCTCAAAGTCTCACAAAAATTATGGGTGTTTTGATATCAACCTTGTAAATTTCAAACTTCAAGATAATATTCAGATTCAGGTAGACAACCTAAAAACTTTAATTTTTGAAAAATAGACTTATCATGCTTGATTCTCTAGTATTCTCCAAATTTAATCATTAATGCACAATTAACTATGACTTAGTCTAAAACATGTCAATAAAAATCATAAATCATCAGAAATTTCATCCTAATTAGTAATATGAGGAAATTACTTAAAAACAAGACTAAATTTAGGGATTTGAAAATAATGAAAAAAAGTTAGGCACTTTTATTATCAAGGATTGAGAATAATGTAGAAAGTTAGGCATTTTTTTGAAATAACTATTCACCCCCCACACTTAAGATGTACATTGCCCTCAATGTACAAAGAGAGATAATAACATTTAAGGGATAAATCAAAAGAGAAGGGAGAAGTGAAACTTCCTGAATTTTGGATGGATTCCTTGAGTTGGAGATGAAAGATAAGTTGGGTAGCTAGATGAAGAAATTGGGTAGATGAAGAAATTGGGTAGCTCACAGAAAATTAGCCAGGAATTATTAAGACACCTTTAAAATGAACTAAATATATAATTAAAGATAAGAAAGATAAAGAAAATGAAAATGAAAATGTAAACAAAATGAAAATTAAAGATGAACGGATCGAAGAGTCCTTATTGTTGGATGGTTCGCAAGGTGGGTGTGACCTCTAAGGCTGGGAGGTGCTGGCGGTGATGGAAGTGGCGTGATTCCCTAGCAGCCTTTTGAAATTGACACTAAGAAGATGAAATAAGTTAAACTAAATTAAGCTGGAAAGTAACAAGGATAAGGAAATTGAAGCACAAGAGAAAAGAAAAATAAAAATTAAATGGCCTCAAATGTTCTTGGCTTGTCGGATGATTGAAACGGCCAGCATGAACTTATGTAGATCGGTCCCCCTTGAGGAGAATGTGCTTCAATTCCGCCGTTTCTTCGACATGCTTTTGGTGTAGCTCAAGAGTATAAGACTTGTTATGGAGAGGGGAGAAATTTGTGAAAAAGGAAGAAGAAAAGAAGTGGGAAGTAGATGAGAAGAATGGGGAGGGGGGTTGGGTTTAAATGGAGTTTCAATTCTGGTACATTCACATGCCCGTGGACCGAGGGCGTGTCGATTCACACGGCCGCTTCACACGGATGTGTGTCTAGGCGTGTTGGCTCACCCACGCCCGTTTTGCAGATTGCCATGGCCATTTTTGAGAAGTCAGTGTCAACCACGGCCGCATCGCATGGCTCAGTGTCGACCACGGTCGCTTCACACAGTCGTGGGCTTTTGTCGGTGCCCGTGTTGGAGTGGTTGGGTTCGTGAACTTCAAAAATTGGTTGAGTCTGATTTGTGCTGCCTCTGCCATGTTGGTACGAAGATTCTTGAGGTACACACGGCCTCGGCCACAGCCTTGTGTAAGGCCGTGTGACCTGGGAATCTGCGTTTTTTGGTTAGTTTACAACTAAATGTTCAGAAAGAAGAAAAGAAAAGAAAAGAAAAAAATGAAAAAAATTGTGAAAGTA
The DNA here is from genome assembly GCA_025503065.1 of Gossypium bickii. Taxonomy (NCBI): domain Eukaryota; kingdom Viridiplantae; phylum Streptophyta; class Magnoliopsida; order Malvales; family Malvaceae; genus Gossypium; species Gossypium bickii. The sequence continues at coordinate 58,874,253 of CP106720.1, read as the reverse complement.
AATTGGGTTAGTGCTCGGGTTGCCTCCCGAGAAGCGCTCGTTTATAGTCTTAACCTAGACTTTCCTTGTATTTGCAAAAATCAAGGTGGTTTAAAAGTTTGAATATCTTCCCTCATGCTTTCAGTTCTATTGTGAAGTTTGAGTCGAGAGGTGTTTACCTTAAGAGTGCCGAATGTTGAATTGCTTACCTCGATTGTTCCGTAAGGGAAGATATTGCGTACCTCAAGAGGGATTTCTTTGTTTGTGTTCAAGTCTGCTGTGGTGATGCGAGGATCTGCTTTATCTAACAGTACCTGGTCTCCTATTTTGAAGTGGTTAGATGTCCATATGAGCTCTTCTAGGGGCTCATTCGACTTTACTTCGTGTGGTTCCAGTTCTTCTGTGAATTGTGTTTTCCACTCTTTTGGTTTTTCGACCCTAAGGCCTCGTGCCATATGTAAGTCATCTTTATTGGCATGGGGTTAATGATTCGGCTCAGGTTTGTAACTTTGTAGTGTTTCCTGTGGTGAAGATTGAACAACTTGCTTGTCATCTAATTTTACTTTTCACCTTCATCAATTGTTATCCTGGCCGAGTCAAGAACTTGTAGACTAATCGATTCGTTTCCTACACGAAAGATGAGTTCTGCTGTACTAACATCAATTTTAGTCCTAGCAGTTGCTAAAAGGGGTCTTCCTAAACTTAAGGGAATTGAATTATCCTCATCCATGTCTAAGACAATAAAATCTACTGGAAAAACAAATTTATCAATTTTTACAAGAACATCTTCGATAATACCCCTAGGAATTCTAACAGTTTTATCAGCTAATTGAATAATCATTCTAGTTTGTTTGGGTTTCCCTAGACCTAGTTGCTTAAACATTTTAAAAGGCATGACATTTATACTTGCCCCTAAATTAGCTAATGCATTATCAAAAGTTAGTCTACCAATTAAACATGGAATTGTAAAACTCCCTGGATCTTTTAACTCTCACAGTAGCCTATTCTGTAGCATTACTGAGCACACTGCATTTAACTCCACATATGAATCCTCGTCTAACTTACGCTTGTTTGTCAAGAGTTGTTTTAAAAACTTCCTCGAATCTGGAATCTGTGAAAGAGCTTTAAGAAGAGGTAAGTTAATATGTAATTTCTTTAAAAGTTTAAGAAACTTACTAAACTGTTCCTCTGTATCGTTAATTTTCATCGCTTCGGGATAAGGAATGCAAGGTTGGTACTTCTTGAGTACTGGTTTTGGCTTTTCTTGTGTTACCTCAGTTTTACCTTCCTTTCCCTCATTTTCTTGTATTGGATTGGGCTATGATGGCTTGGATTTGCTCCTTTGGGTTAATCTCCATGTTGCTTGGTAGACGCCCTTTGTGGTCGTTTGGAAATCTCTGATCGAATTTCAGAGACTATTTTAGTAAGTTGTCCGACTGACTTAGTAAGTTCCCCCACTTGGCTCTCGATCCCTTTGATTGATGCTTGTTGATTAACGAGCGTTGTCTCGATTTTTTGGAGACGGGTTTTTGTGGCTGCAATGAATTTTGTCAGCATCTCTTCGAGGTTTGATTTCTTCTCCTGTGGATAGGGCTGATTTTGGAAATTTTGAGGAGGTTGTTGTCTTTGATTTCCTTGACTTCCCTATGAAAAATTTGGGTGGTTCCTCCAACCTAGATTATAATTATTACTATATGGGTTATTATTAGATCTGAAATTATTACCTATATAGTTCATCTGTTCGCTTTCTGGGTTCGGTTGGTAGGGTGGGTACACAGGATTCGCCACAGTTCCACTTGCGTCGCACTACATGACTGGATGTACCTGCGAAGAACACAAACTATCAAGCTTTTTATTCATCATTTCTACCTGTGTTGATAGCATGGTTATTGTGTCGAGGTTGTAAACTCTGGCTGATTTTGTAGGTTTTGTCCTTGTAACTTGCCAATGATAGTTATTCAGTGACATCTCTTCGATAAACTCGTAGGTCGCTTTGGAGTTTTATTGTTGTTGAGTTCCACGTGTGGTGAGTCAATTAGTTGCCTCGTTGAGGGGTTTACACCGTTATAGAAAGTTTGGACATGGAGCCACAAAGGTAAACCATGGTGCGAACACCTTCTCAAGAGATTCTTATATCTCTCCCATGCGTCGCATAATGTCTCTAAATCCATCTGCACAAAAGAAGAGATATCATTCCGTAATTTGGCCATTTTGGCCGGTGGGAATTACTTTAATAAAAATTTTTCGGTCATTTGATCCCATGTAGTGATTGACCCTCGTGGTAACGAGTTTAACCACTGTTTAGCTTTATTCCTGAATGAAAAGGGAAATAACCGAAGACGTATGGCATCATTAGAAACGCCATTTATTTTGAAAGTATAGCAGAACTCTAAAAAATTAGCTATATGAGTATTTGGGTCTTCATCCTGCATACCATCAAATTGAACAAATTGTTGAATCATTTGTATAGTGTGAGGCTTTAATTCAAAATTATTAGCAGCCATAGCAGGCCTAACAATACTCGATTATGCTCCTGTTAAATGAGGTTTAGCATAATCCTACATAGTACGTGGAGATTATTTTCTACCATATCTTGTGGATTATTCTCTTCCATCCCTTTAGTAAGATTGGATTCGCTTTCTCGTTCTTCTTCTGTGTAATTTAGGGCTCGCCTAATTTCTCTGTGATTCCTTCGAACGGTAGTTTCAATATCACTGTCGTATACTAATGGTCCTCTCGAGTTCCTTCTAGTCATAAACTAGAGGTACCTGTTAAGAAAAGAAAGAAAGAAAATTTAGCAAAATTAGAAATTGAACTAAAATTAAAAATAAATTGCGAAAAATAAGAAATAATGGCTAAAGTAATAAAAATAGAGCTTTTTTAATATTTCAGTTCCCCGGCAATAGCGCCAAAAACTTGATCAATCGAAATTATAGTTTTAAAATCTATAATGAGAATGATCGAACCTAGAAACTAACTCTGACAACGATTTTAAGGCAAACACACCTATCGAACAGTAGTAGGCAAGATCGGAATATCGAATCCCAAAGGAACCAAAAATACTAATACTAACTCTCTTTCTATTATTTAGCCTAAGAATTAAGTGAAGGTTTATCTAATCTAAATTTAACTATCAACTAAAGACGCAAAGACAAAAAGAATGAATTTGGGAAAAATAACTTGGAAGAAAAACCAATTGACTAAGATGATACCCTTAGGAAGAATCCACCTAGACTTCACTTGTTATCTAACTCTGAACCAGATGATTTATTCACTTGACTTGATCCGTAGGACTCCCAAATGTACATTAGACCCTCTCTTGAACCGAATAACGACTAACCTTAGGTTGATTAATTGAAATCTCTTTCTAATTAAAACCCCTAGAATCGCATTAACTCGATCAATGGATTCCCATATTAGGTTTCACCCTAATTCGGCAAAGTTTTGTCACCCTATCTCTAGGCACGCGAACAACTCTACTGTAATTATGCTAGATCTATGAATAGGGAGGGACTTTTGCTCCACCACCTAAACACATCATACTTGAATCAATATCTCAGAAATATCAACACAATAATTAAGTACACGTAATTAAGAACAAGTAAAATATTTATCATATAGTTCAGCAAACGGTAATAAGATTCGTCTTAGGTTTCATCCCCTTCAGGTATCTGAAGGGTTTAGTTCATAACAAATAAAGAAAACATCTCAGAACAAAAGATAAAACAAAACATAAGAAATCCCTAAAACTCCCTGAAGGAATTGAAGGAGCGATCCGCCGTCTTGAGTAGAATTCCGGCTTCTTGAGATGGATCAACTGGCTATCTTCGAGTGATTCTCCACAAATTTGGCCTGTTCGGCTTGGGCCCTTGGCCTAGCTAAACGCTTTCTTTCTTGTAACACTTAGAGGGTTTATATAGGCTCTCAAAATAGGTTTCTTCGCCCCTAAGTATCCAAATCCAAATGAAATTTCTCTTTTCTCCACGACAGGGACACGGCCATGGCACACGCCTGTGTGGGTCGTGGCCAGGCCGTGCTTGGACTTCTGTAATGAGGCACGGCCGTGTGAATCAAGATCAGGTCATGTTCTAGTAGATTGACGTGGCACGACCGTGTGGGCTTAAGTCCATGCCGTATCGATTTCCTTGTTGGCCCAATTTGGTCCATTTTAGGCCCGTTTCTCCTTCTTTTCATCCTCAGGTGCTTTCCTGAGTATAAGACATGAAAAGAAAGGATTAAGAGCACCTTTTTACATAAATCAAGGGATAAATCATCCAAAAGCATACTAAATGTGGAATTAAAATATGTTACTTTTACGGTTTATCATTGGTACTTTTGAACTCATAGATATATGTAAATATGGCATGTATAGGCCAGTTATAAGGAAGATAGTTATGGATACTTAAGCTAGTGATTTTGGTACATATTATGTTATATGATAAAGCCATTTGATTTAACTTAACTTGGTTTAATGCTTTGGTTGCATATAAGTTTTCAAATATGTGTATTAAATGTTATGGATTGGCTACCTATTGAGTTACAAAATTATGCAAATTATGCTTGTACAGGTATATGAAAATCATGCTTGTACAGGTATATGAAAATACGGTTGCAAAATGAAAATATAGGTATATGAAAACACGGGTAGAGACATGGGCGTGTGTCTCAGCCATCTGTGACACACAGTTATGTTACACGTTCGTGTGCCCCCTGGTGTTGAAATTAAAATGAAGTCAATATGCTCCACACGGTCTCACACACGGACGTTTGACTTGGCCGTGTTGCATAAGTTACTATACCCTACAAGTTTGACACGACCTAGCGCATGGCCTGGCACATGGGCTAAACACACGGGTGTGTGATTGGCCGTGTGACCCAAGTTAGTATGTACCCCCTGTTTTCACATGACCTATGACACGGGCGTGTCTGGTGGTCGTATGAGACACACGGCCTAGCCACACAGGTGTGTGTCCTTTATTTAAAGTAAAATATTCTAAGTGTTGAAAAATTTCTTGAGTTACTAGTTTAGTGCCAAACCATTTCTAATATATGTTTAAGGCCTCGTAGGCTCGTTTAAGGGACATTGTCATTGGTTGTGATTTAATTGTATTGAAAGTCTGGTAATGTTCTGTGACCCTATTCTGACGATGAATACGGGTGAGGGGTTTTACAAAATGATTCATATATTACATTAATATTCTTTTTATAATGTTTTCATGTGGTTTTTGCATTTAAAGAAAAATATAAAAAAAATTAGCTCAATGGTTTCCAAGGTTTATAATATTTCTAAGCGATATTATGTGGTCTAATCGTAATACGAAAAGACAACTTATATTAGTAGATGAACCTAAGCATGCCTTTTGTTTATGTAACAACCCGTTTTTAGTCATATCAGAATAGTGGTTTCGGGACCACAAATTCGAGGTCAAAATATTTATTTTATTATTATTATAATTTTTACAGCATGATTGAGTGATTGTGTGAAAATTTCGTTAAGAAGTTTTATTAATTGAATGGTTAATTTGATAAAAAGGACTAAACCGCATAAAGTGTAAAAGTGGAGATCCATTAGCTAAAGGTATCAAATAGCTATGGAATCTTAATTTAGAGGCCCGTATGTGGTAATTAGACCATTATTTGTGTGAGTAGACTTCTGTGGACATTATATATGTTGTTTTAATGGTTTATTAACAAGGTTAAAATGGTAAATTAGAAAAAGTCAACTTAAATAATTAAGAAACAAAGTATCATCTTTGTTTCTTCTTGTTTCAACCAAAACTAGGGCTAAGGGAAGCCATTTTTGGTGTTCAAGCATTCGGTCATTCCATTACCTAATAGTAAGTCTGTTTTTGCTTGGTTTTTAATGATTTCTATGCTTTTGTGATCGTTGCAACTAGTACTAGCTAGCCTAGGGACTATTTTGCAAAATAGTTAAAGATTTTGAATGATGCCATTGATGAATACATGTGTATTTTGAAGTTTCTTGATAGATTATGAATGCTTGCTGATGGATACATAAGTTTTGTTAGGTGATTTTGTGTAAAAATGCAAAATAGGGATTAAATTGAGAAATGTGTAAATTATGGGGTAGAAATGTGAAATAAATGAAAAATATGGGCTGCTAAGGGTATAATGGTAATTCGGCTAGCATGGGTTAGTCTTGAATTTCATGAATTTGTGATTTTGTGCAATAATGACTAAAATGCAAAAATGTGAAAGTTTAGGTGCTAACGTGTAAAATAGCTCAAATGTATATTTTGGATTGAATTGAATAATTAGAAGAATAAATAAGCTGATTTTGATTGCTTATAGATCAAGAAAAGAGGAATTCAGACTTAGATCAGGGAAAAAGCAAAGTAATTGAATAGTTAGTCCATTTCATTATTTTCGTACACAAGGTAAGTTTGTATAATTAAACTTAAATGTGTATTTCTTTAACTGAAGGATGGTAATGTGATTGTATTTATCTTATTGGTTAAATTTGGAAGATTTTGAATTAAATGTATGATTCAATTAAGAAGAATTGCTAAATAAGACCATAGTTGGGCTATGGCGAATCAAAAAATAAGACCATAACCGGGTTATGGCATGTGAATGTAAGACCAAGGCAGGGCCATGGCAATGTATGTGTAAGACCATAGTTGGACTATGGCATTGGAAAATCGATGTACTCGTACCGTAAGCATTTATAAAGTCAGATGATTTTGATAAGTGAATTGGTGAGAAATAGATACGTATCGGTACATGTATGTATGGAAAACTATTCGAATAACGAGTTAATGTAAGTTGAGGACTTTATGTTAACTTAGTGATAGACGCATTAATACAATTTATGTTATCTATTTAGAAATGTTAATGAATGATGAGATTATTTCATTTTACATATGAACCTACTAAGCTTTATTGCTTACTTTGTTTATTTTTCTATGTTTTATAGTATTTCGAAGATAGCTCGGATCCTGGAATCCTTAGAGACTTCATCGCACTATCGGACATCTATTTTGGTACTTTTTGAAGTTGTGTAAATATGGTATACGGCATGTATAGGCTTGAGTCAGTTTGGTATGCTTGATGAACATGTATTTTGGCCATTTTAGTTGGCTTGTGATGATGAATTTGATGATGTTTATAAATGTGCAAATGATTTTATTCTGAGTTCAGTAATTGACCTATATTGAGTGATTTAGGTTGAATTTATAATGTTTAATGATATTAGGTAATTTTATTACTAAAAGGGTTTATAATTTAAGAAGTTATGTGCTTGTGAATTGGTGAGTGATAATGCATGTTTGGAATGGTTTAGTAAATTGAATTGTATACGTGAATTAGGTATATAGGTAGATGGCAAATTGTGACATATTTGTGACTTGTATGGCTGGTAATGAAATGGTATGAATTGAATATTGGTTGATAATATTTGGCTGTTTATTTGTGTCTTGAAATGGTACCATTTGAGTTATGTAGGTACATGCAAATTTGGGTGGCAAATTGGCTTAGTAAATAGACTATTTTTGTCCATACGGGCTGAGACACAGGCGTGTGTCTTAGCCGTGTGTGACAATCTGTTATGTTACATAGCCATGTGTCCCCTGGTGTTGAAATTTAAGTGAATTCAGAATGCTCCACACGGTCTCACACACGGACGTGTGCTCTATCATGTGGTCCAAGTCAGTATGCCCCCTAATTGGGACATGGCCTAGCACACCGGTGTGTGACTTGGCCATGTTGCATAAGCCAGTATAACCTACAAGTTTGACACGGCCTAGCACACGGCCTGGCACACGAGCTAGACACATGGGCGTGTGGTTGGCCGTGTGACCTAATTTAGTAAGCTCACTTGTTTGGACATAGGGTAGGACACTGGCTGGGACACAGCCATATGTTCCCATTTCGAATGTCCACACGGCCTGTGACACGGGCGTGTCCCCTGTTTTGAGGAAAACTTTCAAAGTTTCATAAAAATTACTTGAGTTATTGGTTTAGTCCCGAACCACTCCCAAAGCATGTTTAGGGCCTCGTAGGCTCATAATAGGGACCATGTGATTCAAATTGATTTATGATTTCTTGTAATGTGAAAATTTATGCAGAGTTGAATGTTTAATTGTTTTATAAGTCCGGTAATACTGTGTAACCCTATTCCAGCGATAAATAAGGGTGAGGGGTGTTACATCTATTGGTATGAGAGCTACGGTTTAGTCGATTCTAGGACTAACGTAGCGTATGTGAAAGTCTAGTATACATGCCATATTTAAACTGCGATAGTGTGATGACTACTGACATTTTAAAATGTGTTTTTATATAGCAAATGGATCCCAATCGAGTTATAGCTGATGAGGTTGAAAGTAATGCACCCGCTCCCGCTCAAGGGATAGCGCTGTCTAATTCTAGACCTGTAACGGGCAGCCAAGGAGGAGAGGCTAAAAAAGCCTTTTTCCCAATGATGAATGAGTGGTTCACTCAATATATTCAAACGAACCCGGCTACACAACAACCTCCACCTTCACCAATTCCTCAACCAATTCCCATAGTTCCTCAAGTTATTGATCCTATATGATTGAACAAGCGAGGAGTTAATAATATTAGTAAGCATGGGGTTGAAGAGTTTAAGGCTACAGTTGACGATGATCCTGAGAGGGCTAAATTCTGGCTTGAAAATACAATCAGAGTATTTTATGAGTTGTAATGTACACTGGAAGAGTGCATTAAATGTGTTGTATCCTTGTTGAGAGACACTGCGTAACAATGGTGGAATACTTTGACATCAGTGGTACCGAAAGAACAAGTTACGTGGGATTTCTTTCAATCTAAGTTCAGAAAGAAATATATCAGCAAGAGGTTCATTGATCAGAAGCGCAAAGAGTTTCTAGAATTAAAACAAGGTCGTATGTCAGTAATAGAATATGAACGAGAATTCGTAAGGCTCAGTAAATATGCCAGAGAATGTGTTTGAACGGAAGCTATTATGTGCAAAAGATTTGAAGACAGATTGAACGAAGATAACATATTGTTAGTCAGAATTCTAGAGTTGAAAGAGTTCATGGTACTCGTCGATCATGCTTGCAAAGCTGAAGAACTGGGCAAAGAAAAGAGAAAGGATGATTCTGAAGCTAGAGATCCAAGAAAGAGATTGATGAATAAATCCTATCACTCTTCATCCAAGAAATCATGAAAAGTTTATAGCCGATCAAATGCATCGAGGGATTACTCTAATAGAGATCGTGGGAAGTAATTTACGAGTTTGAAAACTCCAGCTATGTCAATGGCACGTGTAGGTAATATTAGACCAAATAAACCTGAATGTGAATGATGTGAAAAACGACAATTTGGAGAGTGTAGAATAAATGACAAAGCCTGTTTTAGATGTGGCTAGCACGAACATTTCATTCGAGATAGTCCTGAGTTAGATGAGAAAGATAAATCTCAGAATGCAAGACCAATCAACATGACTGCGAGAGGAAGACCATTCCGTCATGTTGAAAATGTGAATGGTAGTAGAGGCGTAACACGAGATATTGCTGTAAGGTCTGAAGCTAGAGCACCTGCCAGAACCTATGCTATTCACGCTCACAAAGAAGCGTCATCTCCAGATGTTATTACCGGTACATTCTCTCTTTATGACATTGATGTAGTTGCATTGATAGAACCCGGATCAACTCATTCATATATATGTGTGAATTTAGTGTCTAGTAAGAATTTACTTGTTAATTCTACTAAGTTTGTTATAAAAGTGTTGAACCCCTTAGGTAAATATGTCCTGATTGAGAATGTTTGCAAAAACTATACGTTAATGACTCGAGGTTACTATTTTATGGCTGATTTGATGTTGTTGCCGTTTGATGAGTTTGATGTAATTCTGGGTATGGACTGGTTGACATTGCATGATGCAGTAGAAATTTATAGATGGAAGACAATTGAGTTGAAATGTCAGAATAATGAGACTCTCCGAATCGAATCAAATGATTTAGGTGGTTTACTTGTGCTAGTTCCAGTGATGTTAGCTCAGAAATATGTGAAAAAGGGATGTGACGCATATCTTGCATATGTACTTGATACAAAAGTGTCAGAATCAACGATTGAATCAGTACCAATTGTTTGCGAGTATCCAAATGTGTTTCTAGAAGAGCTACAGGGTTTGCCACTGATCAGGGAGGTTGAGTTTGCTATTGATTTAGTATCGGGAACTTCACCGATGTCAAAAACTCTGTACAAAATGGCTCCGATAGAGTTAAAAGACTTGAAAGCTCAGTTGCAAGAATTAACTAATAGAGGATTCGCACGACCGAGTTTCTTGTCCTGGGGTGCACCAGTGTTGTTTGTAAAGAAAAAGGATGGTTATATGAGAAAGTGTATAGACTACCGACAACTCAACAAAGTGACAATCAAGAATAAGTATCCATTGTCGAGAATAGACGATTTGTTTGATCAGTTGAAAGGTGCAATATTTTTTTCAAAGATTGATTTCAGATCTGGTTATTATCAATTGCGAGTTAAAGGCTCAGATGTGCTGAAAACTGCATTCAGAACAAGGTACGGACACTATGAATTCCTTGTTATGCCTTTTGGACTAACTAATGCTCCTGCCATTTTTATGGATTTCATGAATCAAATTTTTAGACCGTATATAGATAGATTCATTGTTGTGTTCATTGACGACATTCTGATCTATTCACGAGATGAGTCTAAGCATGTTGAGCACTTGTGTAACATCCTTAAATCGGGGTCTCTGCATTTTGCATGTGTTGCATGTGGTGATATGTCTGCTGTGTTAGTTTAACATGCTTTGGGGTTAAGCATGACCTCGGGTTATCCTGGGTCATGGCCAAAATTATGTTTTAAGTACTTGAGAGGAGGGAGCTAGAAGAATTAGGGGTGAAAAGAATTTATTGGGTGATGTAGACATAAGTATTACCTTGGTAAAGTGGCAAGGGAGGCGCTACTCAGGTACAAGGGAGGTGACGCCACAGGGAGCTAGGAAAGCCTTGGTTCGAGCTACAGAAATCCCCTTTGTGCCTTTATTTTTGACGCCACAAGCAAGGAGAGGTGTGCTCAGGTGGGACTCTCATGGATAGATGAGGATTGGGTCAACAAATTTGAACTGATGGAAGGGAGAAAATTTGGGAGTTTGAATTATTTCAAACTCATTTGAAGCAGTTGGTTGAATTTTGAACTTTGGGGAGGAGAAGTAATCGATTTAGAAGCTTGGGGTGTGCCAAATTTCCTTAGCCATAGGAGAGTGCATTTTCAGCTAGCTTAGGGAGCTCTCTTCATTTTTGTTTTCTGCCAAAACCGATCCCCATTGGCATTTTCTTTTCTCATTCGGCAGGCTTGGTACTTGGCCGAACCATCTTGCCTTTTCTTAGTAGTAAGCCGAAACTCCAATAGCTATATTCTTCTTCTCTTTTCGGTTCACTTTTTGCTAGCCTTCTCTTTGCTGAAATCACCTTGTGCACTTCTTCTTCTTTTTCTATTTTGTTCAAAGCCGAAACCAACAACCCCTCCTTCATTCGACATCTTTTCTTCTCTCTTTCAAATCCTCTTGTGCCGAAATTTCTTCCACTCTCCCTTTTGCTGAATCTCTTCTTTTCCAATCTATTTTTCTTCTTCATCTTCCCACTTCTTGGAAAGCCGAATATCTTGCTCACAAATCCCTCTCTTTTTGTGTTATCTCTTCATAATCTCAAGTGCCGAAACTCATCTCTTCTTTGGCTCTCATAGCTGAACCTCAAACTTGGGTGTGGTAAGTTTTGTTACTTCATTTCTTGTCCCCCTTTATTTCTTTTGGTGTATGGTCGAATCTCCTAAATAGCCTCACCCTCTCTTTTGGTTGCCGATTCTTTTATCTTTGGATGCTAGGGCCGAATCTTTGTAAAAGCCGGAAGGATCTTTTGCGTTAAGGAAGGGGTGACGCCAACGTGTAGGTTCTCGAGTTTCTTTTGGATTGTGGCTTGGATCTAGATCTTCTAGACCTTTGGAATTTAGTCGTCGAACTAGGTAAGTGCTTTAACATTTTGGGATCAATTTCTTAATTGTTCAAAAGCCGAAGGCTAACCATTTGTGTGTGCTAGTGTTGGGCCGATTGCAAGGGAGATCCATTACGTAGCTTCGGGATTTGGTTGGAAACCAAATCGGCACTTAGGTAAGGTATTAGCTCCATGCGACATATCCTTCGGGATTTCATGTTGAGCCGAATGGGCTTTTGGTCACTAACAAGGTGTTGGCCGATTTTAGGAAAGGGAAGGCAAACATTTCGGGATCTCGTTAATTTCGCATAGTTTCGGGATTTTCGCTTAGATCTACAAATAGTCAGGTGTGTAACGCTTACACACTTTATTAGTATAATATGCCTATTTTGTTACTTAGCTATGCCTTGTGAGCATGAGTGTGGACTCCGGGTAAGTCCCCTAATTATGGATTCTCGATACTTTCTATCATGTCACAATTAAATGTTATGCCATATGTTATTTTGCATCATCATATGTTATTATGCCACGGTTTATATGGACATGATGGTGGGATTGATGAGAGGAGGGGGATGATTTATTTGGACTGTCACCAGTGGTTTTGACCACACAACGGGTTGGCCCCGTCTTTGATATATTATTTGTGACTAAGCCCCAGTGGTTTTGACCACATTGATGATATTTGTGACTACGGTCACCAGTGGTTTTGACCACATATGGATATTATGACTCGTCCCAGTGGTTTGGTACCACAGTGGGTTGGCCCCACATGATTGATATGGGATTGTCATCAGTGGTTTTGACCACACGATGGGTTGGCCCCATCACTTGATTTGTGACTACGGTCACCAGTGGTTTTGACCACACTGATATATGATATTGTGACTTCGGTCACCAGTGGTTTTGACCACCAGTGGTTTTCACCACGCGGGGTAGTTGAAGGAGATCGGATGGTTAGGTTATGAGTTGCATGATTTGCATGTTTACTGATGATTTGTGTAAGTGCTTGAACTCTCAGGTTGGGGATTTATACACTGAGTCTCGGTGACTCACCCCTTCCCTTTTATTTTGCAGATGAGGCATAGATCGCGGACATGGAGCCGGGCAGGACTCGAGGTGGCCATGCATCTATATTTCAGGTTTCAACTTTAAACTACATTTACGGTTTCATTAATTTTCCTTCAATTTGGTTTTGGGTTTTAAAGTAAGGCCGTTAAGTATTATTTTGGGTTTTAATTACCTGCTTTATTTTAATTATTCTATACATATGTTAGGAGTCATTGACTTGTTTAATAACCGATAAAAAGCAATGTTTTCAAAACTACACCTATTCGGGTTTTTTTTTAAACATTACCATCGGGTAACAACGTTCACAATATAATAAAGAATAAAGGTAACTTGGATGTTTTTACAATTTTTAATTTGCAAACAACCTCAAATGCAAATGGTTTTAAACTTGATTATCCTCATCCCACTCCCCTTTTTTTAACAAGTATCGTATGTTTTCTACAATTTGTAACAACAAGTGGATTTTTAAACATGAGTTTTAAAACGACAACAACACGATTTCAACATCATTTTAAGCGGGGATTTCTAAACCCTAAACGATAAAAGAGTTTTCCTTAGAAAGTATTCGGCAACTTGTCTTTCCAAAATGTTTTCACTCCGTAGTATGCCAGATTCGGTCGTGGTGTGTTGACCGGGTTCGGGGTGTTACAATTTTGGTATCAGAGCCAGTTTCAACAGCTTAGCTGTAGGCTCGAGGCCCAAAAATGTTTTAAAATGGTTTATGAAAGGCTTTTATAGGGAAAAGTACAGAGGTAAAAGCATGGCACCGAGTCTCCGGCACCAATCCACCCAGGTAAGTACCCCAAACTATTGCTTTTGATGATGTGATTATGGTGATATTGACATGACTAATAGTAGTAGGAACTACTCTAGAGATGTGAACTATAGGATGGATGTACTCGCGAAACCATCCCTTATTAAACTTCTCATAAAACTATGCCTTAATAGACCATGGAATAAAAGGCTAATTCATAAAACTTTTAATCAGCTCGTATCGTATCGGTAGACATGAGTACACGTAGGTGTGGGCGTAACACTCGTGGACGAGGAAGGGGTAGGATGACGGTCTTGGAACCGGTAGGGTCTGGACATGGGTCGGAAAATGAGGTACCACTACCGCCAGCTGTGGGCGCGGAATATCAGGATCAGACGGGTGGTAATGACGCAGTGTCATAGGCTGTGCTGCGGGTACTAGAAAGGGTTGCGAGTACAAGCATTGGAACAGGAGCTCGGAAATCTGTGACCGAGCGACTCAAGGCTAATAGTGCAGAGCTATTCAGAGGTGTATCTAGTGTGGCACCTAGTACTGCAGAGTATTGGTTGGAGGCGACGGAATATTACGGATGATTTAGACTTTTCGGCTGAGGAGAAGCTGAAGGGCATAGTATCTCTGCTGCGAGATGAGTCATATCAGTGGTGGCTCACAGTTAGGGACGGAGCAATGGTAGATGATCTCACTTGGGAATTCTTTAGAGGAGCCTATCAGAGGAAATACATAGGGGCTAGCTATGTTGATGCGCAGCACAAGGCGTTCCTGAACTTGGTCCAGGGTAATAAGACTGTGTCAGAATATGAGGCAGAATTTCTTCAGTTGAGTTGCTATGCACGTGGTATTGTGGGCACGGAGCATGAGCGCTGTGTCAGATTTAAGGATGGGCTAAGAGACGAGCTGCGGATGGTAATTGCCCCACAACAGGAAAGAGAGTTTGCAGTCTTAGTGGAAAAGGCCAAGGTTGCTGAGGAAGTGAAACAGTCGGTAAGACGGAATCAGGATAAGGGTTAGAACAAAAGGAATTCTGGATCATCTGGGTCTACTGGGAATCAGTAGAAACGGGGTGAATTTAGTGGGCCGAGTCAAGCTGCTAGACCTGTTGCTGCGAATACTCAGTGGCCGCCATGATGTGCTCGGTGTGGGAAGTCTCACACGGGGGAATGCTGGACTGGAAACAGAGGTTGCTTTGAGTGTGGATCAATGGGGCATTGAGTGAGGGATTGTCTACAGAGGTCAGCTAGGTTGCAGTCTAGGGATCAGAATCGTACTCAGGTCAGGAGGGATGGTCAGCAGCCTCAGAGGGGCCGTGGTGCAACCAGTAGAGGCCGTGGAACACCGGGCATAGGTACAAGTGGTATAGAGGCGAGACAGCCTACGTTGGTCTACGCAGCGAGGCGTCGAGAGGAGGGCAACGCACCGGACGTCATAACTGTTACGTTTTTAATTTTTGGAGTACCTTATAATGCTTTAATAGATGTTGGTTCGACGCACTCGTATGTAGCCAGTAGCATAGTGGAAACCGTGAACTTAAACTCTGAGATTACTTCTAGGAAGATGACAGTGATAAGTCCTCTAGGTCACTCTATAGAAGTAAGTAAACTGTATAGGGATGTACCCCTAGAACTTCAAGGGGTCGTGTTTTTGGCTGACTTGATGGAATTGTCGTTTGGGGAGTTCGATCTGATTCTCGGGATGGATTGGCTGGTAAAGTATCAAGCTAGTTTGGATTACGCAGCTAAGCGCATGGTGTTGAAGACAATGGAAGGTGAGGAGGTGGTGATGATAGGTGATAGGAGAGATTACCTATCCAATGTAGTCTCTGCACTGAAGGCGGAGAAAATGGTTAGGAAAGGTTGTGAGGCGTTCATGGTACATGTCTGTGCTTTGGGAGCTAAGGAGTCAACTGTGGAGAATGTCCGAACTGTGAGGGAATTTGCTGATGTATTCCCAGAGGAAATTCCAGGTGTGCCTCCGGACCGTGAAGTTGAGTTCGGTATAGATCTGTTGCCAGGAATCGCGCCAGTGTTTATTGCTCCATATAGGATGGCGCCAAAGGAATTGGTGGAATTAAAGGCGCAGATTCAGGAATTGTTGGACAGGGGTTTCATCCGGCCAAGTATATCGCCTTGGGGAGCACCTGTGCTCTTTGTTAAGAAGAAAAGGCAGATGCAGATGCGGATGTGTATAGGCGATCCTTGATTGAACAAGTTGACGATAAAGAACAAGTTGCCCAGGATTGATGACTTGTTTGATCAACTTAAGGGGGCATCAGTCTTCTCTAAGATCGATCTCAGGTCAGGGTATCATTAACTCAAGGTGAAAGAGGCTGATATTCATAAGACAGCATTTCGTTCTCGGTATGGGCACTACGAGTTTTTGGTAGTGACATTCGGGTTGACTGATGCGCCGGCAGCATTTATGGACATGATGAATCGGGTGTTTCAGCCGTATTTGGATCGATTTGTCGTAGTGTTTATAGACGACATCTTGGTGTACTCGAAATCGAAGGAGGAACATGACGTGCATCTTCGAGTGGTTCTGCAGGTTCTGAGGGAAAAGTAGTTATACGCCAAGTTTAGTAAGTGTGAGTTCTGGCTTAAGGAGGTAACTTTCTTGGGTCATGTTGTATCAGCTGAGGGGATTAGGGTGGATCCTCAAAAAATCGAGGCAGTGTTGGATTGGAAACCACCTAAGTCTGTTGTAGAGATTTGAAGTTTCTAGGTTTGGCAGGATACTACAGAAGGTTCGTAGAGGGTTATTCTTTGATTGCAGCGCTGTTGACTAAGTTGTTGAGAAAAGGGGTTTCGTTTGTGTGGACTGAGAAACAGCAAGAGAGTTTCGACAAGTTAAAGAAGATTCTGACTAAAGCTCCGGTTTTGATTCAGCCTGAAGTAGGGAAGGAATTCACGGTCTATTGTGATGCATCGCCTACTGGCTTAGGGTGTGTGCTGATGCAAATGGAAAAGTTGTAGCGTATGCATCTCGACAGTTGAGGCCTCATGAGGGTAGCTATCCGACGCACGACTTAGAATTGACTGCAGTGGTTTTCGCCTTGAAGATTTGGAGGCATTACTTGTATGGGGAAAAGTCGATAGTTTACACGAATCACAAGAGTCTGAAGTACCTCTTGACTCAGAAAGATTTAAACTTGAGGCAGCGAAGGTGGATCGAGTTGTTGAAGGACTACGACTGCTCGATTGAGTACCATCCGGGTAAGGCTAACGTAGTAGCTAATGTGTTGAGCCGTAAGGTGGTAGCAGACTTGAGAGCGATGTTTGCTCACCTTAGTTTTTATGACGACGGGAGTCTTTTGGCAGAATTACAAGTAAAGTCGTCTTGGATTGATCAGGTTAAGGAGAGATAGCTGACATATGAGGTTTTGAGTGCTCGGAGGTTGCAAGTGCAGAATGGTGAATCCGAAGGTTATAGCTTGGGTAGGGATGGAGTAGTGTGTTTTCAGGGGAAAGTATACATGCCTAAGGATGTGGAATTGAGACAGCGGATTCTTCAGGAAGCTCATAGCAGCCCATACGCTATGCATCCTGGAGGCAGTAAGATGTATCGTGATTTGAGGGAACAGTTCTGGTGGCCAAGTTTAAAGCGGGAAGTAACTGAGTTTGTGGACAAGTGTTTGACATGCCAGCAAGTCAAGGCTGAGCATCAGTTACCATCAGGGCTGTTGCAGCCGGTAAAGATCCCACAGTGGAAGTGGGAAAGGATTACGATGGATTTCGCCAGTGGGCTTCCCCTTACGCCTAGCAAGAAGGACTCAGTTTGGGTAATAGTGGATCGTCTAACTAAATCGGCTCATTTTATACCAGTCCGAGTTGATTATTCGCTCCAGATATTAGCCAAGTTGTATGTGGCAGAGATAGTAAGGTTGCATGGAGTGCAAGTGTCAATCATTCCGGATAGGGATCCCAGATTCACGTCGAGGTTCTGGAAAGCTTTGCATCAGGCTCTGGGTACAAGGTTGGACTTCAGTACGGCTTTTCATCCGCAGTCTGATAGACAGTCTGAGAGGCTAATTCAGATTTTGGAAGATATGTTAAGGGGCTATGTTTTGGATTTCAGCGGTAGTTGGGAGGAGTATCTACCATTGGCAGAGTTCGCTTATAACAACAGTTATCAAGCGAGTATACAGATGGCACCATATGAGGCACTATATGGACGAAAATGTCGTACTCCTACGTGTTGGACAGAACTGGGTGAACGGCAGATGTTGGGTCCGGAGTTGGTGGCAGAAACAGAGGATAAGGTTAAGGTGATTCGGGCTCGTCTTAAGGAAGCGTTGGACAGGTAGAAGTCTTACGCCGATCTTAAGCACAGGGATATAGAGTATGCCGTGGGTGATAAGGTCTTTCTGAAGGTATCACCATGGAAGAAAGTGTTGAGATTTAGGCGAAAAGGGAAGCTAAGCCCTAGGTTTATCGGGCCGTATACGGTGTTGAAGCGAGTGGGACTGGTAGCCTATCAGCTCGAGTTACCAGTAGAGTTAAGTCAGATTCATGACGTCTTCCATGTTTCCATGCTTAGGCGCTATAGATCAGATCCGTCGCATGTTGTGCCAGTTGCGGATATAGAGGTAAACTCAGATTTGTCGTTCGAGGAGGAACTAATACAGATCTTAGATTGGGATGTCAAAGTTCTACGTAGGAAGTCAGTTCCCTTGGTGAAAGTATTATGGCAGAACCATGGTCGGAGGAGGCCATGTGGGAACCAGAGGATGTGATGCGACAGCAATACCCTCAACTCTTCTGACCAGGTAATTTCGAGGCCAAAATTGTTTTTAAGGGGGGTAGAACTGTAACATCCTTAAATCAGGGTCTCTGCATTTTGCATGTGTTGCATGTGGTGGTATGTCTGCTGTGTTAGTTTAACATGCTTTGGGGTTAAGCATGACCTCGGGTTAGTCCTGGGTCATGGCCAAAATTATGTTTTAAGTATTTAAGAGGAGGGAGCTAGAAGAATTAGGGGTGAAAAGAATTTATTGGAAGATGTAGACACAAGTATTACCTTGGTAAATTGGCAAGGAAGGCAGTACTCAGGTACAAGGGAGGTGACGCCACAGGGAGCTAGGAGGGCCTTGGTTCGAGCTGCAGAAATCCCCTTTGTGCCTTTATTTTTTATGCCACAAGGAAGGAGAGGTGTGCTCAGGTGGGACTCTCATGGATAGATGAGGATTGGGTCAACAAATTTGAACTGATGGAAGGGAGAAAATTTAGGAGTTTGAATTATTTCAAACACATTTGAAGGAGTTAGCCAAATTTTGAACTTTGGGGAGGGGGAGTAATCGGTTTAGGAGCTTGGGGTGTGCCGAATTTCCTTAGCCATAGGAGAGTACATTTTCGGCTAGCTTAGGGAGCTCTCTTCATTTTGGTTTTGTGCCAAAACCGATCCCCATTGGCATTTTCTTTTCTCATTCAGCAGGCTTGGTACTTGGCTGAACCATCTTGCCTTTTCTTAGTAGTAAGCCGAAACTCCAATAGCTATATTCTTTTTCTCTTTTCGGTTCACTTTTTGCTAGCCTTCTCTTTGCCGAAATCACCTTGTGCACTTCTTCTTCTTTTTCTATTTTGTTCAAAGCCGAAACCAACAACCCCTCCTTCATTCGACATCTTTTCTTCTCTCTTTCAAATCCTCTTGTGCCGAAATTTCTTCCACTCTCCCTTTTGCCGAATCTCTTCTTTTCCAATCTATTTTTCTTCTTTATCTTCCCACTTCTTGAAAAGCCGAATATCTTGCTCACAAATCCCTCTCTTTTTGTGTTATCTCTTCATCATCTAAAGTGCCGAAACTCATCTCTTCTTTGGCTCTCATAGCCGAACCTCAAACTTGGGTGTGGTAAGTTTTGTTACTTCATTTCTTGTCCCCCTTTATTTCTTTTGGTGTATGGCCGAATCTCCTAAATAGCCTCACCCTCTCTTTTGGTTGCCGATTCTTTTATCTTTGGATGCTAGGGCCAAATCTTTGTAAAAGCCGGAAGGATCTTTTGCGTTAAAGAAGGGATTTCGCCAACGTGTAGGTTCTCGAGTTTCTTCTGGATTGTGGCTTGGATCTAGACCTTCTAGACCTTCAGAATCTGGTCGTCGACTTAGGTAAGTGCTTTAATGTTTTGGGATCGATTTCTTAATTGTTCAAAAGCTGAAGGCTAACCATTTGTGTGTGCTAGTGTTGGGCCGATTGCAAGGGGGATCCATTGCGTAGCTTCGGGATTTGGTTGGAAACCAAATCGGCACTTAGGTAAGGTATTAGCTTCATGCGACATATCCTTCGGGATTTCATGTTGAGCCGAATGGGCTTTTGGTCACTAACAAGGTGTTGGTCGATTGCAGGAAAGGGAAGGCATATGTTTTGGGATCTCGTTAATTTTGCATAGTTTCGGGATTTTCGCTTAGATCTAGAAATAGTCAGGTGTGTAACGCTTACACACTTTATTAGTATAATATTCCTATTTTGTTACCATTATAGCCATTGTAATCGGTAGCTATGCCTTGTGAGCATGAGTGTGGACTTCGGGTAAGTCCCCTGATTATGGATTCTCGATACTTGCTATCATGTCACGGTTAAATGTTATGCCATATGTTATTTTGCATCATCATATGTTATTATGCCACGGTTGATATGGACATGATGGTGGGATTGATGAGAAGAGGGGGATGATTTATTTGGACTGTCACCAGTGGTTTTGACCACACGACGGGTTGGCCCCGTCTTTGATATATTACTTGTGACTAAGTCCCAGTGGTTTTGACCACCAGTGGTTTTGACCACATTGATGATATTTGTGACTACGGTCACCAGTGGTTTTGACCACATATGGATATTGTGACTCGTGCCAGTGGTTTGGTACCACAGTGGGTTTGCCTCACATGATTGATATGGGATTGTCATCAGTGGTTTTGACCACACGATGGGTTGGCCCCATCACTTTCTTTGTGACTACGGTCATCAGTGGTTTTGACCACCAGTGGTTTTGACCACACGGGGTAGTTGAAGGAGATCGGATGGTTAGGTTATGGGTTGCATGATTTGCATGTTTACTGATGATCTGTGTAAGGGCTTGAACTATCGGGTTGGGGATTTATACACTGAGTCTCGGTGACTCACCCCTTCCCTTATATTTTGCAGATGAGGCATAGACCGCGAACGCTAAGTATTATTTTGGGTTTTAATTACCTGCCTTTATTTTGATTATGCTATACATATGTTGGGAGTCATTGACTTGTTTAATAACCGGTAAAAAGCAATGTTTTCAAAACTATACCTATTCGGGGTTTTTTTTTAAATGTTACCATCGGGTAACAACGTTCACAAGATAATAAAGAATAAAGGTAACTTGGATGTTTTTACAATTTTTAATTTGCAAGCAACCTCAAATGCAAATGGTTTTAAACTTGATTATCCCCATCGCACTCCGTTTTTTTTTAACAATTATCGTATGTTTTCTAAAATTTGTAACAACAAGTGGATTTTTGAACATGAGTTTTAAAACGACAACAACACGATTTCAACATCATTTTAAATGGGGATTTCTAAACCTTAAACGATAAAAGAGTTTTCCTTAGAAAGTATTCGGCAACTTGTGTTTCCAAAATGTTTTCACTCCGTAGCATGCCAGATTCGGTCGTGGTGTGTTGACCGGGTTCGGGGTGTTACAACTTGAGAATTGTATTGCAAATCTTGAGAGATAAGCAATTATTTGCAAAGTTCAGTAAATGTGAGTTGTGGCTCCGAGAGGTTGGATTTCTAGGACATATCATTTAAGCCGAAGGTATTAGAGTTGACCCGAGTAAGATTTCCGCAATTATAGATTGGAAACCTTCGAGAAAAGTATCTGAAGTCCGAAGTTTTCTGGGACTAGCTAGTTATTATCGATGTTTTGTGAAAGGATCCTCTATGATTGCAACACCGTTGACTCGATTACTTCAGAAAGAAGTAAGTTTGAATGGTCTGAAAAGTGTCAGCAGAGTTTCAAATAGTTGAAAGCATTATTGAAAGAGGCACCAGTTTTAATACAACCTAAGTCGGGTAAAAATTTGTAATTTACAGTGATGTGTCGTTGAACGGTCTGGGTTGTGTGTTGATGCAGGATGGAAAAGTAATAGCTTATGCTTCTAGATAGTTGAAGCTTCATGAAAAGAATTATCCGATGCACGATTTAGAGTTGGCTGTGATTGTGTTTGCATTAAAGATTTAGCCACATCACTTGTTTGGTGAAAAATGCCACATTTATACAGATCACAAAAGCTTGAAATATTTAATAACTCAGAAATACTTGAACTTGCGACAACGAAGATGGCTTGAATTAGTGAAAAGACTATGAGCTAATAATTGATTATCACCCAGGAAAAACAAATGTAGTGGCTGACGCTCTGAGCAGAAAGTCATTATTTGATTTACGTGCGATGAGCACACAGTTAGCTTTCTCTAACAATGGTTCGATTGTAGTTGAGTTGAAAGCGAGACCATTATTTCTTTAGCAAATTTGTGCAGCTCAGAAATGTGATGGTGAATTGCAAGCTAAAAGAGTGCAAAGTGAGTCGACTAGTGATTCGGAGCACCAAATTAGAGTCGATGATTGTTTAATATTCCGAAACAAAATCTGTGTACTGAGAAATTCTGAGCTTATTCAGAAAATGCTACATGAAGCACATAATAGTTTTTTATCTGTTCACCCAGGGAGTACCAAAATGTACAATGATTTGAAACAATTATGTTGGTGGTCGGGTATGAAACGAGACATTTCAGAGTTTGTATCGAGATGTTTAGTTTGTCAACAAGTGAAAGCCGAGCATCAAGTGCCTTCAGGTTTGCTTCAGCCTGTGACGATACCGGAGTGGAAATGGGATAGAGTGATGATAGATTTCGTATCGGGATTACCCCTGACTACGAAAAAGAAGGATGCAATTTAGGTTGTTGTTGATTGACTGACAAAATCAGCACATTTCATCCCAGTACATACTAACTTTTCACTTGATAAATTGGCTGAGTTGTACATTTATGAGATCGTTAGATTGCACTAGGTGTCAATTTTTATTATTTCGGATAGAGATTCGAGGTTTACATCACGATTTTGGAAGGAATTGCAAGAAGCTTTGTGTACGAAGTTGAATTTCAGTACAGGTTTTCATCCGCAAATCGACAACCAGTCTGAGAGAGTAATTCATATTCTCGAATATATGCTTAGATGTTGCGTTTTAGAGTTCGAAGGAAATTGGGATAAATATTTGCCACTGGTTCAATTTGCGTATAATAAAAGCTTTGTATGGTCACAAATGTCGAACTCCATTGTACTAGACCGAGCTTAGTGGGAAACAGATACACGGGGTTGATTTGGTTAAAGAAGTAGAGGAGAAAGAGAAAGTAGTTCGCGACTGTTTGAAAATAGCTTCAGATCATCAAAAATCGTATGCGGATTTGAAACGAAAAGACATTGAATTTCTTATCGATGATAAAGTGTTGTTGATGGTGTCTCCATGGAAGAAAATACTTCGATTTGGTCACAAAGGCAAATTGAGTCTGCATTTCATCGGGCCATACGAGATCATTGAAAGAAAAGGGCCAGTAGCATATCGACTAGCTTTGCTGACTGAGTTAAATATGATCCACAATGTATTTCATGTATCGATGTTGCGTCGATATAAATCAGATCCTTTGCATGTAATTTCTCCAGCAGAAATTGAAATTCAACTCGATATGACGTAAAACGAAGAACCAATCAGAATATTGCCTCAAGAGATCAAAGAGTTAAGGAACAAACGATAGCATTAGTGAAATTCCTGTGGCAACGTCACGAAATTGAAGAGGCTACGTGGGAGCCCAAGGAAGCTATGAAAAAATAGTACCCTAACCTATTCATTGGTAAGATTTTCGGGGACGAAAATCCCTAAGGGGGGAGAGTTGTAATAGCCCGTTTTTAGCAAAATTAGAATAGTGGTATTGGGACCACAAATTTGAGGTCAAAATATTTATTTTATTATTATTTTAATGTTTACAGCATGATTAAGTGATTGTGTGAAAATTCCGTTAAGAAATTTTATTGTTTGAATGGTTAATTTGATAAAAAGGACTAAATCGCGTAAAGTGTAAAAGTGGAGCTCCATTAGCTAAAGGTATCAAATATCTATGGAATCTTGATTTAGAGGTCCTTATGTGGTAATTAGACCATAATGTGTGTGTGTGGACTTTTATGGACATTATATATGTTGTTTTAATGGTTTATTAATAAGGTTAAAATGGTAAATTATAAAATAAGTTAAGTTAAATAGTTAAAACAAAAAGTATCATCTTTGTTTCTTCTTGTTTCAACTGAAACTAGGGCTAAGGGAAGCCATTTTTGATGTTCAAGCATTCGGTCATTCCATTGCCTAATAGTAAGTCCGTTTTTGCTCAGTTTTTAATGATTTCTATGTTTTTGTGATTGTTGCAACTAGTACTAGCTAGCCCAAGGACTATTTTGCAAAAATGTTAAAGATTTTGAATGATGCCATTGATGAATACATGTGTATTTTGAAGTTTCTTGATATATTATGAATGCTTGTTGATGGATAAACAAGTTTTGTTAAGTGATTTTGAGTAGAAATGCAAAATAGGGACTGAATTGAGAAATGTGTAAATTGTGTGGTAGAAATGTGAAATAAATGAAAAATATGGGCTGCTAGCGGTATAATGGTAATTCGGCTAGCATGGGTTAGTCTGGAATTTCATGAATTTGTGATTTTGTACAATAAGGACTAAATTGTAAAAATGTGAAAGTTTAGGTGCTAATGTGTAAAATAGCTCAAACGTATATTTTGGACTGAATTGAAAAATTAGAAGAATAAATAAGCTGATTTTGATTACTTATAGAGCAAGAAAAGAGGAATTCGGACTTAGATTGGGGAAAAAGCAAAGTAATTAAATAGTTCGTATAATTGAACTTAAATGTGTATTTATTTAATTGAAGGATGGTATTGTGATTGTATTTATCTTATTGGTTAAATTTGGAAGATTTTGAATTAAATGTACGATTCAATTAAGAAGAATTGCTAAATAAGACCATAGCTGGGCTATGGCAAATCTGAAAATAAGACCATAACCGAGTTATGGCATCTAACTGTAAGACCAAGGCAGGGCCATGGCAATGTATGTGTAAGACCATAGTTGGACTATGGCATTGAAAAATTGATGTACTCGTACCGTAAGCATTTATAAAGTTAGATGATTTTGATAAGTGAATTGGTGAGAAATAGATACGTATCGGTACATGTTTGTACGGAAAACTATTCGAATAACGAGTTAATGGAAGTTGAGGACTTTATGTTAACTTAGTGATTGATGCATTAATGCAATTTATGTTATCTATTTAGAAATGTTAATGAATGATGAGATTATTTCATTTTACATACGAACTTACTAAGCTTTATAACTTACTTTGTTTATTTTTCTATATTTTATAGTATTTCAAAGCTAACTCGGATCTGGGAATCGTCAGAGACTTCATCGCACTATTGGACATCTATTTTGGTACTTTTGAAGTTGTGTGAATATGGTATACGGAATGTATTGGCTTGAGTCATATTGGTATGTTTGATAAACATGTATTTTGGCGATTTGAGTTGGCTTATGATGATGAGTTTGATGATGTTTATAAATGTGCAAATGATTTTATTTTGAGTTAAGTAATTGACCTATATTGTGTGATTGAAGTTGAATTTATAATGATTAATGATATTAGGTAATTTGATTGCTAAAATGGGTTGATGATTTGAGAAGTTATGTGTTTGCGAATTGGTGAGTGATAATGCATGTTTGGAATGTTTTAGTAAATTGAATTGTATATGTGAATTAGGTATATATTTAGATGGCAAATTGTGACATATTTGTGACTTGTATGGTTAGTAATGAAATGGTAAGAATTGAATATTGGTTGATGATATTTGGCTGTTTATTTTTGTCTTGAAATGGTACCATTTGAGTTATGTAGGTATATGGAAATTTGAGAGGCAAAATGGCTTAATAAATAGCCTATATTTGTCCACAAGGGCAGAGACATGGGCGTGTGTCTTAGCCGTGTGTGACAGATGGTTATGTTACACTGCCGTGTGTCCCCTGGTGTTGAAACTGAAGTGAAGTCAGTGTGCTCCACACGGTCTCACACACGGGTGTGTGATCAACCGTGTGGTACAAGTTAGTATACCCCCTAATTGGCACACAGCCTAGCACATGGGCGTGTGACTTGGCCATGTTGCATAAGTCAGTAGACCCTATAGGTTTGACATGGCCTAGCACACGGCCTGGCACACAGGCGTGTGTGGCCACTTCGAAGAGCACATGGGCTAGACACACTGGCGTGTGGTTAGCCGTGTGACACCAGTCAGTAAGCTCACTTGTTTGCACACGAGGTAGGACATGAGCTGGGACACGGCCATGTGTTCCCATTTGGAATGTCCACACAGCCTATGACATGGGCGTGTCTATGGCCGTGTGAGACACACAGCCTGGCCACACGGACGTGTGTCCCCTATTTTGAGAAAAATATTCAAAGTTTCATAAAAGTTACTTGAGTTATCGGTTTAGTCCCGAACCACTCCCAAAGCGTGTTTAAGGCCTTGTAGGCTCATAATAAGGACCATGTGATTAGATTTAATTAATTATTGCTTGTAATGTGAAAATTTATGCAGAGTTGAATGTTTAATTATTTTATAAGTCCAGTAATACTCCGCAACCCTATTTTGGCAATGAATACGGGTGAGGGGTGTTACAATTTAATAAAAATAAGAAAATCAATTGAAAAACTAATATACCATATATCATGTCCAATTGAGGAAATACTTGTATTGGGCATTGAAGCAGATGACTTTCAAAAGATAAAGAAATAGATGTGACTAACTCTACTAATAGTACCTTGGACTAGACCCAAGAAGAATAGGTCCTGGATTTGTTTATGGATTTATTCACTTGTGATGTTTAAAGTGTGACATGCTTTAATCCTGAGTGGATGATGGGCTATGTATATGTGACTCGTATACTTTGATGTAAGTAAAAGAATGTGTTCAGATAGATATGTAATCGAAAGCTGGTGTGTTGGTGATATGGCTTCTGTAGTATGTAGCAACATTCAAAATAGTGGGATTCATAACCCAAGACAGGAGCAAATAATATGCTTTCATTTTCATTAAATGATAGATGAAAAGCAGACATGGTCGCAGATCGTCTGTCTTTCTGATAAATGACTTGATTACTAGTTGATAGTAATTGCCTTTTCATGAAGAAAGATGTAGTTTTTACCATGAGATAAACTAGGATGATATTGGGAGAGCGGATTGTCCCAAAGAGATTAAGGATATACTATGAGGTTAACACACTTAGGATAAGGTCATTCGACAAGTGCTAATTGAGTTGCTTTTGCAATGGTATGTCATCAGGGAAAGTTCTGTCATAACACTACTGCGGGAATGACTTCATGACTAAATGTGTTCCTAATTAATAGGTGAAAAGTTGAAACTTAATTATAAATCATTTGAGCCCTAATTGCATAAGTCCAATGACCGCCTCCAGACGTACTAACATCCAGAGCGTGAATACTACTACAAAATATATGGAATTAAGGCAGTGTCCGTAAGTATACGAGTTAGGTTGCAATATAGTTTGTTTACAACGAAACACTTGGTACGTATTCGAGGATCGTACCCAAGGGATTGCAGTTTAAGGAAAATTTCTATTAAAGCAATTAAAAATAATAATTACTAATATATTTGAGTCACAAATTAGTAGTGTTAATATCGCAGCAAGATGATAATAATATTAACAAACTATATAAATTGAAATAAACCTAAATCTACTCCTAAGTTCATGTACCAGCTTCTCCTATCCCTTGTTTTGAATATGCGAGTTCCTTTAGCCTTGATACAATTATTTTACATAATTTATTATTAATGTAGGGCTCTATTCAACCAGGTAGTCATCAACCTAGTTGTGCATCATGAATAGGTAAGAACTAATTATATCTTGACCTCACTGTCTAGACCGGTTCGGAGCTATGGTGTTCAAGGATAAATGTAACACCCCTAACCCGTATCCGTCACCGAACTAGGGTTAAGAGTACCGGACAAATCGGAACATTTTATACTCATTTCTCAACATCAATCAATACATCATCATTTCATAATAATAATTCTCATATAGTCCCTTTAGAAAGTCTACGAGACCTTAAACATGCTTTCAAGAGGGTTCAGGACTAAACCGATCTCATGTGGAAATTTTGCAGAACTTAGAAATTTTTCTTTCAGAACAGGGCACACACCCATGTGGCTAGGATGTGTACCTCACACGATTGTGCCTTGGACCATGTCTCAACCCGTGTGCAAAACTGACTTGAATCACACGGCCTGTCACACGCTCGTATGCTTGGCCCGTGTGCAACACTGACTTGAATCACACGACCTGTCACACTCCGGTGTGTCTGGCCCGTGTGCAACACTGACTTACTTCGAATTGGGACATTGAAGGACACCATCGAGACACACGCCTGTCTGGGCAACTATAGGCCATTTACAAAGCCAAATTGCTACCCAATTGGGTCATATCTACATGCATCAAACAAGCATCAATTCATGTCCCAAAAGCAGCCAAAACTTACCAAAATATGCACAATTTGACCCGTAACAACACCATTTATTTCTATATACAAATCCAACTCCAACATACCAATTCAAAGTACCAACTTCACATCAAAAACATATGATTCATACATCATATTAACCCATTTCAATTAATAGCATTTCACATGATATCAATTTCCCAAATCAACCATGAAACTTACCAAAATTGACCATCTCTTTTGGCTATTTAAGAGCACATCAAAACATACAAACTTTTACATCATATAACATGCAAGAAATTCACTCATAATCACATCCATTATCAAGCCATAACACATGGCTATATATACATGTCCCAAAACATATCTTAACATTTCTAGCCTATACATGTCATACTTCAATATGTACATTTTCAAAAGGTACCAAAATATAGTTCTATAGTGTGGTGATGATCCTCGATGATCCCTGAGCTTCTAGTAGCTTCGATAATCTATAAAATAATGCAAACACACACAAAGTAAGCTTTCAAAAGCTTAGCAAGCCATACACAAATAAACTTATCATATAAAACAATTATAAACCATTTCATACATATAGTTCATGATATAACATAATCACAAGTCATATTTTTTGTAACATCCTTAAATCGGGGTCTCTGCATTTTGTATGTGTTTGTATGTGATATTGTGTCAGCTGTGTTTGTTTAGTATGTTTTGGGGTCTAGGCAGGACCGTGGGATTAGTCCTGGGTCATGGCTAAAATTTTGTTTTAGCATTTAGGAAGAAGGAACTAAGAGAGCAAGGGGTTAAAAGAATTTGTTGGAGGAATTAGACACAAGGTGTGCTTTGGTAAAGTGGCAAGGAGGAGCCACTTAAGACACAAGGGAGGTGACGCCACAGGGAGCAAGGAGGACCTTGGTTCGAGCTGCAGAAATCCCTTTCTGCTCATTTATTTTTCACGCCACAATCTAGAGGAGGAGTGCTCAGGATGGACTCTCGGGGATAAGGATGGAATGAGTCAAATGAATTTGAACTGGTAGAAGGGAGGAAATTTCGGAGTTTGAATTATTTCAAACTCATTTGGGAAGAGTTGGCCGAATGGTGGACTTTGGGCAAGGGGTGCTATCGATTTTGGGGGTCTTTTAGAGGTGGCCGAATGTCTATGGGGGTTAAGGGAGTGTTCGGCTAGCTTTGATAGTTCTTTCTTTCTCTTTCCTTCTTGCGTTTGTGCAAAAACCGAACCCCAAGTATTTTCCCTCTTTTTCTTTTTGCAGTTTGAGCATTTGGCCGAACCTTGTAAGCCAATTCCTTGTGTATAGCTGAAACACAAGTAGCTTCTTTTTCTCTTTTTTTTCGATCCCTATTGATCAGCCTCTCATTGCTGAAACCACCCTGCACACTTCTTCCTCTTCTTCTTATTTTGTACAAAGCCGAAACCACTTTTGGTTCACTTTTCTTCTTCCTATTTTTGCTCAAGGCCGAAATCAAAACCCACTCCTCAGTCGACTTCTTTCTTTCTTCTTCCAATCTTCTTTATGCCGAAAGTTTTTCCATTCTCCCTTTTGCCGAATCCCTTCTCTTTCACTTCATTTTATCTCTTCATCTCTAACATCTACAAAAAGGCCGAAACTTTGATCTAGTTCTCTTCTTGGCCGAATGCTTTGTTCATAAATCGCTCTCCCTTGCGTTTTCTCTCTTCATCATTCCAAGTGCCGAGACCCATCTCTATCTTGGTTCTCAAAGCCGAATCTAATCCTTCCTTTTGGGGTTGTGGCCGAATCTCTTGGTAAGTAATATCTTTTTCTTTTCTTGACCGATTTGTGTAGTGACCGAAACTCACTACTCTTCCATCCCATTTTCCATTTTAGATCTAAGTATTAAAAACTCTGTTCTTGTTCTTTGAAGGGAGCCAAAACCTTTAACATCATTTAGGGGTGCCGAACATTGGTGTTTGATTAGTCGAATCTATCATTAAGGTAAGGGTGCGGCAACTCTTTTCTTCTTTCGGGATTTATGCCATGGCCGAATGGCCTTATGATTCATAATGATGTGTTAAAGTCGATTGTAGGGAGGAGTACAGCCTAACGCAGTGGAACTTTCGGGATACGATTTCCGATCTAGGTAAGGGTTCAACGTTAAGATCTATTTCTTAATCGTTCAAAAGCCAAAGGCTAATCGTTTATGTGTATCAGTGTGTGGCCGATTGCAAGGGGGACTCATTGTGTGGCTTCAGGATTTGGTTGGAAACCAAATCGGCATTAAGGTAAGGTGTACCCTTGGGCGACATATCCTTCAAGCCTTCTATTTGGGCCGAATGGGCTTTCTAGCTACTAACTAGGTGTTGGCTGATTGTAGGAAAGGGAAACAACGCTTCGGGATTTTGCTAGATTCGAGTAGTTTCGGGATTTTGTTAAGATCTACAAATAGCCAGGTGTGTAATGCTTACACACTTTATTAGTAATAATGCTTATTATGTTACTGTTATAACCATTGGCATTAGTGATTTTGCCTTGTGGGCATGAGCTTGGATTCCGGGTAAGTCCCCTGTTATGTGATTTACGATATACATCATCATGTTTTGTTAAATGCTATGCTATTCCTTATTGCCTGATACATGATATTATGACACGTATGATATGAGCATGATGATGGGATTGATGAGAGGAGGGGGATGATTTATATGGACTGTCACCAGTGGTTTTAACCACACTATTATTAATTGTGACTAAGTCCCAGTGGTTTTGACCACCAGTGGTTTTGACCACACTTATGATATTTTTGACTACGGTCACCCGTGGTTTTGACCATATATGGATATTGTGACTCGTCCCAGTGGTTTGGTACCACAGTGGGTTGGCCCCACATGATTATTACGGGATTGTCATCAGTGGTTTTGACCACACGGTGGGTTGGCCCCATCACTTGATTTGTGACTACGATCACCAGTGGTTTTGACCATACCGATATATAAGTAACTTCGGTCACCAGTGGTTTTGACCACCAGTGGTTTTGACCACCAGTGGTTTTGACCACACGGGGTAGATAAAGGAGACTGGAAGGTTAGGTTATGGGGAGCATGATTTGCATATTTTACTGATGATCTGTGTAAGTGCTTGAACTATCGGGTTGGGGATTTATACATTGAGTCTCAGTGACTCACCCCTTCCCTTTATATTTTGCAGATGAGACATAGATCGCGGATATGGAGCTGGGGAGGACTCGAGGTGGCCATGCATGTTAGTTTCTGGTTTTGACTAAAAACTACGTTTTCAGTTTTATTTATTTTCTTTAGATTTGGTTTTGGTTTTGTAATAAGGCCGCTAATTATTATTTGGGTTTTAATTACTTGATTTAATGTTAATTATTTGATGCATGTGGTTAACAAATTGATATTACTAAGTAATTAGGATTTAATCAATGGTTGTCAAAATTTTACTCAATGTCGGGTTTTCAAATGTTACCATCGGGTAACAAAAATTCACAAGATAATAAAGATAACTTGGATGTTTTACAACTTTAATTTGCAAACAACTTCAAATGCAAATGGTTTTAAACTTAACTATGTTCGACTCACTCAGTTTTTAACAAGTATAGTATGTTTTCTAAAATCTGTAACAACAAGTGGATTTCCAAACATGAGTTTTTCAATTGACAGCAACACGACTTTTAACACCGTTTTAAGCAGGTATTTCTCAAATCTTAAACAAACCTAGAGTTTTCCTTAGAAAGTATTCAGCGACTTGTGTTTTCAAAATGTTTTTACTCTGTAGCATGCCAGATTCGATCGTGGTGTGTTGAGCGAGTTTGGGGTGTTACAATTGTGGTATTAGAGCCAGTTTCAATAGCTCAACTGTAGGCCCGAGGCTCAACAGTGTTTTTAAATGGATTATAAAAGGTTTTTGGGAAAAAGGATAATGGTGAAAAGCATGGCACCGAGTCTCCGGCACCAATCCACCCAGGTAAGTACCCCAAACTGCTGCTTTTGATGATACGATTATATGATTATGATGATAATGGCATGACTGAATAGTAGTAGGAACTACTCTAGAGACTGGAACTATAGGATGATGTGAACTCGCGAAACAAACTCTTACTAAACCCCTCATAAGACTGTGCTTTAATAGATAGTGGAATAAAAGTCTAACGCATAAACCTTTTAATCAGCTCGAATATATCGGTAGACATGAGTGCACGTGGACGTGGGCGTAACACTCGTGGACGAGGTAGGGGTAAGATGACAGTCTCAGAACCAGTAGGGTCCGGACATGGTTCGAAAAACGAGGTGCCACCGCCGCCAGCTGTGGGCGCGAAATATCAGGATCAGACGGGTGGTAATGACGCAGTGTCGCAGGCTGTGCTGCGGGTACTAGAAAGGGTTGCGAGTGCAGGCATTGGAACGAAAGCTCAGAAATCTGTGACCGAGCGACTCAAGGCTAATGGTGTAGAGGTATTTAGAAGTGTATCTGGTGTGGCACCTAGTACAGCAGAATATTGGTTGGAGGCGACGGAACGCATCATGGATGACCTGAATTTTTCAGCGAGGAAAAGCTGAAGGGCATAGTATCTTTGCTGCGAGATGAGTCATATCAGTGGTGGTTCATAGTTAGGGACGGAGCAATGGCGGATGATCTCACTTGGGAATTCTTTAGGGCAGCCTATCAGATGAAGTACATAGGGGCTAGCTATGTTGATGCGCAGCGCAGGGCATTCTTGAACCTAGTCCAGGGTAATAAGACCGTAGCGGAATATGAGGCGGAATTCCTTCGGCTGAGTCACTATGCACGGTGTATTGTGGGCACAAAGCATGAGCATTGTGTCAGATTTGAGGATGGGATGAGAGACGAGCTGCGGATAATAATTGCCTCACAGCAGGAAGGAGAGTTTGCCATTCTAGTGGAGAAGCTAAGGTTCTTTGAAGGTAAAAGCGATGCAGCAAAGGCGGAATCGGGATAGGGGTTGGAATAAAAGGAGTTCGGATCATCCGGGGTTTCCGGGACTCGTGAGAAAAGGGTTAGATATAGTGGGCGAATCAAAGGTCGCTAGGCTTGTTTTCTTGCTAATACTCAGTGGCCACCGTAGTGTGCTCGGTGTGGAAAGTCTCACACGGGAGAATGTTGGACTGGTAACAGGGGATGTTTTAAATGTGGATCAATGGGGCATCGAGTTAGGGATTGTTCACGAGAGAGATCGGCTAGGTGCGATCGAGGATCGAGAATCATGCCTGATTTAGGAGAGATAATCAGCAGCCGCAGAGGGGTCGTGGTTCAGTCAAGGGAGGTAACGGCTCTGGTAGAGGTCGTGGAGCACCAGGCAGAGGTGCAGGTGGTACAGAGGCGAGACAGCTTGGGTTGGTCTACGCAGTGAGGCGTCGAGAGGAGGGCGACGCACCAGACGTTATAACTGGTATGTTCTTAATTTTTGGAGTACCTTATAATGCTTCAATTGATGTTGGTTCGACGCACTCGTATGTTGCTAGTAGCATAATAGAAACCCTAAACTTAGACTCTGAGATTACTTCTAGGAAGATGACAGTGATAAGCCCTCTAGGTCACTCTGTAGAAGTAAGTAAACTGTATAGGGATGTACCCCTAGAACTTCAAGGGGTCGTGTTTTTGGCTGACTTGATGGAACTGTCATTTGGGGAGTTCGATCTGATTCTCGGGATGGATTGGTTAGTAAAGTATCAAGCTAGTTTGGATTACGCAGCCAAGCACATGATGTTGAAAACCATGGAATGTGAAGAGGTCATGATGATAGGAAATAGGAGAGATTACTTATCTAATGTGGTCTCTGCGCTGAAGGCTGAGAAAATGTTTAGGAAGGGTTGTGAAGCATTTTTGGTGCATGTTTGTGCCTTGGAAGCGAAGGATGCAGCTGTGAAGAATGTCCGAACCGTGAGGGAGTTTGCTGATGTATTTCTTGAGGAACTCCCGGGTCTACCTGGAACTGCGCTAGTATCTATTGCTCCATATAGGATGGCGCCGAAAGAATTAGTGGAGTTAAAGGCTCAGATTCAGGAGTTGTTGGACAGAGGTTTCATCCGGCCGAGGGTATCACCTTGGGGAGGTCCAGTGCTTTCTGTTAAGAAGAAGGATGGTACGATGCGGATGTGTATAGATTACCGCCAGCTGAACAAGTTGACAATCAAGAACAAGTATCTGTTGCCCAGGATTGACAACTTGTTTGATCAACTCAAGGGAGCATCGGTTTTCTCTAAGATAGACCTTAGGTCTGGGTATCATCAACTCAAGGTGAAGGAGGCTGATGTTCATAAGACGGCATTTTGTACTCGGTATGGGCACTACGAGTTTTTGGTAATGCCATTCAGGTTTACTAATGCGCTGACAGCATTCATGGACATGATGAATCGGGTGTTTCAGCCGTATTTGGATCGATTTGTCGTAGTGTTTATCGACGACATCTTGGTGTACTCAAAATCTGAGGAAGAACATGACGCGCATCTTTGAGTGGTTCTGCAGGTTCTGAGGGAGAAGCAGTTATACGCCAAGTTTAGTAAGTGCGACTTCTGGCTTAAGGAGGTAACTTTCTTGGGTCATGTGGTATCAGCTGAGGGTATTAGAGTGGATCCTCGTAAGATCGAAGCGGTGTTGGATTGGAAACCACCGAAGTCGGTTGCAGAGATTCGAAGTTTTCTGGGTTTGGCAGGATACTATAGAAGGTTTGTAGAAGGGTTTTCTTTGATTGCAATACCGTTGACTAAGCTGTTGAGAAAAGGGGTTCCATTTGTGTGGACTGAGAAACAATAGGAGAGTTTTGATAAGTTGAAGAAGATTCTGACTGAAGCTCCAGTCTTGATTCAGCCTGAGGCAGGAAAGGAATTCACGGTTTATTGTGATGCATCACATACTGGTTTAGGGTGTGTGCTGATGCAAGATAGAAAAGTGGTTGCTTATGCATCTCGGCAGTTGAGACCTCATGAAGGTAATTACCCGACGCATGACTTGGAGTTAGCTGCAGTGGTTTTTCGCCTTAAAGATTTGGAGGCATTACTTGTATGGGGAGAAGTCGATAATCTATACGGATCATAAGGGTCTGAGGTATCTTTTAACTCAGAAAGATTTAAATTTGAGGCAACGAAGGTGGATCGAATTGTTGAAAGACTACGACTGTTCGATTGAGTACCATCCGGGTAAGGCTAATGTAGTAGCTGATGCATTGAGCCGCAAGGTGGTAGCGAACTTGCGAGCGATGTTTGCTCACCTTAGCCTTTATGATGATGGGAGTCTTTTGGCAGAATTGTAGGTTAAGCCATCTTGGATTAATCAGGTTAAGGAGAGGCAGCTGACAGATGAGGTTTGAGTGCTCGGAGGTTACAAGTGCAGAATGGTGAATCTGAGGATTACAACTTGGATAGTGGTGGAGTACTGTGTTTTCAAGGGAAGGTATGTATGCCTAAGGACGTCAAATTGAGACAGCGGATTCTTCAAGAAGCTCATAGTAGCCCATATGCTATGCATCCTGAGGCAGTAAGATGTATCATGATTTAAGGGAACAGTTCTGGTGGCCAGGTCTTAAACATGAAGTAACTGAGTTTATGGGCAAGTGTTTGACATGCCAGCAAGTCAAAGCTGAGCATCAGTTGCCATCAGGGCTGTTGCAGCCAGTAAAGATTCCACAGTAGAAGTGGGAAAGGATTACGATGGATTTCGTCAGTGGGTTTCCCCTTACGCCTAGCAAGAAGGACTCAGTCCGGGTAATTGTGGACCGTTTGACTAAGTCAACTCATTTTATACCGGTGAGGGTTGATTATTCGCTTCAGAAGTTAGCCAAGCTGTATGTGGCAGAGATAGTAAGGTTGCATGGAGTGCCAGTGTCAATTATCTCGGATAAGGATCCCAGGTTCACGTCGAGGTTTTGGAAAGCTTTGCATCAGGCTTTGGGTACAAGATTGGATTTTAGCATGGCTTTTCATCCGCAGTCAGATGGACAGTCAGAAAGGGTAATCTAAATTCTGCAAGATATGTTAAGGGGTTGTGTTCTAGATTTCAGTGGTAGTTGGGAGGAGTACCTACCATTGGCAGAGTTCGCTTATAATAATAGTTATCAAGCGAGTATACAGATGGCACCATATGAGGCACTATATAGACGAAAATGTCGTACTCCTACGTGTTGGACAGAACTGGATGAATGGCAGATGTTGGGACCAGAGTTTGTGGCAGAAATAGAGGATAAAGTTAAGGTGATTCGGGCTCGTCTTAAGGAAGCGTCAGACAGGCAGGAGTCTTACGCCAATCTTAAGCGCATGTATATAGAGTATGCAATGGGCGATAAAGTCTTTTTGAAGGTATCGCCCTGGAAGAAGGTGCTGAGATTTGGGCAAAAAGGCAAGCTAAGCCCTAGATTTATCAGGTCGTATACAGTGTTGAAGCGAGAGGGACCGGTAGCTTATCAGCTTGAGTTGCCAGCAGAATTAAGTCAGATTCACTACGTCTTTCATGTTTCGATGCTTAGGCGCTATCGATCAGATCCGTCGCATGTTGTTCCAATTGAGGAGATAGAGGTGAGTCCTGATTTGTCTTTCGAGGAGGAACCGGTACGGATTTTGGATCGGGATGTCAAGGTTCTGCGACGGAAGTCAGTTCCCTTAGTGAAAGTATTATGGCGGAACCATGGTACGGAGGAGGCTACGTGGGAACCGGAGGATGTGATGCGACAGCAATACCCTCAACTCTTCTGACCAGGTAATTTCGAGGCCGAAATTATTTTTAAGGGGGTAGAGCTGTAACATCCTTAAATCGGGGTGTCTGCATTTTGTATGTGTTTATATGTGATGTTGTGTCAGCTGTGTTTGTTTGGTATGTTTTTGGGTCTAGGCAGGACCTCGGGATTAGTCCTTGGTCATGGCTAAAATTTTGTTTTAGCATTTAAGAAGAAGGAACTAAGAGAGCAAGGGGTTAAAAGAATTTATTGGAGGAATTAGACACAAGAAGTGCCTTGGTAATGTGGCAAGGAGGCGCCACTTAAGACACAAGGGAGGTGACGCCACAGGGAGCAAGGAGGACCTTGGTTCGAGCTGCAGAAATCCCTTTCTGCTCATTTATTTTTCACGCCACAAGCTAGAGGAGGAGTGCTCATGATGGACTCTCGGGGATAAGGATGGAAGGAGTCAAATGAATTTGAACTGGTGGAAGGGAGGAAATTTAGGAGTTTGAATTATTTCAAACTCATTTGGGAAGAGTTGGCCGAATGGTGGACTTTGGGCAAGGGGTGCTATCGGTTTTGGCGGTCTTTTAGAGGTGGCCGAATGTCTATGGGGGTTAAGGGAGTGTTTGGCTAGCTTTGATAGTTCTTTCTTTCTTTCTCCTTCTTGCGTTTGTGCTAAAACTGAACCCCAAGTATTTTCCCTCTTTTCCTTTTTGCAATTTGAGTATTTGGCCGAACCTTGTAAGGCAATTCCTTGTGTATAGCCGAAACACAAGTAGCTTCTTCTTCTCTTTTTTTTTTCGGTCCCCATTGATCAGCCTCTCATTGCCAAAACCACCTTGTACACTTCTTCCTCTTCTTCTTATTTTGTACAAAGCCGAAACCACTTTTGGTTCACTTTTCTTCTTCCTATTTTTGCTCAAGGCCGAAATCAACACCCACTCCTCAGTCGACTTCTTTCTTTCTTCTTCCAATCTTCTTTGTGCCGAAAGTTCTTCCATTCTCCCTTTTGTCGAATCCCTTCTCTTTCATTTCATTTTATCTATTCATCTCTAACATCTACAAAAAGGCCGAAACTTTGATCCAGTTCTCCTCTTGGCCGAATGCTTTGTTCATAAATCCCTCTCCCTTGCGTTTTCTCTCTTCATCATTATCCATCTCTATCTTGGTTCTCAAAGCCGGATCTAATCCTTCCTTTTGGGGTTGTGGCCAAATCTCTTGGTAAGTAATATCTTTTTCTTTTATTGACCGATTTGTGTAGTGACCGAAACTCACTACTCTTCCATCCCATTTTCCATTTTAGATCTAAGTATTAAAAACTCTGTTCTTGTTCTTTGAAGGGAGCCGAAACCTTTAACATCATTTAGTGGTGTCGAAAATTGGTGTTCGATTAGCCGAATCTATCATTAAGGTAAGGGTGCGGCAAATCTTTTCTTCTTTCAGGATTTATGCCATGGCCGAATGGCCTTATGATTCATAATGATGTGTTAAGGTCGATTGTAGGGAGGAGTACAGCCTAACGCAGTGGAACTTTCGAGATTCGATTTCCGATCTAGGGAAGGGTTCAACGTTAAGATCTATTTCTTAATCGTTCAAAAGCCAAAGGCCAATCGTTTATGTGTATTAGTGTGTGGCCGATTGCAAGGGGGACTCATTGTGTGGCTTCGAGATTTGGTTGGAAACCAAATCGGCATTAAGGTAAAGTGTACCCTTGGGCGACATATCCTTCGGGATTTCTATTTGGGCCAAATGGGCTTTCTAGCTACTAACTAGGTGTTGGCCGATTGTAGGAAAGGGAAACAATGCTTCGGGATTTTGCTAGATTCGAGTAGTTTCGGGATTTTGTTAAGATCTACGAATAGCCAGGTGTGTAACGCTTACACACTTTATTAGTAATAATGCTTATTATGTTACTGTTATAACCATTGGCATTAGTGACTTTGCCTTGTGGGCATGAGCTTGGAATCTGGGTAGGTCCTTTGTTATGTGATTTACGATATACATCATCATGTTTTGTTAAATGCTATGCTATGCCTTATTGCCTGATACATGATATTATGACACGTATGATATAAGCATGATGATGGGATTGATGAGAGGAGGGGGACGATTTATATGGACTGTCACCAGTGCTTTTGACCACAGGATGGGTTGGCCCCATCACTTGATTTGTGACTACGGTCACCAGTGGTTTTGACCACACTATTATTAATTGTGACTAAGTCCCAGTGGTTTTGACCACCAGTGGTTTTGACCACACTTATGATATTTGTGACTACGGTCACCAGTGGTTTTGACCACATATGGATATTGTGACTCGTCCCAGTGGTTTGGTACCACAGTGGGTTGGCCCCACATGATTATTACGGGATTGTCATCAGTGGTTTTGACCACACGGTGGGTTGGCCCCATCACTTGATTTGTGACTACGGTCACCAGTGGTTTTGACCACACCGATATATTTGTGACTTCGGTCACCAGTGGTGTTGACAACACGGGGTAGATAAAGGAGACTGGAAGGTTAGGTTATGGGGTACATGATTTGCATATTTTACTGATGATTTGTGTAAGTGCTTGAACTATCGGGTTGGGGATTTATACACTGAGTCTCGGTGACTCACCCCTTCCCTTTATATTTTGCAGATGAGACATAGATCGCGGATATGGAGCTGGGGAGGACTCGAGGTGGCCATGCATGTTAGTTTCTGGTTTTGACTAAAAACTACGTTTTCGGTTTTATTTATTTTCTTTAGATTTGGTTTTGGTTTTGTAATAAGGCCGCTAATTATTATTTGGGTTTTAATTACTTGATTTAATGTTAATTATTTGATGCATGTGGTTAACAAATTGATATTACTAAGTAATCGGGATTTAATCAATGGTTTTCAAAGTTTTACTCAATGTCGGGTTTTCAAACGTTACCATCAGGTAACAAAAATTCACAAGATAATAAAGATAACTTGGATGTTTTACAACTTTAATTTGCAAACAACTTCAAATGCAAATGGTTTTAAACTTAACTATGTTCGACTCACTTAGTTTTTAACAAGTATATTATGTTTTCTAAAATCTGTAACAACAAGTGGATTTCCAAACATGAGTTTTTAAATTGATAGCAACACGACTTTTAACACCGTTTTAAGCAGGTATTTCTCAAATCTTAAACAAACACAGAGTTTTCCTTAGAAAGTATTAGGCGACTTGTGTTTTCAAAATGTTTTTACTCTGTAGCATGCCAGATTCGGTCGTGGTGTGTTGACCGGGTTTGGGGTGTTACAATTTTCTTATATCACAATTGAACATGTTCACTTTCTCATAACCACATTTCTCAGAATGCTCTTACATGTAATCAAATATCGATGCCACTGTCCCAAACAGGGTCTTACACGAAACCATATACGATGCCAATGTCCTAGACATGGTCTTACACGTAAATCACAAATTGACTCCAACGTCCCAGACGTGGTCTTACACAATAACACATATCAGAACCCTATGTCATGACATATGTATTCTAACTATTCCTAAGGTTCATACGGGGCTTTTCAGACGTTGTCATATTGTCGAAACCTTCTTGGATTTCACTTATGCATCTTCCATAGTAATTCATCACAATTCAGCTTCATATAAGCATGAATAAATCAACTCAAACGCATTTATTTGTATATAGACTTATCTCGTACGGATTCGGATGAAAATAAACGATTACTCGACCACTTTAGATTTCCCCGATCTAATTCTACTTTCCTTGGTTCTTGATCTATACACATTCAAATTTAACTCATTTATTCACCCAATCAGTCAATTCAACCCATATACACATATTTAGGGCATTTTATAAATTAGCCATAACATTTTCACATTTTGACATTTAAGTCCTTAATTCAAAAAATTACAAAATACACAAAATTTCATTTTACACATGCTAGGCCGAATGTTTATACACTTCATATAAGCCCATAAATTTCATTTATTTCTTATTCTAACCCCTCAATTTCTCATTTTCACAATTTAGCCCAAAATAGTCAAATTCATCAAAAATTCAAAGACAAGACATATTAATCTGTCACATATCTTTCATATTTCATCAACTATCATCACAAAGCTTACAAAATCATCAATGGCATAACTCACAATCTTCATCAAATTCAGAAATTGAGACATGTGCTAGGTAATATACGAAGCAACGATCTCAAAAACATAGAAATTATAAACAACCAAACAAAATCCATACCTTAATCAAGACTTGGAAGTGCTGAACCTTAAGCTTCATCTTTTTCTATTCTTTTCTTGTTATTTTCGGCCAAATATGAGCATAACGACCTATTTTCATACTTTTGTTTTATTATTTCATCATTTAATTATCAATTTCCATTTTTAACCTTTATATTATCTTTTAAAATCCACTAAGTAATGCCCAACTTTGGCATTTAATGCATTCAATGGTTAAATAACCACATAAGGACCTCCTCTTTATAATGACAAATCAATTCGACCATTATTGAAATAGAAGGACAAATTTGCATTTTTTACAATTTAGTCCTTTTTGCAAATTAAGCACACTAACAATGTAACAACCTGATTTAGGGCCTAGTCGGAATAGTGGTGAGAGACCACAAATCTGAAGTAGAAATATGAGTTTTAATTATTTTTTATGTGGCTTACGAGGTGGTTGCATGATTGTGTGAAAATTTCATGAAAGACTATTATTAATTAGTGAATAAATTTTCCATTACGACTAAATTGCAAATATTAAAGAATATGATATTCTAGAAGATTTGAGTACAAAATAAAATTATAAAAATTACTAGAGGTCTTTATTTAGCAATCAGACCATTCAATGTTAAGATGGACAAAAATGGACATAGGAAGGAAACATCATAAGGAAGGGGCCTTAAGGGCATTTTAGTTATTTGGTTAATAAATGAATTAAAAGGGAAAATAAGTCAGAATTTATGTCCATCTTCTTCAAGCCATAGCCTAAATTTACAAGCCCTCCATGGCTAGGGTTTCTTCAACTTTCAAGCTTAATTGTAAGTATCTGTTAGCCCCATTTTTACTATTCTTCGTATTTTTTAAATCCTCGTAGCTCGATTTAGCTATTTCTAGCTATATTTTGAGCTAGGATTTATGTTCAAAAATTTACCCATGTATGACATGCATATATTTTGATGTTTTATGGAAGAATATGACAGTTTGATGCATGATAAACATCTTTTTCTAAGTGAATTTCATGAAAAATGCATAAAAGTATCAAATTGTAAAAGTTGTAGAAATGGTCATACATGAGTGAAATAGTGGAAATTTAATGTTGATGTAGTTGAGAATATGATTCGGCTAGGCTTGAAATGTAAGAAAGTTGAATGAAAATCATTTTACGAGTTTAGGGACAAAAGTGTAATTATGAAAAAATTAAGGGGTAAAATTGTAATTTTGCCAAAGTGTGATTCATGAGTCGATTTAGTCAATGTGAGTATTAAACAAGTGAATTTGCTATTATAGATCAAGAAATATGAAGCTCGGATCAAAACCGAGGCAAAAATAAAGTTGTGGACTAAATTGCACTTCTACACATATTTTGGAGTACCGAGGTAAGTTTGTATGAATTTAAGGCTTTATGTGTATTTACATTAAATCACTTATTATGTTATCAAATATACTTTATTTCCTTAAAAAAGAATAATAATGCCTTAATAAAGAAATCAACGAGTACAAAAAATGAAAATCCCGATTGAAGTCTTGGAATAACGAGGATATCTATGTCATAACATGAGACAAGGAAAGCCATGTAAGACCATGTCTGGGACATGGAATCGGTATCAAGGAATGTAGGTCCCGTGTAAGACCATGTCTGGGACATGGCATTGGCATCGAATGTAAATCCTGTGTAAGAGCATGTCTGGGACATGGCATTAGCATCGAATAAGGAAGGTCTCATGTAAGACCATGTCTAGGACATGGCATCGACACCATACAAGGAAGGTCCCGTGTAAGACCATGTCTGGGACATGGCTTTGGCACCAAAGGAAGCTCTCGTGTAAGACCATGTCTGGAACATGGCATCGACATCGAGTTAAGGAATCCCGTGTAAGACCATATCTGGGATATGGCATCGGCATCATGAGGTGATTCCATGTAAGACCATATCCGAGATACGGCATTGGCATCAAGATACATGTATGATGAGATTGAATATCCTCTATTATTCTGGGAAATTCAATGGGAAAAAGAGCCAAGTGTGAGAGAGGTAACAAAGGAGTTAAGTGAATAAAGATAGTTATACAAGTTAAGCTAATCAAGGATAATAAAGATTTTTGTTTAAGTTAAGGAAGTTAAGGATTTGAGTTTATGATTAATTTAGCAAAAGTGCTAAATTATGTGGCTAAGTGATATAGGTACCATGAATAAAATACAAGTATGAAATCATATTGTGATTTAAGATGGGTAAGAGTAAGTATGAGTAAGTATGCTTGAGTACTTGATGCATATATTGTTCATGTATCATGAGATGAATTTGTTATTTTAAGTATTTATGTTATTACATAAATTTCATGCAAACTTACTAAGCTATATGCTTACCCCTCTCTTTTCTGTTTTTCCTTGTAGTTTTGCCAAGCTAGTTCGGGAATCATAAAAGTCGGAGCTCGGATCCAACTATTAATCATTATTTTGGTATAGCCAAGTTGCTTTATGTTAAGTATGGCATGTATAGAGATTATACCATTTTGAGTTATATCATATTAGGAGCCAAAGAATTGGCTATTAAAGTTACTCTTCTTTTTGTATATGGCCAAAGTGATAGGCCAATATTTGTTAAGATATTTATATTAATGATGATGAGTTTTATGAACTCTATAAGTGATGTTTTACGAATTATTCATTGTAGATGAATTGCTTGAG
The DNA here is from genome assembly GCA_025503065.1 of Gossypium bickii. Classification (NCBI taxonomy): domain Eukaryota; kingdom Viridiplantae; phylum Streptophyta; class Magnoliopsida; order Malvales; family Malvaceae; genus Gossypium; species Gossypium bickii. The sequence goes on along the minus strand of CP106720.1, from coordinate 58,830,326 downwards.
TTGGAATAAATGTGTTTATGTTTCAGGGTGGCAATTGGCTTGGAAAATAGACTCTAAGTGTCCAAACGAGTTGACACACAAGAGTGTGTCTAGGCCGTGTGTGACACACGGTCAACCCCCTTACGTGTGTTGATAGGTTGTGTGTCCCCTGCATTAAATTGCGAGAATTCGATTCGTCACACGGGCCAGCACACGGGAGTGTGCTTAGGCCATGTGCTCCTTAACGGTTTGATGATGTCACAGACAAAATACCTCCAGTTTTCACACACGAGTGAAGACACGGGCGTGTCTAGGCCGTGTGAAGGACACGGGCTATTGACATGGGCTTGGGAAAGCCCCTATAGGTTCGAAACAAAAATAAATTCTACACGGGCTAGGAACATGGGCGTGTGTGACAACACGGCCTGCCCACACTTGCGTGTCCCAAGTCACACGGGTGTCTGACCCCTATTTAGGCAAAAATTTTCAAGGAGTGTAAAAGTTTTCGGTTGAACTCCGAAACCTTCCGGATGTATGTATAAGGCCTCGTAGGCCTATGATATGCATATTATGTTTAAGAAAGGAAAGTTTTAATTTGGAATGAAATTTTATAGCCCATTATTGCATGTTCAAGCAAGGTCAAGCATGGTAATGCCTCGTAGCCAGTGCTGACATCGGACCCGGGTAAAGGGGTGTTAAAAACGATCAAATTAATTCACGAAAATTTCACACATACCAATTCACATGCTGTAGTCTCAAAAAATAATATTAAAATATTTTTCAGACTCGGATTTGTGGTTCCAAAACCACTATTCTGACTAGGGTCTAAACCGGGCTGTTACAATAAGACATACCAATTTTGGGTTAATTCCATCCTACATGACTTCCTAGGGTCGTGAAGCCTAGGGTTTAAGTTCTTCCTCTCCCAAACAATTGATCTGCCAAGAAACTTTTTCCTTCAACAAATTAATTAGGTTAAAATAATTGAAACATGCGAAATATGTATAAAGCATAAATTGATTCTAATCTTTACACAAACATTCAACTAACAATCTTAAAGAATGAGATGTAAAGAATAGAATAATGAAAAGAGATAGTTATGGATTTATTGATGAAAGCGTGGCTCTGGAACAATCTCCACTCATGAAAGGCTCACTTCGGAATAGGATCTTCTGATTACAAGAATATAAATACCCTAAGTGAAAAATAAAAACGAAATAAAAACCTAAGAATATTTTAGGTCTCCTTAAAAATTTTATGTTTAAACTAATTAGAATGGGATTTATATAGGCTACATATGGAATATTAAACTGCCTAAATTATCCTTGAAGTCCTTAGAGTTCAATTAGGAAAAATGCACCTAATTTCCCTCCACAACGTAATTAACATGTGCATGACTTTTTGGGCTGTGCAAGGGCGGTGTTGCAAGACAGGCCTACAGTGTGGCAACACAGGGGTGTTGTGACACAACAGGGACATGTCACAACATCAACGGTGGTTTCACTCCAAGACTTGTTTTTGCTTATCTTCGATGTTGCGACATCAGTGTTTTGCTGTCGCGACATAGGCATCAACTTGGGCCCGAAAATGCATCTTTAGCTCCTAATTTTTCCTACAAGACCATGTAACCTTATTTAGATATATAACATGTAATAAAAACAACTGAATAGCATAAATTACTACTTTATGCATGAAAACTGAAATATATATATTAAGATGTTTTGATTTAACTATTAAACAAACTAAAGTTATCTTTAAAAAGGATGTCAATAATAGTGTATTTCATGGCATATCACTCTCCCACACTTAACTCGTTGCTTGTCCTCAAGCAACCAAAACACCTATATGGAAAAAAATGAGAATGACTTGATTTCTTTCTTTCAACAAGCTAGAGTTAGTGAAGATGGATGTAATTAAGAACCTCACATCTAAACTCCCCCACACTTAACTTTTTGCTTATCCTCAAGCAAACCAAGTTTATAGGATTTTATTATTACTAAGAACATGATTGTCAAATATTAAAGGTATAACAATTCTTATTGCACATGTAACTTAATCTTGATAGTTCGATTCCTTGAAAATTTTTAAAGTAAATTAGGATTAGTTTACAAAGTTACATTACTAAAGAATTAGAAGTAATTCTTAAGACCAAATGTTTAACAATATCACCATTAACATAAATCAAACAAACATGTAACAAACACAATCATGTGAATAAAAATATTCATTAAGTATAATTGTTAGCAATTCTAGAAGATTATGCACAAAGAACACTTAAGTCACATTGGTCTACTAGGCTTGTAACGTGCTGAGGCTTAGGACAGTATGAGTTCAAAGAAAGATATGGCTTAAAATGGTTTAAACACTTGAAATAATTAGGCACATGACATTGTTCCCTCTCTTCCCCCTAAACGTCTCATCCAAGCTCACCACATTTGGTCTCCCTCTCTCACCTACCTTATCTCTCCACATAGGAAGATACAATATAATACTAGCAACTATGGTCGGCTTGAAGAGTTTTGGTGCACTTGTAACACCCCCAGACCCGGCTCAGATGTTATGGCCGAATTCGGTGATGTCACATCAAAGGAATAATTCAAAAATGACTTCACTTATTTAAAGCTTAAGTTTAAAGCTTGGAAACCCAAAATCCATGCAACTTGTTAAGTAATGATAAAAGCCCATGTTTTTAAGAAAACGCCCATAGGTTAAAGATATTTCGAAAACCATCAAGTTTAATAATTAAACAGTTGAAAACATAAGGAAACTCAAATGTAAAGTTAAATTAAAGATACAAGGCCTTATTACGAACGAAATAATTAACAATAAGTCATTCGAAAACAAATAAACAAAAACTTCTAAGTAACTTGTAGTGTGGCCATCTCCGAGTCCTCTCCCACGTCGTGCCGTCTAGTGAGGGTCACCTGAAACATTTAATAAAAGGGTGTGAGTTTTGAAACTCAGCGTGTAAGACCCTTGGTAACCAATCAACATGCAATTATCACATTGGGCCTAAGCCCTATCAAAAACGGTGATCTTGGGCCTGAGCCAACAATGACCTCATTTCACATCACTATCACATGGATGCAATGCTCCCATCCCAAATCCAACCCTGCAATCCATTTCCCTTCCAACCCAACACTCCTGTGGGGATATAAATATCAACCCACCCATCCCTACACTCCAAAGGTAGCACCAACAGCGACACTACTCAAACGTTGCAGCAAGGCTGCTAAGCATATAATGGGCTTAAAGCCACTGGTGGATCCACAGTTGTCAAGCGACTATGCGATCCTCATATATCTTCCTCCGTATCATTAAACCCACCCAAGTGCAACATATATTTCATGAATGCAACATACACATTTTCACACATTAAGCACCTAGGGGTATTTTAGCCATTTCACTACCCAGGGGTATTTTCGTAATTCTACCCTATAGGGGTGTTTCGATAATTTTGCAAATCAGAGGTATGTTGGTAATTTTGCAAACCAGGGGTATTTTGGTAATTTTGCAAATTAGGGGTATTTTTGCAATCTCATGTTTTAGTTAAGAACATTGTCCTATTAACAAGTCCTTGCAGCTAAAGTGACCAGAAACTATGCATCAGGTAGGATCCCAGAGAAGAGAAGGTGGGTTGCTAGGACCGCTTAAGTACCAGGCTCTCCCTAGATCCAATCCTAGACATGCATATGTCCATTGCCACACTCCAACCTAGCGACTTGTCCACAGACAACTTTGATTATTAGATTAAGTTTTATGCGATTTAAGAATTTATCAAAACTAGGCCTATAGTCCACTAAAACCCTAGCACATATTTCTAAAAACCCCATAAAGCCCACTAGGCCCATTCATGTCCATATAACCTTTTGAACCCCATTATGTTTATAAAGCCCATTAGGCCCAATCTTATTCAAGTCATACAACCATAACACTCAATCATTCAATTTTCACATATCAACTCTTGCCAATTTTGGCCCACGAGCTCGGTAGGCCCATTTAGTCCCTTTTGGCCCGGTCGGCCAAATAGTGGCCCGTGACCATGAGATCGCTCTTTTGGCCTCGGCAATCATATCGATGTTCCCACACGACTATTCCTATGCTCGTGTGGTTACTAGCGCCAACTTTTCGGCTTTTCAGCTTTTTCTAGCATTTCGGCTTTTGCCGATTTGTCGTGTGTGAAGTGTATGTACACACCTGGTTACTATGATGTGCTATACTATCCTCAGCCTTGAACCTACAATCAATACCAATCTCCAATCAATACACACTTAACTACAGTATTTACCCTACCGTGTGCCACCAGTTCTAGTAGCCCTTCCTTATCTACTATTCATGATTATCCCATAAATCTGCACCCACGCAAAGAAAATCAACAATCAAGTGACTCATATTCCACAAAAGTCACCTCTATAAGCCATACTTACATCCGGCCATTCACTAAACCACAACTGAGATGAGTACACTTACCTCTTTGCTAATGATCCTTATCACGCTTGCGATCTTTGAACCCTACCCTTGTTAATACAAGGTTACCGACAAGGAGAAGTTAGATAGCCCTTCGGCTTTTAATAAAAGACACTAAGGAGGTTTGCTGAGTACTTACCGAATGCTACCTTTGATCCTGCGGCCTAGATAGCTACTAAACAAGATCTGACTTCTAATCACTTGATCAACAGATTTATCATGGAGGAAAACAACAAAGAATCGGCACAAATAGGGATTTCGGCAAAAAGGGTGGTGGTAATTTGGCAATGGAATAAACCAATTGAGGGGGAGAAAAGAAGAAAAAGAAAATACGAAAACTCAAAGAACCTCTCAAGGGAATTCGGCAATGGGAGAATTCGACAATGGGAGAAAAGAATGAGGGGAAGAAAAAGAATAAATAATAGAACCCAAGGAACCTTTCAATGAATTTGGCACCCCCTTTTTATAGCCTTGAAAACTGGCTATTTGTAACATCCCAAACTCAGCCCATACGTTATGACCGGATCTGACGTGTCACATGAGAAAAAACATGTTAAATCTTTTTTATTCGTACAAGAACAGGTATTGATTTGTTAAAATCAAGAAATCAAGTTTGACTTGAAATATTTGATAAAATACAACTATATTTGAGAAGTTGTTTGAAGAATAAAAAAATCAAAGTAGTGAACTTTAAAACTGTGACTTTTGAAAATATTGTTAATAATTCGAAAGATAATTTTCCGAGTTAAAATTTATTTGTAAAAAGTTTGATATGAGATCCATTTGTTAATCTATTTTGGAAAACGTTATTTAAGTTTTTAGAAAATCCCCATTTAAAACAATTCAAGCAAAATAATAAATGCGACAAAACATAAAGCACAATAAAAATATCCCAGAGGCCTTATTACAACTTTAAAACCAGAAATAGTAAAGGTAACAAAATAGTACGGAAAAGTAGTTTACTAATGGTTGCAATCATCATTTATGAAGTATGACCTCCACCAAGTCATCCATGGCCCCAAGTCCTCGTCACTGAGTGTTACCTATAGAGATTAAGAAAAGAGGGGGTGAGTTACTAGAACTTAGTGTATAATCCCCTTACTGTTGTCCATTGGGCTTGAACCTGTTTAGCAAAAATTTAGGCCTGAGCCCATATAACAATAACTTGGGCCGAAGCCCATAAAGCATAATTTTGGGCCAAAGCCCATTTACAAAATAGAATATATCAAATGAATCAAATGAATGTAATGCAATCCCAATCCAACCTAATAATCCATCCGCTACACACCACTTGTACCATCCATCACACTGTGGGGATCAAGTCAACCCACCCCGCCAAACACACCAATCGCAGGCATTATGCCATTTATAACAAATTTTAATTGTGGGCAAGCCACCGATTCAGAGTATCATATTATCAAACATATTTGTGTGGCGGTGCCACCGAATTACTTCTTCAAACATTTTCCCATCCCATGCAAAATTATGCATATGTAACATACATAGTAAATGATATTACAAATATAAACAAAAATTAATATCTCAGAGATCCATTACAAACAATTTGGCCCATTAACAATTTGCAAAATCTGCCCATTAAGGCAGTCTATCAAATCGGCCCATTAAGGCGATCTATCAAATCGGCCCATTAAGGTAATATATCAAATTGGCCCATTATGGCAATTTCGTATTTCGGCCCTTTAGGGGCATTTTTGTAATTCTCACAATGCTAATACCAATTTTGACCAATTTATCAAAACAATTCAATTTAGGCCACTTTTCCCAGTTTATGCCATATTACGATTTTAATCACAGCGATATATTTCCAATATAATATCAATCTTAAAAACCCACGGAAAACGGTGTGAGATTACACACTTGATTACTGTAAGTACTAGGCTTTCTTGATCGTCGACACCTAAAATATCATAACACTCGATTAATCGACATACGTGATTTTACTAATCTAACTCTAAAATAAGCGATCTAAAGTGTTTACCCTTAGAATCATGAACGACCACGATTTGTGTAACACCCCAAACCCGGCCCAAACACCACGGCCGAAACCGGGAAAGATGTGAAAACAAATTTTTGTTTTGAAGGTGAAAATAACTTTTAAGTTTGAGAAAGAGAACCTTGCTTTAAGGGTTGTCGTTAAAGGTAGTTTGCCTATAAATAAATCCTTCCAAGTCATGTAAGTTTGGTTTCGATGTTTGTACTGGTTTCGGGAGAAAACAATTGTTTTTAAGGAATTCAGGTTTGAGAACTTCATTTGTCTCCCATGTCAAAAATATTGTAAAGCCACATTTTAAGTACTTAATTAGTAGAAAATTCAACTTAAAACCGTAAATCCCAAATTATTCAGGTGGCCTTATTACACAATAAAATATTCCAAAGTAAAACTAACAGTTTAAAATACAAGTAACGAAAACAACTTATGCACGGCCACCTCGACTCCACTCCAGCCCGATCCAGTGAATCATGAGCTACCTGCATTGTTTTGGGAAAAATAGGGTGAGTCACCAGACTCAGTGTGCAATTATACAACACAATTTCCACTAATGGGCTTAGCCCCACATCCACATCAAACCAGCATACTATGCTCAAAACAAAGATGCAATATGATAGCCCAACCCAACCTAGTATCCATCCACTACACACCACCCGTACATCCATCCTCATACACACCGAGGGATTACTAAATCAACCCTCCATCCGCTACACACCTCTTTGGCAGTCTATGCTGACAGACACACTGCTTAAAGTCCACATAAGTGGTCTAGCCACTAATCCACGTGATTAAATCACAAAATCCACGATGAGACTCGAGGTCATCATCAACCGTGACAGAGTCACCCACATGTATATACACTTCCCCTTTAATCATTATATCCCGAAACCCATGCACATGCAGCATAATATCGTAAATGGCATGATGATAGAACATAAAAACATCCAAATACATGCATAACATGCTCACATGCATCCACAGCCATTTAACCTCAACTTTGACATAGGTAGTATACTAACCTGGTTTACCGAATTTACCCATTGTAGGTAATAACACCACCACAGCCACTAAGTCAACTACACACATGATACATACATTTTATTAAAAACAACTAAGGAAACAGTGTGATAATTACACACCTGAAAACCTGAAGAACTAGACTATCGATCTCCCTAATGTCCTCACTCAAAGAGATTACAACGATCTGCTTATCCTTCTCAGACGCTGGTCTACAGCCCGGTGTCCAATCCCGAACCGCTGAAACTGACCGCTTCTTGAACTTAGGGGGAGGGACTACGTGTCCAACCCTGTCCCTCAATTGACTGGTACTCGATTCCATCAAATAAGATCTTGGTCAGAAGACCCTGTTAAAACATAGATTCAGATAATAATGAACTAAATAAAGACTTTAATCCAATTCCCCTTACTAAAATTACTAGAACTCGTAGAGTCCCTACTGAAACAAGAGATTGTTGAAATCCCTACATGAACCCGTGTTAGATTCGACCTAACACTTATGGTCCAAACAAAGTGGCCTTCGGCCGAACAAAAAGTGTACCCTTCTTACCTTGGATAATCGAACCCAACTGATCCCTAATGCCCCTCACGTTAGCTACAACCAAAAGGCACAAAATTAAGCCCTCCAAGAATTCGGTCACACACACAAGAAATAGAGTTAGACTCTTGGTTTCGGCAACCCAAAAGAGAAAAGAGTAAGATCCAGATAAAAGAGAAACCCCTTACCACTATACTAGAAACTGATTGGGAGAGTTGGCACTAAATGAATGACGACGCTTCTTCTAGCAATTGACAAATGGAAGAGTTACCACCCTAGAGATATTTGGCTTTGAATGATTCGGCCAAGAGATGAAGCTCAAGGAATCAACAAAATAGAAGAGCAATAAAGATGAAAAGAGAGAGATGGTGATAAATGGAAGATTCGACCAAGGTTCCAATAGGTAGAAGGATTATTCGGCTCTTGAAATGAAAGTTTAAGGTTATCAAAATGAAAAGAAAAGAGAATAAAAGGGAGATATGGTTCGACTTAGAGAAGAAGTAGAGAGAAGAGAAGATGAACAAGAATGCCTCAAATGATCACTCTCACCTTCAGCTTTTGACTAGAAAAAGAAGAAAGAAAAGAATGATTCTTGCTTGACACTTTCGGCAAAGAAACTAGATAAGAAAAGACTCAAAAGAAAGAAAATGCCTACACTCCCTACCACAACACCTAATTTCGGCACCTAAAGCCCCCCCAACCGAAACACCCCCTTCATGACCGAAAATCCTCTCCCTAGAACCCCATTTCGGCCAACACTCAAACCCCTCTCTTCATCCCTTCTTTCTCTCTTAAATTTCCTCCCCTTCAGTCGTTCAAACAAGTTTGAATGATTCAACCTCCTAATATTCCTCTCCACCACTTATTCAAAAGTATTTGACCCATTGAAACCTTCCCCCTTAAGTGCCCCAGCCGAATCCACCTCCTCACTCACCATACGCAAAAATGAACTCCAAAATGTCGTCCCAGTAGCTCGAACCCCTTCCCCCTTTGAACTCCATTCTAATGCCACCACCAAAGCACACCAAGTAACGCCTCCCTACCACTACACCACCCTTCTCCTTGTATCCATAACCACAAAATTAAATCCTTAATAGCCTGGCTCCCCTAGCTTTCCCCTAAAGCTTAAAATCAGAAATTTTCCCTAAGGCTCAGACTTAACCTCTAGATTTCCCGAAGCCTCCTACACACTCAAACAGTCATGCAAAGCATACCAACACATAGATATGAATTAAAATGCAAGACCCTAAAATCCCGGATGTTACAGTTCTACCCCCTTAAAGAAATTTTGGCCTCGAAATTACCTGATCAAAAAAGATGAGGGTATTACTATCGCATTGCCTCCTCTGGCTCCCACGACATTTCTTCCAAACCATGGTTCCGCCACAACACCATGACTAAAGGAACTGATTTCCTCTGCAGCATCTTCACATCTCGCCCTAAAATCTGGATTGGTTCCTCTTCGTATGACATGTCTGGTCTCAATTCGACTTCCTCGACTGGCACCACGTGAGACGGATCCGAACGATAATGTCTTAGCATCCAAACGTGAAACACATCATGCATCTACTTCAACTCTGAAGGCAACTCTAGCTGATACGCTACCGGTCCCACTCGCTTCAACACCCAATAAGGTCCTATAAACCTGGGACTCAGCTTACCCCTACGTCTGAATCTCATCACCTTCTTCCACGGTAAAACTTTCAGGAACACCCGATCACCTACAGTAAATTCTATCTCCCTCCGCTTAAGATTTGCATACGATTTTTATCTGTCCGACGCCTCCTTCAACCGAGTCCAAATTACCTTAACCTTCTCCTCTGATTCTGTCACCATTTCAGGACCCAAGACATGACGTTCACCTAGTTCTGTCCAACAGGTAGGAGTACGACACTTCTGCCCATACAACGCTTCATACGTCACCATTTGAATACTAGCTTGATAACTGTTGTTATATACGAACTCTGCTAAGGGCAAGAATTCTTCCCAACTACTTCTGAAGTCGATAACACATCCCCTCAACATATCATCCAACACCTGAATCACCCTCTCAGACTGACCACCTGTCTATAGATGAAACACCGTGCTAAAATCCAGCAATAAAACCCCTAACCTAGTCAACACTCCACGACCGAATCTGGTAGGTTACGGAGTGAAAACAGTTTGAAAACACAAGTGTATCGAGAAGTTTTTAAGAAAACTCTTTGATCGTAAAAAAAAGTTAAAAACCCCTGTTTAGAGTGATGTTGAAATCGTGTAAATGTTGCTTTAAAAATCCATGCTAGGAAGTCTATTTGATATTACGAATATTTAGAAAAACATTTGATACTTATTAAAAACTGAGTGCGACGAGTATAATCAAGTTTAAAACCATTTGCATTCGAAGTTGTTTAAAAATTTGAAATTATAAAAGCGTTCAAGTTAGCCTTCTTATTATTTTATGAACTTTGTTACCCGATGGTAACAGTAAAAAAACCCGAAAGAGTTATAGTTTTGAAAAATATTGCTTTTTACCGGTTAATTTAACAAGTCGATCAATCCAGTATATGTATTATATAATCAAAGTAAACGCAAATAATTAAAAACCCAAAATAATACTAGCGGCCTTATTACAAACCCAAAACCAAATTAAAGAGAATTTAGAAAATTAAAATAGCAGTTCAAAATCCAAAACAAAACTAAGATGCATGGCCACCTCGAGTCCTCCCCGGCTCCATATCTGCGATCTATGCCTCCTCTGCAAAATATAAAGGAAGTGGTGAGTCACCAAGACTCAGTGTATACATCCCCAACCCGAGCATTCAAGCACTTACACAGATTATCAGTAAAACATGCAGATTACGCAACCCATAACCTAGCCATCCAATCTCCTTCAACTACCCCGCGTGGTCAAAACCACTGGTGACCGAAGCCACAAATCAATTGATGGGGCCAACCCATCGTGTGGTCAAAACCACTGATGACAATCCCGTAATATATCATGTGGGGCCAACCCACTATGGTACCAAACCACTGGGACGAGTCACAATATCCATATGTGGTCAAAACCACTGGTGACCGTAGTCACAAATATCAATAGTGTGGTCAAAACCACTGGTGGTCAAAACCACTGGGACTTAGTCACAAATCATATCAATAGTGTGGTCAAAACTACTGGTGACCGTAGTCACAACTCAACTGATAGGGCCAACCCATCTTATGGTCAAAAGCACTGGTGACAGTCCAAAAAAATCATCCCCCTCCTCTCATCAATCCCATCATCATCATGCTCATATCATACGTGTCATAATATCATGTATCATGCAATTAAGGCATAGCATAGCATTTAACAACTCATGATGATGTATAACAAAAATCACATAGCAGGGGACTTACCCGGAATCCAAGCTCATGCCCACAAGGCAAAGTCACTAATATCGAAGGTTATACAGTAACATAATAAGCGAAAGTCCCAAAACTACTCGAATCTAGCGAAATACCAAAGCGTAGCTTTCCCTTTCCTACATTCGGCCAACACCCTGTTAGTAACTAAAAAGCATATTCGGCTCTATTAGAAATCCCGAAGGATATGTCGCCCCAACTACAGCACTCACCTTAAGCCGATCTGGTTTCCAACCAAATCCCGAACCCACACAAAGAGCACCTTGCAATCGGCCACCCATTGCTGCACATAAACGATTAGCCTTCGGCTTTTAAACGATTAAGAAATGGATCTTGTAACGTTAAGACCTTACCTAAATCGACCACCAAGTCCCGAAGGCTCACTATATTCGGCTATACCCCCTGCAATCGGTTTTAACATTTCATTTAGAGACCAAAGGCCATTCGGCCATAACCTATAACCTGAGACCACATGAGTTAGTCGCCCTTTACCTTGATGATTAATTCGGCTCCTAACCACCACATATCAGCACTTCCCCTAATGATGTTTAGAAGTTTCGGCTACTAACATGAAACAAATAAAATGGGAGTTAACACTCAAACCTTTAATAGAAGAAAAGATGAAAGAGGAGTGGGGTTTCGGCAGTACCCCAAGTTGATCAGGAAAAGAAACCGAATAAGAAGTTCACTTACCAGAGTTTCGACTATGACCCACCAAGAAGAGAAAAGGAGAAATCGTAAGAGAGGGAGAGGGTGATGATTTCGAATAGGAGAAGAGAAAAAGGTTTGATGGAGTCCTGAGGAGGTTCGGCTATTGAGGCTTTCAAGAAGAAGATGAAATAAAAATGGAAAGGGAGATAGGTATGGTGTTTTCAGCTTTTGGGAATAGTCAAGATGAAGAAGAGAAAGGGAATGGGGAAAGAAGAATTCGGCAAGGTGAATGAAAGTAGGTTTCGGCACAAGGTGTTTTGAGAGAGAGAAGAGAAAGAAAAAGATGCCGAATGGGGGAAGGTTTATTGGTTTCAGCCTTGAGCAAAAAGGAAAAGAAAACCCACAAGGTGAATTCGGCAATGAGAGGGTTAATCAATGGGGACCGAAAATGAAAGGGAGAGAATAACCACTTAGAGTTTCAGCTTTAACCAAGGAATAGCAAAATGGTTCGACCAAATATAAAGCTTGCCAAAAAGAAAAAGTAAGAGAAGAAAGTGCACTTTGATGTTTCTGTTCTAAGCACAATATGCAAAGAAGAAGAACCCCCCTTAAGCTAGCCCAAACAGCCCCTTAACCCCTATTGACATTCGGCCACACCAACAACTCCCAAAATCGATAGCATCCTTTGCCCAAAGTCCCTTATTCGGCCAACACTTCCTCAAATGAGTGTGAAACTATTCAAACTCCTAAATTTCCTCCCTCCACAAATTCAAATACATTTGAACGAGTCAAAACTCCTAAATTTTCTCCTCCTCATCCACTCCAGAGAGTCCCACCTGAGCACTGCTCCTCTAGCTTGTGGCATCAAAAACAAAGACACAAAGGGGAATTTCTGCAGCTCGAACCAAGGCCCCTTTGCTCCCTGTGGCGTCACCTCCTCCAAGCTTTAAGTGGCGCCTGCTTGCCACTTTACCAAATGGAATTCTTGTGTTTTAAACCTCCACTAAATTCTTTTAACCCCTCATTCCCTTAGCTCTATTTCCTTAAGTGCTAAAACAAAATTCTTAGCCCTAACTTAGGCCTACCCTAGGGTTATAACTAGACCCCAGAACATGTTAAATCACCATTATAAACAATTCATCACATGCAACACAAGCAAAATACAGAACCCCCGATTTAAGGATGTTATAGTTCTACCCCCTTAAAAATAATTTCGACCCCAAAATTACCTGATCAGAAGAGTTGAGGGTACTGTTGTCGCATTACATCCTCTGGTTCCTACGTGGCCTCCTCCGTGCCATGGTTCTGCCATAATACTTTCACCATGGGAACTGACTTCCGTCACAGAACCTTGACATCCCGATCCAAAATCCGTACTGGTTCCTCCTCGAAAGACAAATCAGGACTCACTTCTATCTCCTCAACTGGTACAACATGCGACGGATCTGATCGATGGCACTTAGGCATCGAAACATGAAAGACGTCATGAATCTAACTTAACTCTTCTGGTAGCTCGAGCTGATAAGCTACCGGCCCCACTCGCTTCAACACTGCATATGGCCCGATGCACCTAGGGCTTAGCTTGCCCTTCCGACCAAATCTCAACACTTTCTTCCAGGGCGATACCTTCAGAAAAACCTTATCACCCACTGCATACTCAATATCTCTGCGCTTAAGATCGACGTAAGATTTCTGCCTGTCCGACGCTTGCTTAAGACGAGCCTGAATCACCTTAACTTTATCTTCTATTTTTGCCACCAACTCTGGACCCAACATTCGTCGTTCACCCAGTTCTGTCTAACACGTGGGAGTACGACATTTCCGTCCATATAGCACCTCATATGGTGCCATCTGAATACTCGCTCGATAACTATTGTTATAAGCAAACTCTGCCAAAGGTAGGTACTCCTCCCAACTACCACTGAAATCCAGAACACAGCCCCTTAACATATCTTCCAAAATTTGGATTACCCTCTCAGACTGTCCATCAGACTGCGGATGAAAAGCCATGCTAAAATCCAACCTAGTACCCAAAGCCTGATGCAAAGCTTTCCAGAACCTCGATGTGAACCTGGGGTCCCTATCCAAAATAATTGACACAGGCACTCCATGCAACCTTACTATCTCTGCCACATACAGCTTGGCTAATTTCTGAAGCGAATAATCAACCCTCACCGGTATGAAATGAGCCGACTTAGTCAAACGACCCACTATTACCTATACTGAATCCTTCTTGCTAGGCGTAAGGGGAAGCCCATTGACGAAATCCATCGTAATCCATTCCCACTTCCACTGCGGAATCTTTACTGGCTGCAACAGCCCTGATGGCAACTGATGCTCAGCTTTAACTTGCTGGCATGTCAAACACTTGCCCACGAAATCAGTTACTTCCCGCTTAAGACCCGGCCACCAAAACTGTTCCCTTAAATCACGATACATCTTACGGCCTCCAGGATGCATAGCATATGGGCTACTATGAGCTTCCTGAAGAATCTGCTGTCTCAATTCAACATCCTTAGGCATACATACTTTCCACGAAAACACGAGACTCCATCATCGCCAAGCTGTAACCTTGATTCACCATTTCGTACTTGCGCACCTTCAAGCACTCAACACCTTATCTGTCAGCTGCCTCTTCTTAAACTGATTAATCCAAGATGGCTTGACCTGCAACTCCGCCAAGAGGCTCTCATCATCATAAAGACTAAGGTGAGCAAACATCGCTCGCAAGTCTGCTACTACCTTTCGGCTTAACGCATCAGCTATTACGTTAGCCTTACCTGGATGGTACTCAATCGAACAGTCGTAATCTTTCAACAATTCGATCCACCTTCGCTGCCTCAAAATTAAATCCTTCTGAGTCAAGAGATACTTCAGACTCTTGTGATCCGTGTAAACTATTGACTTTTCTCCATATAAGTAATGCCTCTAAATCTTCAAGGCAAAAACCACTGCAGCCAATTCCAAGTCGTGTGTCGGATAGTTACCTTCATGAGGCCTCAACTGTCGAGATGCATACATTACCACTTTACCATCCCGCAACAACACACACCCTAAGCCAGTATGCGATGCATCACAGTAAACCGTGAATTCCTTCTCTGCCTCAGGCTGAATTAACACCGGAGCTTCAGTCAGAATCTTCTTCAACTTATCAAAACTCTCCTGTTGTTTCTCAGTCCAAACAAATGGAACCCCTTTTCTCAACAGCTTAGTCAACAGTGCTGCAATTAAGGAAAACCCTTGTACAAACCTTCTGTAGTATCCAGCCAAACCCAGGAAACTCTGAATCTCTATAACTGACTTAGGTGGTTTCCAATCCAACACCGCCTCAATCTTACGAGGATCCACCCTAATTCCCTTATCTGATACAACATGACCCAAGAAAGTCACCTCATTAAGCCAGAACTCACACTTACTAAACTTGGCGTATAACTGCTTCTCCCTCAGAATTTGTAGAACCACCCGAATATGCGCGTCATGTTCCCTCTCAAATTTCGAGTACACCAAAATGTCATCGATAAATACTACAACAAATTGATCCAAATACGGCTGAAACACCCGATTCATCATGTCCATAAATGCTGCCGGCGCGTTGGTCAAACCAAAAGGCATTACCAGAAAATCGTAGTATCTATACCGAGTACGGAATGCCGTCTTATGAATATCAGCCTCCTTCACCTTGAGCTGATGATACCCAGACCTAAGGTCGATCTTAGAGAAAACTGTTGCACCCTTGAGTTGATCAAACAAGTCGTCAATTCTAGGCAACGGATACTTGTTCTTGATTGTCAACTTGTTCAGCTGGCGGTAGTCTATACACATCCGCATAGTACCATTCTTCTTCTTAACAAAAAGCACTGGAGCTCCCCAAGGTGATACACTCGGTCTGATGAAACCCCTATCCAACAATTCCTGAATCTGAGCCTTTAACTCCACTAATTCTTTCGGCGCCATCCTATATGGAGCAATAGATACTGGCGCAGTTCCCGGTAACAAGTCTATACCGAACTCAACCTCGAGGTCAGGAGGTATACCCTTCCTAACCATTTTCTCAGCCTTCAGTGCCGAGACAACATTAGATAAGTAATCCCTCCTATTACCTATCATCACCACCTCCTCAACTTCCATGGTCTTCAACACCATGCGCTTAGATGTGCAATCCAAACTAGCCTGATACTTTACTAGCTAATCCATCCCGAGAATCAGATCGAACTCCCCAAACGGTAGTTCCATCAAGTCAGCCAAAAACACGACCCCTTGAAGTTCTAGGGGTACATCCCTATATAGCTGACTTACTTCTACAGAGTGACCTAAAGGGCTTATCACAGTCATCTTCCTAAAAGTAATCTCAGAGTCTAAGTTCAAGGTTTCCACTATGCTACTAGCAACATACGAGTGCGTCGAACCAACATCAATTAAAGCATTATAAGGTACTCCAAAAATTAAGAACGTACCGATTATGACGTCCGGTGCGTCGCCCTCCTCTCGACGCCTCGCTGCGTAGACCAACCCAGGCTGTCTCGCCTTTGTACCTCCTGCACCTCTGCCCGGTGCTTCACAGCCTCTACCTGAGCCATTACTCTCCTAATCGAACCACGGCCTCTCGCGTGGTCTGCTGATTATCCTTCTAAAGCGTATGCGATTTCGATCCTCGATGTAGCCTAGTTGATCTCTGTGGACAATCCCTAACTCAATGCCCCATCAAGCCACACTCAAAGCGTCCCCTGTTACTAGTCCAACACTCTCCCATGTGAGACTTTCCACACCGAGCACACAGCGGCGGCCACTGAGTATTGGTAGCAGCAAGCCTAGTAGCTTGATTTGGCCCACTATATCTAACCCTTTTCTGTTGATTCCCAGAAAATCCAGATGGTCCAGAACTCCTCTTATTCCAACCCCTATCTTGATTCTGATTCACAGACTGTCTTACCCCTTCAGCAACCTTAGCTTTCTCTACTAAAACGGCAAACTCTCGTCCCTACTGTGGGGCAATTATCATCCGCAGCTCATCTCTCAGCCCATCCTCAAATCTGACACAGCGCTCATGCTTGGTACCCACAATACCCCGAGCATACCTACTCAACCGAAGGAATTTTGCCTCATATTCCATCACAGTCTTATTACCCTGAACCAAGTTCATAAATGCCCTGCGCTGCGCATCAACATAACTAGCCCCTATGTATTTCCTCTGATAAGCTGCCCTAAAGAACTCCCAAGTGAGGTCATCTGTCATCGCTCCATCCCAAACAGTAAGCCACCACTGATATGATTCAGCTCGCAGCAGAGATACTATGCCCTTCAGCTTCTCCTCAGCTGAAAAATCCAGGTTATCCATGATACGTTCCGTCGCCTCCAACCAATATTCCGCTGTACTAGGTGCCACGCCAGACACACATCTGAATACCTCTGCACCATTAGCC
Organism: Gossypium bickii; assembly: GCA_025503065.1. Lineage (NCBI taxonomy): Eukaryota > Viridiplantae > Streptophyta > Magnoliopsida > Malvales > Malvaceae > Gossypium > Gossypium bickii. The sequence continues at coordinate 58,812,862 of CP106720.1, read as the reverse complement.
TAGAGTCGCTCGGTCACAGATTTCCGAGCTCAAGTTCCAACTCCTGCACTCGCAACCCTTTCTAATACTCGCAAAGACGACTGCGACATCGCATCATTACCACTGCCTCGATCTCGATATTCGCGCCACACGGACGGCGGCGGTGGTACCTCGTTCTCCGACCCATGTTTGGACCCCACTGGTTCTGAAACCACCATCCTAACCCTACCTCGTCCACGAGTGTTACGCCCATGTCCACGTGCACTCATATCTACCAATATATTCAAGCTGATTAAAAGTTTTATGCGTTAGACTTTTATTCCACTTTCCTTTAAAGTACAGTCTTATGAAAAGTTTTAATAAGGGGTTGTTTCACGAGTACACATTATCCTATAGTCCATGTCTCTAAAGTAGTTCCTACTACTACTCAATCATGCCATCATCATAACCATGTAATCATATCATCACAAGTGATAGTTTAGGGTACTTACCTGGGCGGATTGGTGCCGAAGACTCGGTGCCATGCTTTTACCACTGTACTTTTCCTATAAAAGCCTTTTATGAACCATTTTAAAACATTTTTAGGCCTCGGCCCACAACCGAGCTGTTGAACCTGGCTCTGATACCACAACTGTAACACCTCTAACCCAGTCAACACTCCACGACCGATTCTGGTAGGTTACGGAGTGAAAACAGTTTGAAAACACAAGTGTATCGAGAAGTTTTTAAGAAAACTCTTTGATCCTAAAAAAAGTTAGAAACCCCTGTTTAGAGTGATGTTGAAATTGTGTACATGTTGCTTTAAAAATCTATGCTGGGAAGTCTATTTGATATTACGAATTTTTAGAAAAACATTTAATACTTATTAAAAACTGAGTGCGACGAGTATAATCAAGTTTAAAACCATTTGCATTCGAAGTTGTTTAAAAATTTAAAATTATAAAAACGTTCAAGTTAGCCTTCTTATTATTCTATGAACTTTGTTACCCAATGGTAACGGTAAAAAAACCCGAAAGAGTTATAGTTTTGAAAAACATTGCTTTTTACCGGTTAATTTAACAAGTCCATCAATCCAGTATATGTATTATATAATCAAAGTAAACGCAAATAATTAAAAACCAAAAATAATGCTAGCGGCCTTATTACAAACCCAAAACCAAATTAAAGAGAATTTAGAAAATTGAAATAGCAGTTCAAAATCCAAAACCAAACTAAGATGCATGGCCACCTCGAGTCCTCCCCGGCTCCATATCCGCGATCTATGCCTCCTCTGCAAAATATAAGGGAAGGGGTGAGTCACCAAGACTCAGTGTATACATCCCCAACCCGAGCATTCAAGCACTTACACAGGTTATCAGTAAAACATGCAGATTATGCAACCCATAACCTAGCCATCCAATCTCCTTCAACTACCCCGCGTGGTCAAAACCACTGGTGGTCAAAACCACTGGTGACCGAAGCCATAAATCAAGTGATGGGGCCAACCCATCGTGTGGTCAAAACCACTAATGACAATCCCGTAATATATCATGTGGGGCCAACCCACTGTGGTACCAAACCACTGGGACGAGTCACAATATCCATATGTGGTCAAAACCACTAGTGACCGTTGTCACAAATATCAATAGTGTGGTCAAAACCACTGAGACTTAGTCATAAATCATATCAATAGTGTGGTCAAAACTATTGGTGACCGTAGTCACAAATCAACTGATGGGGCCAACCCATCTTTTTGTCAAAACCACTGGTGACAGTCCAAATAAATCATCCCCCTTCTCTCATCAATCACATCATCATCATGCTCATATCATACGTGTCATAATATCATGTATCATGCATTTAAGGCATAGCATAGTATTTAACAACTCATTATGATGTATAACAAAAATCACATAGCAGGGTACTTACCCAGAATCAAAGCTCATGCCCACAAGGCAAAGTCACTAATATCGAAGGTTATACAGTAACATAATAAGCATCATTAAACTAATAAAGTGTGCAAGCATTTACACACCTGATTAAACGCAGATCTAAGTGAAAATCCCAAAACTACTCGAATCTAGCGAAATCCCAAAGCGTAGCTTTCCTTTTCCTACATTCAGCCAACACCTTGTTAGTAACTAAAAAGCATTTTCGGTTCTATTAGAAATCCCGAAGGATATTTCGTCCCAAATACAGCACTCACCTTAAGTCAATCTAGTTTCCAACCAAATCCCGAAGCCACACAAAGAGCCCCCTTGCAACCGGCCACCCACTGCTGCACATAAACGATTAGCGTTCGACTTTTGAACGATTAAGAAATGGATCTTGTAACGTTAAGACCTTACCTAGATCGACCACCAAGTCCCGAAGGCTCATTGTATTCGGCTATACTCCCTGCAATCGGTTTTAACATTTCATTTAGAAACCAAAGGCCATTCGGCCATAACCTATAACCCAAGACCACATGAGTTAGTCGTCCTTTACCTTGATGATTAATTCGGCTCCTAACCACCACAGATCGGTACTTCCCCTAATGATGTTTAGAAGTTTCATCTACTAACATGAAACAAATAAAATGGGAGTTAACAGTTAAACCTTTAATAGAAGAAAAGATGTAAGAGGAGTGGGGTTTCGGTAGTACCCCAAGTTGATCAGGAAAAGAAACCGAATACGAAGTTCACTTACCAGAGTTTTGACTATGATAAAGTAGAAATCGCAAGAGAGGGAGAGGGTGATGATTTCGAATAGGAGAAGAGAAGAAGATTTGATGGAGTCCTGAGGAGGTTCTGCTATTGAGGCTTTCAAGAAAAAGATGAAATAAAAATGGAAAGGGAGATAGGTATGGTGTTTTCGGCTTTTGGGAATAGTCAAGACGAAGAAGAGAAAGGGAATGGGGAAAGAAGAATTCGGCAAGGTGAATTAAAGTAGGTTTCGACACAAGATATTTTGAGAGAGAGAAGAGAAAGAAAAAGATGCTGAATGGGGGAAGGTTTGTTGGTTTTGGCCTTGAGCAGAAAGGAGAAGAAAACCCACAAGGTGAATTCGGCAATGAGAGGGTTAATCAATGGGGATCGAAAATGAAAGGGAGACCACTTAGAGTTTCGGCTTTAACCAAGGAATAGCAAAATGGTTCGGCCAAATACAAAGCTTGCCAAAAAGAAAAAGTAAGAGAAGAAAGTGCACTTTGATGTTTTGGTTCTAAGCACACTATGCAAAGAAGAAGAACCCCCCCTTTAGCTAGCCCAAACACCCCCTTAACCCCTATTGACATTCGGCCACACCAACAACTCCCAAAACCGATAGCATCCTTTGCCCAAAGTACCTTATTCGGCCAACACTTCCTCAAATGAGTTTGAAAATATTCAAACTCCTAAATTTCCTCCCATCCACAAATTCAAATCCATTTGAACGAGTCAAAACTCCTAAATTTTCTCCTCCTCATCCACTCCAGAGTGTCCCACCTGAGCACTCCTCCTCTAGCTTGTGGCGTCAAAAACAAAGACACAAAGGGGAATTTTTGCAGCTCGAACCAAGTCCCTCTTGCTTCCTGTGGCATCACCTCCTCCAAGCTTTAAGTGGTGCCTGCTTGCCACTTTACCAAATGGAATTCTTGTGTTTTAAACCTCCACTAAATTCTTTTAACCCCTCATTCCCTTAGCTCAATATCCTTAAGTGCTAAAACAAAATTCTTAGCCTTAACGCAGGCCTATCCTAAGGTTATACTAGACCGCAGAACATGTTAAATCACCATTATAAACAATTCATGACATGCAACAGAAGCAAAATGCAGAACCCCTGATTTAAGGATGTTACAGTAGCTTGGTGCCCGAAGCTTGATGTAACGCCCTCCAAAATCGCGACGTAAACCTAGGGTCCCTATCTGATATGATTGACACTGGTACCCTATGCACCCTCACAATTTCAGCAATGTACAACTTACCCAACCTTTGAAGAGAGTAGTCGACCCGAACAGGTATGAAATGAGCAGATTTTGTCAACCGATCCACAATCACCCATACAGAGTCTTTCTTAGTCGGCCTCAAAATTTGAAAACGTTGTGGGCCTCAAAACCCTAAGGCCGAGTGTAAAATCTGGCTCTGATACCAAATTGTAACACCCCAAACCCGGCCCAAATACCACGGTCGAATCTGGAATGTTACCAGGAAAGAGGTGAAAAAAAAATTTGTTTTGAAGGTGAAAACTTTTAAGTTTGAGAAAGTGAACCTTGCTTTAAGGGTTGTGGTCAAAAGTAGTTTGCCGATTAATAAAACCTTCCAAGTTATGTAAGTTCGGTTTCAATGTTTGTACTGGTTTCGAGAGAAAACAATTGTTTTTAAGGAATTCAGGTTTGAGAACTTCATTTGTCTCCAATGTCAAAAATATTATAAAGCAACGTTTTAAGTACTTAATTAGTAGAAAATTCAACTTAAAACCGTAAATCCCAAATTATTCAAGTGGCCTTATTACACAATAAAATATTCCAAAGTAAAGCTAATAGTTTTAAATACAAGTAACGAAAACAACTTCTGCATGGCCACCTTGAGTCCACTCCAGCCCGATCCAGTGAATCATGAGTTGCCTGCATTGTTTTGGGAAAAAAAGGGTGAGTCACCAGACTCAATGTGCAATTATAAAACACAATTTCCGTTAATGGGCTTAGCCCTACATTCACATCAAACTAGCATACTATGCTCAAAACAGAAATGCAATATGATAGCCCAAGCCAACCTAGAATACATCCGCTACACACCACCCGTACATCCATCCTCATACACACCAGGGATTACTAAATCAACCCTCCATCCACTACACACCTCTTTGGCAGTCTATGCTGACAGACACACTGCTTAAAGTCCACATAAGTGGTCTAGCCACTAATCCACATGATTAAATCACAAAATCCATGATGAGACTCGAGGTCATCATCAATCGTGACAGAGTCACCTACATGTATATACACTTCCCCTTTAATCATTATATCCCGAAAAACCCATGCACATGCATCATAATATCGTAAATGGCATGATGATAGAACATAAAAACATCCAAATACATATATAACATGCTTACATGCATCAATAGCCACTTAGCCTCAACTTTGACATAGGTAGTATACTAACCTGGTTTACTGAATTTACCATTGTAGGTAATAACACCACCACAGCCACTAAGTCGGCTACCACACATGATACATACATTTTATTAAAAACAACTAAGGAAACTGTGTGATAATTACACACCTGAAAACCTAAAGAACTATACTATCGATCTCCCTAACGTCCTCACTTGAAAAGATTACAACGATCTGCTTATCCTTCTCAAACGCTGGTCCACAGCCCGGTGGCCAATCCTGAATCGCTGAAATTGACCGCTTCTTGAACTTAGGGGTAGGGACTGCGTGTCCAACCCCGTCCCTCAATTGACTGGTACTCGATTCCATCAAACAAGATCTTAGTCAGAAGACCCGGTTAAAACGTAGATTCAGATAATAACGAACTAAATAAAGACTTTAATCCGATTCCCCTTACCGAAATTAACAGAACCCGGAGAATCCCTACTGAACCATGTCGAAATCCCTACATGAACCCTTGTTAGATTCGGCCTAACACTTATGGTCCAAACAAAACAAAAAGTGTACCCTTCTTACCTTGGATAATCGAACCCAATTGATCCCTAATGCCCCTCGCGTTAGCTACAACCAAAAGGCACAAAATCAAGCCCTCCAAGAATTCGGCCACACACAAAAGAAATAGAGTTAGACTCTTGGTTTCGGCAACCCAAAAGAGAAAAGAGTAAATCCAGATAAAAGAGAAACCCCTTACCACTATACTAGAAACCGATTGGGAGAGTTGGCACTAAATGAATGACGGCGCTTCTTCTAGCAATTGACAAATGGAAGAGTTACCACCCCAAAGATATTCGGCTTTGAATGATTTGGCCAAGAGATAAAGCTCAAGGAATCAACATAATAGAAGAACAATAAAGATGAAAAGAGAGAAATGGTGATGAATGGAAGATTCGGCCAAGGTTCCAATAGGTAGAAGGGTTATTCGGCTCTTGAAGTGAAAGTTTAAGGTTATCAAAATGAAAAGAAAAGAGAATAAGATGGAGATATGGTTAGGCTTAGAGAAGAAGTAGAGAGAAGAGAAGATGAACAAGAATGCCCCAAATGATCACTCTCACCTTCGGCTTTTGACTAGCAAAAGAAGAAAGAAAAGAATGATTCTTGCTTAACACTTTCATCAAAGAAACTAGAGAAGAAAAGACTCAAAAGAAAGAAAATGCCCACACTCCCTATCACAACATCTAATTTCGGCACCTAAAGCCCCCCAACTGAAACACCCCCTTCATGACTGAAAATCCTCTCCCTAGAACCCTATATTCGGCCAACACTCAAACCCTCTCCTCATCCCTTCTTTCTCTCCTAAATTTCCTCCCCTTCACTCATTCAAACAAGTTTGAATGATACAACCTCCTAATATTCCTCTCCACCACTTATTCAAAAGTATTTGACCCCTTCAAACTTTCCCCCTTAAGTGCCCAAGCCGAATCCACCTCCTTACTCTCCATACGCAAAAATGAACTCCAAAATGCCGTCCCAGTAGCTCGAACCCCTTCCCCCCTTGAACTCCATTCTGACGACACCAAAGCACACCAAGTAATGCCTCCCTGCCACTACACCACCCTTCTTCTTGTATCCATAAGCACAATATTAAATCCTTAATAGCCTGGCTCCCCTAGCTTTCCCCTAAAGCTTAAAATCAGAAATTTTCCCTAAGGCTCAGACTTAACCTCTAGATTTCCCGAAGCCCCCTACACACTCAAACAGTCATGCAAAGCATACCAACACATAGATATGAATTAAAATGCAAGACCCCCAAATCCCGGATGTTACAATTTATCGATTCTCCTCGGATGATGGTCCACAACCCGGTGGAAAATCTCGAACCACTGAAACTGCCCTTCGTTTGAATTTAGGAGTAGGGATTGCAAATTCACTCCTTTTGCGATCTCCAATCGCTTTCCCTTTCGATTCAGTATCGCTTGCCTACACTGAATAATATCTTAGTCAAAACAATATTACGATAAAAATATGGATTGTCTAATGATAAAGGGTTCGGCTTACCACTATAATCGTATGATCGCAAGTCGATAGATCGAGCGATTTAGTCCCTAAAACATATAGTCAAGTAGTCACAACCACTATTATCCTGATAGCAGCTTAAACGAATAAGGAACGATTTCATCTAATCCATGAAGAACTCCTTACCTTCTCAATATTGGATCCGATTTTCACCGATTGTCTTATGATTATGGTTAAATCAAGGACAAGAGATTCGGCCTTCTACTTTAATACTATAACAAAAAGATAATCACGAAATGAAGGATTATGAGAGAATTATATTTCGGTTTTGAACAAAAGTGAACATTCAAATGATAATAACCTCACATTCGACTAGAGAAAAAGAAAATAAAAGGATAGAAAAGAGCCACTTATCGATTGAATCAAAGAAAAGAGTGTCAACCCAAATGAGAAAGAAGTTATGAAGGAATGATTGTGGATTGAGAGGTTCGGCTATGGAGGATAAATAAACAAGAATAGTTTCGGCTACTTAGAGAAAAATAAACGAGGAAGATTCGTTCTCCAAAATGGTCAACTAAAGAAAGAAGAGAAGAAGATTGAAGGAATGGTGAGAAAACAAGAGAAGAGAGCAATAGTGACTTGAAAGTTTCGGCACAACAAAGGAAAAGATGACAATTTGGCTTGCTAGTTTTTGCAACACCAAAGGAAAAATGCACAATAATGGTTTAAGAGTTTCGACAAGGTAGAGAAGAAAATTGGGGAAAAGAGCAAACTCAAAAAATGCTAAAAAGAATAAGCCTATTATGTACCGATATTGCAAAATGCCTATATGAATTCGACTCCCCTCTCTCCCTAACAAAACCGCCTATTCATCTTTACCAAAAAGATGAGTGTTGACCAAAATTCTATTCTAGGCAACTCCTAGTTTTTGGCCAACATGTCCCCCAACCTTATCCCTTTGTTTGATTTCCTTCCTTCTTTTTCCCTTATCTTCCTCCTTTCCTTAAATAAAAAGTCTTACTTACCTTATTCAGAGCCTTGGCCAACACTTACCATCTTCCACAAGATGAGCATAAAATTAAATCCCAAAAATTGCAACAGGTGGGATTTGAACCTCAAACCATTAGTACACTCCACACGCCACTTGCCACTTTACCAATAGACTCCTTGTGCTAACAAAATGCACTCTTATTTCCTTAGGCCTTAGTGCCATTTACCTTCTCTCCTTAAGATACCTAAACACAAAAATTTTCCTATAGCCTAACTTGAACTCGAGACTTCATAGGAACCCCGTAATCTTCCAAATTCACTTAACTAATAAGTCCAATTTGCAATAATGCCATTCTCTTATTCTCAAAAATTTTAAACACTCCTACGCCCAAGGCCCATTTGGCCCAATTCTACTAGGCCCAATTTTGGGATGTTACACTATTCAAACAATGCCTTAGGTCATCCTTAAGCATCCTACTATACACAATTTCTTTTATGCTTCAAATTAAACCAAATGAATAGTAATCAATTTGAGCATTCATGTTTCTATGACTATCTATATGCCTTATGTATCATATGACATCATCAAACATTCTTACCTAGTTACTTCTAATTTATTATGTAATTTAACTAAGTAACCTAATCAATTTCCCTTAAAAAATAATCAAATTATCTCATATCAATAAAAAATTTCATGCTTGACAAAAATCATTACATACTTTATTATTTTCAATCACTATTCACAATATTAATATAATCCAACCACTCTGCAACAAAAAAAATACTTTTTTTTCTCGATAAATAAATAATTAACTAAATCAGAGTAATCAAATAAAGTAAAAAAACAAATTAATCCTATGTACTTCCCCCTACACTTTAGAACATACATTATCCCCAATGTAAAATAATTAAAGTTCAAACAAGAAAACTTCCCTGAGTAGGTTGAATCCTTGTTGTTGTGATAATCTCAGGATTTGTGTGGTACAAGCTAACAAAAAAGTACATAAAAATTATACGAAAAGAAAAATGAAATATAATGTAAAGAAAATAAAAAGAAAAAGAAAAATAAGATGTGTTGATAATGGATGATAGAACATCAAAACAATATTTGGATGAACTTGGCTCTTCAATGTTGCAAGGTAGCATTTTTTCTTGGATGTCGCGACATTAGGGTGCGATGCCGCGACATCAAACACAATTTTTAGCTTCTACAAAAAAAAATTATGTTCTATCACTCCATGCTATATACATCTAGTACGGGAAGAAAAAAACTAAACACAACCAAGATTAAAAAATGAAATAAACAAATTTAAAATTTAAAATTTAAAAAAATAACAAAATTTAATTATGAAATAAAAGTCCTTTAAAAATAAAGATGATCCGTGTCACCACAATAGAAGAATTTCCAGGTGATTCTCGACACTTTGATCCGACGTTCGATTCACTATCAATGTATATGGACTAGCCTCTTTAGTCGATTCCAATGATGTTGCCTTTTTTTTTTTTACTGATGCAGCATCCACATTACAAGCAATTTGGTACAAATTCGAGCCAACCCCAAATCATTTTCTAGGGTATTACTGCCTCGAGCTTCCTCCCCTTCATATCCTATGAAGTTTTGGTCACTTGAGTTTTGTTGCTCTTGGTGGATGAGAATGAGTCGAACTCATCGATCTTTTCGGCTGGTACCTTCTCCACTATTGCTAGTAAGTATATTGGCTCTTCTACACTTTCATTCAAAATCAGTTTAAGCTCCATGTTAGCTGTTACTCCTACTGTTATATTTCATTCTATGTCAATTGGATTGGAAACCACTTCAGCCATATTTAATTCATCCCCATGATCTCTTATTCCAAACTCTTGTTTATTGTTATTGTTGAATTTAGGGTGGTCAACGATAATACATGGTTCATCTGGATCAAGGTTGGGATCATCATGCTCGACCTCTTCCCTTAGAGGTAGCGCCTCAGATATTTCTTGCAGCATTTTCCTCATCTGTTCCATCGTGTCTGATATGTTTGATAATATTTCATAATTGGACGGCTCAGTAGTTTCACATGAGGGCATCTTATGCAAATCACAAAGAGGCTTATCTGAGTGTTTTACGCATATCATTGTCTTTGTCGTGTGACTCATAAAGATGTTCATATGAGTACTCATTGTCCTCACATCTGTTACTATTGCTCCATAGGTTTGTCACAACTCTATTCAACTAACCTATTATGTAGTTCCATTCGTTGTCCCAATAAGTCCTTTCATCATTAAACCACCTATAATCATAATTTCCTATAATTAAATCCTCTAGTCAACAAGGTATATAATAAAAAATTGAGAAAACACAATTAATGAATATAGAAATTAGTATACTATCTAGCTCAATTTTGTTCAACTAATATTATTTACAAAAATTTATTCAATAACAATTATCACTATCACAATCCCCAGGAATGGCGCCAACAACTTGATTGTCTTCGGACATACTAGCGTTCAAAGTGTGAATACTGCTACAAAATATATGGAATTGATGCGATGTCCGCAAGTATACGGATCAGGTTGTAATATAGTTTATTTACAACGAAACACTTGGTACACATTTTGAGGATCATACCCAAGTATTGCAATTTAGGGAAAACTACTATTAAACCAATTATCGAAAATAATTACTAGTCTACTTAAGTCACAAATTACTAGTGTTAATATCAAGGCAAGATGATACTAATATTAACACACTAAATAAATTGAAATAAACTTAAATCTACTCCTAAGTTCATGTATTGGCTTCTTGTATCCCTTGTTTCGACTATACGAGTTCCTTTAGCCTATGTCCAATTATTTTACCTAATTAATTATTCATTTAGGGCTCTATTCAACTAGCTAGTCATCAACCTAGTTGTGTCTCTTGGTGTCCAACTAACCTAATGAGTCGAGAAGGACTAATCTCTCGACCTCATAGTTTAGAGGTTCGGGGCAAAGGTGTTCCCAGATAGGACATACCAATTTTGGGTTAATTCCCACCTAAATGACTTCCTAGGGTTTAAGTTCTTCCTCTCCTAAAATAGCTAATCCACCAAGAAACTCTATCCTTCAATCAATTATTTAGGTTAAAAAAATTGAAACATGCGGAATATGTATAAAGCATAAATTGATTCTAATCTTTACACGAACATTCAACTAACAATGATAAAGAAAGATCTATAAAGCATAGAATAAGGAAAATAGATGTTCATGGATTTATTGATGAAAGTGTGGCTCCAGAAAAATCTCCACTCACGAAAGTCTCACTTCAGAATAGGATCTTCTAATTACAAGAACATAAAATATCCTAAGTGAAAACTAAAAAAAAAAATAAAAACCTAAGAATAATTTTTTTTTCTCCCTAAAAACTGTTTGTTTAAACTAATTACGATGGCCTTTATATATGCTAAACTCGGAATATTAAAGATCCTAAATTAGCCTTGAATTCTTTAAAGTTCAACTAGGAAAAATGCACCTAATTTCCCTCCAAAATGTAATTATCACGTGCAAGACTTTTTGGGCTATGCAGTGGTGGTGTTGCAACATATGCCTGCAGTGTTGCAATACAAGGGGTGGTACAACACAACAGGGAGAGTGTCATGACATCGAAGTCAGTTTTACTCCAAGACTTGTTTTTCCTTGTCTTTGATTTGGCGACATTAGTGTCCTGGTGTCGCGACATAAGCATCAGTTTGGGTCTAAAAATGCATCTTTAGCTCCCAATTTTTCCTACAAGACCATGTAACCTTATTTAGAAATATAATATGTAATAAAAATGACTAAAAAGCATAAATTACTATTTTAAGCTTGCAAAACTGAAATATATACTAAAATGCTTTAATTTAACTATTAAACAACCTAAAGTTATGTGTAAAAAGAATGTAAATAATAGTGTATTTCATGGTAGATCATCCAATGAATCCCTCCGCTAGCTCGTTGAAACCGAAATGAATTGCATGTTCAATCAAATGAACACAAATGGATAGAAATGGTAAAGTCAGAGAAATGGGGAACATTCAAAAATGAATGTGGTTTTCTAACTAAATTGAAATGACCTGAAAATTTAATTTATGGTATTTTGAATCAATTAATTAATTGAAGCTCAAAAAATGGAATTAAATTAATTGTCATTGTGATCCCAATGAATATAGAAATATTAAATATGTTTTCTCATAGATTTTATTACGGTAAAGTTACCATGAGTTTAACAGAACTATAACTAAGTTAAAAAAATATTTAATTAGGAAACTAATTAAATTAATTAAATTAATTAAATTAATTTATTATATTTATTTTGGAAAATAGAAAACAATGTATTGGGTTTGATTGAATTATAAAGTGTTAGGTTAAATGTCCAATAAGCATTTATAATTGGACCCGATATAGGAGATGTATCACTCAGTTACAATTGCTGACCCAAAACTTTGGGACAAGTAGGATTAAATAAAAAATATTAGTAAATTCTCGGACCCTGTTGGGACATTCGAAAGTTTTAATGGCTGAATTGTGATTTGTAACATCCCAGAATATAGCCTAGGAGATTGAGGCCTGGCAAGCTGGGGTCACTAGTGGACATAGCGAACAGGGGCTGCCAGTGGATTTAGCAAACTGTAATTGCTAGTAAGCTTGGCGAGATGGGGTCACCAACGGGCCTTGCGAGCCGTAATAACAATTTTTGGCCAAGAGTCAAAAGTAGGAGTAGTTAATGGGTAATTATACCAAAATTAGGAAGTCAACTTGTTTTCCTCTTCACAACACCATTCATGCACGTAACTCTTTCCTACTTCTATTGCAACTAGGGTATCCGAAGAACATCAAAACACCTAGTTTTTTTATAAATTAAGTTCTTTTCATTGAAAATTCCATATTCTCTAAAAAGACAAAACTCTCTCAAATTCCTTCATCGATTATTTTGTTGTTAGGTTTCTACAAAAGTAAGAACCCAGAACCTAGCTCTTATGATTTAAGGTAAGATTTTATTTCTCTATTAAGTTGATGTTTAGAAATAACTAGGGAAGTTTACGACAAAAAAGACTAGGTTCACCAGTGTTTATGTTTGAGTTTTAATGTGCTTTGTCTATTAGTGACTTGTGCGTGTTTTTGAAATTGTGGAACTAATAAAACTGCCTACAAGCAAAGATCAAGGAAAGAAGAATCTTGTCTAAAGTTTTCAATAAATTTTTTAGTGTTTAGGGATCACCGCATGTATATGCAAACCATGATGTTAATCATGAAGTTAGGGTTTTAACATAAGTTTCGAGAGTAAGTCATTTTTTAAATTCTGTTTTGCAAATATGTTAAATATGTGAAATGCATGAACAGTAATATGCGAGCTCTATATTGTGAGCTATTTATCAACAATAATCTACGAGCTCCTCATAATTTGCGAGTTTATATTTGTAAATATTTTGACACTATAATCTTTTGAAACTGTTGGATATAATGGCATGCCGTAGGATTATGAGTACTTACCTTTATGTTTTGTGATTTGGTTTGGGCGAGAGGCCCTATGATAGGCTGGAGAGATAAGGGAATGTCAAGCTAAGCTGAAACACCCCAAACCTAGCCCACGAGCCTTGACCGGATCTGGTATGTTCCCTGAGTAAAACAGTTCAAAACTTGTTTGTTACTTTGGAAAATTTGGGCGGTTTTGAAGAAAAATTTGATTTGTGTTGAGTTCAAATTGTAAACGGTGTTGTTCTTGAAGACTAGATTTTATTAAAACAATATTTTTATTCGTACTTGAAATCAATAAGTTAAAAGTATTGCCGAGTTTTTAGAGTCTATCTTTAAATTGAAAATCATTTGTGTTTAGGTGTCAAAACATTTAAAATTTAATTTTTAAGAAAAGTTACTTAATCTTGATTTAATAATAATCGCATAATAAACCAAATAAAATGCATGCTTAAAACAGTTAATAGTAATGGCCTTATTACATCAAAGCATAACCCAAAATAAATCCAAATCTTAAATATAAAAAAAAACAAAAAGTAAGATAACTCTGAGCTGAGCATGGCCACCACTAAGTTCCTGCCGACCCTGTCCATTTACTGAGTGTCACCTGCAAAATGTTAGCCCACGAGGGATGAGTCAAACGGACTCAGTGTATAACCATCAACATAAACTCAAAATCGACTTAGGCATATCAAATCATACATAATAAATATAGCAATGATGAAATCCCGAACCCAAACCTAAATAACCATCCTCTACACATCACCCGTACCAACCAATCACACCGTGGGGATTACTAAATCGACCTTCTATCCGCTACACACCATCGAAGGCAGTCGCTGCAGATGACTTGCACATCGCCCTTATAAATTGTGGCATAGCCACCAGATAATGTGACAGAGTCACCAAATAACAATATGTGACATAAGTCACCACATTCAGATTATGTGACATGAGTCACCAGATATTGTGGTAAAAAGCCACCAGATCACTTCCCCTTTTCAATATCACCCATATGCCCATGCATAATACAAAACATGCAAGAACCATGCCATATACCTTATTCCACACTCATAACATTTATTAACGTAATATTAAAGGTTACGTACCTGAATACTCTGTACTATTGTATGGTACCTTTAGCCACATTCTTAACTCATATTTTCATTAATACATATATTAAAGCAATACCATAAATCTATCAAGAATTAGTGTGGGGCTACACACCTGGTACTAACGCTTTCACTGAATTCCGAAAGTCTACCGAAACCGATTGCACTTCTTCCTAAAAACCAATGTCAGAATCGGCTAATCACTAATACTTAATATAGCCTTGGCCGAATATTCATATCCTCTTACCTTGCGGATCTAAATCCCACAATCGCTATCTGTTAATGGAGATGTCGAAATACCTACATGATCAATGTTAGATCCGATTTTAACACTTAATGAACACCATAAATGGCCTTCGGCCCTAAGATCACCCTTGCTTACCTTAGATCTAGAAATCCCGAAGATCTCCTCTTGAAGTCGGCTACAATAGGAATCCCGAAATTCCCCTTCAAGTATTCGGCCAAAGCACATTAATAGGATTAGAGTCTTGATTTCGGCTAAAAGAAAAGAAATAAAACGACGACAATTGAATCCTTACCCTTACTGCTAAAATCGACTGCACCTTTTCTTGAACGTACAGAGATATTCGGCTATGGGCTAGATGTTGATCAATTGGTTTTGGCTTTTGGAGTTTAATGAACAATCGGCTATGGTCTAGGAAGAACTTACTTTCGACTTTTGGAAAATTGTGAAAAGAAGAAGAGAAAGGTTGAGCAATTCGGCAATGGTGATAAATGAAGATTCGGCTAGCACAAGGAATATTTTTGGACCAAAGGCTTTATGGTCAAATCGGCTATATGGAAGAGTGATTAACTTGAAGAAGAAAAAGATGAAGAAATCGGCTAGGCTTACTTGTGTTTTTGGCTTTGACAAAATGAAAGGAGAAGAGAAGATTCACTTTCGGTTTTCAACAGAGAAAGAATTTCGGCAGAGGCACAAGAGAAAGAAAATAAAAGAATGAAAATGGCCTCACTCCTTCCCTTTGGCCGAAAATACCACACCTAGATCCCCCTATTCGGCCAACTCCTCATCTCTCAATCCCTTGTTATTCTCCTATATTTCCTCTTCTTCACCCTTCCAAAAATAATTTGAATAAATCAATAATTATCTCCCCACCTTAGTCGAATTTTTAAAAAGAAATTGACCACATCTAAAGCTCATCCCCTTAGTGTCCCATTGCCGTCCACCTCTGTTCCTCCTTGCTGCAAAATAAAACTCCTATTTGCGTCCCTTGCTGCTCGAACCTAGGCCCTTTTACCCTGCTTGTGGCGTCACTTACTAAGGCCCTAAGTGGTGCCTCCTAGCCACTTTAACAAGCCCATTTTTATGTCTAATTTCCCCTACAAATTCTCTTAAGGCCTATCAAGCTTAGCTCCCCTTCAAGATTTAAAATCTGATAATTTCTAAGACATTCGCCTACACTCTAAAGTTCTCAAAGATGTGTACAACACATTCAAACACACATAAGCATGCTACTTCATATAATTAAGCAAAATGCACAACCCCAAAATCCCGAATATTACATAAGCTCCATTCAATGGGACATGTTGGTGTGTTTGAAGAGTGCTTAGCTTTATGCTACACTTATGGGACATGTTAAGACTCATTGAGTCATTAGGAGGAGTTTTAAGGAGATCCGCTTATCTAACAGTAAAGCACATGTTAATAAGATTATGTATTTCGAAATATTATCTTTTATAGTTTTAAGCTAACTAACAGCAGGTAACTGCCAATCAAACTTCACGTACGTACGGTGAACCCAGTTCGAGCTCTAGTGACCTTGCTAAAGCTTTTTTTAACATATGTTTTGTGTGTACTATGTGGTTATTCTTTCCTGTATATTCATTGAGTTTGCAACAACTCACTCACTCTTTTATAAACACTACAGATAATTAGATTGTAAGGGTTGTCATGGCGAGGAAGTGATCTAAGAAAAGCATAAACACTGGAAAGGTAGTACAAATGAATGTTGGACATAAAGGCAATGTGGGAATCTACTTGAGCATAGAGATATCATTCTGATGACTTCTGATCTGCCACAAATTACACTCTTATTTACACCTTTTTTACACATAACTTTTGCTTGTTTAATAGTTAAATCGAAGCATCTTAGTATATATTTTGGTTTTCATGCTTAAAAGTAGTAGTTTATGCTTTTTAGTAGTTTTTATTACACTTTCTATATCTAAATAAGGTTACATGATCTAGTTGGACAAATCAGGAGCTAAAGATGCATATTCGAGCTGAAATTGATGCCTTTGTCTCGACACCAACACACCGAGGTTGCAAAATCAAAGGCAGAAGCAAAAATAAAGTCCTAGAGAGAAACTGCCTTCGGTGTCACGACACCGCCTCTGCTATGTCGCGTCAACAAACCCAGTGTTGCAACACCAAAAGTTATTGTTGGAACACTGCTTCTACGAGGCCCAAAATTCCTTGTACATGATAGTTGCATTTTTTAAGGAAATTATGTAACGCCTCAAAAATTTAAGTATTTATTTTTGCATGTTTGTAACAAAAATACTTGTTTGCTTCAGTGGTTAAGTAATTTGGGTGTGTTTGGGAGTGTCTGAGAATTTTTGGGTTCAAGCCTAGGCTTGAGCAAAAAGTTTTGTTTTTAAGGAATAAACCCTTGCTTATAGTTAGTAGGCTTTTAAATTATTGTGGGTAAAGCATGATAGAAAGAGTCTCCTGGTCTAGGGATAAGTGCTGTATTAAACTGCTGTTCGAATCTTGGTGGGAGCATTGGAGTATTTATTTTGCTGCTGTGCCGTGGAGGTTTCGAGTTTGGCTGAAACACTGAAGTGGTTGAGGAGAATTCAAATTGAGTGGTTGAGGGGAGGTGTGATCAGGTGGAGAGATTTGAGGAGGGATTTTAGGAGAAAATCAAGGGAGATGAGGGGAGAGGGAGTGTTATGTCAAAAATGGACTCTGGCACTCAAGAATTTCGACCAGAGTGGTACTCCTCATTTTGCGGATTACTTCATTCCTCTATCACTATTGTGTCTTCGGTTTAGCGAGTATCCTCTGACAAATAAAACTTCTCGAGGAGTGAAGGAGTAGCAAGTGGTATTGAAGCATTCAAAACCTTTCTTTCATCACTCGATCAACGATATTCGTCAAGGATTTGTAATCAACCTTCGTCAGTGATCTAAGAGGACTAAGCCACTTTTGTACAATCAAGACAGGTTTGGTGCTTGCGGGTTATTCGGACGTTTTCGAAAACAGGTGTGTAAACATTGTCCAATTCATACATCGGCAAAAGCCTAAAAATATGACAATTAAAGCTACACGAGCGTGCGCTCGCTCGGGCGGTAATCTGAACACATAAAATGTGGGCTTTTGACTATTGAGGCCACCATGAGCGATTTCATGGTCTTAGGCCGTTTTGGGCCATGTTGGGCCGAAATGGGCCGTGTGGGCCCAATGGGCTTGTGGGCCCCATATAGGTAACACTCGAACGTGTGGATAATATTGGGCCAAGCTATGTAATTTACATGGCCGAGTCCATTTCTGAGCTATATGGTCACACGAGCGTGTGGGCTCGCATTATGGGCCTTAGGCCCATTTTCACTGTTTGATTGTTAAAGGTTGCACGGGTCACCCAAGATGACTGTGGACCTACTGATGGGTTGGTAAGTATACGTAGACCCTAAACTGATAAAATGACTGTTATGCCCCTGTGGTGTAAAATGATTGTTATGCCCCTATGATATTAAATGTGTAACACCCCTAACCCGAGACTGTCGTCGGAATAGGGTTAAGAGGCGTTACCAAACAACCACAATAATTCACATCCATTCCATGACACATAGCCTATCATCAATCATACATGCTTAAATACAAACATATAGTCCCTCATCTAGGTCTACGAGACCTTAATCAAGTATTAGAAAGGGGTCGGGACTAAACCGAACACTTACGAAAGTTGTCAAAATTTCAAACATTCTTCAATACTATTGAGACCACACGTCTGTGCAGTCAAGTCGTGTGTCTCACACGATCACCAGACACATCCATGTGTCTAGGCCGTGCCAAAACAGAGCATGTATTCTAACTTCTTTACACGACCACCAAGCACGCCCGTGTGCTAAGGCCGTGTACTTTTAGGCAGTATACTGACTTATTCACACGGCTACTAGGCATGTCTATGTACCCTGGCCATGTATACTTGGATTATCTACTGACTTAATCCCACAGTCACTAGGCACACCCGTGTGCCATAACCGTGTAGACAAAACATGCCATTTGCAGGGCCAATTTGCCACCCACACAAGGGTTTACCAACAAGCTTCCATAAAATGCTAATTTATGTTTCAATATGCAAACAAACATACCATTCCATGCATTTTTCAACCTCCTACTATACCATCTACTTCCATGCTCAATAACATCACAACTAAGACCATTCAAAGTGACATTTATACATCTCAAAACATATGTAATTCAAGTAATAATGTAATCCATATCAAAATTCATTTTCAACAACATCTTTCATCAACTACATAATCATGAAATATACCAAACTCACAACTCATTCATAATTTCAACATCGTTCAATCTCCAAGCCAAATCACATAGCAAGGATATAAACATTCCCCAAAACATACAATAACTTCTAGCCTATACATGCCATATTTCATTTGTATACATCTTTCCAAAAGTACCAAAATAGATTGCCAATATTGTGATAGAGATGCCGACGATTCCTGAATCCGAGCTAGCTTTACTGACACTGTAAAATAGAGAAACAATCACGCAGTAAGCTTTCAATACCTTATTAAGTTCGTAACATAATACATTATACCAAAACATGCCATCATATAGGTTAATTTACCATCACATATATCATTCCATCCAAAACTATTATGGTCAATTAACTCTTCTATATACACATTCATAGTTTCATCAATCACATAGGTTCTGAGCGTACCTTAGCCAACACTTAGTTATCGATCACATATGCTATTCGATACTCACTATTTAATTCTGATCAACTATTGTCCTTTCTTCGATTCAACCGCACACTTAGTACCCAAATAGTTAGCCAAAGCTTAATTAAAATCACACACATAGTGCATCCATATCGAACAAATCTTAAAATCAATATCGCACACACAGTGCCAACCACAAAGCTGAAGCTTACATTATTTCGCACACACAGTGCTAATCATCTCGGTCACATTTTTGAATACGCACACTTAGTGCCATATATCTCGAGCCCTCACATAGCATTCACATTTCAATATCATCATACCATTCATTTCATAACATTTAAACATAGCTATATAC
The DNA here is from genome assembly GCA_025503065.1 of Gossypium bickii. Classification (NCBI taxonomy): domain Eukaryota; kingdom Viridiplantae; phylum Streptophyta; class Magnoliopsida; order Malvales; family Malvaceae; genus Gossypium; species Gossypium bickii. The sequence continues at coordinate 58,792,953 of CP106720.1, read as the reverse complement.
ACATATTATGTCCGAACTTACTCGGACGTCGAAATACCAAAACTGCCGATTAGTCGAGCACTTTATCTTTGCCTCGATCTCGATCCGAACCTCTTCTCTCTTGGTCTATACACATTCAAATTCAATCACCAAATCGTTCATTTTAGTTCAAACACACATATTTAGGACATTTTAAAAAATAACCCTCACATTTTCACATTTTGACACTTTAGTCCCTATTTCATAAAATCATCAAATTCACATAATTTCTTTCCACATAAGTTTAGCCAAATTTCCCTTATTTTCATACAAACCCTCACATTCCATTTATTTCACATTTTAATCCTTCAATTTTTCATTTTCTCAATTAAGCCTAAAATGCTCAATTTCACTAAAAATCTCAATACAATTTATGTTAACCCAACACTAAGTTTTCATATTTCACTATCAACTAGCACATAGCTCAAACATTCATCAATGGCTCATCACAAGAACATCACCAATTCTCTAAATTTTAACATGGGTTAGCTAGAGCACAAAGCAACGATTACAAAAATGTAGAAATTATCAAAAACCAAAGCCAAACTTACCTCAATTTATGCTTCAAGCTAGCCGAATACTTCAAAGTTTCTAGCCCTATTCTTTCGTTCTAATTTCAGTGAAGTAATGAGGAAGATGATGGCCATTTCATGTTTTTAATCTATTAATTAAATAATATTATCAAAGTACAAAACTATCTTTTAATAATAAATACATAAAACATAAATTGCTTATTAAGGCCTTCACATTATAAAGACAATAGCACTTAGGTACTTATAAATCAGTACACAGCTTTTATACTTTATGCGATTAAGTCTTTTCTCTTATTTAACACACAGTCGATAAAATTACCGCACAGAATTTTCACACAGGCTATATCACATATAATCAACACCAAAAATAACATTAAAATATTATTCCGTCCTCGAATTTGTGGTCTCAAAACCACTGTTCCGACTAAGGTCTAAACTGGGCTATTACAAAATGACTGTATGCCTTATGTTATGTATGATTGTATATGAGCATGCCATGATATATATATATGTGTTGCATCCATGTATGATATGCTGCATGGGGATAGGATTATGATGATTGGAGGAAGTGTACTGTACTGGCAGCTCTGCTGCAAATACTGTTTGGTGCCACAACCGGTGCTAATTTTTGGAGTGTATGCATGGGTGGGTTGATTTTATCCCCACATGGAGTGTAGGGCTGGACCGAGTGGAGTGTAGAGGCTAGTTGGGTAAGATTTCTGATTGCATGCCTAAACTGTTACTGTCACTGAAATGGGCGAAGGCCCACCCTGATTCTAATACTGTAATGGGCTAAGGCCCAACTGAACTGAACTGTTATTGATTTGGGCTTAGGCCCAGACTATAATTGCATTGGCTATTTACTTACATGGGGTTACACACTAAGTTTTCGTAAACTCACCCGCTTGTTTATCTGTACTGGTAATCCCCAGTCCTAGGCAGATCGGTGCTACGAGGGATTCGGAGGTGGCCACATAACCGCACCTGGTTTTATATTTGACTTTTTGTTTGCAAGAAATTTATTTTGGGTATTTGTTTTGTAATAAGGCCTCTTTAAATTATTAACTTTTAATTTGGGATTTTACTTATTTTAACTCACATCGGAAAGAAGCTGGATGCGTATTTTTAAAAGAAAAATGTTTTTCAAAACATCACGTTTTTGTAACATTCTATAAAAGCTTCCGCATCAAACATGGTTTTAAATATAGTAAGAAACTAATATGATCAACAAACTGCTAAAAACAACTGGAGTTTTAAATGAACAAGATACCCTTAAATTTTTTTTTTTGGTCATAATCGATATTTAATATAGAACGGGTTTTCCAATGAAATTATGTTTTCGAAAAAACACTTCAATGTGATATCGCCAAATTCAGCCATAACGTCTAGGCCGGGTTTGGGGTGTTACATTTAGTGGTATTAGAGCCAGGTTCCAAAACTCGACTGTGGTTTTTGGGTTTCTTTTAAAACTTGGAATTTTCAAAAAGAATTGTTCCAAACGATTTGGAAGTATTTTGAGATATTTTTATTGAATGTGCGGTACACCAAGTCTCCGGCGCTGATTTGGTAAGTTCTCTAAAACTTCTATTTGTTTATTGAGACTATTATAGGTAGTAGACTGTACTGAAATTTTCTGGTTAGGGAAAACTGAAACTGTAGTAAGACTGCATGCTGCGAAAACAAACTCCTAAATACTGATATTGCTTTCCATAAGATATCCGTTACTCAACACTGGAACTGTCAACTGATGCATAAAATTGTTAAAAACATATAATATGCAAATAGATAATGAGCATCAGAGGTACTCGTGGAAGGGGTACAAGAGGTCGTGATGGAGGCCGTTGAGGTGATCGGGCTAGGTCTTCATCATTGGGCCACATGTCTAACGCTAAAGCTAGAGAGGTACCGGCTTCACCTGTGATTGAGATTGGGTCTTACGATCGAGCGGCTGGGAACAACGCATTGTCCCAAGCTATGTTGCGAATTCTGGAGAGGGTCGCTAGGCACAACATTGGTACTGTGGGCCGTGGGTCGGTTACAGAGCGACTCCGGTCTAATGGGGCTGAGAGTTTTAGGGGTATTACTGGAGTTGCCCCTAACGTGGCTGAATATTGGATTGAGTCCACAGAGAGGATCATAGGCGACCGCAACTGTACCCCACAACAAAAACTAAAAGGTGTAGTGTCATTGCTGGGAGATGAAGCCTATTAGTGGTGGCTTATAGTTAAAAAAGGTACTCAGGCTGACCGGTTGACATGGGAATTCTTCAAGACTGCTTTCCAAGGGAAGTATATGGGCACTAGTTATGTGGATGGCCGGAGGAGGGAGTTTCTAAATCTAACTCAGGGGGATAAATCAGTGGCTGAGTATGAAGCAGATTTTTTGCGATTAAGACACTATGCGCATGGGATGGTGGCAACTGAATATTAGCGGTGTGTTGGATTCAAGTCGGCCTCAAGGACAGTCTGAGAGTTTTGATAGCTCCACAGAAGGAGCGTGATTTTGCCACACTGGTAGATAAGGCGAAAATCATCGAGGAGGTGAAGCGTATTGAGTGTCAAAACCAAGAAAAGAGTAGGAATAAGAGGGATTTGGAGCCCTCAAGCTTCGTTTAGAGGCCAAATAAAAAGGCTAGAATGGATGGGCTGTTCAGAGTTGGGGCCCCTATTACTGCCACTAGACCGCAGCCATGTGTTGACTGTGGTAGATGCCATCAGGGTGAGTGCTGGAAAAGGATTGTGACATGTTTGAGGTGCGGATCATTAGAGCACCGTACCAAAGATTGTCCACAGAGGCCCGAGCAGATGCAAGTTATAGGTCGGGGTACTGTTCAGCCACCGAGAGGCTACGGTCAGGCCAGAGATGGAAATGGCATGGGTCTTGGTCGTGGAGCAGGAAAAGGTCTTTGGTCATCATCGAGGCGAGGCAACCGCTCTCTAGTTTATCTTTATGCAGAGTTACCGAAAGGATGGAGACGTCCCAGATGTTATTACCGATACGTTTTTTTATCCATAATGTACCTTATACTGCACTGATTAATGTTGGGTCTACGTATTCGTATATAGCATGCTCAGTGTATGAGATTTTGGGTATAATGGTTGAAACCATTGCGAGTGAGATTACTGTGTTGTGTCCTTTGTGGCAGTTATTTAAGGTAAACAAATTGTTTAGAGATGTACCTTTGGAAGTTTAAGGAACCATCTATTTTGCGGGTTTGATGGAACTTCCTTTTGGAGAGTTCGACTTAATACTGGGCATGGATTGGCTAGTTAAGCATCAAGTGAACTTGGATTGTGCTACTAAACAGGTGGTACTGAAAATTGCGGAGGGTGATGAGGTGGTGGTAATAGGGGAGCGTCGGAATGATTTGTCAAATATGATTTCTACCCTGAGGGTTGAGAAGTTGGTTCGTAAGGGGTGTGAGGTGTATCTAGCCTACATCAGTGGTGTTGATTCTGAGGTTCCGTCTATTAAAGATATCAGAACATTTAAATATTTTCCAAATTTTTTTCGATGAACTACCTAGACTACCTCCAAATCGTGAAGTTGAATTTGGGATTGAGCTCTTATCGGGCACAACTCCGGTGTCCATCGGCCCTTATAGAATGGCACTGAAGGAGCTAGTGGAGCTTAAGGCTTAGATTCAAGAGTCACTAACTCGAGGGTTCATCCACCCTAGTGTTTCTTTATGGGGAGCACCGGTGTTATTTGTGAAAAAGAAGGATGGATCCATGCGCATGTGCATTGACTACCGGCAACTGAATAAATTGACTATTAAGAATAAGTACCCCCTGTCAAGGATTGATGATCTATTCGACCATTTTCGAGGAGTTTCGGTCTTCTTTAAGATTGATCTTCGATCTGGGTACCATCAACTGAGAGTCAAAAAGGCTGATCTTCACAAGACAACGTTTAGGACTCGTTATGGTCATTATGAGTTCCTGGTGATGCTGTTTGGACTGACAAATGCACCATAAGCTTTTATGGATCTAATGAACCGAGTCTTCTAGCTTTATTTAGATCGGTTCGTAGTGGTTTTTATAGATGACATCTTGGTGTATTCGAGAACTGAGGATGAACATGACACACATCTCCGAGTTGTTCTGTAGATTCTGAGGGAGAAATAATTATAAGCTATGTTCAGCAAGTGTGAATTCTGGCTACGAGAGGTAAAATTTCTAAGCCATGTGGTATCTGAAGGGATTAGAGTTCATCCTCGAAAAATTGAAGTTATTTTGGATTGAAAGCCGCCTAAGACGGTATCTGAGATTCGAAGTGTTCTGGGTCTGGCGGGGTATTATCCACGCTTTGTTGAGTGGTTTTCATTGATTGCTGCACCTCTGACGAAATTGTTGTGTAAAGGGGTACTGTTTGACTGGACTGATAAGCAGCAAGAGAGTTTTGAGAAACTTAAGAGGATTCTGACGAAGGCCCCTGTCTTAATACAGCTAGAGTCTGGGAAAGAATTCATTGTCTACAGCGATGCATCACATGTTGGTTATGGATGTACGTTGATGCAAGAGGGTAAGGTAGTGGCATATACGTCTTGCCAATTTAAGTCTCATTAGGTAAATTATTCGACGTGTGACTTGGAGTTGGCCGCAGTGGTATTCGCACTGAAAATCTAGAGCCATTACCTGTACGGTGAAAAGTGTATCATTTTCACAGATCACAAGAGCCTCAAATACCTCCTCACTCAGAAGGAGCCTAATCTTAGGCAGCGTAGATGGATTGAGCTGCCTAAGGATTTTGACTGTTCGATTGAATACCATCCTGGTAAGGCCAATGTGGTGGCCAATGTACTGAGCCGTAGGGCTATGACGGATCTGAGGGCGATGTTTGCTCGTCTCAGCTTGTTTGATGATTGTAGTTTGTTGGCAGAACTTTAAGTTTAAACCATCGTGGATTGAACAGATTAAGGGTAAACAGTTGGAGGATAGGTCTTTGGGTCCTCGATTCCGACAGATTGAGAGTGGGGAAAATTCAAATTTTGGACTGAATAGCGAAGGGGTACTGTGTTTCCGTAGGAGAGTTTGTGTACCAAGGGATACTGATTTGAGGCAGTCTATACTATGAAAGGCGCATAGTAGTCCTTATGCTTTGCATCCCGGTGAGAATAAAATGTACCGAGACCTTCGTGAGTTATATTGGTGGCCAGGTCTTAAGCATGAAGTTACCGACTTTGTGAGTAAGTGTCAGACTTGCCAGCAGGTTAAGGCCGAACACCAGTTACCTTCAGGGTTGCTTCAGCCAGTTAAAATTCCACTTTGGAAGTGGGAAAGAGTAACTATAGACTTCGTTAGTGGGTTACCCCTAACGCCTACTAAAATGGATGCAGTATGGGTCATTGTGGATCAGTTGATCAAGACAGCCCATTTCATACCAGTTTGTACTAATTACTCTTTGTAGAAGCTAGCTAAATTGTATGTGGCTGAGATAGTGAGACTGCATAGGGTACCAGCTTCCATAATATCAGATAGAGATCCTCGCTCCACGTATTGGTTCTGGAAGAAGTTACACGAGGCTTTGGGTACAAGATTGGACTTCAGTACTACATTTCTCCCCCTGATAGATGGTCAATCAGAAAGGGTGATTCAAATACTGGAAGATATGTTAAGGTGTTGTGTAATAGATTTTTGAGGCTGTTGGGAAGACTATTTGCCATTGGCAGATTTTGCATATAACAATAGCTACCAGTCTAGCATACAGATGGCACCTTACGAGGCATTATATGGCCGTAGGTGTCGTACTCCTTCGTGTTGGACTAGGTTGGGCAAGTGGCGTATTTTGGGCCCTGAATTGGTTTCTGATACTAAGGACAAAGTTAGATTAATTCGGGATCAATTGAAGGCAGCATCTGACAGATAGAAGTTGTATGCGGATTTACAGCGCAAGGAGATTGAGTATTCTGTGGGGGACTTCATTTTTCTTAAGGTCTCGCCATGGAAGAAGGTACTGAGATTTGGACGGAAGGGCAAGTTGAGCCCTAGGTTTATTCGGCCTTATCGCATACTGAAATGTGTGGGACCGGTTGTCTATCAACTTGAGTTACCTCTAGAGTTGGATCAAATTCATGATGTGTTCCACGTCTCAATGCTGAGGCGTTATCGCTTTGATCCCACACACGTGATTTTGACTAAGGAGATTGAGGTTAGACCAGACCTGACTTTTGAGGAGGAACTGGTTCAGATTTTAGATCGTGATGTGAAAGTTTTGAGAATAAGTCTATCCCACTGGTTAAGGTACTTTGGTGCTCAGAGAAGGCTATGTAGGAACCCGAAGAGTTGATGTGTCAACAATACCCTTATCTATTTTAATCAGGTAAATTTTGAGGCTAAAATTTTCTTTTAAGGGGGTAGAGTTGTAACACCCCAAAAATTTAACTACTTATTTTTGCATGTTTGTAACACAAACACTTTTTTTCTATGGTGGTTAAATAATTTGGGTGTGTTTGGGAGTGTCTAAGAAGTCTTGGGTTCAAGCCTAGGCTTGAGCAAAAAGTTTTGTTTTTAAGGAATAAAACCTTGCCTATAGTTAGTAGGCTTTTAAATTATTGTGGGTAAAGCATGACATAAAGAGTCTACTGGGCTAGGGGTAAGTGACATGTTACCTATGCCAGAGGACTGATGTTTGAATCTTGGTGAGAGCAGTGGGGTATTCATTTTGCTGCTGTGCCGTGAAGGTGTTGGAGTTTAACTGAAACACTAAAGTGGTTGAGGAGAATTCAAATTGAATGGTTGAGGGGACGTATGATCAGGTGGAGAGATTTGAGGAGGGATTTTAGGAGAAAATCAAGGGAGATGAGGGCAGAGGGAGTGTTATGCCGAAAATGGACTCTGTCACTCAAAAATTTCGGCCAGAGTGGTACTCCTCATTTGGCGGATTTCATCATTCATCTATTGCTATTGTGTCTTCAGTTTAGTGACTATTATCTGACAATTCGAACTTCTGGAGGAGTAAAGGAGTTGCAAGTGGTATTGAAGCATTCGAAACCTTTCTTTCATCACTCGATCAAAGATGTTCATCAAGGAGTTGTAATCAACCTTTGTCAGTGATCCAAGAGGACTAAGCCACTTTTGTTCAATCAATGCAGGTTTGGTGCTTATGGGTTATTCACACGTTTTTGCAAACAGCTGTGTAAACACTGCCCAATTCATACATCGGCAAAAGTCGAAAAATATGATAATTGACGCTACACAAGCGTGCACTCACTCAGGTGGTAATCTGAACACATAAAACGTGGGCATTTAACTATTGCGGCCACCATGAGCGATTTTATAGTCTTAGGCCGTTTTGGGCCATATGGGCCTGACGGGCTTGTGGACCCCACACGGGTAAACCACACGAACATGTGGAGAATATTGGGCCAAGCTGTGTAATTTACATGGCTGAGTCCATTTTTGGGTTATGTGGGCCACACGAGCGTGTGGGCCCACATGGGCCCGCATTATGGGCCTTGGGCCCATTTTCACTGTTTGATTGTTAAAGGTTGCACGGGTCACCCAAGCCGGCTGTGGACCTACTAATAGGTCGGTAAGTATACCTAGACCCTAAACGGATAAAATGACTGTTATGCCCCTTTGGTATAAAATGACTGTTATGCCCCTATGATATTAAATGACTGTATGCCTTATGTTATGTATGACTATATATGAGCATGCCATGATATATATATGTTGCATCCATGTGTCATATGTTGCATGGGGATGGGATTATGATGATTGGAGGAAGTGTACTGTACTGGCAGCTCTGCTGCAAATACTTTTTAGTGCTGCAACCGGTGCTAATTTTTAGAGTGTAGGGTTGGGTGGGTTGATTTTATCCCCACATGGAGTGTTGGGTTGGACGGAGTGGAGTGTAGAGATTGGTTGGGTAGGATTTCTGATTGCATGCCTAAACTGTTACTGTCACTGAAATGGGCTAAGACCCACACTGATACTGATACTGTAATAGGCTAAGGCCCAACTGAACTGAACTGTTATTGATTTGGGCTTAGGCTCTGACTGTAATTGCATTGGCTATTTACTTACATGGGGTTACACATTAAGTTTTCGTAAACTCACCCCTCTGTTTATCTGTACAGGTAATCCTAGTCTTAGGCAGATCGGTATTGCGAGGGATTCGGAGGTGGCCACACAATCGTACCTGCTTTTATATTTGACCTTTTATTACAAGAAATTTATTGTGGGTATTTGTTTTGTAAAAAGGCCTCTTTAAATTTTTAACTTTTAATTTGGGATTTTATTTATTTTATCACATCGGAAAGAAGTAGGACGCAGATTTTCAAAAGAAAAATGCTTTTCAAAACACCACATTTTCGTAACATACTATAAAAGCTTCCGCATCAAACATTGTTTTAATTATAGTAACAAACTAATATGATCAACAAACTGCTAAAAACAACTTGAGTTTTAAATGAACAACATACCCTTAAATTTCTTTTATGATCATAATCGAGTTTTAATATAGAACGGGCTTTCCAATGAAATTATGTTTTCAAAAAACACTTCAATGTGATATCACCAGATTCGGCCATAACGTCTAGGCCAAGTTTGGGGTGTTATAAATTAGGAGTAGTTTTCCTAATCAAAATCTAAGTACTTAAAGGATAGTTTAGGCACATTAATATTATGAGTTTAGCATATATTATCAGTTTAAACATACAATTTTAGGTATTTATTCTTAGAGTTTTATTTCATTCTTAATTCTTACTTAGTTTATTTTATGTTCTTGTAATCGAAATATCCTATTTGAAGTGAGACTTTGGCAAGTGGAGATTGTTCCGAATCCACGCTTTCATCGATTAATCCATGAGCATCTCTTTCTTTTATTCTATTCTTTATATTTATTTCTTTAACATTGTTAATTGAATGTTTGTGTAAAGATTACTATCAATTTAAACTTTATATATATTTTGAATGTTTCAAATGTACTAATCTTATTAATTGATTGATTGATTGAGTTGATTTAGATTGGTTAGATATGGTTGACTGTTATCAAACTTGTGGTGTGTTGGAGATTTGGTTGGGTGTTAATGGAGAGTCGCCTAGGGGGCTAATATGGAGTTCCATAGCTCAGGTTCGATGATCAAATCGGGTATGGGGTGTTACATTATTAGTTGGATTCCAATCCTATTTCAGTTAGATTGGAACTGACTAGTTCCAAACTGGGAGACAAAATGATCAAGAATGGAAAGTGGAAATGGCCATTGAGGTCTATGCCCAATGAGTATAGGAATGAGTGGTGAAAAAATTCTCTCAATTCTATTTATAAAATCTTCTCCTCTCCATAAAATCATCTTTTTCAATCATTCTGGAAATGAAATGGATGCAAAGCATGCTACTGCAAAGGTGTGAATTTATGTCTGGTGATGGAGAAAGTAGGGAACTAGTAACCTTCCTAATCTATCTAAGCTTATGGATTGAGTAGAGGAGTGAAGTAAGACTCTTAAAATGTTTGTAATATTTTAAGGCTCTAGGTTTCAATGGACTAACCACCATTAAAATTAACCATTGAATTGTTGTCATGCTTAACTATCAGGACAAAAGAGGCTCTGGCGATTTGGACAAGCTAAACTGACAAGGTTAAGAAAGCAAGATGAGTTTCTGTACTTTACTTTCTAGTTGATGTATGTTGTTGTGTGAAATTGCCAGCTATTTACTGAACATTTACTAGTAAATAGTAGTTGAATAGTAATCTAGCGTGATGCATGCATAGAGATAATTTATTGTGGTACACATGATTATTGTATGTATGAAAGGAAACTACCAATGGGTTAAATTAAGATAGGATTTGGAAAGGGTGATTCTGTTATCGCCACATGATGTTATTGAATACACCTGTGGTGAGCAAAGCTCTAGGCCTTGCGTAGGGGACACTACAGTGTTCAAGCATTAAGGATGGGATGGTGAATGGAGGAATGGGTGGAGGAATAAAGAAATTGGAACTCCATTGAGATTTCGTCATCCAGGATTGCTTGGAGCAAACCACGATATGCGAAGCTTCGAGACTTGCCGGGGGGGGATACTTCAGTGTTTAAGTATCAAGGTACATGCGATATGGATCAATATCGATAGTATAAGGTTCCATAGAACATCACCGCGACAGCGATCAATAGGCTCTAAGGGCAAAAATTCGATTGTAACAACCTGTTTTTCAGTGGTGTAGGAAACAGTGGCTTCAAAGCCACCAAATCTGACGAGTAAGTTTGTAAATATTAAAAAATAATATTTACGAGTGAAATATGGTTTTAAAAAGGTTTTTGATTTGATAATTTATGTTATATAAGTGATTTATTAAGCTCAAGTGGTATGACTCTAAGGTTAAGTGGTTTTAGAAAATGAGGTATTGGGATCTTGTTTCTATAAACCGAGCTATAAATATTTTTATAAATATTAACAGAGTTCTGTTAAGGTGGTATTAAAGTTTCGTTGAAAAGTTTTAACATTTCAATAGTTAATTAATTAAAAAGGACTAAATCATAAAAGATGTAAAATTTGATCATTATTTGGTTTGAGTGATTAAATGGTTAATTTCTTTTTTCAAAGAAAAATGACCCAAAGGGTCTACCTCATTTTATTGCATCATGAATAATGAAATTATGGACATCCGACGGATAATCCATATCGAAGTACAAATCACTTTTGGTTTTAATAGCTAGCTTACACAACACATTTGCTACATTGTTACAATCATGGTTGATCCAATTTATTTGGACCAAAGTAAAATTGATTAACGCGGCACACGCTTGCTTAATGCGTTGGCCCAAAATAGTAATGTCTTGTTCCCTTTTGTTGACTTTATTAACCAACTTTGCATTGTCAGATTCCAATATTAAGTGGAACACATGGAGCTTTTCGGCCACTTTTAAGCCTTCTTTTAATGCCTCCAATTCTGCCCAGCTAACGTCCATTGTTTCTTCCCTGAACTTGAAGCAACCTCCCAAAATAAAGCCATCATGGTCTTTCGCCACAACCCCGAATCCATTGCTTCCAGTCGATACAGCCGCATCAACATTCACTTTGACATAGCCCGTCGGGGGTTTAATCCATCCCCTATTTGTCGGAGTCCAAGAGAAAATCGAAGGCTCGATGAGATTGAAAATTCTAAAGTCTTTACTCAACGTTTGCGCCCTATCCCTGATCATTGCCATAGCCTCCATCTTCCCTTTAAAGACCATGTTATTCCTATCGTTCCAACTGTTCCAGAGGAGGGTTAAGAAATCCACCGCTGCCTAGGTGTCAAGCTCGTGGAACATGTCTTCAAGCCAGTTGATACATTCATTATACTCACCTTCCAACAACCTGTTGTTTTAGGCTCAAAGACTAAATTGAATAAAAGTAAAACTTTAGAGGCAATTTTGAAAAAATATCAAAAAATGACTAAATTGCATAAAATACATTGTTTTATTATCGACATTAATCGATTGAATGAAATTATTAATTTAGATCAAGATCGGGTGGAAAATCGAGGAGAATAGAAAAATTACCAAAATGCCCTTAGACTTTGACATTTCTACAATTTATCCAAGTAAGTTTGTACGTTTAAATACCATTTTAAGTTATGTTTTAAATGATATTTTTTTATAATATCAAATTATGTCTCAGCGAAAAATTCCAACGGTGTATCGGCGATCATCGACCAATGAAAAGGGATAGCTTTGGCTATCGATTATGAAAAGAGATGGTGACGACCACCAACTATGAAAAGGGATGGTGACAACCATCAACTATGAAAAGGGATGGTGACAACCATCGAATATGAAAAGGGATAGCTTCGGCTATTGATTATGAGAAGGGATGGTGACAACCATCAACTATGAAAAGGGATGGTGACGACCATCGAATATGAAAAGGGATGGTTTTGACCATCGAACATGAAAAGGGACAGTTACAACTATCATTTGGCACACATTGTGTAAGCTCTGGTAAGGGTTTTGATTGACTTCACTACGACAAATAGGGAAAGGTATGATGTACCAATGATCAAAGTATGAATATTCATGTTTATGAAAGGTGTGATATAAGTAATGCTATGTTATGTACCCATATCTTACCATATGATGATATTGCGAGCTTGTGGCTGTCATTAATGTTAAGTTTATGTCTTAAGTGTATGCAAATGAAATGGTAAGTGTTCACTAAGAACTAAGAAATGTTTATGTGAAACTCAATGGAATAGTGATAGATGGAAAAACATGATATGCTGTGATGGATGATAAATCGAATTGGATCATACTCAAGTATAATGGTTATCCATGTCAAATTCATATGAATCATGTTTAAATGAACTAACATGTCTTGTTGATGTGCTAACGCTTATGCCAAACTTGTGGATATGATTGATGTTTATGATTATACTTGCACTATGCATACAAAACGGGTAAGAAAAGGAAGTGAAACACTAAGTATGTAGTTGGGATGTGTTATGATGTATTATATGTGAGAAAAATTTTTATGCTATCGATACATACACTCAATCGAGAGTTAATAATGTTCTTTAGGCTTGTGATAAGCATTGGGGACGGATTGAAAAGTAAGTAAATAAAAATATATATAATCTTATAAAAGGGATTGATGATATATATTATGTCTCAAGAGATCCTATCATGTTATGGATGGTCAATAAATAAGCGACATTAATAAACTTACTCATTTGTGAGTTGATGATCATGTTGATTTATGAATCTTACAGCATTGGCATAGATTTCTGTATGTTCTATGAAGTTTAATATTTAAATGGAATATTATGTTTAAAGTTTATACGAGCTTACTAAGCATTCATTGCTTATGTAGTTGTTCTTTTACCTTACAGATTATCGGAAGCTCATTGGGTTGGAAGTTAGTCGGAGATCCATCATACTATCCATCAATTTTCTCGGTAGATTTTTATGATTTGGTCGTGGTTATAATTCCATGTATAGGTGTTTATGCTTGGTGATATGGCCACTATGTTTGGCTTGTAAATATAGCTTATGATTGATGACATTTTGGCATTTTTGGGGCTTGATGGCTAATATTGAAATGGTTTAGTGATTATATGTTTGAATGGCCAATTTGGTATGCTTGTGTGTAGTATTGGCAAGAAATGTTGCTTTGAAATTGGTGAAACTTATGTTATTTTGATACCTTGATGGTTGGTGTTTATAAGATCAAATTGATGTATGGTTTGTGGCTAAAATGATAAATGTTGGCACGGTTGCAAAATGATCATTTATGGCATGTTTTGATATAGAATTTAAATCAAATATGTTTAGTTGAATTATGACCATTTGGACATTAATTTCGTATGTATATATGTTGGTTGTTGGAACCATTTGAAAATGGCTAGACGGGTAACATTTAAATTGTTGATGCATGTGAGAAGTGGCTCAAATGATAAGGTCATTTTGATATGTTTTGATATGGATAGAAGTAAATGGATAAATAGTTAAAGATGCACATATTTCGGTATGTTTAATGTATGTGTTTGAGGTGCCTTTATGGAATATTGGTTGAATGGAATTTGGTCATTTGAAAGTGGTCATTTAATGCATGGTTGGACATGTTTTGATACCTTGGTCATATGTGCAAATGGCTTGTTTAGGTGTGCTTGAATTGGGTGAAACAAATGGCTCGAATTTGGCATATTTCTTGTCTACACGGCCTTCGACATGGGCATGTGTCTCAACCGTGTGTGATACATGGCCATACGACACAGTCGTGTGTCCCTTGTAGATATTTTAAAGGTTGCATTTCGAGAGTTACATGGCCTGGCACATGGGCATGTGGCTTGGTCGTTGAATCAATTCAGAGAGTTACACTGGCATGGACACGGGCTGGGACACGACCGTATGTCCCTACTTGGAATGTCCACACGGCCTGGGACACGGGTGTTTGTCTCAGCCGTGTGAGTCACACCGCCGTGTGACCCCTGTAGTGTGAATTTTCTAACTTTTTTTCCATGAAGTTTTAAATGTTTTTGATTTAATCCCGAATCATTTCTAAAGTGTTTCTAACGCCTGAAGGGCTCGAATTAGGGACGTTATGCATGTGTATGCTTGGATTTTACAATGATTAAGAAATGTTAAGAATGAATAATTTGAGTTAGGTTGTTACGGTAATACTCTGTAAACTTATTTTGACGACAGATACGGATTAAGGGTGTTGCATTTCGTGGTATTAGAGCTACGGTTTAATCAGTTCTCGGACTAAACGTAGCATGTATGAAGTCTAAAAATACATGCCATTATATAACCCATGATAGTGTGATATCTCCTGACAATGATGAGATTTATTTTATTTTAGACAGAGATGCTTTCCAACCTAGCTAATTCTGATAATGCTAGATGTGATATTCATGTGTATAAGTAAAAAGTTTATAATGATGAGTCGAAACTCATAAAAGTAAGAATAAAAGTTCATAATTATATGTAACAACCCGTTTTTGGTCAAATCGAAACAGTGGTTTCGGGACCACAAATCTGAAGTTGAAATAATTATTTTATTATTATTTTAATGTTTACAATATGAAAATATGATTGTGTGAAATTTTTGTTAAGAAAATTTATCGTTTGATTAGTTAATTTGATAAAAAGGGCTAAATCGCGTAAAGTGAAAAATTGAAGTTCAATAAGCTAAAAGGGTTTATTAGCTATGAAATTAAATAGTGGAGGTCTTTATGTTGTAATTAGACCATTTAAAACATGAGTGGACAAAGATGGACATCTTTTTAATGGTTTAAAGGTTAATTTAGTAATTAGATAAATATGTAATAAATAAAGAAAAAAAAGCCAAAATTGGTGTTCTTCTTCTTCCTTAATTGAAAATAATAGAAGAATACACCAATTTTTTTCTTTGAAGTTTTGGCCATGGTTCCTTATGCATGGTATGTATTTTTCACTCATTTTTTAATGATTTCTACGTTTTTGATATCGTTGGAACTAGGTCTAGCTAGCCCAGGGACTATTTTACAAAATTGTTAAAGATTTTGAATGTTGCCATAGATGAATGTTGGTGTGTTTTGAGGTTTAATGATAGATTATGAATGCTTGTTGATAGATATACAAGTTTTGTTAAGTGATTTTTAGTGAAAATGCAAATTATGGGCTAAATTGTGAAATGTGAAAACTTGGCAGTTAAAATGTGAAATAACTGAAAAATAATGGCTGCTACGGGTATAATAATAATTTGGCTAGGCTTGGGTTGTGATGAAATTGAATGAATTTTGTTTTACGAGCCTACAGACTAAATTGTAAAAGTTATGAAATTTTAGGGGTAAAAGTGTAAATGAGCTTAAATGTGTGTTTTGGATTAAATTGAATAGAGAGATTATTAAATAAGTTAATTTTGAATATATTTAGATCAAGAAAAATGAAATTCGGATCTATATCGAGGGAAACCAAATTATCAACTAGTCGACTTGTGTCATCGTTTCTACGTCCGAGGTAAGTTCGTATATTATAAATTTTAATACAAATTTATTTCGTATGCTTTGATATTGCTTAAATTGCGAATACGAGACTATGGATATGATCGATAGTAATTCGATGATGAATTGACATGCGGAATCCTAGTTGAACCTTAGGAATAGTTTAGGATACTAGTGGCATGTCATTAGGGGATACATTGAGTTGGCTTCAGGCCATGATATTAGCACTTTTGGTGCGAGTTATACCGATTGGGCTTCAAGCCATAAATATCGGCTGATTTAGCTTCGGGCCATGATATCAATAGTTCGGATATAAGCTACCTTGATTTGGTTTCGGGCCATGGTATAGGTACTTAGTGTGCGAGACTCTTGAGTATCCAACTTCTATTCCGAATGGTTCAATGGGTAAATGAAAGATGTGATTGAGTATGAGAATGGTATGAGATGGTAATGGTGCGTACGTGAAATGTATAAGCTTTGGTCCGAAGAAACTTGTGAAGAATTTGATTGATATCATAATTTTATATATGACAGGTTTGTTAGCTAATATATGGTAAATGTGGATTTATTCAAATTTTTGAATTATAATCTTGAGATTGAATTAAGTTTATTGTATACGACCTTACTAAGCTTTATAGCTTACTTTGTTTATTTTTCTGTGTTTTATAGTGTTATCAAGCTAGCTCGGATTCGGGGATCGTCGAAGATAATTTCACACTATCCACCTATCACTTGGTATCTATGAACTTTGATATTTTAAGTATATGGCATGTATAGGGACTTTGGTCATGTTGGTTATGTTTTGGTAATGATTTTGGCCATTTGAATTGGCTTGTAAATGTATATGTCTTGGTTTGTATATAATAGCCATGAGAGTTGACTTATTTTGAGTTAATTTGCTTGTGTATATGTGTATGTGCCTATAGTTTATGTTATGTAAATTGAGATTGGTTTTGTGATTCTTATTATTAGTTGGTATTATGGAAGTTGAATGTTGATATTGGTGATGTTATTTGTTTGTGAACCAAGGTAAAGAATGCATGTTTTAAGTAGTCATATTGATGATCTAAGAGTATGAGATTTTGGGCATAAATGGATTGGTCTATTTTACAACTTGTGTGTATTGAGAAATGTGGCATAGAATATGCATGAATTAGGTTTGAATTAGCTGGTATAAGTGCGTATTTATGCTATGTGATAGTGCATATTGATGTGTTGTAGGTTCATTCAAATTTGGGTGGAAAATTTACTTGGTAAATAGCCTATTTTTTTCCATACGAACAGAGACACGGGCGTGTGCCATGTGCGACACACAGTCATGTTACATGACAGTGTGTCCCCTGGAATTGAATTTGAAATCAAGTCAGTATGCTCCACATGGCCTCATACACAGGCATGTGACTTAGCCGTGTTGTATAAGTCAGTATACCCAACAGGTTTGGCACGGCCTAGCACATGACCTGGCCCACGGGCATGTGTGGCCATTTTTAATGCACATGGGTATTTGTGTTGGCCGTGTGACCTAAGTCAGAGAGTTACACAAGGTCAGACACGGGCTGGGACACAAATATGTGTTCCCATTTCGAATGTCCACACAGCTTGTGACACGGGCGTGTCTGGTGGCCGTGTGAGACACACGGGCGGGCCACACGATCGTATGTCCCCTATTTTTGAGAAAATTTCTTAAGCATTCAAAAAGTTTCCAAAGTTATCGATTTAGTCCCGAACCACTTCTAATATATGTTTTGGGCCTCGTAGGCTCGTATTAGGGACAAAATGTTTGGTTGTCGATGAATTGTATATGAATTGATTAAATGTATGTGAAAAGTATGTTTACATGTGTTGTAAGTCTAGTAATGCTCTGTAACCCTATTCCGGCGTTGAATATGGGTGAGGGGTGTTACATATTATGTTAATAATGAATGCTATGTTATGTGTATATATATGATAGTCAAATTTAGAGGCTTTACGATATCCACCTCCTCACCCTCAAAATCTTATTTAACGGAATTCACAAGATTTATGTTGATAAGCCTACAAGTATAAATCAATGAGTTTAATGGCAGAATGAATAATAATGCAATTAGAGCCGAGAATGGGTTAGCAAGTAAAGAGAATTCTAGAAGAGATGTTAGATTTCTTTTCTGAAGATCATTCGGGATATGCAATGTCACTATTAAAGAAAAATTTAATCACTGGTAATCGACTTATTTAAATATGGTATCTAAAGAACTGGCTGATCGGGATTTATTTTGATTTGATTTCCTTAGTGAAACGGGATAATGTGAGATCATCAATGACTTTAGTAGTCAGTAGGATACTGTTTGAACTGCAAATATATCTGAATGTAGTTGTTATGGTCGAGTATCTTACAACGATCTCTTCTAGGTATTCTATATGTTCTTTTATTATCAGAGATATATGCAACTGTTAATTTTTAGATGTGATTCTTATTATATAGAAATGTTGGCTAATCATAATGTTAAACGGAAGTATTATTAGTCTGGTTGATTTATGATCGGCATTGCTCCATTTTTCTTTGGCATTCTATTCTATTATGTTCGGTGGAAGATTCAACGATTAAGACTCATATGATGTTATTTTATTTCTTCTACTGGTTGATGCTCTGAATTATATTTATGCAATTTATATTGTATCTGTCACAATTGGTTTTAGTGCGTATGAGTGATATTCTTCTTCTGGATTTTCTCTAGGATATCATTGATCTCTTTATCATTCAATATGGGTTGTATTCTCGAAAATTCAGTAGAGCTCCACATCTTGGATTTCATTATCTCGATTTCCTTCTCATTCTTATTGTTTAATCTATTCAACATGGTTTATCTTTAAGGGTTATTCATAGGCCAAAGGTAATTACATCTATTACAGTTATAATTCCTGGTTCGATCATGGGAACATGGTGATATAGATCTCAAATTATAGAGATTGTATTACTGCACTGGTTATTATTGGGACTACCTTCAGTTTTCCTCTCATATTTTGGAGTACACTATTGATTGTTGGGGTATTGCTCTGTCTATACAGTTGTAACATCGGTCTTATTAAAGTACTATGCTTTTAATTCATCTGATGGTTATGGCTTCGGTATGGTTCAAAGTTTCGATGTTATTAATTGAAATAGCTTCATTATATATCCCATTTCTAACTTTCATGAAAGGGATAAGTGACGACAAAAGTATAGATGTGGAAGATTTAGCTTAATCTCGCATGATAGTTCTAATTACTCAAGTAATCTCGAATTGTGTCAACAAGCCAATAACATGTCATATTTCGTTTAAGTTAATGCAGTTTTGGTGATCTTTGATTGGCATTTCGAGGAAATTATTATAGACAGTATATATGGATTATCTCGAAAACAAGAAGAAAGAATTATTCTAAAATGTTATTATTCGATTGATATATCAAATCTATTGTGTTATTCAAAAATGCGTTTTTCATTTGAAAAGTTAATTGAGTTATATCCATTTAAGTTTATTCCCAGGTTTAGTGTAACGCCCCAAAAGTCAGGGGTTAGTAGTTTTGCTTAAATTCATGTTATACTTGTTTGGCTAACTATTTGAGTGTGTTTGGGGGTTCTATAGAGGCCTAGGTTTGGGTCTGAGCCCTGGAAAAATTTTGGTTTTTGGCCCTTTAGTGAAGAGGGCTATTGGAAGCGGGACTTAAGTAAGTTTGTGTGTGGTTAGAAGCACAAGATGAGCTGGTAGCTCAGTGGCAGAGGCGTCAAGTGGGGAGCAAGGAGGTTTGGGGTTCAAATCCCATAGCTGGTAACTAGAGGCTTTTATTTTGTGACTTGGGAGTGCAAGAGGTAGAGTTGGGATCAAACTCTACAAGGTTGGTTGGAGACTTGGTCAAACAACTCAAATGGGTGAAGGAGAGTAAGTGTAGGAGAGAAAGGTAGAGAAAGTCAAGGAAGTTGAGTGTGTGGAAGTGTTGGCCGAATATGGGGAAGTGAATAGGAAAAATTCGGCCAAAGGTTAGTAGTGTTGGGAGTGTATTTTCGGTTGGTGTTGTAAGAGTGTGCCGAATCCCTTTGGTCTTTCTTGTGGGTTTTGTATTCTGGGGTTTTAGTTCACCATCATTTCTGGTCTTTTTCTATTTTTCCGACTTTTACTGATTTCACTTTGCTTTCATCTCATTTTCTTCCTCCTGCATTTCTTCTGCTAAGTGCCGAATTGGTGAAACTATTCTTTCCTTCATTTTCTTTCCTTCTCCTCAATTCTCATCTTCCTAACCAAACAATTCTCTTTTTTACCCCTAAGCCGTACCAACACATCTTTATTCCCTTTTTCTATCATACTTGTCATTTTCTTTTTCTTCCAATAACCGAACCTCCACTTTCTCTTTTTGGGTTCTCCTTGGCCGAACATCCAACTCTCCTCTTTCTCTCATTCTTCTCTTGGTGTTGCGAAGCTAAACAAATAGTAAGCCTTGACTCCTTGTGTGGGACGAATCTTTTAGGGTACGAAACTTTCTTCTTGTTGGTTCAAACAACTTCATGATCTCTTTCGTTGGTTGGTAAGTTAAGGCCATGGCCGAAGAGGGATGGAATTTTCTCTTTTTATTTTGAGTTCGTTGGGGTCGAAAGGCCATTTCTCTTGTTATCTTGAACAACGTTCTAACACGTTCTTTTCGCTAGGGACGCCGTTCTTTGATAAGTAGGTGTGGGCCAAATACTATCCAGAGAAGGGAGTCTGTCATTCGTTGGTAAGATAAGTCAATAGTTAAATATTTTCATATTTTGGATTATCGAATGCGAAGACTAATTGATGGTCAATTATGATCTTAGGTGCTTCAGAAAATAGCACTATCCATAATTCGTAACAAGTGTGTAATCTCACACCCCTGCTTAAACTATTACTGCTATAATCTGCAAGTCGGCTAGAAACCGAAATACTGAATGCCGGAATACCAGCTATTGAGACCACTCGAGTGTGCGAGCGCTCGTAGTGATAAACTGAGCCTCTAGTGATGGCGATAGACCGTTGAGAGGGTCACGGACGCTCTCGTGAAATTGAGGCCATAACGGGCCTTATTGAGCCGAGGCGGGCTAAATGGGCCCAACGGGTTGATGGGCCCATATGAGCGAAAATGATGAAAAGTGTAAGTTGATCGATGCGACTGCGTACTCCGTAGAACTGAGACTGAAAATGATCAGAATGGGCCACATGAGCGTGCCAGCTCGAATGGGCCGAAATTAGATTTTAGGCCCAATAACACTATTGACTGGAAATGGAAACCGAGTCGCTCGAGGTGACATTAGGCCTTTGGAAAGGCTGTTGTAGGGGTAAAGTTACCAAAATATCCTCGGTGGGTAAAATTACTGAAATACCGTCGGTGGGTAAATTTATTGAAATACCCTCGGTGGGTAAAAATAACTGAAATACGCTTAAAGGGTGAAATTACTGGAATGCCCTCGTTGGGTGAAATTATTGGAGTACCCCCTAGGGGTAAATTACTATTTTACCCCCAACTGATCAAATGACCATTATATCCCTAGAGGTAGATTTAGTGTGTTTGTGTGTAATTTGTTTAATTGCTATAATGGTAAATTATTGCATACACTGAGTTAATATGTCACGACATGTTGCATTGGGTTGCGTTATGTATTTGGAGGAAGTACTATACTGGTGGCTATGCCACGTTATACTGATGCAGTGGCTCTGCCACGATATACTGTTTTAGTGGCTCAGCCATGTATACTATTACTGGCAGCTTTGCTGCGTTTATAGTAGTAGCTCGACTGCGCTATTGGTGTGTAGGGCTGGGCGGGTTGCCTTAGTCCTCACAGGTGTGTAGGGTTGGTACGGGTGGTGTGATGGTTGGATTGGGTTGGGCTACATTTTTGTTTCATGATTTTGGGGCTTGGGCCCGAATCGACATCTTGTATGGGCTTGGGCCCGAATCGACATCAGATGGGCTTGGGCCTGCATCGTGGATCAGAATCGGGATTACACACTGAGTTCATGTAACTCACCCTTTTCCTTTATCTGTGCAGGTAATCCCCAGCCTTAGGGGATTTGGAGCTGCGAGGGACTCGGTGATGGCCACACGTACTGCATGTTTCGAGGGTTAATTTAGTATTTCAACTTGAGATTACGTTACTTTAATTATTGGGTTTTATAATTGTTATAATAAGGCCATTGGAACTGTTTTAACTTTTATTTGGAATTTCTTTAAACACTGTAAATTTATTCAACATGGGTTTTTTAAAAACAATAACAACTATTTTAAAAATATCACATTTTCGAAACTGTTAAAACCAAACTTTTGTAACAGACATCGTTTTTATAAGAAAGATAATTCATGCATTTTTTTGAAAGGGTATTAACTCGAATAAAGCTTCTTTTGTTAGCACAAAATGAGAAATGGGATTTTGAACACTTGAGGTTTAGATTTGAAAATGAGTTACAACGATCTTAAGGTTTTCTAAACAACACTTGATATGGTACGCTAGATCTGGTCATATCGTCTAAGCTGGGTTTGGGGTGTTATATTTAATGGTATCAGAGCTAGGTTGCAAAACTCGACTGTGGAATGGGTTTTGAAAATTTTTTCAAATATATTAAATTTTGGTTTGGAAAGTAGTGATGTTACTAAAAGTGTGGCACACTGAGCCTCCGACACCAAATCCGTAAGTCCCCTTACTCTATACTTTGTTTTAGGTTGATATGACTGTACTACAGAAATACTAGGGATAGTAGTAGTATATTGAAACTCCTTAGTTGTAGAAACTAAGACTATAGGAGACTGAAACTGCAGTGAGTGCGATCTACGAGAATATCCCTAATTATTGTCTTTCTTAAGATAACTGCTAATAATTACATGAATTATAAGTTGATTCATAAAATTTTTTAATCAAAAAATATGCTACATCGATATGAGCGCAAGAGGTCGCGGAAGGGGTACACGTGGCCATGGTAGATGCCGAGGTGCTAGGGCTGGGTCCTCAGCATCGAGACATATGCCTGAAAGGGAAGCACCAGCATCACCATTAACTGAAACAGGGTCTCACGACCGAGTTAGAGGGGATGATGCTTTGTCCCAAGTAATGCTACGAGTTCTAGAAAGGGTTGCTGGAGCGAATACTGGGTCGGTGCCTCGGGGGTCCATTTCTGAGCAACTCCGGTCAAATGGGGCAGAAGTCTTTAGGGGCATCAATGGTGTAGCCCCAAATGTAGCGGAATACTGGTTGGAGGTGGTTAAGTGAATCATGGACGACCTTGACTGCACGATAGAACAAAAGCTGAAGGGAGCAGTGTCCCTATTGCGAGATGAGGCGTACTAATGGTGGCTTACAATGAGGGAAGGTACGCAGGCAGACCGGGTAACTTGGGATTTCTTTAAGGCAGCTTTCTAAAGGATGTATGTCGGGGCAAGTTATGTAGAGGTCGGGAGAAAGGAATATTTGAATCTGGTTCAGGGGAATAAGTCCGTAGTGGAGTATGAGGCAGAGTTCCTGCGTTTGAGTCGGTACGCTAATGGTATAGTTGCAACAGAATATGAGCGCTGCGTGTGGTTTGAGGATGGTCTTCGGGATGTGTTGTGGGTACTGATAACTTCGCAGAGGGAAAGAGACTTTGCTGCCCTGGTTGAAAAGGCTAAGATTACCGAGGAGGTGAAACGTTCAGAGCGTCATAACCGTGAGAAAGAAAGGGGCAGGAATAAGAGGGATTTTGGGGCCTCAAGTTTTTCTGGTAGGTCTAATCAGAGGTCTAGATTTGATGGGCCGATCCGAACTCGAGTTTCGATTGTTGCTGGCAGACCGCAGCCTAACGCTGTGCGCAGGTTATCTCATTAGGGTGAATGTTGGAAGAGAACTGGGGCATGCTACAAATGTGGATTGAGAGATCACAGGGTTAGAGGCTGTACGTAGAGGCCGGGATAGATGTAAGCTGCAGGTCAAGGATATGTTCAGACAGGGAGAGGTGGTCAGCAGTCACCGAGAGGACGTAGTCCAGCCAAAGGGGGAAATGGGTTTGGACGAGGTTGTGGAGCACCGAGTAGAGGTGCTGGTAATACAGATGCGAGACAGCCAGGGTTGGTGTATGCTGCTCGGTGTCGAGAGGACGACGATGCACCTGACGTTATAACTGGTACGTTCCTCATTCATGATGTACCATTTATAGCTTTGAATGATATTGGATCTACGCACTCGCATGTTGCATGTACTGTGTTTAGAACTTTGGGTTTATAGTATGAACTTGTTGATAGAGAAATGTCGGTGATTAGGACAGTCAGTTATAATGAATAAGCTGTTTAGAGATGTGCCTCTAGAGTTTCAAGGGGTAGTCTTCTGGCGGACTTGATGGAATTGCCATTTGGCGAGTTTGATCTCATTTTGGGCATTGACTGGTTAGTGAAACACCGTGCAAATTTGGATTGCGCGGCTAAGCGGATGGTATTGAAGTCTTCAGAGGATGAGGAAGTGATTGTGATAGGGGAGCAAAGGGATCATCTATCCAACGTAATCTCAGCATTAAGGGCCGAGAAGCTGGTTCGCAAAGGTTGCGAGGCATTTCTAGCTTATGTCAGCACGACTGATGCTAAGGGTTTGCCTGTTGGGGGATGTCAGGACTGTAAAGGAATTTTTAGATGTATTCCCTGAAGAGCTTCCGGGGTTGCCACTAAATCATGAGGTCGAATTCGACACTGAACTTTTACTGGGAACGGCTCCGGTGTCCATCCCCCCTTATAGAATGGCACCGAAGGAGTTGGTAGAATTAAAGGCTCAGATCCAAGAGATTCTGGATCGAGGGTTTATCCGACCGAGTGTGTCTCCATGAGGAACACCGATATTGTTCGTAAAAAAGAAGGATGGGTCAATGCGCATGTGTATTGACTACCATCAGTTGAATAAGTTAACGATCAAGAGCAAGTACCGATGATAGATGATCTGTTTGATCAGCTGCGCGGGGCTTCGATTTTTTATAAAATAGATCTTAGATCGGGCTATCATCAACTAAGGGTCAAGGAGGCAGATATATACAAGACTGCATTCCGAACTCGTTAATGGACATTACGAGTTTTTGGTTTTACCGTTCGGATTAACGAATGCACCAGCTCCTTTCATTGATATGATGAACCGGGTCTTCCAACCCTACTTAGACTGGTTCGTAGTGGTATTTATAGATGACATTCTGGTGTATTCAAGAACTGAGAAGGAGCATGATTCCCATCTCCGGATTGTTCTACAAATATTGAGAGAAAAGCAACTCTATGGTAAATTCAGCAAGTGTGAGTTCTGGTTGAAGGAGGTGACAGTTTTGGGTCATGTTGTGTCTGCCGAGGGGATTAGGGTTGATCTTCAGAAAGTTGAAGTCGTATTGGATTGGAAGCCACCAAGTCGGGCCAGAGATTCAAGTTTCTCAGGTCTAGTAAGGTACTACAGACGGTTTGTTGAGGGCTTTCACCGATTGTCGCACTCGACTCACGTTCATCGCATAAGGGAGTATCGTTTGTTTAGACCGATAAACAGCAGGAGAGTTTTGAGAAGTTGAAGAAGATTCTGTCTGAGGCTCTGGTACTAATTCAGCCAGAGACTGGAAAAGAATTTGTTGTCTATTGTGATGCGTCGCACACGGGTTTGGGTTGTATGCTGAGGAGGGGAAGGTGGTGCCGTATGCATCTCGTCAGCTTAGGCCGCACGAGGTGAACTACCCCACTCATGACTTAGGGTTAGCTACGGTGGTGTTCACACTAAAGATTTGAAGATATTATCTGTACGGGGAAAGGTCGATCATCTACACCAACCATAAGAGTCTTAAGTACCTCCATACCCAAAAGGAGTTGAATCTCAAGCAACGAAGATGGATAGAGTTGCTGAAGAATTATGATTTCTCGATTGAGTATCATTCGGGAAAAGGTAACGTGGTAACGGATGCACTGAGTCGTAAGGTGGTATCTGATCTAAGAGCTATGTTCGTTCGTCTCAGCCTATTTGAGGATGGTAGTTTATTAGCTGAACTTCAAGTGAAACTGACGTGGATTGGTCACATTAGAGAGAAACAGATGTTGGACAAATCGTTGGTTCCTCGATTCCAACAAGTGAAGAAGGGAGAAACTGAGGATTTTAGGTTAAATAATGAAGGAGTATTATGCTTCCGTGGGAGAGCTTGTGTACCGAAGGACTCTGAGTTAAGGCAGTCGATTTTATGGGAGGTGCATAGTAGCCCATACGCTATGCATCCTGGTGGAAACAAATTATACCGAGATTTGCGTGAACTGTACTGGTGGCCAGGACTTAAGCGTCAGGTGATCGATTTTGTAAGTAAATGTTTGACATGCCAGCAAGTGAAGGCTGAGCATCAACTACCTTCGAGACTGCTGCAACCTGTTAAGATTCCACTCTGGAAATGAGAGAGGGTAACCATGGATTTTGTTAGTGGGTTACCCTTGACGCCTACTAAGAAAGATTCGATATGGGTTATTGTTGATCGACTGACTAAATCCGCTCACTTCATACCGATTTACACAGACTGCTCGTTGCAGAAGTTAGCCAAGTTATATGTGGCGGAGATTATAAGGTTGCATGGGGTACCAATTTCTATCATCTTGGATAGAGACCCTAGATTCACATCTCGGTTCTAGAAAGTGTTACACGAAGCTTTGAGTACAAGGCTAGATTTCAGCACGGCATTTCATCCTCAGGCTGATGGTCAGTCGGAAAGGGTAATACAAATTTTAGAAGACATGTTTAGAAGCTGTGTGATTGATTTTAAGGGCAGTTGGTAAGAGTACTTGCCATTGGCAGAATTTGCTTACAACAACAGTTACCAATCCAATATTCAGATGGCACCATACGAGGCATTATATGGTCGTAGGTGCCATACCCCTACTTGTTGGATGGAATTGGGTGAGCAGCGATTGTTGGGTCCAGAGTTAATTTCTGAAACTGAGGAGAAAGTTAAATTGATCTGGGATCGGTTAAAAGAAGCATCTGATAAACAGAAGTCGTATGCTGACTTGAAGCGTAAGGAAATAAAGTACTCTGTGGGGGACTATACCTTTTTGAAGGTCTCACCTTGCAAGAAGATTCTGAGATTTGGGCGGAAGGGCAAGCTGAATCCTAGATTTATCGGACCTTACCGGATAGTAAAGCGTGTTGGACTGGTCGCCTATCAGCTTGAGCTACCTCCTGAGTTGAATCGGATACATAACGTATTTCATGTGTCTATGCTGAGGGACTACCGTTCTGATCCTTCTCATATAGTGCCAGTGGAGGAGATCGAGGTAAGACCTGATTTGACTTTTGAAGAAGAACCGGTGCAAATTTTAGATCGAGATGTTAAGCTACTGAGAAGGAAGTCGGTTCCGTTAGTTAAGGTACTGTGGCGTTATCATAGTGCAAAGAAAGCCACGTGGGAACCTAAGGAGGCAATGCAACAGCAATACCCTCATCTCTTTTGATCAGGTAAATTTCGAGGCCAAAATTTCTTTAAGGGGGGTAGAGTTGCAATGCCCCAGGGTTAGTAGTTTTGCTTAAATTCATGTTATGCTTGTTTGGCTAGCTATTTGAGTGTGTTTGGGGGTTCTATAGAGGCTTGGGTTCGGCTCTGAGCCTTGGAAAAATTTTGGTTTTTGGCCCTTTAGTGGAGAGGGCTATTGGAAGTAGGACTTAAGTAAATTTGTGCTGGTTAGAAGCACAAGATGAGCTGGTAGCTCAGTGGCAGAGGCGACAGGTAGGGAGCAAGAAGGTTTGGGGTTCGAATCCCACAGTTGGCAACTTGAGGCTTTTATTTTGTTACTTGGGAGTGCAAGAGGTAGAGTTGGGATCAAACTCTACAAGGTTGGTTGGAGACTTGGTCAAACAATTCAAATGGGTGAAGGAGAGTAAGTGTAGAAGAGAAAGGTGGAGAAAATCAAAGAAGTGGAGTGTGTGGAAGTGTTGGCCGAATGTGGGAAAGTGAATAGGAAAAATTCGGACAAAGGTTACTAATGTTAGGAGTGTATTTTCAGTTGGTGTTTTGAGAGTGTGCCGAATCCCTTTTGTCTTTCCTGTGGGTTTTGCATTCTGGGGTTTTAGTTCACCATCATTTTGGGTCTTTTTCTGCTTTTCTGACTTCTACCGATTTCACTTTGCTTTCATCTCTTTTTCTTCCTCCTGCATTTCTTCTGCTAAGTGTCGAATTGGTAAAACTATCCTTTCCTTTCTTTTCTTTCCTTATCCTCAATTCTCATCTTCCTAACCGAACACTTCTCTTCTTTACCCCTAAGCCGTACCAACACATCTTTCTTCCCTTTTTCTATCATACTTGTCATTTTCTTTTTCTTCCAATAGCCGAACCTTCACTTTCTCTTTTTGGGTTCTCCTTGGCCGAACATCCAAGTCTCCTCCTTCTCTCATTCTTCTCTTGGTGTTGCGAAGCTAAACAAATAGTAAGCCTTGCTTCCTTCTGTGGGCCGAATCCTCTAGGGTACAGAAACTTTCTTCTTGTTGGTTCAAACTACTTCGGGATCTCTTTCGTTGGTTGGTAAGTTGAGGCCATGGCCGAAGAGGGATGGAAGTTTCTCTTTTTATTTTGAGTTCGCTGGGGCTGAAAGGCCATTTCTCTTGTTATCTTGAACAACGTTCTAACACGTTCTTTTCGTTAGGGACGCAGTTCGTTGATCAGTAGGTGTGGGCCGAATACTCTCCAGAGAAGCGAGTCTGTCATTCGTTGGGAAGATAAATCAATAGTTAAATATTTTTATATTTTGGATTATCGAATGTGAAGACTAATTGATGGTCAATAATGATCTTAGGTGCCTCGAAAAATAGTGTGATCCATAATCCGTAACAGGTGTGTAATCTCATATCCCTGCTTAAGTTATTACTTCTATAATCTGCAAGTCGGCTAGAAGCCAAAATATTGAAAGCTGAAATACTGGCTATTGAGATCACTCGAGCGTGTGAGCGCTCATAGAGATAAACTAAGCCTCTAGTGAGGGCGATAGACCGTTGAGAGTGTCGCTGACGCTCTCGTGAAACTGAGGCCATAACGAGCCATGTTAAGACGAGGTGGGATAAATGGGCCCATATGAGCGAATCGATGAAAGTGTAAGTTGATCGATGCGACTGCGTACTCCGCAAAACCAAGACTGAAAATGATCAGAATAGGCCACATGAGCGTACGGGTCCGAATGGGCCGAAATCGGGTTTTAGGCCCAATAGCACTATATTGATCGAAAATGGAAACCGAGTCGCTCGAGGCAACATTAGGCCTTTGGAAAGGCCATTGTAGGGGTAAAGTTACCAAAATACCCTCAGTGGGTAAAATTACTAAAATACCCTCGGTGGGTAAAATTACTGAAATACCCTCGGTGGGTAAAAATAACCGAAAAACCCTTAGAGGGTGAAATTATTGGAATGCCCTTATTGGGTGAAACTATTTGATACCCCCGAGGGGTACATTACCCCCCCAAATGATCAAATGACCATTATATCCCTAAAGGTAGATTTAGTGTGTTTGTGTGTAATTTGCTTAATTGCTATTATGGTAAATTATTGCATACAATGAGTTAATATGTCATGACATGTTGCATTGGGTTGGGTTATGTATTTGGAGGAAGGATTGTTGTAACAATCTGGTTTATACCCTAGTCGAAATAGTGGTTTCGGGACCACGAATCTGAGTTTAAATAGTATTTTAATATTATTTTCTGTGCCGTTGATATGTGACTAAGCATGTGGTAAATTTCTGTGAGTTAATTTGCCTGTCTGAGTGTTTAATTAGTGATAAGGATTGAATTGCATAAAAGGTAACAATGGCTTTCTATTTGATTAGTGACTAAATCAATGTGGCTTTTAAATGTTAAGGATTTAAGTGGCAAAATAGCCATTATTTTAGTAAGTGGGCGATAAAAGTCATAAATGACCTTATATAATATATGTATTATTATGAAAGGTTATATTGGTAACTTAGTTTATATCATACAAATTAGTAATCAAAAGCTTAAAATAAGCTTAAATTTTATGTTCTTCCACCAAATGGATGAAAGAAAAGAAATAAGAATGGCTTTTTACATTCGGCTAGTTTGAGGCACAAATTCAAGGTATGTTTTAGTCGGTTTTTGATAATTTCTATGTTTTTGCAATCGTTGCTTTGAGAGCTATCAAGCCCATGTCTCAATTTTGTGTATTGATGATGTTTGTGTAAAATGCAATTGATGATATGTTGAGCTTTGAGATGAGTTTAGTTGTTAAATAAAAGATATGAGTTAGATGAACAAGTTTTGTTCTTGAAGTTTTGTTGAATTTAGCTACTTACGGCTAAATTGTGAAAATAGCAAGTTGAGGGACTAAATTGCTAATTTGATGGAAAATATGGACTTGTATGTGATGTATGAGCATTCGGCTAAGTGTGTGTGTGTTGATTTTGTGAATTTGGTGTTTTAAGAAAAACAGACTAAATTGATAAATTGTGTAAATGTGAGGGTTAATTTCTAAATTGCCCTAAATGTGTATATTTGGATTGAATTGAATGAATTAGTAAATAAAAGGGTTAATTCTAAATATGGTTAGATCAAGAACTGAGGATAACGGACTTAGATCGCGGGAAAGCAAAAGTAATCGAGTAGCCGTTTTCATTCCGTTAAACCGAAACCAAGGTAAGTCACTATACAAATAAACGTACTTGTATGAATTTATAACTGTTCATATGACTAATGTTGATAATGAATACTTATGAGAGGTTATGCATAAGAATTTTGAGATAAGTTCGATATAGTGACTAAATCCGAGAAGTCCCGTACGAACCTAGGAATAGATAGGATTAGCTATGTCATGACATAGGTATCTGTTCTATTTTATCATGTAAGACTACGTCTGGGATGTTGGCATTGATCTGAGACTCGTGTAAGACCACGTCTGGGATGTTGGCATCGATGTGAGCTTTACGTGTAAAACCACGTCTGGGAAGTTGGCATTGTTATGATCCTTACATGTAAGACCATGTCTGGGACATCGGCATCGTATTGATTCGTATAAGACCCTGCCTGGGACAGTGGCATCGATATCGAAGTGCATATAAGACCTCGTCGGGGACGTTGGCATTGTATGACTATTCCGAACTTTCTGAGTATCCTACTAGATTCCTTACGGTTCAACGGGCAAGTCTGTGATACGAATTGCAAATCTGAGCTTTGATAAATTAAGTGAATCAATATCTGTTTCAGGTACATTGCTTATATACTAATTGTGTATATAAGGTAAGTATCTATGTGATCATATTATGATGTTATGTATATGGAATTGATAATACGATATGTATAGTCTTGACTAGATGAACTATATGCATATATGGTATGTGATTCAGAAATATGGTAAGTTATGGCTAGGCATATGAGCTTAAGAAAGAATGAGGTGATTTTGTCATGAGAACCGTATTGGTCATCTTACTAATTCAATTATATGCAATTCATGCTAAGTTTGTTTGTATATTGACTTACTAAGCTTTTGGAAAGCTTACTTTGTGTGTATTTTCTCTGTTTTATAGGTCGTCAAAGCTGCTGAAGGTTCGGGACTGTCAAAGATCGTCATCACACTACTAAAATCATTTTGGTACACTTTGGAAATGTATATATATATGGCATGTATAGGCTAGAAGTTTTGGTATAAGTTGTTATATGAACTTAGCCATGGGATTTGGCTAGAGATAAGTTGAGATTTTGTTATGATCATGATATGTGAAGCATGTTTTGGTGTGATTAGTTGATTCATGAAATGGTCAAGCTTTTGAGTTAAGAAAATGAATGTAATATGTTTTGATATATGTTTTGGACATGGTAGTTGACATAGTTGAAATGGATGTTGAATGAATTATTTGGGTGGTTATGTTAGTTATCAAATATGCATGGTTTGAATGGTTATTTGGTATGTTTTTGATGGTTATATGTGCATAAAATGGGATGGTACATGTTGCTTGTAGTTATAAACCATGTGGGTGGCATTTTTGGTTTTGTCAATGGCCTATGTTCTCACACGGTTAAGGCACACAGGCGTGTGATAAACTGTAATTATAACATATTTTAATCCCACATTTAGCTTACTTTCGGATGATTTATCCCTTGATTCATATAAAAAGGTGCTCTTAATCCTTTCTTTTCATGTCTTAGACCCAAAAAAGCACCCGAGGATGAAAAGAACATAAAACGGGCCCAAAATAGAGCAAATTGGGCCAAGGAGGAAATCGACACGGCCTAGACTTAAGTCCACACGGTCGTGCCATGCTAATCATCTAGAACACGGCCTAATCCCGATTTACATGGCCGTGCCTCAAATAAGAAATCCAAACACGGCTTTCAGTCGATCCACACGGGCGTGTGACATGGCCGTGCCCCTGTCGTGGCAATGAGCAATTTCATTCGAATTTGGATACTTTGGGGCAAAGAAACCTATTCTGAAAGCCTATATATATCCCCCTAAGTACCACCTTTGAAAGGGTGTTCAACTAGGCCAAGGAGCCAAGCCGAAAAGTTCAGATTTGTAGGAAATCACTCGAAGATAGCCAGTTGATCCATCTCAAGAAGCCGGAATTCTACTCAAGACGGCGGATCTCTCCTTCAATTCCTTCAGGGAGTTTTAGGGATTTCTTATGTTTTGTTTTATGTTTTCTCTTGAGATATTTTCTTTATTTATTATGAACTAAACCCCTCAGATACCCGAAGGGGATGAAACCTAGATGAATCTTGTTATTATTTTATGAATTATATGATAAATACTTAGTTTTTTATTAATTATGCATGCCTAATCCAAATTTGATGTGCTTAGGTGGAGGAGGAATAGACCCTGCCTAAGAGTAGATCTAGCATAACTAAACGGAGTTGATCGCACGCTTAGAGATAGGATGACGAGATTTTGCCGGATTAGGGTGAAACCTAATATGGGAGTCCATAGATTGATTTACTGCTATTCTAGGGGGCTATTATAAGAGAACGAGAGTTCCACTAATTAACCTAGGGTTAGACGTTATTCGCCTCGAGAGAGGGTTTAATATACGTTAGGGAGTCTTACGGATCAAACTAAGTAAATAAATCGTATGGTTCAGGGATAGATAATAAGTGAAGTTTAGGTGGATTCTTCCTAAGGGTGTCATCTTAAATCAACTGAGTTTTTCCTAAAATTATTTCTCCAATTAATCCTTTTTGTCTTTGTGTCTTTAGTTTAGTTATTAGTTAATTTTAGGTTAAACAACTTCACCTATTTTAGGCTAAATAATAAAAAGAAAGTTAGTATTAGTACTTTTAGTTCCTTTGCGTTCGATAATCCGATATTGCCTATGCTATACTACTGTTCAATAGGTACACTTGCCTTTAATCGTTGCCAGAGTTAGTTTCCAGGTTCGATCATTCTTTTTTATAAATTTTAAAGCTCTGATTCACAGTGATCAGCGTGCCTATTAACCATGGGGCTAACTCAGTAGCTAGCTTTAAAGTGCACGGCCGTGGCATACGGGCGTGCCTAGAAGCCGTGTGAGTAAGTCAGTATATGGCCTAATAGTACACGGCCTTGGAACACGATGGTGTCAGCTGCCTAACAGCTGTGTGGTTTCTTCATGATCCACCACAGCCAAAGCCCACGGGTGTGCTTGGTGGCCGTGGAAGGTAAGTCAGTTTCGACCACGAGGAGGACACACGGGGGTGTCTAGTAGCCATGGAGGGCACACGGTTTCCTCCCACGGGCGTGTATTCCCTGTATTCTAGAAAAGATTTTAATTTTCCATAAAATTTTGTATGTATTTCGGTTTAGTCCCGACCCAATTTATGAGCATGCTTATGGTCTCGAAGACTCATTTAAGGGACATTATGCTTGAGAATGATGAATGAATGTATGCATTTCTGTAAATGCTTTTCGGTTTGTCTAGTAACGCTCCTAACCCTAATCTGGCGACGGACACGGGATAGGGGTGTTACATTTGGTTGGTATCAGAGCTACGGTTTAGCCGATTCTCGAACTAACGTAGCGTGTTAGAGTCTAGCTATACATGCCATATATCTGAATTGTGATAGTGTGATGAATCCTGAAGTATAAAATGTGATTTTCATATAGTAATGGATCCCGAAAGAGCCATAGCTGACGATATAGAAAGTATTGCACCTGTTCCCGCGCAAGGGACGGCACCTTTTGATTCGAGACTAGCTACGAGCGGTCAAGAGGGAGAAGCTAAACAAGCTTTCTTCCAGATGATGAGTGAGTGATTCACTTAGTTTGTAAAGAATAACCCAACTATTTCACAACCCCCGCCCCCGGTTAATCCCCCTCAGACATATGATATACCTCTGACTGCAAATCTGAATCCGTAGAATAAGCCTCCAATTGACAAGATTTGTAAGTATGGGGCTAAAGAATTCTAGGCTACTAATGATGATGATGCTGAAAAGGCCGAGTTCAGGATTGAAAATACTATCCAGGTATTTGATGAAATGTCTCTGACTCTGGAAGAATGCATAAAGTGTGTTGTATCTTTGCTTCATGATGCGGCTTATCAATGGTGGAAAACCTTAATTTCTGTTGTTCCGAGAGAACGAGTTACATGGGACTTCTTTCAGATTGAGTTCCGGAAGAAATATTTTAGTAAGAGATTTGTCGATCAGAAATGGAAGGAATTTTTGGAACTTAAACAGGGTCGAATGACTATTTCTGAGCATGAACGAGAATTTGTGAGATTGAGTCAGTACGCTCGAGAATGTGTATCTTCTAAAGCTATAATGTGCAAAAGATTCGAAGATGGCCTTAATGAAGACATTTGTTTGCTAGTCGGGATTTTAGAAATAAAAGAGTTCGTTGTACTCGTTGACCAAGCTTGCAAAGCTGAGTCTAAAGCTCAAGATATGAGAAAGAGGTTTCAGAGTAAATCATTCTAGTCTACTCCAAAAAGATTCAAAGATAATCAAAGTCGTTCCAGTGATAATATGGGACATTTGGATAGAAATCAATCTAAACTGCAAATGAGTTCTAAAACTCTAGCAACTTCAGTGGCTAGCGTTGGAAATGTTTGATTTGAGAGACCTGAATGTAAACATTGCGGAAAAAGGCATCCAGGAAGCTATAGAGTAAATGACAGAGCTTGCTTCAGATGTGGATCACTTGATCATTTTATTCGTGATTGCCCTGAGTCTGTTGAGCTAGAAACTGTTCAGAATTTAAGATCAAATAATGCACCTGTGAGAGGTAGACCATCAAAGAATGTAAGAAATGTTAGTGGTTGTCAGAGAACTACGAGAGACAATGTTGTCAGATCTGAAGCTAGAGTGCTTGCCAGAGCGTATGCTATCCGAGCTCAAAAGGAAGCTTCATCACCAGATGATATAACGGGTACTTTTACTCTTTATGATACTTCTGTGATTGCATTGATAGACCTTGGTTCTACACATTCATATATGCATGAATTTAGTATTCAGCAAGACTTTGCCTGTAGAGTCTACTGAGTTTACTATAAAAGTATCGAACCCCTTAGGTAAAAGTGTCCTAGTTGATAAAGTATGCAAGAATTGTCCGTTAATGTTTCGAGATATTTGTTTCCCTGCTGATCTGATGCTTTTTCCATTTGATGAATTCGATATTATTTTGGGTATGGGCTAGTTGTCTTTGCATGATGCTGTTGTGAACTGTAAAAGAAAGACTATTGATTTGGGATGTCCAAATAATGAAATTATGCGGGTTGAGTCTAATGATTTGAATGGATTGCCTGCTGTGATATCGGTGTTGAAAGCTCAGAGTTATGTGAAAAAGGGATATGAGGCATATTTCGCTTATGTGATTGATTCGAAAGCATCTAGAAAGAAAGTTGAGTCAGTGCCTATTGTTTGTGAGTATTCCGGTATGTTCCCTAAAGAATTACTGGGTTTACCCCCAATTCGTGATGTCGAATTTGGTATTGATTTGTTGCCTGGTACTACACCTATTTCGATAGCTCCGTATAGAATGGCACCAACAGAGTTGAAAGAGTTAAAGTCACAGTTGCAGGAATTGACTGAGAGAGGGTTTGCTAGACCGAGTTTTTCGCCTTGGGGTGCTCCTGTTCTGTTTGTGAAAAAGAAAGATGACACGATGAGGATGTGTATCGACTATCGTCAGTCGAATAAGGTGACAATAAAGAATAAATACCCGTTGCCCAGAATTGATGATTTATTTGATTAGCTAAAAGGAGCTACTGTGTTCTCCAAGATTGACCTGAGATCGGGGTACTATCAGTTGAGAGTTAAAGATTCAGACATTTCGAAAACTGCTTTCAGAATGAGGTACGGGCATTATGAGTTTTTAGTTATGCCTTTTGGACTAACCAATGCTCCTGCTATTTTTATGGATCTGATAAACAAAATTTTCAGACCGTAGCTAGATCAATTTGTTGTAGTATTCATAGATGACATATTGATTTATTCACGTGATGAAAATGAGCATGCAGAACACCTGAGAAAAGTTGCAAACTTTGGGAGAAAAACAATTGTATGCGAAATTTAGCAAGTGTGAATTTTGGTTACACGAGGTTAGTTTTCTGAGACATATTGTGTCAGCTTCTGGAATCCGAGTGGATCCGAGTAAGATTTCTGCTATTCTGAATTGGAAACCTCTGAGAAATGTATCTGAAGTCCGCAATTTTTTGGGTTTAGCTGGTTATTACCATAGATTTGTAAAAGGGTTTTCTGTGATAGCTACTCCGTTGACTACATTACTTTAGAAAGATGTTAGATTTGAATGGTCTGATAAATGTCAGAGAAGTTTTGATCAGTTGAAAACTCTGTTAACGGAAGCTCCAATGTTAGTACAGCCAGAATCGGGTAAAGAATTTGTTGTATACAGTGATGCTTCGATAAATGGTTCGGGATGTGTTTTGATGCAGGAAGGCAAAGTTGTAGCTTATGCCTCAAGACAATTGAAGCTTCATGAAAAGAATTATCCGATGCACGACCCTGAGTTAGCTGCCACTGTGTTTGCACTTAAGATTTGGTGCCACTATCTATACGGTGAGAAATGTCATGCATTTTCAGATCATAAAAGTTAGAAATATCTGATGACTCAAAAAGATTTGAACCTGCGTCAGAAAAGATGGCTTGAGTTGTTGAAAGATTATGAGCTTGTGATAGATTATCATCCGGGTAACGCAAATGTTGTTGCAGATGCACTAAGTCAAAAATCATTGTTTGCACTACATGCTCTGCATGCCCAGTTAGATTTGACCGATGATAGTTCTGTGATAGCATGTTATAGCTGAATTAAAAGCAAAACCATTGTTCTTACAATAGATATGTGATGCTCAAAAATCTGATAATGAATTGCTTGCAAAACGAGCTCAGTGTGAAGTGACTTTCGAATCTAAATTTCAAATTGTTGATGATTGTTTGAGATTTCGGAATCGTATCTGTATTTCGAGAAATTCAGAGTTGATTCGGTTGATTTTGAGTGAAGCTCAAAATAGTAGTCTATCTGTTCTTTCGGGATGTACTAAAATGTATCATGATTTAAAATGACACTACTGGTGGTCTGGTATGAAACGGGACATTTCTGACTTTGTTTCGAAACGTTTAATTTGTCAGCAAGTGAAAGCTGAACATCAAGTTCCGTCCGGTTTGCTACAACTGATTCTGATTCCTGAGTGGAAATGGGATAGAGTAACGATGGATTTTGTTTTTGGTTTGCCTTTAACTCCGAGAAAGAAAGATGCAATATGGATCGTGGTTGATATATTAACGAAAACTACCCATTTTATTCCGGTAAGATCTAACTATTCACTTGATAGATTAGTCGAACTTTATATTTCTGAGATTGTGAGATTGCATAGGGTGCCACTATCCATTTTGTCAGACAAAGATCCGAGATTCACATCGCGATTCTGGAAGAAATTGCAAGGATCTTTGGGTACGAAATTACACTTCAGTACAACTTTTCATCCGCAAAGAGATGGTCAGTCTGAACGAATTATTCAGATTCTTGAAGACATGTTAATATGTTGTATACTTGAGTTTAATGGTTCGCGGGAACAGTATTTGCCATTGATTGAATTTGCATATAATAATAGTTTTCAGACGAGCATCAAAATGGCACCATATGAAGCTTTGTACGGACGTAAATGTCGTACACCTCTGTATTGGACCGAGCTTAGTGAAAATAAGCTACATGGAGTTGATTTGATAAAGGATTCAAAACAGAAAGTGAAACTGATGTCAGAAGTCTTATGCGGACTTAAAACGAAAAGATATAGAATTTGAAATCGGCGACAAAGTATTTCTGAAAGTGTCTCCATGGAAGAAACTGCTTCGATTCGGACGTAAAGGCAAATTGAGTCCGAGATTCATCGGACCGTATGAAAACATTAAACGTGTCAGACCTGTTGCATATAGATTAAAGTTGTCGTCTGAGTTAGAAAATATTCATAATGTATTTCATGTTTCAATGCCCCGTAGATATTGATCCGATCCGTCACATGTGATTGCCCCATCTGAAATTGAAATTCGATCTGATATGACATACGAAGAGGAACTGATCCGTATTTTAGCTCGTGAAGTGAAAGGGCTGGCAAACAAGAAAATTCCGTTAGTAAAAGTACTGTGGAATCGACATGGAATTGAAGAGGCTATATGGGAGCCTAGAGATTCAGTGAGACAAGAATATCCGAACCTGTTTAACGGTAAGATTTTCAGGGACAAAAATCCCTAAGGGGGGAGAATTGTAACAGTCCGGTTTATACCCTAGTTGGAACAGTGGTTTCAGGGCTACGAATCCGATTCTGAATAATATTTTAATATTATTTTCTGTGCAGTTGATATGTGACTAAGCATGTGGTAAATTTTCGTGAGTTAATTTGCCTATCTGAGTGTTTAATTAGTGATAAGGATTGAATTGCATAAAAGGTAACAATGGCTTTCTATTTGATTAGTGACTAAATCAATGTGGCTTTTAAATGTTAAGGATTTAAGTGGCAAAATAGCTATTATTTTAGTAAGTTGGCGGCAAAAGTCATAAATGACCTTATAACTATGTATAATATATGTATTATTATGAAAGGTTATATTGGTAACTTAGTTTATATCATACAAATTAGAAATCAAAAGCTTAAAATAAGCTTAAATTTTATGTTCTTCCACCGAATGCATGAAAGAAAAGAAATAAGAATGGCTTTTTACATTCGGCTAGTTTGAGGCACAAATTCAAGGTATGTTTGAGTCGATTTTTGATAATTTCTACATTTTTACAATCGTTGCTTTGAGAGCTATCAAGCCGATGTCTCAATTTTGTGTATTCATGATGTTTGAGTACAATGCAATTGATGATATGTTGAGTTTTGAGATGAGTCTAGTTGCTAAATAAAATATTTGAGCTATATGAACATGTTTTGTTCTTGAAGTTTTGTTGAATTTAGCTAGTTAGGGCTAAATTGTGAAAATAGCAAATTGAGGGACTAAATTGCTAATTTGATGGAACAT
Source organism: Gossypium bickii (assembly GCA_025503065.1). Taxonomy (NCBI): domain Eukaryota; kingdom Viridiplantae; phylum Streptophyta; class Magnoliopsida; order Malvales; family Malvaceae; genus Gossypium; species Gossypium bickii. The sequence continues at coordinate 58,753,576 of CP106720.1, read as the reverse complement.
ATGGACTTGTATGTGATGTATGAGCATTCGACTAAGTGTGTGTTTGTGTTGATTTTGTGAATTTGGTGTTTTGAGAAAAATGGACTAAATTGATAAATTGTGTAAATGTGAGGGTTAATTTGTAAATAGCCTTAAATGTGTATATTTGGATTCAATTGAATGAATTAGTGAATAAAAGGGTTAATTCTGAATATGGTTAGATCAAAAATCGAGGAAAACGGACTTAGATCGCGGGAAAGCGAACGTAATCGAGTAGCTGTTTTCATTCCATTAAACCGAATCTAAGGTAAGTCACTATGCAAATAAACGTACTTGTATGAAATTATAACTGTTCATATGACTAATGTTGATAATGGATACTTATGAGAGGTTATGCATGTGAATTTTGAGATAAGTTCGATATAGTGACTAAATCTGAGAAGTCCCGTACGAACCTAGGAATAGATAGGATTAGCTATGTTATGACATAGGTATCTGTTCTGTTTTATCATGTAAGACCACGTCTGGGACGTTGGCTTTGATTTGAGACTCGTGTAAGACCACGTCTGGGATGTTGGCATCGGTGTGAGCTTTATGTGTAAGACTATGTCTGGGACATTGGCATCGTTATGATCCTTACGTGTAAGACCATGTCTGGGACATCGGCATCGTATTGATTTGTATAAGACCCTGTCTGGGACAGTGGCATCGATATCAGAGTGCATATAATACCTCGTCTGGGACGTTGGCATTGTACGACTATTCCAAACTTTCTGATATCCTACTAGATTCCTTACTATTCAACGGGCAAGTCTATGATATGAATTGCAAATCTGAGCTTTGATAAATTAAGTGAATGAATATTCTTTTCAGGTACTTGCTTATATCCTAATTGTGTATATAAGGTAAGTATCTATGTGATCATATTATGATGTTATGTATATGGAATTGATAATATGATATGTATGGTCTTGACTAGATGAACTATATGCATATATGGTATGTGATTTGGAAATATGGTAAGTTATTGCTAAGCATATGAGCTTAAGAAAGAATGAGGTGATTTTGTCATGAGAACCGTATTGGTCATCTTACTAATTCAATTATATGCAATTCATGCTAAGTTTGTTTGCATATTGACTTACTAAGTTTTTGGAAAGCTTACTCTGTGTGTATTTTCTCTGTTTTATAGGTCGTCAAAGCTACTGAAGGCTCGGTACCGTCAAAGATCGTCATCACACTACTAAAATCATTTTGGTACACTTTGAAAATGTATATATATAGATATGGCATGTATAGGCTAGAATTTTTGGTATAAGTTGTTATATGAACTTAGCCATGGGATTTGGCTAGAGATAAGTTGAGATTTTGTTATGATCATGATATGTGAAGCATGTTTTGGTGTGATTAGTTGATTCATGAAATGGTCAAGCTCTTGAGTTAAGCAAATGAATGTAATATGTTTTGATATATATTGTGGACATGGTAGTTGACATAGTTGAAATGGATGTTGAATGAATTGTTTGTGTGGTTATGTTAGTTATCAAATGTGCATGGTTTGAATGGTTATTTGGTATGTTTTTGATGGTTATATGGGCATAAAATGGGATGGTATATGTTGCTTGTAGATATAAACCATGTGGGTGGCATTTTTGGTTTTGTCAATGGCCTATGTTGTCACACAGTTAAGGCACACGGGCGTGCCTATTGACCGTGGGGCTAAGTCAGTAGCTAACTTTAAAGCGCACGGCCATGGCTTACAGGCGTGCCTAGAAGCCGTGTGAGTAAGTCAGTATATGGCCTAAGAGTATACGGCCTTGGCACACGATCGTGCCAGGTGCCTAGCAGCCGTGTGGTTTCTTCATGATCCACCATTGTCAAAGCCCACGGGCGTGCTTGGTGGCCGTGGAAGGTAAGTCAGTTTCGACCATAAAGAGGACAAACGAGGGTGTCTAGCAGCCATGGAGGGCACACGGTTTCCTCCCACGGGCGTGTATTCCCTGTATTGTAGAAATGTTTTTAATTTTCCATGAAATTTTGTGTGTGTTTCGGTTTAGTCCCGACCCAATTTATAAGCATGCTTATGGTCTCAAAGACTCATTTAAGGGACATTATGCTTGAGAATGATGAATAAATGTATGAATTTCTGTAAATGCTTTTCGGTTTGTCTGGTAACGCTCTTAACCCTAATCTGGCGACGGACACGGGATAGTGGTGTTACAATCAGATCTTGGTGGCTATGCCACGCGTTATCGATTTTAGTGGCTCTCACCACGATATCGTTCATCGCGGCTTTGCAACGATTATATTAGTAGCTCGACTGCGCTATTAATGTGTAGGGCTGGGTGGGTTGACTTGGTCCCCACAGGTGTGTATGGTTGGTACGGGTGGTGTGATGGTTGTATTGGGTTAGGCTGCATTTTTGTTTGCATTATCATGTTTTGGGGCTTGGGCCCAGACTGTGACTGTAACTGGGGATTACACATTGAGTTCTTGTAACTCACCCTTTTCCTTTATCCGTGCAGGTAATCCCCAGCCTTAGGGGATTTGGAGCCCTAAGGGACTCGGTGATGGCCACACATACTGCATGTTTCGAGGGTTAATTTAGTATTTCAACTTGAGATTACGTTGCTTTAATTATTGGGTTTTATAATTTTTGTAATAAGGCCATTGGAACTGTTTTAACTTTTATTTGGGATTTCTTTAAACATTGCAAATTTATTCAACACGAGTTTTTTAAAAACAATAACAACTGTTTTAAAAATATCACGTTTCTGCAACTATTAAAACCAAAATTTTGTAACAGACATGGTTTTAATAAGCAAGACAATTCATGCATTTTTTTGAAAGGGTATTAACTCGAATAAAGCTTCTTTTGTTAGCACAAAACGAGAAATGGGATTTTGAACACTTAAGGTTTAGATTTGAAAATGAGTTCCAACGATCTTAAGGTTTTCCAAACAACACCTAATGTGGCATGCTAGATCTGGTCATATCGTCTAGGCCAGGTTTGGGGTGTTACATTTAGGAATAAATTTTGCGTATTCACGGGTAATTTGACGGATAGTCAGAATGAGGGATCCATATTCTAGAAGACATGATGCATGTATATATCTATTAGATTAGTTATAATCGAGAAATGTTATTATGTATAAAAATTGTCTTGATAGAAACAGTTAATACACTTGTATTTAGATCGTATTGTCAGTTGAAAGTTGTAGATGCAGATATGTTGGAAAAACCGGTTAGAGTCTGTTGTGAAAATTGCGAACTTTAATTAAGCGCTATGAATTGTCTAATGTGCCTAGAACCCGATAATCTGGGTTTTCTTTCGGTTATGTTTCAGCAAGTGATTGTTGACAATTTCTCGGTTATTGTGATGCTAATGATAAAGTTATGATAGGAGAACATCATAGTTGTTTAGTTAAGTTCGGGTATAGTACCAAGTTTTAATTTGAGTTCTAAATTGAGATGAGTTATAAATGGTTTATCTGTAGACTATCAGTAAGAAGATGACAGAAAGATTTGATGTGATGACTTTATCAGGTGGGAAATTTCGAGGACAAAATTTTCGTAAGGGGGAGAGTTGTAACAACCTATTTTTCAGTGGTATCGAAAACAATGGTTCCGGGGCCACCAAATCTGATGAGTAAGTTTGTAAATATTATTATTTAATATTTACAAGTCAAATATGGTTTTAAAAAGGTTTTTGATTTGATAATTTTATGTTATATAATCGATTTATTAAGCTCAAGTGGTATGACCGTAAGGTCAAGTGGTTTTACAAAATGAGGTATTGGGACCTCGTTTATATAAATCATACAGTAAATATTTATATAAATATTTATAGAGTATCATTAAAGTGGTATTAAAGTTTCGTTGAAAAATTTTAATGTTTCGATGGTTAATTAATTAATAAGGACTAAATCGTAAAAGATGTAAAATTTGATCACTCTTTCACTTGAATGATTAAATGGTTAATTAAATAAAAGAAAAGGGACTTAAATGGTAATTAGACCATTCAAGGAGTTAGTGGACAATTATGGGCATGAAATTGGTGTTTTATTTATTTATTAACCAATGTTAAAATGGTAATTTGGTATATTAAATTAAAATAAAATAAATAAGAAAGGTTAATTTGTTATCATCATTTTGGTTTTCTTCTTCAACACCAAATATCCATGGATGTTGAGATGAAGCTTTTGGCCATGGACAAATTTCTTGCATGGTATGGGATTTTGGCTCCATTTTTAATAATTTTTATGTTTTTGAGATCATTGCAACTAGGTCCAACTAGCCTGTACCTTCGATTTTGAAACTATTAAAGATTTTGAATGTTTTCATTGATGAACCTTGTGATTTTAGATGTTAGATGACGAATTTGAGATATTGGTTGTTATTTAAAAGTATTTTATTAAGTGATTTTTGATGAATTTATCGATTAGGGACTAAATTGTTGAAATAGTAAAAATACAAGGATTTGATGTGAAATTGTTGCAATAATGGGCTGTATTGGATGCCATAAGTATTCGGCTAGGCTTAATTTTGGGTAAAAATGGTTAATTTGCATGTTTTAGGCTCAGGGACTAAATTGAATAAAAGTAAAACATTAGGGGCAATTTTATATTCCATAAAATACATTGTTTTACTATCTAAATTAATAGATTGAATAAAATTATTAATTTAGATCAAGATCGGGTGAAAAATCGAGGAGAATGGAAAATTACCAATATACCTCTATACTTTAACATTTCTGCAATTTAGCTAGGTAAGTTTGTACGTTTAAATGGCATTTTAAATTATGTTTTAAATGCTATTATTTTATAATATCAAATTATGTCTTGACGGAAAAATCCAACGGCGTATCAGTGATCATCGACCAATTAAAAGGGATAGCTTCGGCTATCGATTATGAAAAGGGATGGTGACGACCATCGAATATGAAAAGGGATAGCTTCGACTATTGATTATGAAAAGGGATGGTGACGCCATCGAATATGAAAAGGGATAGCTTCGGCTATTGATTATGAAAAGGGATGGTGACGACCATCAACTATGAAAAGGGATGGTGACGAGCATTGAACCTAAAAAGGGACGGTTATGACCATCGTTTAGCGCACTTTGTGTGACCTCCAGTAAAGGTTCCGATTGACTTCACTACGATAAATATGGAAAGGTATGATGTACCAATGATCAAAGTATGAATTTTCATGTTTATGAAAGGTATGGTATAACTAATGCTATGTTATGTACCCATATCTTACCATGTGATGATATTGTTAAGTTATGTGTTTACTGACTAGCTTATGGCTATAATTAATGTATGTTTATGTCTTATGTGTATGCAAATGAAATGGTAAGTGTTCAGTTATATGAAACTCAATGAAATGGTGATACATGGAAAAACATGATATGTTGTGATGGATGATAAATCCAATTGAATCATACTCAAGTTTAATGGTTATCCATGTCAAATTCATATGAATTATGTTTAAATGAAGTAACATGTGTTGTTGATGTGCTAGGGCTTATGACAAGCTTGTGGATATGATTGATGTTTATGATTATGCTTATACTATGCATACAGAACAGGTAAGAAAAAGAAATGAAACGGTAAGTATGTAGTTGGGATGTGTTATGATGTATTATTTGTGAGCAAAATTCTTATACTATGGATAAATACACTCAATCGAGAGTTAATAATGTTGTTTAGGCTTATGATAAGCATTGGGGACGGATTGGAAAGTAGGTAAATAGAAAGATATATAATCTTATAAAAGGGATTGATGATATATATTATGTTTCATGAAATCCTATCAAATGAATGGTCAATAAATATACGACATCAATAAACTTACTCATTTGTGAGTTGATGATCATATCAATTTATGAATCTTATAGAATTGGCATAGATTTATGTTTGTTCTATGAAATATAGTATTGAAATGGAATATTATGTTTAAATTTTATACGATGTTACTAAGCATTCATTGCTTATGTAGTTTTTCTTTTACCTTACAGATTGTTGGAAACTCCATCAGGTTGGAAGCTACTCGGAGATCCATCACACTATCCATCTATTTTATTGGTAGATTTTTATGCTTTGGTCGCAGTTATAACGGCATGTATAGGTGTTTTATGCTTAATTATATGGCCACTATGTTTGGCTTGTAAATATGGTTATCTGATTGATGACATTTTGGCATTTTTTGGGCTAATATTGAAATGGTTTAGTGATGATATGTTTGAATGGCCAATTTGGTATGCTTGTGTGTGATATTGGCATGAAATCTTGTTTTGAAATTGGTGAAACTTATGTTATTTATAAGATCAAATTGATGGATAGTTTGTGGCTAAAGTGATAAATGTTGGCACAATTGCAAAATGATCATTTATGGCATGTTTTGATATAGAATTTAAATTAAATATGTTCACTTGAATTATGATCATTTGGACATTAATTTGGTATGTATATATGTTGGTTGTTGGAACCATTTGAAAATGGCTGGATGGGTAACATTTAAATGGTTGATGCATGTGAGAAGTGGTTCAAATGATAAGGTCATTTTGATTACATTTTGATATAGACAGAAGTAAATGGATAAATATTAAATATGCACATATTTAGGTATATTTAATGTATGTGTTTGAGGTGCCTTTATGTCATATTGGTTGAATGGAATTTGGTCATTTGAAAGTGGTTATTTTATGCATGGTTGAACATATTTTGATACCTTGTCATATGTGCAAATGGCTTGTTTAGGTGTGCTTGAATTGGGTGAAAGAAATGGCTTGAATTTGGCCTATTTCTTGTCCACACGGCCTAAGACATGGGCGTGTGTCTCAGCTGTATGTGGCATACGGCCATGTGACACAGTCGTGTGTCCCTTGTAAATATTTTAAAGGTTTGCATTTCGAGAGTTACACGGCCTGGCAAACGGGCGTGTGGCTTGGCCGTGTGAATAATGTCAGAGAGTTGCACGAGCTGGGACACGACTGTGTGTCCCTACTTCGAATGTCCACATGGCCTGAGACACGACCGTGTGTCTCAACCGTATGAGTCACACGGCTTGGCCATACGGTCATATGACCCTTGTAGTGTGAATTTTCTAACTTTTTTTCCATGAAGTTTTAAATGTTTCTGGTTTAGTCCTGAATTGTTTCTAAAGTGTTTCTAAGGCCTTAAGGGCTCGAATTATGGACGTTATGCATGTGTATGTTTGGATTTTGCAATGATTATTAAATGTTTGGAATGAATGATTTGAGTTACGGGTTTATGGTAATGCTCTGTAACCCTATTTCGGAGATGGATATGGGTTAGGAGTGTTACAGCGATGGTGGTAGGTCCTTCAACTATGGCAACTAGTATAGTCCGTCAGGATAGTAAACACAGAATTTCCGCTAGGACGCAATACATGGGGATCAAACTTGGAAAGTCCGCGGGTCATGAAGGATGTATTAGTAAGAGCAGAGTTCGTGATGTGGCTAGAGCGATAATTCACAAAAAAAAAAGTGGGTTTAGTATGGCGAAGGAATATAGACCACCAAAAAAGTGATTGATGCCAAGGTTATGTATCAACCCCAAATATGGTAACAAGAAAAACAGGCTTATTAGGTATGGAGGTGTTCATTGTACACGCATATACTAGTTTGCTAAGGAAGCTGTGGATCCCATACGATTCAAAAAGGCACCGATTAGTATACAGACGTAATCAACCGAAGGGTGTGATAGGTCGATCAAGATAATCCCTAATAGGAACTGCATGTCCAATGTTGAATGCCCAGTAGTTTCTGTTAGAAGGAAGTGGAAAGAGGAGGTCAAACATAGCCATAGAGAATGGCAGGAATCTTGTTGCGTTTACAAAGGTAGGGATTGCATGTCCTAAGAATCCTCATTTGAAAATAGATCAGAAGAGCAAAGGTTTCGGTGTCGTTAGTGAGCTCTAGTATTTGAAGGAAGTAAGGACATTGAAAATTTAGAAATACAGCAAATGTAGAAAAATTACTTGGGTAGTCACCAAGCGTCGCTGTTTGAGACTTTTCAATTTAGTTTTCAGAAACTGACTCAGTTTTCAAATTTTTAATTTTTTGTTGTGCAAGAAAATTGTTGTCAAACCGGATTTTTCTCAACAGTGACTTCAGCCCAAAAAAGTTTGGAACTTTACAATTTAGTCCTCTAGTCGTCTCAAGTTAAGAAAAGAGCTTTCATAAGCTCGTATAAACCCTATATATGTTAATATTGTAACACCCCTAACTCGAAACCGTCGCCAGATTAGGGTTAAAAGGCATTACCGAACAATAGGATCATTTCACAACCCATTTACGACACAAAGTCAATCATCATCATAATACATCAAACATAAACAATTAGCCTCTTATTAAGGCGTATGAGACCTTAAACACATGCTACAGAGGGGTCGAGACTAAATCGAAACACATACAGAAACTTCTTGAAAATTTAAAACTTTTCTAGGTTTTAGGGAATACACGCCCGTGTGGGTAAGCCGTGTGTCTCCCACGACTGCTAGACACACCCGTGTGTCCTCCCTGTGGTCGATCCTGACTTGGCTCCACGGCCACCAAGCACACCCATGTACTTCGGCCCTGGTCGATCCTGTTGAAAACAACACGGCTACCTGGCACGTCCGTGTGCCATGGCCGTGTGCTCTCAGGCCATATACTGACTTATGCCTACGGTCATCAGGCACGCCCGTGTGCCACCACCATATGGCAAAATAGGTCATTTACAAGGCCAATTTGCCACCCAAACAAGGGTCAATCCTACAAGCACAATTGAGCATGTTTAAACACATAATTTGGCAACCAATTTCATGTCCAGTAATCATCATATCATTACATATAACCTCATTTCTATGCATGCCAATTTATACAACCAAATTACATGTAAATCTAGGTATAAATCATCCATAACTTCACTAAATCACTAAGGCATTAATTCATCAATGAATTCAACATTTATAAGCTAATTCATTACCATCATGCCATATCAAAATATGCACCAAATACCATATTCACTCATGCACATTACCAACATTTAGCTAGCCATATCACATGGCTATTTACACATCTCAAATATGAGTCAAAACAACTAGCCTATGCATGCTATATTTCAACTATGTACATCTTTCCAAAAGTACCAAAATAGAATGTCGATAGTATGATTGAGATGTTGACAATTCCCGGATCCGAGCTAGCTTTACTGACACTGCAAAGCAAAGAAACAAATCACACAGTAAGCTTTATAAAGCTTAGTAAGTTCGTAACATAAAACATTAAACTAAACCAACCATCACATAGATCAATTCTCTCTTGTTCATACCGTATCATCCATAGCTAAAATTATTCATTCATCCATTCATAGCTTTATCTATAAACTCATCAACCACAAAGGTTCAAAACATACCTTAGCTAACACATAGTTATTCAATTTCCAAGCTACTCAATGCTTGATATTACAAGTCGATCATCCTCTGATATTCTTTCAATTTAATCGCACACCCAGGGCCATATACATGGTCGATACATATTAGTCATCGCACACTTAGTGCCTAATCTTTCAACGGACTTATCTCGGTATCGCACACACAGTGCCACGTCAATAAGCCGAAGCTTTCATAACATCGCAGACACAGTGCTATTCATTTCTGTTTCAATTTCAGCTTTGCACACTTAGCGCCATCAACTAAATCTTGCACATAGCATTTCGATTTCATACACATATACACATTCATTTCATAATGCTAAACCATATCTTAATAACATGTATTATATCTGAACTTACCTCGGACGTCGAACTATCGATACGATCAATTAATAGAGCACTTTATCTTTGTCTCAATCTCGATCCGAACTTCTTCTTTCTTGGTCTATACACATTCAAATTAAATCCATTCAATCACCAAATCATTCATTTTAGTCCAAACACACATATTTAGGGCATTTTACAAAATAGCCCTCACATTTTTACATTTCGACACTTTAGTCCCTATTTCACCAAATCATTAAATTCACATAATTTCACTTGGTTCAAGCCTAGCTGAATTCTCACTATGCTTATACAAGCCCATACATTTCATTTATTTCAATTCTAGTCCTTCAAATTGTTATTTTCACAATTTAGCCCTAATTAGCTAAATTCATCAAAAATTCAAGAACAACACATGTTCATTAAACACATATCTTTCATTTAACACCAAAGCTCATCACAAAGCTCTCCCTTTCATCAATGGCACATTTCATAAACATTATCAATTCACAAAATTTAAGCGTGGGTTTTGTAGAGTACAAAGCAACGATTACGGAAACATTGAAATCATCAAAAACCGAGCTCAAAACATACCTCAATCAATAGTAACAATGGCCGAATGCTTCAAACCCTCTTTGTTTCTTTTTCTTCTTCACATTCGGCTAAGAAAAGATGATAATGGTCATCTTTAATGTTTTGTTTTGTTATTATTACCATATTTAACATTTTACTCATTTGCCCTTTCATTAAACATATAAAACAAATATTTATTATGGCTAATTTGTCATTTAGCCATCCACTATCTTTAATAATGGCTTAATAACAACATAAGGCCTCCACCTTAGAAAGCCAACAACAATTAAGTACTCATAAATCAGCACACAGCATTTTACACTTTATGTAATTAAGTCCTTTCTCTTAATTCGACACACAAACGATCAAATTATCACACAGAAGTTTCACACAGACTAAGTCACATACCATTCACACAGAAAATAACAATAAATTAACATTCCGACCTCGGATTTGTGGTCTTGAAACCACTGTTCTGACTAAGGTATAAACCGGGCTATTACAACTCTCCCCCTTTTGGGATTTTAGTCCCCGAAAATCTTACCAGTGAATAGGTGTGGATATTGCTCTCTCATAATGTTCTCAAATTCCCATGTAGCCTCTTCAACTCCGTGTTTATGCCATAGTACTTTCACTGAGGAAATTCTTTTGTTTCTCAACTCTTTAATCCCTCGTGCCAAAATCCAGATTGGTTATTCACTACACGACAAGTCTGACTGAATCTCAACCTCAGCAGGAGCAATCACATGAGACGGGTTTGATTTGTACTATCGTAACATCGACACATGAAACATGTTATGAATCTTTTCTAACTCAGATGGTAATCTCAATCAATAAGCAACCGGCCCAACTCATTCAATAATCTCATGCGGTCCGATGAACCTCGGAGTCAGCTTGCCCTTTCAACCAAATCGAAGTATTTTCTTCCACGGAGACACTTTCAGAAACACTTTATCACCAATTTCAAATTCAATATCCTTTCGTTTCAAATTTGCATAAGACTTCTGACGATCTGAGGCTGCTTTCAAATTGTCATGAATTACTTTCGCTTTTTGTTCAGTCTCTTTTATTAGATCAACCCCATGAATCTTATTCTCACTCAGCTCAGTCCAATACAATGGAGTTCGACACTTTCGACCATAAAGAGCTTCATATGGTGCCATTTTATTGCTAGATTGAAAACTGTTGTTATACGCAAACTCAATCAATGATAAATGCTTTTCCCACGTACATTCAAATTCAAGTATGCAACATCTCAGCATGTCTTCGAGAATCTGAATGATTCGCTTGGATTGACCATCCATTTGAGGATGAAAAGAAATACTGGAATGCAATTTTGTGCCTAAAGCATCTTGCAATTTTTTTGCAACATCGCGAGGTAAATCTTGGATCTCTGTCAGACACTATAGATAACGGTACTCTGTGCAATCTCACAATCTCATCGATATACAGTTCAGCTAACTTATCTAAAGAATAATCGGTTCTCACCGGAACGAACTGAGCTGATTTCGTTAATCTGTCCACTGTCACTCAGATTGCATCTTTCTTACTTGGAGATAAGGGCAAACCCGACACAAAGTCCATCGTGATTCTCTCCCATTTCTACTCAGGAATCATAATCGGTTGTAAGAAACTAGACAGAACTTAATGTTCAGCTTTGACTTGCTGACAAACTAAACATTTCGACACAAAGTCAGAAATGTCTATTTTCATGCCATGCCACCAAAAGAACTATTTCAGATCATTATACATTTTTGTACTCCCCGGATGTACAGTCAAATGACTATTGTGAGCTTCATTCAAAATCATCGAAATCAACTTTGAATTTCTCAGAACACAAATCCGATCTCTAAATCTCAAACAATCATCACTGCCAACTCGAAATTCTGATTCAGCATTCAATTCACATTGAGTTCGTTTAGCCATCATTTCAACATCATTTTTCTGAGCATCACAAATCTGCTGTACAAACATCGGCTTTACTTTAAATTCAGCTACCACCGCACTATCATCACATAAATCCATCTGATTACTCATAGGTCACAAAGCATATAATGATTTTCGACACAAGGCATCAGCTACAACATTAGCTTTACCCGGGTGGTAATCTATCACAACTTCGTAGTCTTTTAATAATTCTAACCATCTTCTCTGTCGCAAATTCAAGTCTTTCTGAGTCATCTTGTACTTTAAAATCTTATGATCAGTATAGATGTGACATTTTTCCCCAAACAGATAGTGATGCCAAATCTTCAATGCGAACACAATTACAACCAAATCAAGATCATGCGTTGGGTAATTCTTTTCATGTGGTTTTAACAATCTCAAAGCGTAAGCAATGACTTTCCCTTCTTGCATCAGCACACAGCCCAAACCATTCAATGATGCATCACTGTAAACTATGAACTCTTTGCCTGATTTGGGTTGAATCAATACTGGTGCTTCCGTTAACAACACTTTTAACTGTTCAAAACTCTGTTGGCACTTTTCTTACCACTCGAATCTAACATCCTTCTGTAACAACTTTGTCAATGGAGTCGCAATCATCGATAAGCCTTTCACAAATCGTCTATAATATCTCGCTAGTCCCAGAAAACTACAGACTTCAGACACATTTCTCGGAGGCTTCCATTCCAAAATAACAGAGATTTTACTCGGATCAACTCGTATCCCGGCAGCTGATACAATATGTCCGACAAACCCAACCTCATGCAACCAAAATTCACATTTGCTAAACTTTGCATATAATTGTTTCTCACGCAGGGTTTGTAGCACAATTTTCAGATGCTCGGTATGCTGCGTCTCATCACATGAATATATCAAAATATCATCCATGAACACCACAACAAAGCGATCCAAATACGGTCTGAATATCTGATTCATCAAACCTATAAACACTGCAGGAGCATTTGTTAGTCCGAAAGGCATCACTAAAAATTCGTAATGTCCATACCTTATTCTGAAAGCAGTTTTCGGCATCGAATTCCTTAACTCTCAACTGATAGTAGCCTAATCTCAAATTTATCTTAGAAAACACTGTAGCTCCCCTCAGCTAATCTAACAAATCATCTATACGAGGCAACGGATATTTGTTTTTTATCATCACTTTGTTCAACTGTCAATACACATTCTCATAGTTCCATCTTTCTTTTTCACAAATAACACAGGAGCTCTCCAGGGTGAGAAAATCGGTCGTACAAATCCTCTATCAGTTAATTATTGCAACTGCGATTTTAACTCTTTCAATTTTGTCGGTGCCATTCTATACGGAGCTATAAAAATAGGAGTGGTCCCCGGCACTAATTCAATACCAAATTCCACTTCTCGAATTGGAGGTAATCCCGGTAGCTCTTCAGGAAACACATCTGGAAACTCACATACCACAGGCACAGTTTCAACTTTCTTTTCTGACACTTTTGTATTAATCAGATACGCCAAATAAGCTTCACAACATTTTCTCACATAATTCATAGCTTTCAATGCAGATACAACAGCTGGTAATCCTTTCATATCATTGGATTCAATTCGAACTATCTCACCATTCTGACTCTTCAACTCAATACTCTTTCTTTTACAATTCACGATGGCATTATGCAGAGTAAGCCAATCCATACCCAGAATTATGTCAAACTCATCGAATGGTAGTAACATCAAATTGGCCAGAAAACATATATCACGAAACATCAATGGGTAATTCTTGTATATTTTATCCACCAGGACACACTTGCCTAAGGGGTTCTACACTCTAACCACAAATTCAATAGACTGAACAGGTAGATTCTTATTCAATACTAAGTTCATATACACATAGGAATGAGTTGATCCTGGATCTATCAATTCAATGGCATTAGTATCAAATAAAGTGAAAGTACTGGTGATGACGTCTGGAGATGATGCTTCCTCTCGTGCACGTATAACATAGGCTCGGGCAGGTGCTCTCGCTTTTGACCTCACAGCTGTGTCAGTTGTCCCCGTCAAACTTTCACTCACATTTCTGATGTTTCGGGTTGTCTACCTTTAGCCGTCACATTACTTGGTCTTTCATTCTGAACATTTTCCTCTTCCACCATCTTCGGGCAATCTCGAATAAAATGATCTCGGGATCCATATTTATAACAAACTTTATTGTTGTACTTGCCTTAGCACTCTCCTACATGTCCTCTTCCATACTATCTGCACTCAGGTTTGTTACTCTTAACGCTACCAACACTCAATTCATTCAGAGCTTGAATTCGTGAACCAGTACTTTGTCTCAAACAATCTCTACTTCGATGTCCAAATGAAACATCTGAATGATTGCTTGCATCTCTATATCTCTTCGCTGAAGGTTGAGAGAACTTATTCATCGATCTCTTTCTTTCATCATGAGCCTCAAAATCGGCTTTCTTCTTTTCTTTACTAAGCTCCTCAGCTTTGCATGCTCTTTCAACTAACACAACAAATTCATTTATATCAAGTATCCCAACCAACAATTTAATGTCTTCATTCAATCCCTCTATGAAACGTTTGCACATAGTAGTTTCGGTCGAACTACATTCTCTCACGTATTGACTCAATCTTAGGAATTCCCACTCATACGTAGTAATGAACAAACGGCCATGTTTCAATTCTAGAAACTCTTTATGTTTTTGATCAATGAAGCGTTGAATGATATATTTCTTTTTGAACTCGGCTTGAAAGAAGTCCCAGGTGATTCTCTCTCTCGGAACCAAAGATATCAATGTTTTCCACCAGTTATAAGCCGTGTCTCTCAACAAGAAACTGCACAGTTAATGCACTTATCAGGACTCAATGACATCTCATCGAATACTCTGATTGTATTCTCAAGCCAAAACTTGACTCGCTCAGCATCGTCATCAGATGTGGCCCTAAACTCCTCAGCCCCGTATTTTCAAATCTTGTCTACAGGTGGTTTATTCAATCTGATCAGATCTACAACTTGTGGCACAACAGGTACTTGTGGGGGTTGAGGTTGTGGAGTAGTCAGATTCGTTCGAACAAACTCCGTAAACCACTCGCTCATCATTTAGAGGAAGGCTTGCTTAGCCTCTTCTCCCTCACCACTTTCATTCGGCCTAGATGTGGCCGGCGCTGTCCCTTTAGCGGGAGCAGGCGCATTGCTTTCTATATCGTTAGTGACTACTTGATCGAGGTCCATTACTATATAAAAACACGTTTTCAACTGTCAGAATTCATCACACTATCACAATTTCATATATAGCATGTATTGCTAGACTCACACGCGCTATATTAGTCCAAGAATCGACTAAGCCGTACCTCTGATACTAATAAAATGTAACACCCCTAACCCGTAACTGTCGCCAGATTAGGGTGAAGAGGCATTACCAGACAATAGGATCATTTCACAATCCATTTACGACACAAAGTCAATCATCATCATAATACATCAAACATAAACAATTAGTCCCTTATTAAGGCGAATAAGACCTTAAACACATTCTAGAGATGGGTCAGGACTAAACCGAAACACATACAAAAACTTCTTGGAAATTTAAAACTTTTCTAGGTTTCAGGGAATACACGCCCGTGTGGGTAGGCCGTGTGTCTCCCACGGCTGCTAGACACACCCGTGTGTCCACCCCGTGGTCGATCCTAACTTGGCTCCACGGCCACCGAGCATGCCCGTGTACTTCGGCCGTGGTCGATCCGATTGAAAACAAAACAGCTATCTGGCATGTCCCTGTGCCACGGCCGTGTGCTCTTAGGCCATATACTGACTTACGCCCATGGTCATCAGGCACGCCCGTGTGCCACCACTATATGGCAAAATAGGTCATTTACAAGGCCAATTTGTCACCCACACAAGGGTCAATCCTACAAGCACAATTGAGCATGTTTAAACACATAATTTGGCGACCAACTTCATGTCCAGTAATCATCATATCATTACATATAACCTCATTTCTATGCGTGCCAATTTATACAACCAAATTACATGTAAATCTAGGTATAAATCATCCATAACTTCACTAAATCACTAAGGCATTAATTCATCATTGAATTCACCATTTATAAGCTAACTCATTACCATCATGCCATATCAAAATATGCACCTAATACCATATTCACTCATGCACATTACCAACATTTAGCTAGCCATATCACATGGCTAATTACACTTCTCAAATATGAGTCAAAACAACTAGCCTATACATGCCATATTTCAGCTATGTACATCTTTCCAAAAATACCAAAATAGAATGCCGATAGTGTGATTGAGATGCTGACAATTCCCGAATCTGAGCTAGCTTTACAGACACTGCAAAGCAGAGAAAAAAATCACACAATAAGCTTTATAAAGCTTAGTAAGTTCGTAACATAAAATATTAAACTAAACAAACCATCACATAGATCAATTCCCTCTTATTCATACCATATCATCCATAGCTAAAATTATTCATTCATCCATTCATAGCTTTATCTATAAACTCATCAACCACAAAGGTTCAATACATACCTTAGCTAACACATAGTTATTCAATTTCCAAGCTACTTAATGCTTGATATTACAAGTCGATCATTCTGTGATATTCTTTCAATTTAATCGCACACTTAGTGCCATATACATGGTCGATACATATTAGTCATCGCACACTTAGTGCCTAATCTTTCAATCGACTTATCTCGATATCGCACACACAGTGCCACATCAATAAGCCGAAGCTTTCATAACATCGCACAAACAATGCTATTCATTTCTGTTTCAATTTCAATTTTGCACACTTAGTGCCATCAACTAAATCTTGCACATAGCATTTCGATTTCATACACATATACACATTCATTTCATAATGCTAAACCATATCTTAATAACATGTATTATATCTGAACTTACCTCGGACGTCGAACTATCGATACGTTCGATTAATCAAGCACTTTATCTTTGCCTCGATCTCAATCCGAACTTCTTCTTTCTTGGTCTATACACATTCAAATTAAATCCATTCTATCACCAAATCATTCATTTTAGTCCAAACACACATATTTAGGGTATTTTACAAAATAGCCCTCACATTTTTACATTTCGACACTTTAGTCCCTATTTCTCCAAATCATTAAATTCACATAATTTCACTTGGTTCAAGCCTAGTCAAATTCTCACTATGCTTATACAAGCCCATACATTTCATTTATTTCAATTCTAGTCCTTCAAATTGCTATTTTCACAATTTAGCCCTAATTAGCTAAATTCATCAAAAATTCAAGAACAACACATGTTCATTAAACACATATCTTTCATTTAACACCAAAACTCATCACAAAGCTCACCCTTTCATCAATGGCACATTTCATAAACATCATTAATTCACAAAATTTAAGCATGGGTTTTGTAGATTACAAAGCAATGATTACGAAAACATAGAAATCATCAAAAATCGAGCTCAAAACATACCTCAATCAATAGTAACAATGGCCGAATGCTTCAAACCCTCTTTGTTTCTTTTTCTTCTTCACATTCGACTATGAAAAGATGTAATGGTCATCTTTAATGTTTTGTTTTATTATTATTACCATATTTAACATTTTACTCATTTGCCCTTTCATTAAACATATGAAATAAATATTTATTAAGGCTAATTTGTCATTTAGCCATCCACTATCTTTAATAATGGCTTAATAACAACATAAGGCCTCCACCTTAGAAAGCCAACAACAATTAAGTAAGTACTCATAAATCAGCACACAACATTTTACACTTTATGCAATTAAGTCCTTTATCTTAATTTGACATACAAACGATCAAATTATCACACAAAATTTTCACACAGACTAAGTCACATACCATTCACATAGAAAATAACATTAAATTAACATTTTGCCTCGGATTTGTGGTCTCGAAACCACTATTCCGACTAAGTTCTAAACCGGGCTGTTACAAATATACTATAAAATACTGATGTCATGATTATGTTTGTGAATATATTGTGTTGATTCAATAGCAATTATGTTGTAATTGATCGTAGTTGCTATGACAACGAATGTAACATCCTGTAGCTTAAACTCGACAATTAGGTCAAACAAAGGGTGTTATAATCCTTAGGAAAGTAAATTGTTTTTATTTTTGTTTTTGAATTGTTGAAAAGAAGTTAATAGCATTTCTTTAAACCCTTTGCAAATTATTGTACGAAGTCTAGGTCACCGTTTGAAAGGTAAGTATTTAAGGAATTTCCATGTTATCTTACTAAGCTTTATGTTTAACGCGTCATTATTTTTGCACATAGGTTTTCAGAATCAAGGCTCGGTGCAACACGAGGATCACATGAAAATGCCATTTCTATCATGGAAGAGTATGAAACCTTTTGTATTTGTAATGAGTACCTAGTGGCATGTACTAAAGAGGTCATTGAGGGACGCATATATATTTGTTTCATTTTACTATAAATTGTAATGGTGATAACCTCCACTTTTATTTTGTTTACTTTAGATGGCCTTAAGTCCAATCTATATTTCTAAATGTTTTTTTACATATTTAGGTCTGACACAATTAGATTGGCTTTTACATCGTTTTATATGTGTTTTATGATGCTAGAGTAACTCATGTATGCTTTGACAAGTTGTGATTTATTTTGACTATGTCTTATGGATAAAGATGTTGACCTTTAACTATTTTTTGAACATGTTTGGAGATACTTTGGGAGTTGTTTTTTGTCATTAAAATGTGATTTTTAATTTCTCTAAGTTTGATTTTTGATATGGTGAAGTCTGGAGCTGAAATAAGGTTCTTTTAAGGCAATATTTTACTCTGGGGGTCGAAGCCTCAGTAGATAGGCTCAGATGTATTGGCACAAGTGTTACAATATGCTCAAGTGAATAGTTCTGAACACTTGTATCTGCACAACTAGATAGTTGTACCAATACAACAATGTCAAAGGAGGATCCCTGCACTATTTTGCTAGTTTTAAGCCTTCCAAGTCTTATTTTAGGCCTCGGACACCTCCAATCACCTGTAATTGGATTCTAAATGCTAATGACATGATTCTTACCTATTAAAAGTGAATCTATCTATTTTCTATGATTTTATAAATATATTTTATTATTTATTTTCTTAGATAAAGTACTGGTTTTTACATTGAAAATCTTTTTGTGAGCATCTCTCTTTCGTACCACCCATCGAGATGAGTGAGGGACCTTACAAATTGTCTTTAGGCTTAATGATAGCTAATTGGAGTGTATAATGTTGTGAAAGATTGAATTTAGAAGAGAATTGTTTCATTTGGAGTTAGAGGAGTGTAGGGAGTTGTGGAAAAAGATGGATGGGGCTGGTAATTGACTTTGATAGAGAGGATAAACTTGTGTGGATGTCAGCTACAAACACAAGATTTGTGGTCAGTTGTATAGTGCAGAAATTGTAAAAAGCAACAATACAATGATAGCTCTCGATTAGTAATTGTTAGTAACAATACAAACACAATGCATGACGATGATATGAACTCTAAATGTGACCAAATCCACGTATAATTAGGAAAAGATGTGGAAGTGTGCTTATTGAGGTGGATTAGTAACTGTTTAGTGTGAGTAATCCTTTGTCAATGTCGAAAATAATGGATCAGGAATATCAGTTTGGGGTGGGGTTTGAGCATACTTTCCAAATCTGAATAAAGCCAGATGAAGGTTAAATTTAGAAAAAACCTGTTAGGGACAACTTATCGTGGTTTTAGTTAGAAGAAAATGTCAATGTTAGATTTCAGTTGGAATCCCAACTGTTGTATATAAACCATGCTATAAAATAAGGTCTAAGACACTGACGTTTTAATTTATGACAACTAAATAATAATTGTAGTGTTGCTTACTCACAAATAAAGAAAAGGAAAAGAGAGCTAGTATTCCTATCTATATTTATATTTACTTCTATATCTTCATTGCAACTTTAGTGGAAAATGCCGGCAGTCGTAGTAAGCGGCTCTGGTGAGAATCAAGAATTTGAAGGCAGGATAACAGTGTATGTCATAGTTTGTGTGATCATAGCAGCCTTTGGAGGCTTGATGTTTGGATATGATATTGGCATTTCAGGTTTTCTTTTTTCTTTAGAATATTTGTATTATTAGATTCAAATTAAAAACATGTGCTAAGAAAAGTGTTTGATTTGATTTAACAGGTGGAGTAACATCCATGGATGATTTCTTAAAAAAATTCTTTCCAGCTGTGTTTGAAAAGAAACATTATGCACTTGAAAACAACTACTGCAAATACGATAACCAATTCCTCCAGTTGTTCACGTCTTGCTTGTACCTTGCTGCTTTCATAGCTAGTTTTGTAGCTTCAAAGGTGTGCTCAAAATATGGTAGGAAACTCACCATGCAGATTGCTTCAATTTTTTTCATAATAGGCGTGATGTTGGCTGCTGGAGGTATCAACATCGAAATGATAATTTTTGGGAGAATTTTTCTCGGCTTTGGTGTTGGGTTTGCCAATCAAGTAAGTTATATATAATTAGTTTTAGTGACAGACTCTTCTGCATGCATAACTTTACTTCTACCAATGGCCTTTACATAATTACATGTATCCTTTTCAATTTAATTTATATTAATCACTAATATTTGTGATTAATTTATATGTATTAATCATTAATTTATATTAATCACTTTATTATTTCAGGCGGTACCACTCTTCTTATCGGAGATAGCTCCTCCTAATCTTCGTGGAGCACTCAACATAAGTTTCCAGCTTTTCATTACAATTGGAATTTTGGTATCCAATCTGATAAACTACTTTACAACAAATGTCCATCCTCATGGATGGAGAATTTCTCTTGGCATTGCTGGTGTCCCTGCTTTGATGCTTTGTTTGGGATCTATACTCATTTGTGAGACTCCAACTAGCCTTATTGAACGTCATAAAGTTGAGGAAGGAAGGAAGGTTCTGAGGAAGATTCGTGGTGTCGAAAATGTTGATGACGAGTTAGATTCAATTATTCATGCATGTGAGATGGCAAAGCAAGTAAAGGACCCTTTCCGCAAACTAATGAAGCCAGTTAGCCGACCCCAACTAGTAATTTCCATCTGTTTGCAAATTTTCCAGCAATTTACTGGAATCAACGCTATAATGTTCTACGCTCCTGTTCTGTTCCAGACGGTGGGATTTGGGAATGATGCTGCATTGCTTTCATCTGTTATTACTGGCCTTGTCAATGTGTTTAGTACTGTAGTTTCAATATATGTAGTAGATAGGGCTGGCAGGAGAATTCTGCTACTTGAAGCTTGTATCCAAATGTTCATTTCTCAGGTCAAGTCTCCATCTTATATTTTTATTCACTTATTATAAATTAATTAATGTTGGTATTTAATGTGTTGCATAAATTACATGCAGGTTATTATTGGCATAATCCTTTTCAAAGAATTGAAAACCACAGGTGACAATCTTTCCAAAGGAGAGGCAATCTTTGTGGTGATCTTGGTGTGTACCTTTGTCATGGGCTTTGCCTGGTCATGGGGACCTCTTGGTTGGTTAATTCCTAGTGAGATTTTCCCTCTGGAGACCAGATCGGCTGGTTTTGCCTTTGCAGTCAGCACCAACATGCTCTTCACTTTCATCATTGGTCAAGCTTTCCTCTCAATGCTATGCCAGATGCAAGCTGGAATCTTTTTCTTCTTTGCTGCCTGGGTTATCATAATGGGAGCCTTCACATGGTTCTTGTTGCCTGAGACCAAAGGTGTCCCTGTTGATGCTATGGTTGACAAAGTCTGGAAGCAGCACTGGTTCTGGCGTTCTTTCATGGTCGAGGATGACAGGCCCGATGTCAAGGTTGTTTGATCCAAATACAATGTTCCTAGTCGTGTTTCGTTCTTTTTTCATGTAAAATTTACTGCTGGACACCACGCTACCTATTGGGCTCACTACAGGATCGATCGTGACTACTTTTGCTATTGGGTTGAGCTTTCGGTATTTTATTATGGAAAATTAATGAGAAAGGCAAACATTTTCACATTGTTTCTAGCTTATAATGGATGGTCTGTTCTTCTAATCATATGGGATCTGAATTAGATTGCTTCAAGCGTCATACCATTATAACCATTTAAATTTATTATTCTCACATCTAGTTCAAGACTACTTACTCTTGTCATCTACTTTTTTGAAATTTTCCTTTCATGCGACTCAAAAAAGTATAAAATAATAATTCATAAGTATAGCTATTGGCACTTGAGCCTTCTCTATTGTCAGGGGTTGATTCAGAAGAGTATCCGTATAGATTGAATGAATAGGTATTTGTACAGCTAGCTAGTGCTGTAAATCAGGTTTCAATGAATGATGATTGGAGTTATGCTTGTGATTGAAAAATTTGAGCCAGGTAATAAGTTATAGCAACATGGGTGTGGCATATAACGTGGGCACATGACTTAGCATAGAGTTTGACACTGAAAAATAAGATGAGAGAATAAATATTAAGAATTATTTATGCACTTTGGACTTAATCTAAGTCTTCAGAACCTTACCCAAAGATGGTTTATACTACTAAATTCATAGAGTGCAAGTAATGATTTAAACCTAATCTATCCTAATCCTAAGATAATTGTATCCTCACCTTGAGTACAAATAGTTTAAAATCCCCCCCTGAGATTTTCCTACTAAAAATCTCCTAACTATAAAATTAAGAACAATAGGTGAATAATCAACATTCAACGGTGTCTAACAAATACACTTGAATAGTTCTTAATGAATAGAAAATATGATCAATAGCATCCCACTCCTCAAGTCCTTGTAACTCCCACTAAATAGGATATATGCTATGAATTTTGATTTGTCTTGCACAGTTTTATCTATTTATATTGGGGGCAGGTTTGATTGTTAAGTTATCAACAGAATATATAAATACTCTAACAATAAGTAGCTAGGACTCAACTTTATATTGGTCTTAAATTAGAACCCAGCAATGTGATTGTATAAACTTACTTCTTGATAAGTCTTCATCTTGATTTGGACACTTAATCAATGTTTTTGTTGATATATATGATAATTAAATTGATAAGGATAAGCACAAAACCAAAACAAGCCTTTGGAAGCTTAAAACACTCAAAATAGTGAAACAAGGTGCAATCAAGGGTCATGTACAAATACCTCCCCTAGATGTATTGCACTAGCAATCTAGTTATTGCCTCGGTTGTATTGATACAACCAAACCATGTTTTGTTACTTCGACCTCTGGAGCAAAAAAATTGATCCTAAAACACCTTAAAATCATCTCCAAACAATGCCATATCATACTAATTGGATCCCAATCATTTTAAAACATTAACAACACTCATTTGAACTCAATTTCATCACAAGATTAGGCTTAAAGCAATTCATAAGCCACAATATAACTTAAAATGCCATTAGGATTTCAAATAATACATAGTAATGTAATTACAGCATAATTACAAACTTAAGTGTCTTTGTACATGTCCATATTCTAACACATGCTAATACAAAAATAAATACTCCACTAGCTTTGAACCTCATATGTTGATTCAATGCTCTCAAGGCAGACAAGATTCACAGAAAAGCTTTCACTTATGTATTCAAACAACTAATACGTTAAGCTTGAAGAGCTTAGTAAATACACAAAGATTTCCTATCTCACCATATTTGGATCAGTGTTGAGTCTTTAATAACCTTAAGGTTAGGTTCTAATTTAGTTAGTCTCATTTCAAATTTCATATTAAGACTCAAGACTTAAACATGGTTCATTACACATCCTCATATTACTTATTAATATGATTTTTTTTCCATTTATTAGCACATATTTTCCCATTAGATGAGCTTTCACATGTAATATTCTTAATCTCAATTTTAATAAGATTACCTTTTTGTTAATGGTCTCATATGTGGTTCACATTTTACAAGATTTATTATATTGAAAGTAGGTTCTCCTTTCTAATGGGCCAAAGGCCCCATAACATCTTATTCTCAATTCAAATATGTACCATATTTGTTATCATTGTTAACAAATGGTCTCATATCCAACAAATCACCTAATTATTTTGCATTTTTCTAAATTACTAAACCCTTATCAAACTGGTTATCAACATAGTCTTTTGACGAGTTAGTTCATATTTCGATGTTCTTATAAGTTTACAATGAACTTTTTGTAACTTAAATTTCTTACTTTTCGAATTAACTTATTAAAAAATTTGATTTGCATAGTCCTTTTGTAGCTTAAGTAATACAGACTCTAATACGCAAAATTTCACCCAAAATATAGTAGAACATAATGCACCTACGGTGCCCTAACCAAACACGCTAGATACATACAGAAAGTGCATTGTAAGTGCATATCCTCCAATCAAACCAAGAGCACAATGTGTTATGCCATAAGTCATTATATCACATCTCCCTCAAACACATAAAGTCTTGTACAAGTGCCCACCTAATTCATCTGGTATGCCAATTGTATCCTAGCTAATCTACCAAGCTCAAAAGGACATTTCACATAATTATAAATTATACATGTAGAATTTCACAAATGGGTTCACACGTTTACATATCACAAAATAGTTTTGTGACGTTCATAGTGTTGCTACCTAAATCCTGAATGAATGACAAACTATTTATACATGACTCGTACACTTTGATGTAAATAAAAGCCTAAGTACAAATAGATAAGGAACAGAAAGTTGGTGCATTAGGTATATGACTTCTACAATATGTAATGTCATTGGTGCATTAGGTGTATGACTTCTACAATATGTAATGTCATTGGTGCATTAGGTGTATGACTTCTACAATATGTAATGTCATTCACAACAGTGGAATTCATAGCACGAGACATGGGTAAATGATATCCTCCCATTGACATTACATGGTTGATGAAAAGTAAACATGGTCATGGGTTGTTCGTCTTTGTGATGAACGACTTAATTACAATTTAATAGTAATTGACTTTTCATGAAAGAAGATGTAATGGTTACCATGAGATAAAAAATGATCATATTAGAAGAGCAAATATTATCCCAAAGAGATCAAGGATAACCTATGATGGTAACACACTTATGACAAGGTCATTAGACGAGCACTAAGTAGTTGCTTTCATAATGGTATGTCATTAGGGAGAGCTCAGTCACGATACTATAGTGGAATGAATTTTTGACTAAATGAGTTTATAATTAATAGGGGAAAAGCCATAAATTATTTATAAATCATTTGAGCCCTAATCACATATGTTCAATTAGTCCCTTCGCTAGCTCTTTGAAACCAGAAATGAATTGCGTGTTTGAATCAAAATGAACAGAATGAATAGAAATGGGGAAATGGAAAACATTTAGAAATAATTATGGTTTTCTCCAAAATGGAAAAATGAAATCATTTGAAACTTATTGTGGTTTTGTCAGAATGGAAATAGAAATTAAAATAAGAAATGATTCATTTACAAATGTACATGGATTACTCAGAAATGATCGGAAGAATGAGTTATATTTTTGAGCTATTTTAAAGCTCGAAAATGAAAATAAACCATTTGGTCATAGTGAACATGATGAGTGGTGATATATTAAACATATTTTTTCAAAATTTTATCAAGGGTAAAATCATCATAATTTTACCTGGGGTAAAATTGGGATGAGAAAACTATTTAATATAAATATATAGAAGTTTATTTTCGGAAATAGAAAAGTAGCACTGGGTTGGACTAAATTTTAATGTACTGGGTTAAAAGTCCAGAAAGCACATATAATTAGGCCCAATACAATAGAGGCTCGAATCTCCATCATAATACATATGAGGGGAACGCACCTATTAGCCCCTCTCCCTCCCCTAGTTGGGATAGAAAGTTATTTTTCTATTTGAAATAAACCTCTACATTTCAACAAGGGTTCTACCTTCTCTCCCAATAAATAGATGGCACCGGTAGAGCTATTTAGACAACTTTGAGAGATTGTTACTCTACCAAAAAATAGAGAGAATTTATTCTCAAATATTAAATATATTTTTCCAGAATAACAATTCTACCAATTTCTAATAAAGAAGAGAGAATTTTCGTTTTCATCCCAAAAATAAAAGAAAACGTTCTCTAGTTCTGTGTTTTGATTCAATTGGTTCGAACCCACACTCGAAGCAATTATTGCTACAAGAATAGCAGAGAAGATCATTTGGTTGAAAGTTGAAAAACATCAACAGTCCAGTTATCTGAAAACATAGGTACGATTTTAGTTTAAGGTTAATTGCTTATCACAAACTTGGTCGGTTTTCAAAATTTTAATTTTCCACTATGCAAGAAAATTGTTTTCAAACTAGCATTGTTCCAATAGGTAATTAACAGCCTCCGGACATACTAACGTCTAGAGTGTGAATACTGCAATAAAATAGAGAGTTATGAGGCAGTATCCACAAGTATACGGGTCGAGCTGTAATATAGATTTTACAATGAAGTAGGTGAGTATTCTGAGGATTGTACCTTAGGGAAGCGATTATAAATCAGTCTTAACCTAAAAAATTAAAGAGGTAATTAATATTTTAAGTCAGTTCTAGTATGAGAGTAAAATAAGAAATATGTTTAATATTTGTAAAATAATAAATTAACATAAAATAATATAAAAGAATAATTAAAATTGCAAGAGATAGAGATAGATACAGTGAATCAAATATGAGGATGGGTGCTCAACTCACTTCGGCAATCCCAATTAACTATCGTCTTGGGTTCCTCGTCAACCAACTAGTCGCTACCCTAGCAGGATCTCCCGAGCTTCCACTAACATAACTAGTCAGCAAGAACTACTTATATTTCGACCTCATAGTCCAAACTGGCTTGAGGTAAAGGTGTTCACGAATAGCCAATACCAATTTTGGGTTAATTTCCACCTTGATAACTTCTCAGGGTTGTCAAGCCTAGGGTTTGTTTCATGTTCTTCCTTTTCTAAATAGTTGATCCGTTAACTAACCCTACAAAACAGTTAAGAGATCATGCCTCCACTCAGTAATCCCCCATAGAAGGATTAGTTCCTCATGGCTTTCATAAACAACATAGAAAGTGTAACACCCCAAACCTGGCCCAGATGTTATGGCCGAATTCGGCATGTCACATTGGAGTGTTTTTCAAAACCATTTTTCTTGCTAAAAAAACTGGTTTGGAGATTGAAGCCTCTTTGTTAGAACTCATATTATACCAGCATTTTGTTAATCATTTTAAACTGTCATTACTTCTAAAACCTTGTTTGTTGCAGAAGCTTAAAAATTGTTGCGAAAACATTGTGTTTTGGAAATAGTTATTGTTTTAGGAAAACTGCACTCTACTTCTAACAAGTATAAATCATAATAATTAAAATCTCAGATTGAAAGCTATAAAATTGGAGAGGCCTTATTACAAATATAAAAACCCAGACAAAAACTAATAGTAAATAAAAGCCAAGTAAACGAAAACAGGAGCAGCAGTGTGGCCCTCTCCGAGTCCCTCGTAGCTCCGAACCGTCTAACGCTGGGGATTACTTGTACAGTTAGACAGAAGGGTGACTTTGCGAAAACTCAGTATGTAATCCCTTATAATACAAATAGTCAGATATACGGTATGTAGAAACGGACTGGTCCTGAGCCCATCACAGACACAGTATCAGGTGGGCCTTAGCCTATTAACAGAACTAGGTGGACCTAAACCTAATACAGAATCAGTATCAGATGCAGATATGCAGACAGAGATCCAACCCAATCCAACCAATACACCACCCGTACCAACCAACACACCATGTGGGGATAAAATCGACCCACCCAGCCAACACACCAAGCTTAGCACCGGTTGTGGCACCAAGTTAACAGAACGGCTCGGCACCATAGACAAAACGACTAAAAGCCATAAATATCGCAGAAAGGCTAGAAGCCTTGTACAGAATGGCAACGGGCCGTACACTTCCTCCGTAAGAATGTCCCAACCCCATGCAATATGTCATGTATGTCATGCTCAATCATCACAGGTGTATGCAGAATGGCCGTGCTCAGTAACAGTTATTTAAACATATAATAAAAGCATATCAGTCACACGACCACAGTTAAGTCAGTTAAAACACAGTCATACGATCACATTCAAATCAGTCAAATTCATAATCTAAGTCAGTCATTTACCCACAAGGGCAAAATAGTAATAGTCATTTTATCCTACAGGGGTATTTCGATAATTTTACAAATATTGGGGTCCCGATACTTATTACATCCTCCTAGAGTGTCTATCGTCGCTTCGAGCGACTCAGAAAACCTACACGGCCAAAACAGTATATATGGGCCCAAAACCCGCTATTGAGCCCAAGTGGGCCCACACTCGTGTGGCCCATTTAGTCCAGGTTCACATACGGCATCGCGAGCCTCATAAACCAACCTGTCAATGATCACTTACCGAGGATTTTACCCGTATGGGCCTACAAGCCCATTAGGCCCATGCGGCCCATTTCGACCCATCGAGGCCCATAACGACCCTAGTCCACGAAAATGCACGTGGTGGCCTCTACAGTCTGCTACCCACGATTTGGGGCTCGGTTCACCCCACGTGCATTCGCATGCTCGTGAGGCCTCGAATGCCGAGGTTCTGGTATTTCAACTTATCAGCTTTTGTCGATTCACAAATAGATAGGGGTGTGAATACACACCTTTATCCTGCGTTTGACAGTCACGAAATCGAGCGTACGGTTACACACCCTTTTTGGCTTTTAAGCCGCTTATCATTTACGGAAAATAGTTACACACCTGATTGCGAAACATACGAATCGTCCACATGCTCCAAGGCCTATTTTCCATCAAATCCTATTGTTAGTCTTCCAACATTAGGATTCCTAAACATACAATCCCAAACCAACCCTTTAACCTTACCTTGAATGAGTGAAAAAGGCTTTAATGCTCTTAACGTTGACTAAGGATGGATCTCAATGATTATCTGCTCAGGCAACAAACCTTATTAGGTAAAACTATTTTCAAGAATATGGCTTAAAGTCCTAATATTAAGTCATAGAGTATCCGGCCAACACCACTTACCTCCAAAATGATTGAATACCGAAAGAAGGATTTGAGCACACCAAATCAACTGATAGGAACGTTAGAACAATGAAGTAGTTTGGCACTTGTCAAAGTGATAACCAAAGAAGAACCATTAAACTGAAACTATGTGAAGAGGTAGGGAGGGGAGAATCGGTCACAAAGGAGCAAGAGGAAAAAGAGCAGTGTGATTCGACAAAAAGTAGAAGGAAGGAAGTTAAGAATAGGGATTTCAGCACTAAAACTTACTCTAACCAAATCTCAAAAGAGCACAAAAGGTAACTTGCTGAACCGGCACTAGGGAGAAAAGAAGCCAGAATCACCAAAAGAACAAAAACCCTAGATGACAAAGAGGAAATTCGACACCAATTCTCTCACAAATTGCCAAAAATGAATACCCAAAGACCCTCTTAGCCGAATTGCACAAACAAATCTCCCAATCGGCTACAACACTCCCTAATTTGAATTACATAACTTTCTCCTAAAATCTCTCCCCTTATCCCTCCTTGATATCCTCCATAACACCCTTCAAGACCCATTCAAACCCTCACCCAACAGAGTTTAAAACCACCTCAAACTCCTGCCGCCTCATGCTAGCAAAAGAAATATCCTTTTTGCTTACAATGGGATTCGAACCCAAGCCCCCCTCAATAGCTCAACACGCCACTTGCCTCCTTGCCAGAAGCTCTTTTGTGTCACATTTTATCTTCAATTAATTAAAATTTCTAAAGGCCAAAGTCCAGGTTCCTTTAAAAGAAAAACCAAAATAAATTGCAATAGCCAAGAATTGAACCCAGGCTCCCTTGCAACCTTAATGATGCCACAACCACTAGACAACATGCTTCCTTGTGTCATTTTTTTAACACAATAATTTTAAAGGCCTACATCCAAGCGTCCAGGGTTTTGTCCACTTAAAACCAAAAGTTTTGCAAAAGCTCAGGTTTGAACCCAAGAATTTTTCAACTCCCCTCAGGACCCTTAACCACTTAGGCAGACATTTCATTGTGTCAATTCCTAGCTCACATAAACTTTTATGCACAGTTTCCTAACCGTTCCCTTGCTCAAGGCCCAATACTTCTAGGCCCAAATTTCGGGACGTTACAATTCTACCCCCTTAAAGAAATTTCATCCTTGAAATTTCCCAATAACAACATAGTCGTACCACAAAGACTTCATCACCACGCCTCCGCTGTGCACTATGATTTCAAAACATTACTACATCCTCTTGAACCACGTTCGCGTGTATCTCTTGTGCCCATTGCCTATTCGCATTTTATCAGAACTAACAGTTTTATACAGATCAAAGTTTCACTACAGTTTTCAGTTTCCTATAGTTTCAATTTGCTCTATCTAGAGTGGTATGGTCTAATTTCTAAAGTAACCACAGTACTTCTAACTTACTGCATTTCAGTTTCTAAACAGACAAAAGTACCTAGAAAACTTACAGATTCAGCGTCGGAGACTCGGTGTACCACACTTTCAAAAAAAACGGTCAATACAACATTTCAGAACTTCAAATCTTTTCAAGCCTTTTTGAAACAATACTTTCAAAAATTCAATATTAAAGACCCAATCCACAACCCCGTTTTGCAACCAGGCTCTAATACCACTAAATGTAACACCCCAAATCTGACCCAGACGTTATGGTCGAATCTGGCATGTCACATTGGAGTGTTTTTCAAAACCATTTTTCTTGCTAAAAAAACTCGTTTGGAGGTTCAAGCCTCTTTGTTAGAACTCATATTATACCAGCATTTTGTTAATCATTTTAAACCTTCATTACTTCTAAAACCTTGTTTGTTGCAGAAGCTTAAAAATCGTTGCGGAAACATAGTGTTTTGAAAACAATTATCGTTTTAGAAAAACCGCGTTCCACTTCTAACAAGTATAAATCATAATGATTAAAATCTCAGATTGAAAGATATAAAATTGGAGAGGCCTTATTACAAATATAAAAACCCAGAAAAAAACTAATAGTAAATAAAAGCCAAGTAAACGAAAACAAGAGCAGCAGTGTCGCCCTCCCCGAGTCCCTCGTAGCTCCGAACCGTCTAACCTGGGGATTACCTGTACAATTAGACAAAAGGGTGAGTTTGTGAAAAATTAGTGCGTAATCCCTTATAATACAAAAAGTTAGATATACGGTATGCAGAAACAGACTGGGCCTGAGCCCATCATAGACACAGTATCAGGTGGGCCTTAGCCCATTAATAGAACTAGTTGACCTAAGCCCATTACAGAATTCGTATCAGATGCAGATATGTAGACAAAAATCTAGCCCAATCTAATCAATACACCACCCGTACCAACCAACAAACCATGTGAGGATAAAATTGACCCACCCAACCAACACACCAAGCTTAGCACCGGTTACGGCACCAAGTCAACAGAACGGCTCGGCACCATAAACAAGACGACTAAAAGCCATAATATCACAGAAAGGCTGGAAGCCTTGTACAGAACGGCAACGGGTTGTACACTTCCTCCGTAACAATGTCCCAACCCCATGCAATATGTCGTGTATGTCATGCTCAATCATCACAGGTGTATGCAGAATGGCCATGCTCAGTAACAGTAATTTAAACATATATTAAAAGCATATCATTTACACGACCACAGTCAAGTCAGTTAAAATACAGTCATACGATCACAGTCAAATCAGTCAAATTCATAATCTAAGTCAGTCATTTACCCACAAGGGCAAAATAATCATTTTGTCCTACAGGGGTATTTTGGTAATTTTATAAATATTGGGGTG
Source organism: Gossypium bickii (assembly GCA_025503065.1). Taxonomy (NCBI): domain Eukaryota; kingdom Viridiplantae; phylum Streptophyta; class Magnoliopsida; order Malvales; family Malvaceae; genus Gossypium; species Gossypium bickii. The sequence continues at coordinate 58,721,558 of CP106720.1, read as the reverse complement.
TCGGTACTTATTACGACCTCCTAGAGGGTCTATCGTCGCTTTGAGCCACTCTGATAACCTACACGGCCAGAACAATGTATATGGGCCCAAAACCCGCTATTGGGCCTAAGTGGGCCCACATGCTCGTGTGGCCCATTTAGTTCAAATTCACATACGGTATCGTGAGCCTCAAAAACCAGCCTATCAATGATCACTTACCAAGGACTTTACCCGTGTGAGCCCACAAGCCCATTGGGCCCACGCGGCCTATTTCAACCCATCGAGGCCCATAACGTCCCAGTCCACGAAAACACACGTGGTGGCCTCTGCAGCCTGCTACCAACGATTTAGGGCTCGGTTCGCCCCACGTGGGTTCACACGCTCGTGAGGCCTCGAATGCCGAGTTTTCAACATTTTAGCTTATCGGTTTTTGTCGATTCATAGATAATCAGGGGTGTGAATACAAACCTTTATCCCGCATTTGAAAGTCATGAAACTGGGCATACGATTACACACCCTTTTTGGCATTTAAGCCACTTATCATTTACGAAAAATAGTTACACACCTGATTGCGAAACGTACGAATCGTCCACGTGCTCCAAAGCCTATTTTCCGTCAAATCATATTGTTAGTGTTCCGACATTAGGATTCCTAAACATACAATCCCAAACCAACCCTTTAACCTTACCCTGAATGAGAAAAAAAGGCTTTATTGCTCTTAACGCTGAATAAGGATGGATCTCGATGATTATCTGCTCAGGCAACGAACCTTATTAGGCAAAATTATTTTCAAGAATATGGCTTAAAGTCCCATGATCGTTGTTTTATGCGATGTCAAAGTCTTAAAATTTATATAAAGAATGATCGAACCTGGAAACTAACTATGACAATGATTTGAGGCAAGTGCACCTACCGAACAATAGTGTAGTTAAGGCATGACCGGATTGTCGAACCCAAAGGAACTAAAAGTACTAATACTAACTTTGTTTTTATTATCTAGCCTAAGAATTAAGGGAATTGTTTATCTAATCTAAAATTAACTAACTACTAAACTAAAGACTCTAAGACAAAGAAGAATGAAATTGGGCAAATAACTTTGAAGAAAAACCAATTGATTAAGACGATACCCAAGGAAGAATCCACCAGACTTCACTTGTTACCTAACTCTAAACCAGACGATTTATTCATTTGACCTGATCGGTAGGATTCCCTAAGTTTTATTAATCCCTCTCTCGAGGCAATTAACGTCTAACCCTAGGTTGATTAATTGAAATCTCTTTCTAATTAAAACCCTTAAAATTGCATTAACTCGATCTGTGGACTCCCATATTAGGTTTCACCCTAATCCGGTAAAATTTTGTCACCCTATCTCTAGGCGTGCGATCAACTCCGCTTAATTATGCTAGATCTACTCTTAGGCAGGGACTTTTGCTCCTCCACCTAAGCACATCACACTTGAATCAATATCCTGGAAATATCAACATAAGAATTAAGAACACATAATTAAGAACAAGTCAAATATTTATCATATAGTTCAGCAAACGATAACAAGATTCATCTTAGGTTTCTTCCCCCTCAGGTATTTGAGGATTTAGTTCATAATAATAATAAAAGAATACATCTCAGAAGAAAAGATAAAATAAAACATAAGAAATCCCTAAAACCCCTGAAGGAATTGAAGGAGAGATCCTCCGTCTTGAGTATGATTCTGGCTTCTTGAGATGGATCAACTGGCTATCTTCGAGTAATTCCCCACAAATCTGCCCTCTTTGGCCTAGCTGGACGGCCCCTGACTACAGCCTTGGGTTCCACCTTTTTGGTCATACATAGGGTGTTTATATAGGCTTCTGAATGGGTTTCTTCGCCCCTAAGTATCCTAATCCGAGTGAAATTTCTCTTAGTCATGGCAGGGACACGGCCGTGGCACACACCCGTGTAAATTGTGGCCAGGCCGTGTTTGAGACTGTTGAATGAGGCACGGCCGTGTGGTCCTGGGCCCAGGCCGTGTAGATTTTGTGATATGGCCCATTTACTCCGTTTTGGGCTGGTTTTCCGTTCTTTTCATCATTCAGTGCTCTTCTGAGTATAAAACATGAAAACAAAGGATTAAGAGCACCATATTACACAATTCAGGGCATAAATCATCCAACAGTGTGTTAAATGTGGGATTAAAATATTAAGTCATTCCAATATTAAGTCATAGAGTATTTGGCCAACACCACTTACCCCCAAAACGATTGAATGTCGAAAGAAGGATTTGAGCACACCAAATCAACTGATAGGAACGGTAGAACAATGAAGCAGTCGGGCACTTGTCAAAGCGATTACTAGAGAAGAACCACTAAACCGAAACTAAGTGAAGAGGTAAGGAGGGGAGAATCGATCACAAAGGAGCAAGAGGAAAAAGAGCAGTGTGATTCGACAAAAAGTAGAAGAAAAAAAAGTTGAGAATAGGGATTTTGGCACTAAAACTTACACTAATCAAATCCTGAAAGAGCATGAAAGGTATCTTACGGAATCGACACTAGGGAGAAAAGAAGCCAGAATCACCAAAAAGAACAAAAACCCCAAATGATAGAGAGGAAATTCGGCACCTATTCACTCACAAATTGTCGAAAATGCATACCTAAAGACCCTCTTAGTCGAATTGCACAAACAAGTCTCCCAATCAGCTACAACACTTCCTAATTTGAATTCCTTAACTTTCTCTTAAAACCTCTCCCCTTATCCCTCCTTGATATCTTCCATAACACCCTCCAAGACCCATTCAAACTCTCACCCAACAGAGTTCGAAACCACACCAAACTTTTGCAGCCTCATGCTAGCAAAATATTATCCTTTTTGCTTGCAATGAGATTCGACCCCAAGCCCCCCTCAATAGCTCAACACACCACTTGCCTTCTTGCCACAAGCTCTTTTGTGTCATATTTTATCTTCAATTAATTAAAAGGTCTAAAGGCCAAAGTCCAGGTTCCTTTAAAAGAAAAACCAAAATAAATTTCAAGAGCCAAGACTTGAACCCAGGCTCCCTTGCAACCTTAATAACACCACAACGACTGGACCACATGCTTCCTTGTGTCATTTTTTAACACAATAATTTAAAAGGGCTACATCTAAGCATCCAGGGTTTTATCCACTTAAAACCAAAATTTTTGCTAAAGCCCAAGTTTGATCCCAGGACTTTTCCAACTCCCCTCAGGACCCTTAACCACTTGAGTAGACATTTAATTGTGTCATATCCTAGCTCACATAAACTTTTATGCACAATTTCCTAACCGTTCCCTTGCTCAAGGCCCAATACTTCTTGGCCCAAATTCCAGGGCGTTATAGAAAGAATAGAACAATTAATCATAGGGAATAAATTGAAATGGAGAGTTTAAGAAAGCCTGATTGATATTGATGAAAAGAGCGAATCCACTGAAACTGATCACCTTTACAATTAAATCTCTTGAAGAAAAAAAAACTCTTATATTTCAATATATCATCATCTCATATTTTAATATATCATGTATCATCATTTTTCATGTATTTCAGGCAGATACGTGTAATAACTCATTTCTTATTCATATCTTCTCATGTCAAGATTTTTCCCATTGAACATATCTGATATATCAATGGATACACATGTAGTACACTTGCGGTGTACAAATCAGGATCCATCAACTCATATTCAGGGGTACCTGTTAAGGCACATAACCAGATAGCACACTCTCGAGCCACATATTACGATGTTCAAATGAGCCATGTAACAGGAAGCTTATCTGAGCTAAATGAGAAGTGCTCATAAGAACTATATAACAGAATGCTCGAGAGGGCTTTTCTCAAGATTGCTCATCCGAGCTAAATCTCGTCCGCAACATATGCAGGACTATATTCATAACTGGAATTCACGTATCCATCGACTTTCAATTATTCAAACAGGATTTGACATTTTTCAAGGATTATCAAGCACGTGATTTCTTACATTTCTAATATTCATATAATTCAGATAAAGACATTCCACATTCATTTCAAGTATAAAAGTAACATTTTTATCATTTATCATTTATCGGGCATTATCATTTACTGTAGGCATTATCATTTACCGGGCTTTGTCGGATATGTTTCCAATGTCATATATATATGATTTTTATACAATTCACATACACCATATTTAATTCAAGCATATAAATATACACAATTTAGTTACACTAACTTACCTCGACAAATGTTCGTGTACGTAAAATCTACTAATCCAACATTTTCTGTTTTCCTGGTTCTAACTCTGAATTTAGTCTATCTAGATCTATAAGAGTAAATTTAACATTAATTTAATACAATTTAAACTCAATTCGGTCCAATTCACATCTTAGGCAAAATTACCATTTTGCCCCTAAATTTTTAATTAATGACGATTTTGTCCCTAGGCTCGGAAAATGAAATTCATGCAATTTAATCCTTGTTCCAAGCCTAGCCGATTTTTACATGTAACATTTACAACCTATGTATTTCATAAAATTCAGAACTTTTCGTAAATTTTACAACTTTTCAATTTAGTCCCTAAATCATGTTTTCATCAAAATTCACTTTGTAAAAGTTGTTTATCTATCAACAACCTTTCATATTCTACCATAAATTTCAAAATTTCAGCATATTCATCCATGGAAAAATTTTCATACTTTGACAACTTTGCAAATTAAACCGCAAAATAGATAGATTAAGTTATCTCGATCTCGAAAATATAAAAATTACTAAAAATGGGACAAGACTACTTACCCAATTAAGCCAAGAAAGCTTGCTTTCTCTTTCCTAGGGTTTCCATGTATTTTGGGGAAGAAGATGACATAAAATAATGATATTTTGTTATTTAATTAATTTATCACCTTTTATTTTTCATCTTTCCAATGTCGGCCTTTTTTTTATTTTATTTTCCATGGATGAAGCATCATCCTTATCAACTAAGCATTTTTAATGGTCTCATTGCCATATAAGGACCTCCAATCTAAAGCTCTATAGCTATTTAATCCTTTTAGCTATTAGAACTCAACTTTTGCACTTTGTGCAATTTGGTCCTTTATCAAATTGAACATGTAATAGATAAAATTTCTTTATGAAATTTTCACACAGTATTATTATCATACTGTAGATCATAAAATAGTATTAAAATAATTTTTCTTTCCGGACTCGGATCTGTGGTCCCAAAACCACTATTTTGATTATCGAAAATGGGCTATTATAACTCTCTTCCGTTAAAGAATTTTCGTCCTCGAAAATTTTACCAGTAAAGATATTCAAATATTGCTTTTTCATAGTTTCCTTTGATACCTAGGTAGTTTCTTCTATATCATGTTATTACCAGAAAACTTTTATTAAAGCTACATTTATATTTTTCATTTCTTTCACTTCACATGCCAGAATTTTCAATCAATCTCTCATTGTAATTCCTGTCAAACTAAATTTCAATATCTATAAAAGAAATATCATGTGACGGATCTGATTAATACCGTTGTAGCATAATACATGAATAACATGTATGATTCTTTTCAATGATATCATACGGCTCAATAAACTGCGGACTTAATTTGCTTTTACAGCCAAACCGGAGAACTTTCTTCCATAGCGAAACTTTCAAGAATATTTTATCATCAATTTAGAACTCTATTTCTTTTCATTTTAGATCCACAAAATATTTCTGACAATCAGATACTGCTTTTAAACTGTCTCAAATCACTTTCAACTTTCTTTAGTTTTACGAATCAGATCAACTCCATGTATCTTTTCTCACTAAGCTCAATCTAATACAACGGGGTTTTACATCTACGACCATGCATAGCTTATTGTAACTTGTTTTAGAATTAGAATATGAACTGCAGATCTCTATTAGAAATAACAGAAACTAACACATCATGTAATCTGACAATTTCAAAAACAGATAATTCAAACAATCTATTAAATGAGAAATCCATTCATACCAGGATAAAATGTGCAAGCTTTATCAAACATTCAACAATTACTCAAGTAGTATCTTTCTTTTTCATAAATAGGGGTTATCCCGATATAAAATTCATAGTAACTTTATCCCATTTCCATTTTGGTATCGTCACTGGCTGTAACCATCCTGAAAGTATCATCTTTAATTTACTGATATATCAAACATTGAAATACAAATTCAGAAATACCACATTTCATTCTAGCTACTAATTCATCTTTTTCAAATAGTTATGTATTATATTATTTACCGAATGAACAGACATAATACCACTATGAGCACTCATATAAAATTTTCTGTACAAGCTTTGAATCCTTTAATACACAGGATCTGCCTTTGAATAACAAACAATTACTAAATCCATTTTGAAATTTTAAATTAGAAGTTGACTTACTTTGTATCCCTTTAACTTGCAACTCGTTATCACTTTTCTGAGCTTCACATATCTATTGTAGAAACATTGATTTAGCTTTAAGCTCAATTAAAATTGAACCATTATCAGACAATGATATTCGGATATTCATTACTCATAAGGCAAACAAAGACTTTCTGTTTAAAGTATCCACAACTACCTTTGCGTTTCCTGGATGAAAGTCAATTACTAAATCATAATCTTTCAGCAGTTCAAGGTATCTATACTGTCTCAGTTTCAAATCCTTTTGCAACTTCAGATAATTTAAACTTTTACGATCAGTAAATATATGGTATTTTTCACCAAGCAGATAATGTCGCCAGTTTTTAGTGCAAATACAATAGTTACAAATTCTAATTAATGTATCGAGTAATTCTTTTCATGTGGTTTTAACCGTCTGGAAACATAAGCTATTACTTTGCCTCACTTCATCAAAACACGGTCTAACCTATTCAATGATGCATCACTGTAAATCATAAATTCCTTACCTGATTCAGGCTGATCCAAAACTGATGTTTCAATCAACAGGGCTTTCAACTGATCAAAACTTTACTGACATTTATCGGTCCATTCAAATCTTTCATCTTTCTGTAATAATCATGTCATCACTATAGCTATTTCAATTATTAACATCGAAGCTTTGAATTATTTCGAAGCCACAATCATCAGATAGATTAAAAATTATAGTGTTATAATAGGACTGACATTTCAAAATAGTATAGATGGAACAATACCTCAACATCAATAGTATTCTCCAAATAGAAGAGAAAAACCGCAGGTAGTCCCAATAGCAACCAGTGGAGTAGTACAACTTCTATAATCTGAGATCCATATTACTAAACTCCCAAGGTCGAGTCAGGATTTTTTTAATAGCAATGAATATAATTACCTCCGACCAATGAATATCTCTCACAGATAAACAATGTTTAAAATAATAAAGAAATTTATGATATCTCAGAGAAAATCCAAAAGAGTAATATCGCGTATATATAGTAGAAACAGTTGTGATAAAGACAATATAAATTGCATATTCACAACTTAGGGTTTCAACCAGTAAAAGTAGAAAATGGTATCATATGAATCTTTCATCAAGTCTTCTATCAATCATGATTAATTAGAAAACCAAAGAAGGAGAGAGCAATATCGCCCATGAATCAACTAGACTTATAATAATTTCATCTATTATAATTAGCCGACCCTCCTATATGATAAATATTACATTTGAACATGAACAATTACATATGTCTTTAAGGATAACAGAACATACATAATACCTAGAAGAGATCGCTATAAGATACCCGATTATAACAGCTGCATTCAGATATCTTTGCAATTTCATCACTATTCCACTAACTATTAAAGTCATCAATAATCTCACATTATTCAGTTCACTAAAAGAATCAATTTAGAAGAAATTTATAATTAATCAGTTTTGTAGTTACCACACCTGAATAAGTCGATTACTCATAAATAACTTCTTCCTTAACAATGACATTACATATCCCGAATAATCTTCAGAAAAATCTGATATCTCTTTTAATATCGTATTTACTTACTAACCCATTCTCAGTTCTGACTACATTATTAACCATTCAGCCATAAACTCTTCAGTTCCACACTTGTAAACTTAATCAATATAAATCTTGTGAATTTCATTTTATAAAATTGTACTAGTAAGGGGGTGGAGATCGTAAAGCCTCAAAATTTAACTTTCATATATATATATACACGTATAATATAACATTTACCATCGACATGTTCATACTCATCATAAGTAACATTCTTACTCAAATACCTAAGTATCGCTTTCAATGTTATCAAAATTAGCTCGGTTGGAAAGCATCTTTGTCTATTAGCAAAATAATTTTCATCAGAGTAGGGAGATGTCACATTATCACAGGTTATATAATGGCATATATTTCTAGACTCCACATATGCTACGTTCAGTACGAAAACTGACTAAATCATAGCTCTGATACCAAAAAATGTAACACCCCTAACCCAAATCCGTCGCCGGAATAGGGTTATAGAGTATTACCAGAGTTACGAGTCAAGTAACAAACATTTTACAAGCATTTAATATTCAAATCCAATTTTAATCAATTTTAATCATATTGTCCCTTACATGAGCCCTCGAGGCCCAAATCATGCATTAGAGTCAGGCCAAGACTAAACCAGGTACTCAGAGAATTTTTCATGAAATTTCAAAAAGAAATTTCCTAAGTACAGGGTCACATGCCTGTGTGGCTCACACGGCTAAGGACACCCACGTGTCTTAGGCTATGTAACTCTCTAACTTGGGTCACAAGGCCAAGTCACACGCCTGTGTGCTAGGCTATGTAGGGGTGCAGGGGTCACACGGCCAAGCCACACACCCGTGCGCCAGGCTGTGTGATCAATTCTGAGCATTCTATTTTGACATTTTAAAGTTGCAAGGGACACAAGGCCATGCCACACGCCCATGTGCTAGGCCATGTGTCACACACGGGTGAAACATATGCCCGTGTCTCTGCCCGTGTGGATGAACATAGGCTATTTTCCAAGCCATATTTCTCACCCATCTTTTCATTTATATACACCAACATTTAAACGCATTCACAAGTCATATCAAAACAATTAATTTAAGTAAAAACCAAGTCTCATGCATGACATAATATCACATACAACTAATGTACTCTTTGGTACCTCAGATGACAATTTATTATCAAGTTAATTTATCATTCATACTTACCTATTTACCAAATGCATATATGTATGATCACATTCATTCCTCAAACATAATAGATCCACTTATAATTATATCAAAACATGTTCATCACAAGCCATTCCAATGGCTAGTTATAACCAAAACTTTACATGCCAATATGTCCAATTAACCTATACATGTAATTATAATCATAATTTATTTACCATATGTACCGAAATGCGCCAATGGATAGCATGAGTGATCTCCGCCAAGCTTTCAATCCAACGAGCTTCCGATTTACTACAAAACAAGGAAATAAAGCAAAGTATGCATATAATGCTTAGTAAGTTTGTATAACATAGTACTTAACTTACCATTCATTCTATTTCAAGATAAACATGTAAGTCACATTCAATCAATTTGATCTCAAACCCTACACATATTCTCATTGCCCTTGTTAGTCATACATTCCACAATAACATCAAGAAACATATATGGCTCAACAACAATCAGATTTCCAATTATATATATACTTTCCTTATCTCGTATTCATATAACATGTATAAATCATATATTTGTATTTCAAGTACATATTCATAATAATTTATCTCAAGTTCAAATTATTTCATGTCGGACTTTACCCATTAGATCATTCGAAATGTCAATGTCAGACGAGTAGTACAGTCAAGGTGTAGAAATCCATAATCATGGATGAACGTATTCATCAAATAAATTCCATGTACTTATATCATCATCTCATATTTCAATGTATCATGTATCATCATTTTTCATGTATTTCAGGAAGATACGTGTAATAACTCATTTCTTATTCATATCTTCTCATGTCAAGATTTTTCCCATTGAACTTAATTGATATATCGATTGATACACAAGTAGTACACTTGCGGTGTACAAATCAGGATCCATCAACTCATATTCAGGGGTACCCGTTAAGGCACATAACCAGATAGCACACTCTCGAGCCACATATTAGGATATTCAGATGAGCCATGTAACAGGTAGCTTATCCGAGCTAAATCAGAAGTGCTCATAAGAACTATATAACAGAATGCTCGAGAGGGCTTTTATCAGGATTGCTCGTCTGAGCTAAATCTCGTCCGCAACATATGCAAGACTATATTCATTACTGGAATTCACGTATCCATCGACTTTTAATTATTCAAATAGGATTTAAAATTTTTCAAGGATTATCAAGCACGTGATTTCTTACATTTCTAATATTCATATAATTCAAATAAACACATTCCACATTCATTTCAAGTATAAAAGTAACATTTTTACCATTTATCATTTATCGGGCATTATCATTTACTGCAGGCATTATCATTTACCGGGCTTTGTCGGATCTGTTTCCAATGTCATATATATATGATATTTATACAATTCACATGCACTATATTTAATTCAAGCATATAAATATACACAATTTGGTAACACGAACTTACCTCGACAAATGTTCGTGTACGTAAAATCTACTAATCTAACATTTTCTTTTTTCCTTATTCTAACTCTGAATTTGGTCTATCCGGATCTATACGAGTAAATTTAACATAAATTTAATACAATTTAAACTCAATTTAGTCCAATTGACAACTTAGGAAAACTTACCATTTTGCCCCTAAACTTTTAATTGATGACGACTTCATCCCTAGGCTCAGAATATGAAATTTATGCAATTTAATCCTTATTCCAAGCCTACTCGATTTTTACATGTAACATTTATAGCCTATGTATTTCATAAAATTCAACAGTTTTCCATGAATTTTACAACTTTTGAATTTAGTCCTTAAATCATGTTTTCATCAAAATTCACTTTATAAAAGTTGTTTGTCTATCAACATCCTTTCATATTCTACCATAGATTTCAAAATTTCGGCATATTCATCCATGGAAAAATTTTCATACTTTGATAAGTTTACAAATTAAACCCCAAAACAGATAGATTAAGTTATCCCGATCTCGAAAATATAAAAATTACTAAAAACGTGACAAGACTACTTACCCAATTATGCCAAGAAAGCTTGCTTTCTCTTTCCTAGGTTTTCCATGTATTTTGGGGAAGAAGGTGACATAAAATGATGGTATTTTGTTATTTAATTAATTTATCACCTTTTATTTTTCATCTTTCCAGTTTCGCCCTTTTCTTTATTTTATTTTCCATGGATGAATCATGATCCTTAACAATTAAGCATTTTTAATGGTCTCATTACCATATAAAGACCTCAAATTCAAAATTTTATAGCTATTTAATCCCTTTAGCTATTAGAACTCAACTTTTTCACTTTGTGCAATTTGGTCCTTTATCAAATTAAACATGTAATCGATAAAATTTCTTTATGAAATTTTCACACAATATTATTATCATACTGTTGTTCATAAGATAGTATTAAAATAATTTTTCTTTCCGGACTCAGATCTGTGGTCCCGAAACCACTGTTCTGACTTTTTCGAAAATGGGCTGTTACAATAGCCATCTTTAAGGGTATGTCGTGACGTGAAAATTATTTTAATTTTCGACTATATAAAGATATTTAGGTCACATAGGGCTTTTTGACTTGTAATGTTCTGAGGCTTAGGACAGGTATGGAATTCAAAAATAGTAAGCATCAAAAGGTTACAAATACAAAAATAGTTTGACACATCGTATGGATCCGTATTGTTCCCCATTTAGTGACCCTTTCCCCCTCACCGCTTGATAAACCATAAATGTAACATATTTTAATTCCATGCTTGGCATATTTTTAGATGATTTATGATGAGAATTAGTGAATTTGATGCTTCTAATCTCTTAAATTCATGTTTCTATACTTAGGAGAGCATTTGGGAGAAAAATAAGCGAAAAAGGGGCCAAAATCAGAGTTTTCAGGATCCACACAGGCTGGGCACAAGCCCATGAAGCGAAAAAGGGGCCAAAATTGGAGTTTTCAGGATCCACACAGGCTGGGCACACGCCCATGTGAGCCACACGGGTTGGCCACACGCCCATGTGCCAGCCCGTGTCGATTTCGCACATTGCTTCCCTGGTACGTGGAAAAAGTCAATTTTTAGGGTTTCTAGGCATTCTAAAGTCTATAAATACACACTAGAAGAGGACCTAAAGGAGCACAAAAAGTAGAACGAAGAAATTATTTGAAGGAAGCCGTCAGAATCATCTCAGAAGCGGATTCACTACAAGATTGAATATCTCCATCAAGTTCTTTAGAAGTTTTTGGGTTCTTTATGTCTTGTTTTCTTTATTCTGAGATGTCTTCCTTTTACGTTATGAACTAAATTCCCTAAATACTTAGGGAGGATGAAACCTAAATGAATCTTATTATTTAATTATCTGAATTACATGATAAATACTTGTTCTTGTTCTTAATTATGTTTTTTAACCCTTGCTTTAATATTTTCAAGATATTAATTCAAGTTTGATATGCTTATTCAGTGGACAAAAGTCCCTGTTTAAGAGAAGATCTAGCATAATTAAACGGAGTTGATTGCAAGCCTAAAAATAGGATAACATAAATCTGCCAGATTAGAATCAAATCTAATAAGGGAATCCATAGATCGAGTTAATGCGATGATATGCGACGATTGGGGTTTTAATTAGAAAGAGATTTCAATTAATCAACCTAGAGTCAGTTGTTCTTAGTCTCGAAAGAGATATTAACATAATTTAGGGATTTCTACGGATCAAGGCAAGTGAATAAATCATTTAATTCAGAGTCAGAATAATAAGTGAAGTCTAGGTGGATTCTTTCTTGGGTATTGTCTTTATTCATTGGTTTATTCGATTACTTTCTTCACTCGCTGTCATGTTCGTAGTTAATTAGTTAGTTAAATTTTAGATTAAAAGAAATCCCCTTAAGTATTAGGCTAAATAATAAAAAGATAGTTATTACTAGTAATTTTAGTCCTTGTGGATACGATATTCTGGACTCATCAAAGCTATACTACTGTTCGTTAGGTGCGCTTACCTTTGTCGAAATATTAGTTAGTTTAGAGACCGCCAACTTTCTGGCGCCGTTACCGGGGACTAGAATATTAGGAACACTTAATTTTTATTACTTTAGCCATTTTTATTTTTGTTGTAATTTATTTATTTTTTTAGTTTAATTTACTAACTTTTATTTTATTTGCTTCTGACAGGTATTTTTAGTTTATGACTAGAAGGAACCCGTCAGGACCATTGCTTTTTAATAGTGAGATTGAAAGTACAGCTCGCAGAAACTATAGAGAAATAAAAGTCTACAGTATATAGAGGGAGAGCAAGAGGACGATATCCATATTACTGAGGAGATGGCTGATAATAATCTGCTACCTCCTATGGTTACCGCAAATCTGGTGAATCAGAATCCTGCTCTTTATACTATGTACGATTATACTAAGCCCAATTTAACTGGGGCTGAATCGAGTATTGTTAGACCTGCTATTGCTGCAAATAATTTTGAACTGAAACCTAACACTATTCAAATGATTCAACGGTTTGTTTAGTTTGATGGTTTGAAGGATCAAGACCCAAATACTCATTTGGCCTTCTAGAGTTCTGTGACACTTTTAAGATTAATGGCATTTCTGATGATGCCATTCTTCTTCGCTTGTTTCTTTTTTCCTTGAGAAATAAAGCTAAATAGTGGTTGAACTCGTTACCACGAGGTTCCGTCACTACTTAGGAACAGATGACCGAGAAATTTTTGTTAAAATACTTTCCACATCTAAAATAGTAAAGTTGAGGAATGATATCTCTTCTTTTGTGCAGATGGATTTAGAAACTCTTTACGATGCATGGGAGAGGTATAAGGACTTATTGAGAAGGTGCCCTCACCATCGGTTACCTCTATGGCTACAGGTTCAAACCTTCTACAACGGTTTGAACCTCTCAACTAGGCAACTAATTGATGCAGCCGACGATGGAACTCTATGTAACAAAACACCTGAAGCAGCTTATGAGTTTATAAAGGAGATGTCACTGAATAACTATTTGTGGCAAGTCATGAGAACAAAGCTGACAAAAGCCGCCAGTGTTTTCAACCTCGACGCGTTCACCATGTTACCAAACCAGGTAGAGCTCTTAAATAAAAAGATTGATGGTTTATGTATTTCTACTTAGGTACATCCAGTGATCCAATGTGACACAAATAGAGGAGGGATGAACACCACAAAATATCCATCTTATAACCCGAGCAAAAAGAATGAGTAAGTCCACTATATGGGTAACAATTATAGACCTTAGAATAATCCCTATAGTAACACTTACAATGCAGGTTGGAGGAACCACCCTAACTTCTCATGGGGTGGTCAACGGAATCAACGACCACAACCTCCTCCAGGCTTTGAACAAAAACCCTACAAATAGGATAAGAAGCCGAACCTTGAGGAGATGCTAACAAAATTCATCTCGGTGTGAGAAAACAATTTTTAAAACACCGAAATAGCACTTAAAAATCAGTAAGCATCAATTCAAGGTTCGAGAACCAAATAGGTCAGCTTGCCAAGCTGATCTCAGAATGACCACAAGGTAGTTTACCGAGTAACACCGAACCTAACCCAAAGGAGCAACTCCATGCCTTCACTGTGCACGACGAAGAAGGGTTAATAGAACCTAAACTAGAACCAAGGCAAGACCCTGTGGTAAGCAATGGTAAGGTTGATGTAAGCCGAAATAAGAAAGATTCGGTTGGTAAGGAATATATACCTCATGTGCCATATCCTAACGCGATGAAGAAAGACCATACCAATGATCAATTCGGTAAATTCCTTAAACTGTTGAAAAAGTTACATATTAACTTACTATTTATTGAAGCTCTTTCGTAGATGCCCAACTCAATTAAATTTTTAAAGGAGCTTTTAGCAAACAAACAGAAGTTAGATGATGCGTCGCACATGGAGCTAAATGCAGTCTGCTCAGCCATTTTACAGAATAAACTACTCAACAAATTAAAGGATCCAGGAAGGTTTACTCTTTCTTGTTTAATTGGTGTGTAGATGTTAATAATGCCTTGGTTGATTTAGAGGCGAGTATTAATGTCATGCCCTATAAAATGTTTAAGCAACTAGGCATTGGGAAACCTAAACAAACTAGGATAAGCATCCAACTAGCAGATAAAACTATTAGACTTCCTAGGGGAATTGTTGAAGATGTGCTTGTAAAAATCGATAAATTTATAGTCCCAGTTGACTTTATTGTTCTAGACATGGATGAGGACAGTAACGCACCTTTAATCTTAGGACGACCCTTTTTAGCAACTTCTAGAACTATCATTGATGTTGACACAGGTGAATTGATACTTCGTGTAGGTGATGACACGATTAAACTCCAAGCCCGTGATTCTGTTAGGATATCTAGTAATCGAGATGATTTTACGAGTTCTGTTAGTGTGAGTAACGTTGTGGCTCAAACTTCTTTGCAGGAAATCCCTAGGGAGAAAGTGATGGAGCCACATTCTATCCTATGCGGTGAACACAGAACGACTCATGAGGAGCGAAGGCTTTAGATCGATGAACTAGATTAATGGAGGACACATGGTAAGGAGAAACCAAGAATACACGAAGCAAAACCAAAGCAACTCCATAATGTGCTTAAAGAGAGAATGAACCACTTCAAAGTTAAGGACCAGGTACTGTTAGATGAAACTGACCCTCAAATAACCACTTCAGAGCTTAATGCAAATGGAGCGACTCCTTTCACGATACTTAATGTCTTCCTATATGGAACAGTCGAGCTAACTCATTCTAATTTCGGCACTTTTAAGGTAAATACTACTCGACTCAAACCGTATGTTGATAATAGAATTGATAGCGAGAAAGAGGAGTCTCAACTCTGCGAACAACAATAAACAAGCGAAAATGAGGTAAGTCGAGCTTAGACTCTAAATAAGCGCTTCTCGGGAGGCAACCTGAGCATTAACATGCATAATATACTAATTATATTTTATGAATTTTTTTCAAAATTAATTAAAAAATGGTGTTTTTAAACCCCACACGGCCTAGACACACGGGCGTGTCCCTGGCCGTATGGATCCTAGGACTTAGTTTTTAAATTTTAAATAAATCGACAGAGGGCTACACGGCCTGGAAACATGGCCGTGTCACCCACACGACCTAGACACACAGGCGTGTCCTTGGCCGTGTGGATCCTGGAGCTTTAAAATCCTAAAAATTGAGAGAGACACGGCCTAAATATATTCCACACAGGCGCGCGACGCGGCCGTGTGGACCACACGGTCTAGACATATGGGCCTGTGTTAGGCCGTGTGAAAATTGGAGCTTAATTTTTCAAATTTCAAAATTTAAAACAAGTTAGGGGGCTCCACAAGCAATACACACGGCCATGTGTGAGATCATACGGGCATGTGGAATTCCACATGGGCGTGGGAGAAGCGAAGGATGATATACATGGCCGTGCGACTCAGCCGTGTGAACCACATGGCTTAGACACACGGGCGTGTCCGAGGCCATGTGAAGACTGGGCTATTTTTTTCCCCTCGACGAACACGGGTTGAAAACAAGCCACACGGGCGTGTGACACAGCCGTGTGGCTCAATAGGGACCCTCACACAACCGTGTCACCCCATAAAAATCGTGTCACACCTTTGATTTGATATACTAAAATGATAAAGGCACCTAGGTTTTAACCCACTTATCCCAAAAACCCTACCTTCATAATTAACCCTTTGTGAACCCCTTTGAGCCTAATAAACTGTTTCTTGATCTACACTTAATATCAACCTATAAATTATTCTTTTTCATTCATTGAGAATTTTTCCTATTGTATTGACCCCCTTTTTGTCGAGATTTGACTTGGTCAGTTGCTAACTATGTTCTTTTGTTTCAGTTGTTAAATTATCACTTTTATCCTTAACTTTAAAAAAAAAAGTGAAAAAAATATGTACATTTACTTTAATTATTACTAGTTCTATGTTATTTGAGCTTAAATGGTTAATTTCACATTTTGAGAAAAAGCTCGTGTTATTATTGATAAGCTTTCAATTGATGTAATTATTTAGTATTAATTTATTTTTCTAGTTAGGTAAATTTTCAATTCGATCTCGATTCTAACCCTCTATTTCAGCCTTTATCCACACCTTTAACCCAAACCCCATTACAACCCTTTAAAGACCTTTTGATTTGTATATTATCTCATATTATAGTGGTGGAGATTTGATTTTCATGCAAGCCTATGGTAATGACTTTCCATGTTTGATTTTTCAGTGCTTATTTTTGAACCTTAAACACCTTAAGTGATTTGTGTAACGCCCTGAATTTGGAGTAGGATTGGGCCTTATGTGTGGGAGCCGCTAGGAGGCTACACCTAAAAGTTTATGTGTGCAAGAATTATCACAATTGATTGTTTGCTTTGATGGTTAAGTGATTTATGAGTGTTTGGGAGTGTCTGAGAAGTCTTGGGGTTCAAACCTGGGCTTTAGGAAAATTTTTGTTTTAAGTGAATAAAACCCCTATCTTTGGTTAGTAGGGTTATAAAAAAAAATTGGTAAATTATGACACAAGGAGCAATGTGGTCTAGTGGATAGTGGCATGTGGAGTGTGGAGTGTGGAGTGTGGAGTGTGGAGTGTGGAGTGTGGAGTGTGGAGTGTGCTATTTGGTTTGAGGTTTGAATCCCTACTTGTGCAAATGGGGATTATTTTTGTTGGTGGCCTTGGGAGGAAGTTGTGTTTGACCGAAACACTAAGAGTTTGAATAGATTTGAATGGGGTGGTTTTTAGTCGAATTTGAAGAGATGGATGGGAGGAAATTAAGGAGAAAATCAAGCAAGTTCGAATTTGGAGAAGAGTCTTGCCGGGTTCGAACTCTGGCACTTAATGTTTCAGTTGCAAAGGGGTGTTGGGGGGAATTTAGTGTGTGGAAGGCTGAACCAAATTAGGGAGTTCTTTTGGGGTAAAATTCAGCTAGGTATTGGTAATTGGTCATTCTCTTTTCAGGATTTCGGCAAGTTGTGGTTTTGCTCTCCATTTTCGTGCTTTGCTTGATCAACTTCTTCTCTCTCCCTCACTTTTCTCCTCTTGAATATTATTGATACTTTGCCTTTACTCACATTCGATTTTGTGTAACCGAACATTTTCCTCCCAAGTAGCCAAATATTTTTTTGCTCCATCAACCTTTTCCCTAGTCCTTCATTGCTGATTCTCTTCTACCGTCTCTCTCTCTCTCTCTCGATCCTATCCTCTTTTCCCTTCCATTCAATTGATTTTTGTTGGCTAAATATCAATTGGTAAGTCTCTATGTCTCTGGTTTTTGGCTTTTCTCCTCTTTTTCTCTAATGCCAATTCTTATCTTTTTTTCTTGGTTATGGTGTTCTTTCGAGTTTAAGTAATCCTCGAGGAGTGAAGGAGTTCTCTAGCGTTGCAGATATGGTTGGAACCTTTTTGCTCGTTATTGATCGAAGGTAATGCTGTTCGTTATGATTGATTCGAACTAGATTATGTTGGCTTGGGATGGTATTGGCCAAATGCCTTTTTCTCACTTTAGGATTTGCGTTTTCCATAGGCCAATATATGTGGATTCAAACCACAAGTTTAAGTAACATGAGTAATGAATCCGCTTAATGTGCAGATAACCATCAAGGAGGTTGTTAGCAATCTTTGTCAGCATTTTAGGTGGGCTAAAATTACACTCAGTCAGTCAAGGTTTATGATCGTGGGCTTCGACACATTTCGTAAACAAGGTGTGTACACGTACTACCCAAAATATAGATCGGCAAATGCCGGAATGCCGGAATGCTGAATAGCCGAAAGTATGACATCGATTGCCATACGAGCACGCGAACATACGTGTGGAGAATCCAACGCGATAGTAGAGGCCACCATGAGCGCTCTCATGGGCTTAGGTCGTTTTGGGCAATGTTGGGCCCGAAATGGGCCGTGTGGGCCCAATAAGCCTGTGGGCCCCATATAGATTAAATGTGCATATTGTGGTAAATGTTAGACCAAGCCGTGTAGTCCACATGGCTAGGGTCATTTTTGGGCAATGGGCCGTGTAGGCCCACTGGGCTAGTGGGCCCCACACGGATAAAATGCATGTTATATGGTTTCTATTGGTTTGAACTGTGTTGTTCGTATAGCCGAGGCTATTTCTGGGCTAATTGGGCCACACGAGCGTGTGGGCCCACTTGAGCCGAGTAATGGGCCTTAGGCCCATTTACACTGTTGTGATTGTGTAGGTTACTTAAGTCACTCGAGGCAACAATGGACCTTCTGTTGGGTCACTAAGACCACGATTTGGGAAATTACCGAAATACCCAAGTTTGCAAAATTACCTAAATAACCCTCATGAGTAAAATGTTTGTTTTGACTCGATAGGATATATGGATGACCATGTATGCCATAAGATGATTTGTATATGTATATTTATTCTGTCTACATGCATTGAAACACCCCAAACCTGGCCACGAGCCTTAACCGGATCTGGTATGTTCCCCAGTGTAAACCGTTTCAAAATTCTTTTGTTACTTTAGAAAATCTGGGTTTTTGAAAGAACGATTGTTTTTTTGGGTTGGGCTTGGGTTGAAAATGAGTTAATCTTATATTAAAAATTCCTTTTTAATTAAGGTGACAAAACACTTGGAGTTTATTTTAAAAATAAATTTACTTGATCCCTAAATAATAAATTGGTAAACAAAATAAATAAAAGTAAAAAGAAATAAAGAAATTCAATCATGGCTTTATGGCCTTATTACATCAAATAATTCCCAAAATAAAAGTTCTAAAGTACTTAAATAAAATAAAATGTTCATGTTTAATAAAACTTCAAGCTGAGCATGGGCACTTTTAGCTCCTGCTGACCTGGTCCATTACTGCTCATCACCTGAAAAATATTCCCCAACAGGGTGAGTCAAACAGACTCAATGTGTACACGACAATAAATCATAATAGAATCAAGCATACAATAGTTACACATTCAAAACATAAAATACAGGTTATGATGCATTCCCAAACCCAAACCTAATTGTCCATCCGCTACACACCCCGCACTCGCCAAACACACCGTGGGGACTACTAAGTCGACCCTCCTTCCGCTACACACCAATTTGCGGGCTTAAGGCTCGTGATCTCGTGGTCTTAGGAAACCACTTTTCAGACATCGTGGTCTTAGGTCACCACTTTTCGGACTCATCGTGGTCGTAAGTCACCACTTTTCAGATTACTGTGGTCTTAAGTCACCACTTTTCACTTCCCCTTTCAATATACAACCATATGCCCCATATAATAATAATATGCATAAATATGCCACAGTTCACATTCTTATCATATTCTCATGTTACTAATAACATTTTCATATTCCTAGTAGAAGTAGGAAACGTACCTGAGTACTTAGTACCATCACATGGTACCTTAGCCACTTTCATATTCTTAATGTCACATATTTTAATTAAACATGCCATAAAACGTATTATGAAGTAGTGTGGGGTACACACCTGATTCACTTAGCAAATTCCTTGAGATCTCGAAATCTGATCTACCGCTTAGATCCTTAATCCCTAAATTTGATTATTCACTTACTATTTTAATAAAAAGCCATTCGGCCATAAATCCAAATCCTAGTAGGATTAGTATTCTTAAACTTACCTTGAAATTCTCAAATCTCGAAATCTTTGTATCCATCTGTCGAAATCCCTATAACTACATGTTAGATCAATTTCTAACATTTATTCACAACAAATAACCCTTAGCCGAATGTTAAATATGACTTACCTTAGATTCTTAAATCCCAAAATTCACCGAATAACTAGGAACACGCGCTTATGGTGTACCTTCTGAAAAGAACTTCTCCTTCCTTGCAATGACACTTAGTAAATCCCGAAAGATCCTTCGGCAATGAGATATTAAGGGTATTAGAATCTTAATTTCGACAAATTTTTTTAAAAGAAATAGAATGAGAATCTAACCTAATCTTACCCTCATGAAGAATTTGATGGAACTCTTGCTTGAACCCTTAGCAGTATTCGGCTATGGCTTTGATGTGGATAATAATTTCGGCTCTTGAGACTTAGTGAGAAATCGACTAGGGCTATTGGTATTTTCGGCTTTTGATAGAAGAAGAAAAGAAAAGAGAAAAAGAAAATAATGCGAGAGAAAATTCGGAAAGAGAAGAGGAGAAACTTTAGAGAATTTTGCAGAGGTTTTCTTGAAGAGAAAAGAATGAATGAAGAATAGCCTTACTCTTCCTTTTATAGCCAAAATTACTAGCTAGAGTCCTTTACTTGGCCACCACTCTTCTATTTTGATAGCTTTATCCTTTAATTATCATAAATAAAAGAGTTTAATCCAACATTTATCTCTTCAAAATAATCCAATTTAAAAATCCTTTAATCGAATATTTATGAAAATAAAACACCTCCTTTCTAGAAGCATGTGCCGTCCACCTCAGTCTTCTGGAAGCAAAAATAAAACCTCCTTTATTTGCTTCCCAAGTGACTCGAACTCAGGCCTATTCCTTTTGCATATGGCGCCATTTCCATAGGCCCTAAGTGGCATCTTCAGGCCACTTTTCCAAGCCTGTTTGTGTGTCAAATTTCACAAACTTTTTCTTTTAAGGCCACCTTGCCTTAATTTCCCCTTTTAAACCTTAAAACTCGTCATTTCTAGGTCATTTCTAAGTTTCCAAAAATTTTCGTTCGGCTCTTTAAACTTGACATTTCCTTACATTTCCAAGTTTCTAGAAATGTTCACTTTCCTCTTTTGAATCATTTCTAAATCATTTCCTTACATTTCCTCCGTTTCCAAAAATGTTCACTTTCCTCTTTTAACCTAACATTTCCATACATTTCCAAGACAAGACATTTCCTTACATTTCCTTGCATTTCCTTACATTTCCATACATTTCCTCACATTTCCTTACATTTCCTTACATTTCCATACATTTCTATACATTTCCTTACATTTCCTTACATTTCCATACATTTCCTTATTTCTAGAATTCACATAACACATTCATAATTCATAAAACATGCCATTTTACCACATGGTTCCTTGTGCCATGCTTCACACTGAGTTTCTTTTAAAGCCTCATTTACTGAGCTCCCTTTTTACTTAAAACCAATAATTTTCCAAAGCTTTCTTCTTCCATCCTAGAATTCTAAAAACCCTTAATACACTTCCAACACTGCCAAAACCTACTAACTCATGAATTAGGCACGAACGCATAACCCCTAATCTAGGATGTTACAGTTCTACCCTCCTTAAAAATAATTTCGTCCTCGAAATTACTTACTACTGATCAGTACAATCCTTCTCACCGCACTATGCTTACGCTGCGCACTCTGATCTTAATAGAGCCATCATACCTTCTAGGCACAATCTCTAAGTTCACGTCCCCTAGAACTTATTTCTAACGTCGCGATCTAATCTGATTAAAAAGTTTTATGCATCAGAATTTTGTTCCACTTATTAAGCGCGAACAATTTTATGAAATGAGTTTTAGGAGTGGTTCTTTTGTATTCATACATGCACACAGTCTTTCCATTCATTCATTCATCCATCAAACAAGTATGAACTTTCGTTCATTCAGAGAAATGTTGTAATTTTCATCGTTGTTGTTTTTCCACTACCTAGGGGTATATTCGTAATTTTGTCCTACAGGGGTATTTTCGTAATTTTGTCTTACAGGAGCATTTTCGTAATTTTCCAAAAGAAAAAGTTCCTTGATGATTTTGTCACAAAGTATCTTGGTATTTTTAAATTCCTGGGATATTTTGGAAAAATTTTGAAATCCGGGGGTATTTCGGTAATTTTAGACCTCGGGGGCAAATTTGTAAAATTTAATAAATCAGAGATATTTCAAAAGTTGCAAAACTTTGAGGGTTCTTTTTGAGAATTTACTTTTCAAAACGATGATGTTGCAAAAATTTTGGAATTCAGGGTCATTTTGGTAATTTTGTAAGTTAGGGGCAGTTTTGTAATTTTCCAAAATCAAGGTAATTTGCAAATTAGGGTTTTTGAACATTTATAAAGTAATGAAATCTTGATAAGAACTGTGGGTATTGTGGACATTTTATAAACCAAGGGTAATTTTTGTAATGCTACCACTAGGGGTATTTTTGTAATTTCATAAATCGAAAATTTTTCAGAAAATTTTGTAAAAATAGTTTTCACAAATTAAAAAGGTAATTTTAGAAGTTTTAAAACTAGGGTTTTTATAAAAATACGGCTAGTTCCCTTTCGGGTTTTAGTTATTGAGTTTAGCCTGTGACTGAGTCCTCTTGGTTAGGGTGAACCGAAGCTACGCACCAGGTAGGATTCTAGCGAAGAGGAGGTGAGTCACTAGGACTGCTTAAGTACCAGGCTCTTCCGGATCCAATCCTAGACATGCGCACAATGGTTACCACACCCTAACTCGGCGTCTTAGTCATAGGTTTGTTTAATGGTCCGTAAGTCTTATGTATTTGTGTTGAGTAGACTAGTCCTACGGTTCAATAGATTCTAATTCACTAATCTACGTTCCATTCCTACCCTTCTACAGATCATTCAAGAAATCACACAAATGGATAGAAGTACTTACCTAGTGGACTGCGGGTCGGAGACTTAGGTACCATGCCAGAAAACCTACTCATCTTCAAAAATAATTTCATAAAACTCATTTGGGCTCGATTTGAAAATGTTTTGGGCCTTAGCCCACAGGCCGAGAGTTTAAAACTGGGCTCTGATACCAAACTGAAACACCCCAAACCTGGCCCACGAGCCTTGACCGGATCTGGTATGTTCCCCGGTGTAAACCGTTTCAAAATTCTTTTGTTACTTTAGAAAATCTGGGTTTTTGAAAGAACGATTGTTTTTTTGGGTTGGGCTTGGGTTGAAAATAAGTTAATCTTATATTAAAAATTCCTTTTTAATTAAGGTGACAAAACACTTGGAGTTTATTTTAAAAATAAATTTACTTGATCCCTAAATAATAAATTGGTAAACAAAATAAATAAAAGTAAAAAGAAATAAAGAAATTCAATCATGGCCTTATGGCTTTATTACATCAAATAATTCCCAAAATAAAAGTTCTAAAATACTTAAATAAAATAAAATGTTCATGTTCAATAAAACTTCAAGCTGAGCATGGGCACCTTTAGCTCCCATTGACCTTGGTCCATTATCGCTCATCATCACAGAAAAATATTCCCCAATGGGGTGAGTCAAACAGACTCAATGTGTACACGACACTAAATCATAATAGAATCAGGCATACAATAGTTACACATTCAAAACATAAAATACAAGTTATGATGCATTCCCAAACCCAAACCTAATTGTCCATCCGCTACACACCCCGTACCCTGCCAAACACACCGTGGGGACTACTAAGTCGACCCTCCTTCCGCTACACACCAATTTGCGGGCTTAAGGCTCCGTGATCGTGGTCTTAGGAAACCACTTTTCAGACATCGTGGTCTTAGGTCACCACTTTTCAGACATCGTGGTCGTAAGTCACCACTTTTCAGGACATCGTGGTCTTAAGTCACCACTTTTCACTTCCCCTTTCAATATACAACCATATGCCCCATATAATAATAATATGCATAAATATGCCACAGTTCACATTCTTATCATATTCTCATGTTACTAATAACATTTTCATATTCCTAGTAGAAGTAGGAAACGTACCTGAGTACTTAGTACCATCACATGGTACCTTAGCCACTTTCATATTCTTAATGTCACATATTTTAATTAAACATGCCATAAAACGTATTATGAAGTAGTGTGGGGTACACACCTAATTCACTTATCAAATTCCTTGAGATCTCGAAATCTGATCTACCGCTTAGATCCTTAATCCCTACATTTGATTATTCACTTACTATTTTAATAAAAAGCCATTCGGCCATAAATCCAAATCCTAGTAGGATTAGTATTCTTCAACTTACCTTGAAATTCTCAAATCCCGAAATCTTTGTATCCCTCTGTCGAAATCCCTATAACTACATGTTAGATCAATTTCTAACATTTATTCACAACAAATAACCCTTAGCTGAATGTTAAATATGACTTACCTTAGATTCTTAAATCCCGAAATTCACCGAATAACTAGGGAACACGCGGCTTATGGTGTACCTTCAAGAAAAGAACTTCTCTTTCCTTGCAGTGACACTTAGTAAATCCCGAAAGATCTATTAAACATGAGATATTAAGGGTATTAGAATCTTAATTTGACAAATTTTTAAATGAAATAGAATGAGAATCTAACCTAATCTTACCCTTACTGAAGAATTTGATGGAACCCTTGCTTGAACCCTTAGCAGTATTCGGCTATGGCTTTGATGTGGATAATAATTTCGGCTCTTGAGACTTAGTGAGAAATCGACTAGGGCTATTGGTATTTTCGGCTTTTGATAGAAGAAGAAAAGAAAAGAGAAAAAGAGAATAATGGCAGAGAAAATTTGGCAGAGAGAAGAGGAGAAACTTTAGAGAATTTCGGCAGAGGTTTTCTTGAAGAGAAAAGAATGAATGAAGAATAGCCTTACTCTTCCTTTTATAGCCAAAATTACTAGCTAGAGTCCTTTACTTGGCCACCACTCTTTTATTTTGATAGCTTTATCCTTTAATTATCATAAATAAAAGAGTTTAATCCAACATTTATTTCTTCAAAATAATCCAATTTAAAAATCCTTTATTTATCACCTTTTTAATCGAATATTTATGAAAATAAAACACCTCCTTTCTAGAAGCATGTGCCGTCCACCTAAGTTTTCTGGAAGCAAAAATAAAACCTCCTTTATTTGCTTCCCAAGTGACTCGAACTCAGGCCCATTCTTTTTGCATATGGCGCCATTTCCATAGGCCCTAACTGGCATCTTCAGGCCACTTTTCCAAGCCTGTTTGTGTGTCAAATTTCACAAACTTTTTCTTTTAAGGCCACCTTGCCTTAATTTCCCCTTTTAAACCTTAAAACTCGTCATTTCTAGGTCATTTCTAAGTTTCCAAAAATTTTCGTTCGGCTCTTTAAACTTGACATTTCCTTACATTTCCAAGTTTCCAGAAATGTTTTCCTCTTTTGAATCATTTCTAAATCATTTCCTTACATTTCCTCAGTTTCCAAAAATGTTCACTTTCCTCTTTTAACCTAACATTTCCATACATTTCCAAGACAAGACATTTCCTTACATTTCCTTGCATTTCCTTACATTTCCATACATTTCCTCACATTTCCTCACATATCCTTACATTTCCATACATTTCCATACATTTCCTTACATTTCCTTACATTTCCATACATTTCCTTATTTCTAGAATTCACATAACACATTTATAATTCATAAAACATGCCATTTTACCACATGGTTCCTTGTGCCATGCTTCACACAGACATAACACATTTATAATTCATAAAACATGCCATTTTACCACATGGTTCCTTGTGCCATGCTTCACACAGAGTTTCTTTTAAAGCCTCATTTACCTAGCTCCCCTTTTTACTTAAAAACCAATAATTTTCCAAAGCTTTCTTCTTCCAGCCTAGAATTCTAAAAACCCTTAATACACTTCTAACACTGCCAAAACCTATTAACTCATGAATTAGGCACGAACGCATAACCCCTAATCTAGGATGTTACATGCATGATAAAGTTTAATAGCATGCCACTAGTGTATGTTGCATAACATGGGGTTGGGTTATGGAGGAAGTATTCTGTTTTGGCAGCACTGTGGCGTATCTCTAATGGCTATTAGCCTACCATTCTGGCAGCTCTGCCGCAAATGCTGTTTAGTGCCACATCGATACTATTATGTGGTGTGTAGGGATGGGTGGGTTGATACTATATCCCCACATGATGTGTACGGTTGGACGGAGCTGGTGTGTAGAGGCTGGATGGATAGGGTTTTTGCATCCTTGATTATTTTGATTCTGTTATGTTTAGGGCTAAGGCACACACTGCATCTGTTCTGTAATGGGCTTAGGCCCAGTTGGTCACTACTTCTGAGATGGGCCCAGGCCCAAACTATTCTAATTGATCGCTATTTTTATTTGGGGTGCATACTGAGTTTTCGCAAACTCACCCAATTGTTTAACTGTGCAGGTAATCCCCATACATAGACGGTTCGGAGCTGCGAGGGATTTGGAGATGGCCATACATTTAAACTTGCTTTGGATTTTATTTACCTTGTTTATTATTTTTGGGTTGTAATAAGGCCTTTCTAATTTCAGGGTTTTAAATTTGGAATCTTATTTATGGGTTTATAATTGCTAGAAGTAGAACACCAAAACAACAACTGTTTTCCAAAATATCACGTTATTTTAAATTAAGTTTCTTCAACAAATAAGGTTTTAAAGGTAATAACGTTTTACAAGAGAATGACTTTTAATAAACCACATTTTAAAATCAAGCAAATAAAATCTGAGGTTTTTAAATGGCAACAAGTTTTAATTATAAAAAGGGTTGTTCAATGAAAACCTGGATTTTGAAAAACACTTTAATGTGACACACCGGATTCGGGCCTAACTTTTAGGCCGGGTTTGGGGTGTTACATTTAATGGTATCATAGCCAAGTTCAAAACTTGGGCTGTGAAATGGGCTTCAAAAATTTCTTACAAACGATTTTGAAGCAATTTTGAAGTAAGGATTGTATTGTGTGGCACACCAAGTCCTCGGCACTGTGCCCATTTGGGCCTGTTAGCCCATTGGGCCCGTTCAGCCTGTTTCGGCTCAGTTAGGCCCATTACAGCCTCAATTCCGCGAGAGTGCTCGCAACACCCTCAACGGCTTACCCTCATTATTCGTGTTTCGATTTACCACTACGAGCGCTCACACTCTCGAGTGGTCACAGTTGCTGATTTTTCGGCTTTTTAGCTTTTTGCCGAGTCACACAATATTAGAAGCATTCATCCAGAGGGGTGTGAGATTACACACCTATTTTAGATTGCCAAAGGTACTACTCCTCGCTTGCCCCTAGAATAACAATGGTCGAAAGTTAGCCTTAACTTCTTAAAAGATTTCATAACCCGAATTAATTCACCATTTGGGTCACTTACCACGAGACATGATCTTCCCTACAGAGTTCTAAATTCCGGCCTTGCTTCCTGGCTACCAGCACAAATACCTAAAAGAACCCATTGATGCATCAAAGAGATTAGCATCCAAGCAATATTCGGTTCTCCTATAAGAAAGGAAAAAACCAACGCCAACTTCACAAGATAGAATCACATGAAAAAAGCATCGAATTAAAAGGTGTCAGAACAACTTCACCTTACCGAAACCAAGATTAACGATCTACACTGATGGTTGCTAACGAATTCGGCCTACCCCCAACAAGAGTGTTTCGGCTTATGCTTAAAAGAGAAAGAGATGGGATCTGACGAAAATGAGAGGATGCCAAGCTCGATCAGAGAAATAGAATAGAATGAGAGAAAAGAACGAGAATGAAAGCAAAGTCTTACCAAAAATCAGCCAAGAGAGAAGGTGTGGTTAACAGCTTAAAGAAAAGAGAGGAGAGATTGAAGAGAAACTACCCAAGTGGTTAACTCCCCACAGGTTCAGCCAAGACTCAACAAAAAAGAAAAAATGATAAAATGTGGAAATTCGGCTTTGGAAAGAAGAATTCGGCAAGTATGGTACAAGAAAAGAAGCAGAGATGTGCTGATTTGGTTTAGGAGTAGAAGTAATTATTTAGAAGAAATAGAGGCTAAAGGAGGTAGTCTTACCAAAATGGTACCTAGCAGAAACGAAGAAGAACCCAAAATGTTCAAGGAAAGAAAAATGCTCCAAATGCCACAAAAGCCGAAAATGCAAGATACTCCAAAGAGAATTTCGGCTACACTCTACCCAAAATGCTCAACTCTTTTCCCTAGCCGAAAATGCCTAGCTTGTGTCCCCACTCACGGCACAACTCCACCACACTCCCCACTCTTTGATTCACTCCATGATATTCTCCTTGCATTTCTCCACACCACCCATTCAAACGATTTGACTGAGTCTCCTTTCCCCCTTGCAGAGTTTTAAGTGAACTCTACTTCTTACATCTAGTTAACACAAAAATAAAACCTTTGACTTGACACAAGTGGGATTCGAAACCCTTCCCTTCAAGCTCTCTCATTGACCCCACAACCCCCTTGCCATATGCTCTCTTGTGTTAGCAAAACACAAACAAATTTCCTTAAGTCATGCTTCCAACAGCCCTTCCCCATTAAAGAGCCAAAAACCAAAATTTTCCCAAGGCTTGGGCTCGAACCCGAGCCCCCCTAGGACCCCCAAACACACCCAAATAACAAGCTAAACAAGCTCAACACATGCAATAGTGCAAAAATGCCACACCCCTAATTTTAGGATGTTACAAACATTTTGCCCCTGACATTTTACAATTTTTACTATTTAGTCCCTATTGCATAAAACACAAAACATGCAAAATTTGCACACACCATGCTTAGGCCGAATGTTCACCATGATTATACAAGTACATACATTTCATTTATTTCACATTTTAGTCCCTCAAAATATTATTATTACAATTTAGCCCTAATTAGTCAAATTCATCAAAAATTTAAAGACAAAACATGTTAATCTTTCACATATCTTTAATATTTTTATCATCAAACAACAAAAATCACAAGCTATCATCAATGGCAAAACACAAAATTATCATCAATTTCAAAAATTCAAGCATGGGTTTTGTAGTACTCAAAGCAACAATCTAAAAAACGTAAAAATTATCAAAAACCAAAACCGAAACATACCTTAATTTGCTTGAACAAGGGCCGAATACCTATCTTGGTTTCTTACTTGCTTTCTCTTTTAATTTCGGCACAAAAGATGAACATAATGCTTTTTTTTGTTTTGTTTTATTATAATAACTTTATAATATATTATTTATTATTTTAACCTTTATAATTAATATAAAAACTATATAATATAAACATAATGCCATCCGTTCATTAATTCAATGGAAAAATTGCAACATAAGACCTCCATATTCAAACAACATCCACTATTCGGCCCTTTTAAAAATAACCACTAAATTTTCATTTTACGCGATTTAATCCTTTTATTTAATCAGTCACTCAAACGATGAAATTAGAGCACAAAGATTTCACAAAAATAAATTCACACATAATAAACATGGAATATAATTTTAAAATATTTTTCTAACTCGAATTCTTGGTCCCGAAACCACCGTTCCAAATAGGGTCTAAATCGGGCTGTTACAGGAATAGATTTGGATACTAGTGACATGTCATTAGGGGATTACTGTGATTATGTGATCCGAGTGCTGGTCCTGTACGTCCTACCAGTGGCTGAATATACCGGCATGTGTTGCAGTTACCCAGACAGAATCCCTCTTAGTGGGTGTTAAAGGCAACCCACTAACGAAGTCCATCGTTACTCGTTCCCACTTCCACATCAAAATCTTTACCGGCTGCAGCAACCCCGAAGGCAACTGGTGCTCAGCCTTAACCTGCTGACAAGTCAAACATCGAGCAATAAAGTCAGTAACCTCACGCTTCAACCCTGGCCACCAGCATAACACTCGTAAATCTCAAGATGTGATCAAAAAAGAGTATCCCCACTAGAGTAACAATCGATGTAAATAGAAAACCAAAGCGATGCGGGCCAAAGCCCTTTAACAATAAAAGATGATCCGATTCAGAGCATACATAGGCCAAAGCCCACCACAATATCATTTGGGTCACAGCCTATAATAGAATCAATTGGGCTTAGCCATTCTAGTAATGATGGCAACTGGGCCTTAGCCCATAATAGCCTCAGTGGGCCTTAGCCCATATCAAATGTCACATATCACATCTCTCTGGGCCTAAGCCCATCTCAATATCAGCAGAAGTATATGCAATGCATGAGTACCCAAACTAACCCTACACTTCGTTTCTTGTCCAACCGTGCACTCTTGTGGGGATTTAATCGACCCACCCATCCCTACACTTCTTATGTAGCACCGGTTGCGGGACTAACTCAACAGAATGGCTCGGTGCCATAGACAAAACAACTAAAAGCCATAAACAAAATGGTTATAAACCATAATCAGGATGGCACAAAGCTATCGATAACTGTAATAAGTTTGGCACATAGCCATCAGCGACGGTAATATAATAGGCATACAACCACAGGTAATTATGATCGACACAGAGTCATCAATATATATGTTAGGCACATAGCCACAGGTAAATAAGATGGCATAGAGCCATAGTTAGGTTGGCACAGAGCCATAATAAGATTACGTGGCTTTAAGTCGTCTGTCGGTCCACAATCGTCTCATGCGACACGTACGACCTTAACAGATCAATACTGGATCCACAGTCGTCTCCTGCGACCCATGCGACCCTATCAGAACTTTTCCGTATCAATGTCACAACCACATGCAATATGTCGTGTATGTCATGCTCAATCATTGCACATGTATGTAAAATGGCCATGCTCAATCACAGTCCTTTAGACACATGTTAAAAGCATATCAATCGCACGACCACAGTCAAGTCAGTTAAAACACAGTCATACGATCACAGTCAAATCAGTCAAATTGATAGTGTAAGTCAGTCATTTACCCACAGGGGGAAAATAGTCATTTTACCCTATAAGGGTATTTCGATAATCTACCCTTTATGGTATTTCGGTAATTCTACCCTACAGGGGTATTTCGGTAATTCTACTCTACAGGGGTATTTAGGTAATTTTACAAATTGGGGTATTTTGGTAATTTCCTAGATCAGGGGTATTTTGGTAATTTTACAAATCGAGGGTGTTTCAGTAATTTCATAAATCGAGGGTATTTCGGTAATGTTACAAATCGAGGGTATTCTGGTAATTTTACAAATCAGGGCTATTTTGGTAATTTTACAAATCGAGGGTATTTCAACAACCCAAGAGAAAGCCCACTGTCACCTCGAGTGACTTATGTAATCTAAACAGTCACAACGGTGTAAATGGGCCTAAGGCCCATTACTCGACCCAAGTGGACTCACATGCTCGTGTACCACAACATTATCTATTAAGCATCAATATCAATAACAAAGGTTAAACAATTAATATCCTAAGGAAAACACACGGCCAACAAGAAAACTAGACATTCAGCCCGTATTTGAAAGCACATAACCACTTACCCCTAACAATCGGCCAACCAGATAAATTGAACTCAATCAACCCACAAGAGAAGAACAGATTCGGCACTTCAGAAGCTAAAGAAATGATTCATCAGAACGCTTGTAGGTTGAAACATTTGATCGATAGAGAAGGGAAAAAGAATGAAGGCAAAGAAAGAGAGGTTGAATTCGGCTAACATTAAGAAGAATAGGAAACAGGGAGAAGAGAATAAAGAAAAACGAAATGGGAAAAACACAAAAAGGTCTATGGAAATATTTGGCACTAAAGATAGAAGAGAGAAAATAAAACAAATCGGCATAACAGAAAGCAATTGCCGAAAATGCACCAAATGCACTCCCTAGCCAAATTTGCCTAAACAAAACTCCCCCCAATCAGCTCCAACTTCTCCCATTTCAAAATCCTTCAAAATCTCCACCAATCCCTCCACCGAATTTTCTCCTTGATTTACTCCAACTCCCCATTAAAATTCAATTCAAATTCTTATGACCAAATCAACCACAGAGTTCCAGTCCAGTTCCAACACCTCCCTAGCTCAAGCAGCAAAATAAACATACAGTTGCACACGCCAAGCCTCAAACTAAGACTCCTTGCCACACATGTAGCGCCACCTTGCCACTAGATCCCTTCTCTCTTTTTATCATAAAACAAGCACTAATTATTATAAGTCCTATAAGCTAACATCCAAGTTCACTTAAGAGCTCAAATTAAAATTTTGCAAACACCCAGACTTGAACCCAGGCTTCTCAAGCACTCTTAAATATGTCCAAATACTTAGCCACCAAAGCTACACTTAATTTATGATATTTTCTCGCACACACAAACTTTTATGATCAGTCTCCTAGTGGCTCCCACGCAGAAGGCTCAATCCTACTAGGCCTAAATTCAGGGCGTTACAATCAGTATAGATAGTACACTTCTCACCATACAGATAGTGCCTCCAAATCTTCAGAGTGAAAACCATAGCCGCCAATTCCAAATCATGCGTCGGGTAGTTATCCTCATGCGTCTTGAGCTAGTGAGATGCAAAAGCTACCACTTTACCATCCTGCATCAGAACGTAACCCAGACCCACATGTGATGCATCACTGTATACGATGAAATCCTTCCCAGATTTAGGCTGTATTAGAATCAGAGCCTGAGTCAAAACAAATTTGAGCTTCTCGAAGTTCTCTTGTTGCTTATCAGTCCAGACAGAGGGAACTTCCTTGCGCAGAAGCTTGGTTAACGGTGTCGCAATCAAGGAGAACCCTTCTACGAAGTGTCGATAATAACTTGTCAGCCCCAGAAAGCTGCGAATTTCAGACACATTCTTCGGCTGTTTTCACTCCAAAAAAGCCTTAATCTTACGAGGATCCACCTAAATCCCTTCTGCAGAAGCCACATGCCCCAGAAAGTTTACTTTTCAGAGCCAGAATTCACATTTACTGAACTTTGCGTACAATTACTTCTCACACAAAGTCTGTAATACCACTTGGAGATGTTTATCGTGCTCGTCCTCAGTCTTTGAATACACCAGAATGTCGTCAATGAAGACTACCATGAACCGATCCAGATAAGGCTGGAACACTTGGTTCATCAGA
Source organism: Gossypium bickii (assembly GCA_025503065.1). NCBI lineage: Eukaryota > Viridiplantae > Streptophyta > Magnoliopsida > Malvales > Malvaceae > Gossypium > Gossypium bickii. Next base: position 58,687,885 of record CP106720.1, on the reverse strand, counting down.
TCCATAAAAGCTGCTGGTGCATTGTCAGTCCAAATGGCATGACTAGGAACTCGTAATGGCCGTAGCGAGTCCTAAATGTTGTCTTATGTACATCAACCTCTTTAACTTTCAACTAGTGATACCCTGATCGTAGATCAATCTTGGAGAAAACTGAAGCTCCTCGGAACTGGTCAAACAGATTATCAATCTTCGATAAGGGGTATTTATTCTTGACGGTCAGCTTATTCAATTGACGATAGTCGATACACATACGCATGGATCCATCCTTCTTTTTCACAAACAGAACAGGTGATCCCCACAGAGACACACTAGGTCGGATGAACTCACGATCTAGTAACTCTTGAATCTGAGCCTTAAGCTCCACAAGCTCATTCGATGCCATTCTATAAGAGGCAATGGACACCGGAGCTATACCAGGAAAGAGCTCAATCCCAAATTCCTCTTCTTGGCTAATAGGCAGACTCGGTAATTCCTCAGGACAAACATTCGGAAAATCCCTTACGGTCCTGATGTCCTTAACCGAAGAGTCCCTAAAATTAGAAACACTGATGTAGGCCAAGAATGCCTCACATCCCTTTCGTACCAACTTCTCTGCCACCAACGCAGAAATTACATTAGTCAGATAGTCTCGACATTCCTCAATCACCACTACTTCGTTATCCTCCTCGGTTCTCAAAACGACCCTCTTTGTCGCACATTCTAGACTTACTCGGTGCTTGACCAACCAGTCTATTCCCAGAATCAAATCGGACTCCCCGAATGGAAGTTTCATCAGATCAACCAAAAATATCATCCATTGAACCTCTAACAGTATGTCTCTATATAGTTTACTAACCCGGATAGATTGCCCCAATGGACTCACAACAGTTACATTACTAGAAGTATTCTCAATCGGAATCCCCAGGATTTCAGACACAGCACTAGCTACATAAGAGTGTGTAGAGCCTATGTCTATCAATGCCAAGTATGGTACATCAAAAATTAAGAATATACCCGTAATGACGTACGGAGCATCACCATCCTCTTGGCGACGTGCAGCATAAATTAGTGCAGGCTGTCTCGCCTCAGTCGGTCTCGTACCTCTACCCGGTACTCTCTGTCCTCAACCCCTAAGTGGCTACTGAGCTACTCTCGGTGGTTGCGTAGTACTAGTACCCGCAGCTTGCATCTAATCGGTCCTCAGCGGACAATCCTGAACACGGTGCTCAGTCAACCCACATCTCAAACATGCCTCAGTCGTCCTCCAACAGTCTGTAATATCCCGAAATAGGGGTTTGCGAGTTTGGAAAATAACTCGAGTGTATTAGGCCTCAATAGTGGTTTTGATGTGTTTTTGGAGTTCTTAAAACTCCCGGAATAAAATGGGACACTTTTGAAAATTTTGAAAAATTAGGGTTTAAAATGGAAAATTGGCTGAAGAGGCCTTAATAATAAAATTTGTGAAGTTACGGACATGAAAGTCCAGGTAGCCAAGTGGCTTCCGTATGCCACTTAAGATTCGGCGCCAAGCATGGTCAAAGGTTCGAGTCTCGTGTGTGCGGCATAAGCATTTTATTTTGAAAAGGGGGCGCTGTTTGGAAGAAGGCTTTAAAAGAAAATCACGATGGTTTCTGACACAAAAAGGCGCCTGGCCGAGTGGCTAAGACGCTTGCAGCATGGGGGGCCTCTCGGGGTCGAGTGTTCGAGTCCTAGGAATCGCGCGTGATGCGCTTTATTTTCATTTTAGCGTTCAGACCTGGGAAACTGGCAAGGTAAGGGTTAAAAGGATTTCTGATGCGTTTGTTAGCATGAATTGAACCTTGGCCGAATGGTTAAGGACCTTGCTGGGAACTGCGACTAGGCGGACTCGCGTTAGAGTCCTGGATTCCGCGCTTGAAGCATTTTATTTTTAGCGCTAAAGAGAAGGGAGCCAAGCCAAGGATAGTTTAAAAGAAATTCGCAATGAGTTATGGCATGAAAGTTCAGTAGCGGAGATGGCAGGGCGCTTGGGCATGTTGCTTCAGGTCTCGAGTTCGAGACTTTGAAGGCGCACTTGGTCCCTTTTATTTTTACGCCGACGTGGAAGGCCTTGCATGGCCCATGCTGCGCATGCAGTTTTTGGAATAGGCATACACGCATGCTTGTGGGTGCTGCCCCATGTTGTTGCATTTTATTGTTTTTTTTTAAATGATAGTTATTATTTTATTGTATAGAAAATGGTGTTGTATGGGTAAGGTGATGGAATAAGGATTTAATAATTTTTATTGGTATTTGATGTTTGAAATTTCAAATGGATATGGGAAATTAAGTGAAGCATGGCCGAATTTTCACACTTCAATTTCTTTTCTTTTTGTGTCTTGACCGAAAATGGAAGGAGTTGGCCGGCGTGGGAATAATTTAGCATGCCAAATTCAATTCTTTCTCCCCTATTTTGAAAGCATGGCCGAATGTGGCTTTCCTTGGAGCATTCATTCCCGGGTTTGATTTAGCTAGGGGGGATAGCCTTTGCCTTGTTTTGCTTCCTTCCTTCTTGTGTTCTTAACCGAGAGAGAGAGAGTGAGAATTAGAGCAAGTTGAACTTCAGTATTAAAGAAGCTAAAAAGAAAGAGACCTAAGGCTTGAGTACGATTTTTGGTAGGAGCTTGAGAGTTCTCGGCTAGCTATGCATTTGCATGGTTTCTTTCTTTAGCCGAATCTCTATTATGGTGCTATTTGACTGTGTGTTTGAAACCCTCTTTTCTCTTCAAAGCAATAATGGTAAGTAATCTCTCCTTAGCAATTGTTTTTCGCTTCATCTTTTTATGGTGTGCCAAAAACAATGATTGCGTGTTGGTCTAAGGTTGGCCAAATGTGGGTGAATGCCATAACCTTGTGTTCCTTGGTATGAGCCAGCGTAAAGGGACCTTGGAGGGATCTCTTGGTTTCGAATAAGCAAGGGATGACTAAATGTATAAAAGACCATAATGATGTGTTCTTTTCTGTGAAGCTAGTATTGAGGAGCATCAAATGAGTCTCTCGAAAGTAAAATTTCTCAAGAGACCTTGTCAAGCAAGGTAAAGGGCAAGTATGACATGCAGCCAAGGGCCTTTGTTCATAAATTTGTGTATTAGTCGACCCTAACCTTGTTTTAAATAGGAATTTTGATAACTTCGGGAGCAAATCTACGAGAACAAGTGGGGTTTCGGGATCGAAATGAGCTAGGTAAATGACTTATAGTATTCGGCCTAAGGCCATGTTTTTGATACTAAGTTTGACCGATTTCGGTTATGTGTTCTAGGGACTAATCGATAAATAACAGAAGCTTCGGGACTTTAGTTGATGTTAGAATCGATAAATTGAATATCGCTTTAAACAAAAAGCGTAGTTATCGACCGTTCTTCCGCTTGATATATATGTTGTAAGTATTATTTTATGTAAACGTATGAGATGTGCATGTTAGCCGAAATAAAAGCAAACAGTATGGATACTAAGGTAAGTGATCGAAAAATCAGGTTAGTGATTACGATAGAAACCTGTCAGTGAATTGCGAGAAAAAGTGATTATTGATGAATGTAAAATAAAGTGATTGAGATGTGATGTATATTGTTCTGAGTAAAATGTGACCATGATATATAAAATATACATATTGGTTTCGTACAAAATGTTGCTATGGTACATATACGTACGCATGAGACTTGTGATGTGACTATTGAAGAAAAGGGTGTACACTATGTGAGAGGTCTAATCCGAACCTCATGCTGCATTCGTGTTTGATGATTTGTGAATTGAAAGATATGTGGGATCCCTATAGGATCGGTGGCTTAGACATGACTTTAAGAAATAATGTGCAAAAGAAAGATATGTGGATCACTTTGTGGATTGGACTTCGTAATTGTATATTATAATCATATTTATAATATTGTGTATTCATAATGGCATATTTATAATTGTATGTTATATATGTATGGATTGTGTGGATATGGGCCAAGCCCAAATGTGAGGACATGTGTATTAACTATGCACTGAGTCTTGGTGACTCACTCTATTTTTTTATTAAACCTTTCAGGTGGCGAGAAAAGCTTGGACCGGGTCGGAGAGGATACAAAGGTGGCCATGAGGAAATGGACTTTCATGAAAAGAGACGGCTTATTTGATTAATTAAATAATGACATTTTTCGTATTTTGATTAAGTGTGAATTGTAACAAGGCCCACTAAAGTGTTTCAGTTCATTTATTAAGTATCGTTATTATTATGCCCTAATATGAAAGGTTGATTGCAAACGGTTTTATTTTCCTCTAGCAAAGCTCGAATCCGATAGTCTAATAACAAACTTCGGTTTTTACTTAGAATATTACAAGTCACAAAAATGTTTTATTAAAGGAAAACAAATTTTCATCAGTTTTACTATTAAGAAAGGATTTTTTTTTTGAAAATGTTCCGTAGTGGCATTCCAAATTCGGTCGGAGTAAATGGGCCGGGTTTGGGGTGTTACATTTTGATATCAGAGCAAGGTTCAAAACTCGGCTTTGAGGTTTTGGGCAGCTTGATTTTGCCAAAGTGGGCTTTTCAAAATGTGAACTTTTATTTTGGGCTTGTTCTGGCATGGCACCTGTACCTCCGACCCGAAGTCCACCTGGTAAGTACCTCTGACTATTGAGGTATATTGAATATGTGAACTTTATGGCATAATTGGGCTTGTAGATTAGAAAATTTGGGCTATCGAACCCTAAGACTAGTCTATTCGAAAACAAGTGCATAAGACTTGAAAACTGAAATGACCCTAGAGGTGTAGTAAATGAATGTGTCCTTGCTTATGAACGTGTGTGTGACTCTCTGAATTAGAATAGCGAACTTGAACTGAACCTATGTGTGATCGAAAGAACCACTTCTGAATACTTTATTCCATAAAATTGTTCGCGAATAATCAGTGGAACAAATTTCTAATGCATAAAACTTTTAAGTCGGATTGCGCGATAAGAGATGAGTTCTAGATGACGTGGTTGAGGTAAAATGGCCATATCGGAACTCGTTAGATCGGGTTAAGAGTTTGATATGAGGTATCACCTCCACCACCAGCCTTTGATGATGAGTAGCAAGATCAAACAAGGGATAATGCTGTACCGCGGACAGTGCTGCGAGTTTAGGGATGGTGGGTGGAAAGGGAGAAATATGAGAGCTCGAAAATTTGTTTCCGAGCAACTTTGAGCCAATGGAGTGGATTTGTTCTGTGATATATATCAGGCATGGCACCCAGTGTGATTGAATAATGGTTGGAAATAACCAAGTGAGTTATGGATGAGCTCGTTTTGAGCCCTGAGGAAAAAGTGAAAGAAATGGTGACGCTACTTCGCAACGAGGCGTATCAATGGTGGCTCACAGTTGAGATAGTATCACAGCGGAGGACCCCACTCGGGAGTATGTCAAGACGGTATACCAAAAGAAGTATGTCAGTACTTATTACATTGATGCTCAGAGGAAATGTGTTTTTGGGACTAGTTCAACGGAACAAGTCCATGGCGAAATACGGAGTTAAATTCCTAAAGTTAAGCCGATATGATCGAGAATTAGTGACTACAAAATAATGAATGATGTGTTCGGTTTAAGGACGGATTAAGAGACGACCTGAGACTGTTGATAGTTCCTCAACAGGAACGAGAATTTACTATGTTAGTCGAAAAAGTTAAGATAGATGAAGAGATTAAAAACTCGATGAGATAAAATAGAGATAAGAATACGAACCGTGATAAGAGAAATTTTGATTTGATTAAATTATTTGAGGATTTTCGGAAAAGACCGAGGGTTAAAAGTTTTGCTCATGTGACTAAGCCAGCTATGGGAAAACGGAACCGTCCGTGTGCTCAGTGTGGAAAATACCATGTCGGCGAGTGTTGGAACTAGAAATTGAGAATGTTTTAAGTATAAATCTATAAGCAATTGAATATTGTTAAGGTTAGTTATAACCTTGTGTACATGTTGGAATCCTGGTTATAAATATAGTACAAGTGATATGTGGATAGACTATCTATCATGAAATATTATTGAGGTGATAAATACAAGTGATGTGAATTATATGGTTTATAATTTTGGTCAGCTTGTAATGTGATTCAAATGGTGATAATATAATATTTCAGGCTTTGATGCCTAGCAGGCTTTGTGCCGGTGTATATTTCAGGCTTTGATGCCTAACTTGAGCTTTGTGCAGTGTATATATTTGAGCTTTGATGCTCAGCAGAGCTTTGTGCGGTGTATATTTCAGGCTTTGATGCCTAGCAGGCTTTGATGCCTAGCAGGCTTTGTGCCAGTGTATATTTCAGGCTTTGACGCCTAGCAGGCCTTGTGCCGGTGTGTATTTCAGGCTTCGATGTCTAACCGGCTTAATGCCGATGATGTGCTATAATAGAAAATTCATGAAACACATACAAGATGGAACATGTTTGTTACCACAAGCTAAATGCTCGGATAAGTGCGAGTCTTTCGTACTTGCAAGGAATAAGGAAAGTTGGTGAGTTCCCATTTGAGTTAAATAAGATGCGATATAGTTGAAGCTTCGGTAAGACTTTTAAAATGTGCAATTGATCTTACCATTGATGTGTATGGTATCCGTAATGGAATTTGAGCTTGAATATGTTTATGAAGAAGTGGCCATATGTGAAAATGCTAAATGTGAAAAAGTTTGAAATGTGTTTGCATATGTGTACATTTGAGTATATGTGATCGATATATGGTGAATTGAAATGTGCGGATGTTTGTACATAAGTAATTTCGAGGACAAAATTATTTTTAAGGGGGGTAGAATTGTAATATCCTAAAATAGGGGTTTGCGAGTTTGGAAAATAACTCGAGTGTATTAGGCCTCAATAGTGGTTTTGATGTGTTTTTGGAGTTCTTAAAACTCCCGGAATAAAATGGGACACTTTTGAAAATTTTGAAAAATTAGGGTTTAAAATGGAAAATTGGCTGAAGAGGCCTTAATAATAAAATTTGTGAAGTTACGGACATGAAAGTCCAGGTAGCCAAGTGGCTTCCGTATGCCACTTAAGATTCGGCGCCAAGCATGGTCAAAGGTTCGAGTCTCGTGTGTGCGGCATAAGCATTTTATTTTGAAAAGGGGGCGCTATTTGGAAGAAGGCTTTAAAAGAAAATCACGATGGTTTCGACACAAAAGGCGCCGCCGAGAGTGGCTACGACGCTTGCAACATGGGGGCCTCTCGGGTCGAGTGTTCGAGTCCCGTGAATCGCGCGTGATGCGCTTTATTTTCATTTTAGCGCTCGGACTGGAAACCGCAAGGTAAGGGTTAAAAGGATTTCCGGCGCGTTTGTTAGCATGAATTGAACCTTGGCCGAATGGTTAAGGACCTTGCCGAATCTGCGACTAGGCGGACTCGCGCTCGAGTCTCGGATTCGCGCTTGAAGCATTTTATTTTTAGCGCTAAAGAGAAGGGAGCCAAGGCAAGGATAGTTTAAAAGAAATTCGCAATGAGTTATGGCATGAAAGTTCAGTAGCGGAGATGGCAAGGCGCTTGGGCATGTTGCTTCAGGTCTCGAGTTCGAGACTTTGAAGGCGCACTTGGTCCCTTTTATTTTTACGCCGACGTGGAAGGCCTTGCATGGCCCATGCCGCGCATGCGCTTTTGGAATAGGCATACACGCATGCTTGTGGGTGCTGCCCCATGTTGTTGCATTTTATTGTTTTTTTTTTAAATGATAGTTATTATTTTATTGTATAGAAAATGGTGTTGTATGGGTAAGGTGATGGAATAAGGATTTAATAATTTTTATTGGTATTTGATGTTTGAAATTTCAAATGGATATGGGAAATTAAGTGAAGCATGGCCGAATTTTCACACTTCAATTTCTTTTCTTTTTGTGTCTTGACCGAAAATGGAAGGAGTTGGCTGGCGTGGGAATAATTTAGCATGCCAAATTCAATTCTTTCTCCCCTATTTTGAAAGCATGGCCGAATGTGGCTTTCCTTGGAGCATTCATTCCCGGGTTTGATTTAGCTAGGGGATAGCCTTTGCCTTGTTTTGCTTCCTTCCTTCTTGTGTTCTTAACCGAGAGAGAGAGAGTGAGAATTAGAGCAAGTTGAACTTCAGTCTTAAAGAAGCTAAAAGAAAGAGACCTAAGGCTTGAGTACGATTTTTGGTAGGAGCTTGAGAGTTCTCACTAGCTATGCGCTTGCATGGTTTCTTTCTTTAGCCGAATCTCTATTATGGTGCTATTTGATCTGTGTGTTTGAAACCCTCCTTTCTCTTCAAAGCAATAATGGTAAGTAATCTCTCCTTAGCAATTGTTTTTCGCTTCATCTTTTTATGGTGTGCCAAAAACAATGATTGCATGTTGGTCTAAGGTTGGCCAAATGTGGGTGAATGCCATAACCTTGTGTTCCTTGGTATGTAGCCGCGTAAAGGGACCTTGGAGGATCTCTTGGTTTCGAATAAGCAAGGGATGACTAAATGTATAAAAGACCATAATGATGTGTCTCTTTCTCGTGAAGCTAGTATTGAGGAGCATCAAAGGAGTCTCTCGAAAGTAAAATTTCTCAAGAGACCTTGTCAAGCAAGGTAAAGGGCAAGTATGACATGCAGCCAAGGGCCTTTGTTCATAAATTTGTGTATTAGCCGACCCTAACCTTGTTTTAAATAGGAATTTTGATAACTTCGGGAGCAAATCTACGAGAACAAGTGGGGTTTCGGGATTGAAATGAGCTAGGTAAATGACTTATAGTATTCGGCCTAAGGCCATGTTTTTGATACTAAGTGTGACCGATTTCGGTTATGTGTTCTAGGGACTAATCGATAAATAATGTGTTTTTGGGACTTTAGTTGATGTTAGAATCGATAAATCAAATATCGCTTTAAACAGGTGCGTAGTTATCGCACTGTTCTTCTACTTGATATATATGTTGTAAGTATTATTTTATGTAAACGTATGAGATGTGCATGTTAGCCGAAATAAAAGCAAACAGTATGGATACTAAGGTAAGTGATCGAAAAATCAAAGTTAGTGATTACGATAGAAAACCGTCGTTGAATTAGTAGAAAAAGTGATTATTGATGAATATAAAATAAAGTGATTGAGATGTGATGTATATTGTTCTGAGTAAAATGTGACCATGATATATAAAATATACATATTGGTTTCGTGCAAAATGTTGCTATGGTACATATACGTACGCATGAGACTTGTGATGTGACTATTGAAGAAAAGGGTGTACACTATGTGAGAGGTCTAATCCGAACCTCGTGCTGCATTCGTGTTTGATGATTTGTGAATTGAAAGATACGTGGGATCCCTATGGGATCGGTGGCTTAGACATGACTTTAAGAAATAATGTGCAAAAGAAAGATATGTGGATCACTTTGTGGATTGGACTTCGTAATTGTATATTATAATCATATTTATAATATTGTGTATTCATAATGGCATATTTATAATTGTATGTTATATATGTATGGATTGTGTGGATATGGGCCAAGCCCAAATGTGAGGACATGTGTATTAACTATGCACTGAGTCTTGGTGACTCACTCTATTTTTTTATTAAACCTTTCTGTGTGGAGAAAAGCTTGGACCGGTCTGAGAGAATACAAAGGTGGCCATGAGGAAATGGACTTTCATGGAAAGAGACGGCTTATTTGATTAATTAAATAATGACATTTTTCGTATTTTGATTAAGTGTGAATTGTAATAAGGCCCACTAAAGTGTTTCAGTTCATTTATTAAGTATCGTTATTATTATGCCTTAATATGAAAGGTTGATTGCAAACGGTTTTATTTTCCTCTAGCAAAGCTCGAATCTGATAGTCTAATAACAAACTTCGATTTTTACTTAGAATATTACAAGTCACAAAAATGTTTTATTAAAGGAAAACAAATTTTCATCAGTTTTACTATTAAGAAAGGATGTTTTTTTTTTTGAAAATGTTCCGTAGTGGCATTCCAAATTCGGTCGGAGTAAATGGGCCGGGTTTGGGGTGTTACACAATCTCTCGGATGGCATCCACCACAGTGCCCACAAATCGCCACCCCAGTAGGTGCAACAGGAGGCCCAACTCTCACTGGCCCATCAGATTTGGCCTTTTTCTTAGGCCTCATCACAAAATTCGAGGGCTCTGATTCCCTCTTGTTTTTTCCTTTGTCGCAGTTTGGCACTCAGCACGCTTAACCTCCTCGGCAATCTTCGTCTTATCCACAGAGGAGAAAAATCACGCTCCCTCTACGGAGCTATCAGAACCCATAAGCTATCCCTGAGTCCATCCTCAAAACGGACGCATCGCTCATATTCAGGGCTAGTTTAGCGATGCTTTTAAGAAGTGCTTTTGAGAAGTGCTTTTGAAAATTTTAAATGTTTGGCATTGCTGTCAAAAAGTGCTTTTGAGAAGTAAAATGTCTATTTTAGACATGATATTATAAAGTAACAAATATGTATTTAAATAATGTTCAAATTAGTTAATATTATTATATTTTAGCAAAAATATAAAAAATAATTTATTATAATTTATTGTTAATATTTTAATAAATAATATTAATTTTATATATCTCTAAGTAATTAATATTAATTATTTATTAAGTTTAATTAGAATATATAAACTATATTTAAGTATAACAATTAAATATTTGTAATTAGATATTGACACAATTGTATTATTGTAAAAAATATTTTTTTATTCTTAATGCTTTTAACACATTTGTAACACTCATATTAGATATTAACATAACATAGAAAACATAAACGAAACAAATTAAAATATTACATATATTTGGATTACAGTTTCAAAAAGGGATAATATTTATATATCAAATATAAATACAAAACATTTTCCAATAGCATTTACAATTAAAGTGAATTCATTAAACTAGAAGCTATAGCATCTCTTGTTAATTCTATTTCAAAACCACTTAAATTGTTTGATTCACCTTCATCATCACCACCATCATCGTCATCGTCATCATCATCACTTTCTCGACCATGCACATTTTCCGAATCAATAGTATTCTCATATGCCCAGTTAATATCTTCGTATTCTATAAAATATGCATCATTTCGACCAACATGTTTTCGGATAAAATTGTGTATCGTCATTGTAGCAACAACGATCATCGTTTGCTTTTCAAAACTATAACTTGGCATATCCTTTAAAATGGCCCATTTTTTTCAAAACACCAAAAGTTTGTTCAATCACACTACGTAATGATGAATGTGAATGATTGAATATCTCTTCTTTACCAGATATTGGTCTACCTCTACGAAAGTTAGGTAAATGATATCGCTGACCTCTATATGGTCCAAGATAACCTTTCATTTGAGGATATCCAGGATCAACAAGATAATATTTTCCTACATGTCATAATATAACAAACAATTAGTTCAATAATTTTTTTAATAAAAATTATCAATTAAAGAACTTATACTTTATTTTTAAAAAAATCACATATAAATAAAATATCTAACCATTTGGTGGGTGCGGAAATTTGTATTTTGGATCTCGAATTGCATCAAGAAATATTCTAGTGTCATGTGCCGATCCTTCCCATCCAGCCATGACAAATGTGAAACACATATTAAAATAACATATTGCCATAACATTTTGAGTAGGGATACATTTTCTTCCAATATAGGGAATTTGTTCATTTGGTGGAAGAACAGTGGCAATATGAGTACCATCAATTGCACCTATGCAATCGTGAACAAATAATCATATTAGTCTCGTGCATATTTTTAGTCGACCAAAAAATATTAAAAATATAATAAGATAAAATTAAATTTTAACCTTAAAATGCGGCATATATCTAGAATCATTACGTATTTGTTCGGGTATTGAGCTAAAAAAAGGATCTTCAGGTGCAATTAGATCAGTGGCCATCCTTGAAACTTTCTCAAGCACAATTGCAAAATATCGACTTATTGTTGATCCAGACCTTTGAAATCTTTCTCGACATTGGGAAACTTTTGTACCGGTGCCCAAGATGTATAAAAAAATTCCCAACATTTCAGTAGAAGATATGTTTCTTGAAGTTTGCAAGTTGTATCTTGTCTCCAAAACTCTCAACAAACTTGTGAATACCATTTTAGACATTCTAAAATTAATCATACAACGTGATTCGTGACTGTCAAGGATCTGTCGGATCCATGTCTCACCTGACTGTTTTGAATTCATGCATGGTTGCTTCAAGATATACTTCTCGTGATATAATTGCACGAAAGAAGATGCAACAACAAATAATCGGTTAAAACATTCCGCGTGTTGTAAAAGCTCTTTTTTTCCCATTCATCATCACTTTCATCACCGCTGTAATTCTCAACTATACTCATCACCTGTGAAAAAAATTGAACATCCAAAATCATATATAAACAAATATTGATAAAAACTAATTTAGTATAAATAAGTAGAACATAAATTCAATATCCAAAGACCAAATATAGACAACTATTAATAAAAGTAGATTACATATAAATAAGTAGAATATAAATTCAATATCCAAAAACCAAACATAAACAGCCATTGATAAAACATAAATTCAATATCCAAAAACGAACATAAATAACTATTGATAAAACTAGTTTAGCATTTTTTTTTAGTCACATAATAGATATCTCTAGACACTAGAAGATTAGAAAATTTTCAACTATCCTCCATTTCCGTCTTAAGCCACAAAGCTCTAATCTTAGGATTAATTGATAAAAACATAATTCGCTTGTCCTTATTGAGCAATAATCTAAGTGCGAAAAAGTATAGCGGACTAGCTTCTGGAACTTCTTCCGACATGCTGTCGAGCACTTTGACTGCTTCTGGAATACCATATGGATCCATACAGGAGTCAAACTAGCTGTGGCTTGACTCATATTGTCACCGCATTGCATAATTTTTCTATTTGATCGACAATCTTGCAAATTTCTCCAATTTGCTTTGAGGATTTCATTCTTCCAGTTTAAAATGTGAACTTGATATCTCGTGGTTTTTTCTTTTTTGCCCGCTTCCATCAATTTGAACATCATTTGAAATGTGAAGATCATTCGAAATGTGAACATCATTTAAAATGCGAACATCATTTCTCACATTCTTTTCTTCATTCTCTTCAGGTATTTTATTGTTAACATCCTCAAAAAAATTAGTACGGAGTGTACCAGAAGAAGGTGCCCATGCTTTATCACTTGTTGCAATTATCCCCATGAACATTTGGTCCAACTTCCCTTCGAATTCAGGATCAATGCCCAATGTTTTAAATTTTTGAGCTTCAGGCACAACCTACATATAAAATGATAGTTTAATAACAGTAATTATCAATAACCTCATTGAAAATAAAAGAAAAGCAAAAATATTCAGAATTATTAATGTACCTTTAGCCTACCCTCCCACCAATCATCCGATGCATCAACGGTTCTTTTTATAGGATTCCACCCTAGACCAGTATCTTCACCTTTAAGTTTTTTCCAAGCTTTCCATTCTTTTTTTAGGGAGTCCCACCTATTTTTAAGTTGTCTTTGTGGAAAACTCTTGCCCGCTTCATTCTCAAAGTTGGTCATTATTTTCAACCATCCATCTTTTGTGAAATAAGTACCAGGCCTATTGCCTTTCAATATCTCTTTAATACAAATATCAAAAAATATTTCTGCCAATCTCTTATCCCACATTGCTTTCACTTTTTCACCACTAACTTCAATCACCGAAGTACTCATCTACTGTGTTTACAAACAGATTCGTTTCAGCCAAGCAATATCAAAAGCCAATGTTATACATTATCAAAAGCCACTAACAATTATCATTAACATCAAAAGCCGTCAACAACAAGACAAACTAGTCACAACTGGTCAACATAAACTGATGTTTCGTCAAGAGTTGAACCACAATAAGATTCTTACACTAGTAAAAGGTTACCTCAATGGATGCTTTACAATGGTCTCTAGCTGGCTCAAAATCACCAATGAAACAAAATGCCTTCGCAAGAATGACCTCTACCGCGTAAGACAATTTCATAGATAGTTACATCCTCAGACATCGGGTCTCGGATCGCAGAGCTTTGATTAAGGTGTTAATAACTAGTTAATGAAACTTACTTCGCAATGCATTTGTTATAAGTATGCGAGATTGATCTTAGAAGACCAAGAGATCGCAAAGCATCCGGAAGGTTAGTATCGCAAGTATCTTTTGAAGCTATTGAATCCTACAACCTATCAAGCAATGAACAAAGCTATAGGTAAAACATTTGTGCTTCTCTCGCAGCAGGCAAGATACTAAGATGCATACAATACAAATTAAAGCTTTACAACATAATTTTAATTTAATGTGAAAAGTACAAATTTACATGCAGAGAGACGATAATCTTATGAGTTTTATATTTCTAAAAATTAAAAATATAATCATGAACAATAGAAAAGCATTTATAAATATTAATCGTGTACCTTCCAAATTAGTCCAAGCTTTTTTAACTTCTTTGCTCTTAGAAGCAAAATTGCAATAAGAACCGCATTTCAAGCAATACCTAGAATCAACATGGAAGGAACTTTGTGTTTGATCAAGTGAAATGTGAGCCACTTTCTTGATGTCAATATCCTTGAGCTCATGTACCTGGAGGTAATAATAACAAGGTTACATGGTCTATCTGATTAACTCTGCAGAAACCAACAAATTCCTCCCCATAAATGGCCTAAAAGCTACATAATAAAGTTCACAAAAAGTAAGGTGTGCTATAAATTCATTTTCCACTTAAAGTGCAAAAGAATTAATAACAATCATTCTCCCAGCAATATTCATTTGTGTTACAAACTCATGTATTAGCCTAAAAGGTCGCAAGATCTCAAATATGCTTACAAATACACCAAGAATTGAAATATCCAAACCAAGGCATCGATCGATAGCAAATATTTATTATCTTAATCTAAACAAAATCGAATTTCAACAAAGGAAAAAGATAGAAAAAGAACCTTTCTTAGCTTGAAGGAGGTGCCTTCCAAGAGGAAGTGATAGAGCCGAAAACACCAACTGCATTTCATTCAAATCTTCGCAGATATCGTGGAAAAAATGGGTTTCACAACAAACAAAGAGAAGCTATGAATTTATTCATAAAATACCGTAAATCAAGTGCAAGCAGAGAAACCCAACAAATAGAAGAAAACTGCAAACCAACACAGCAACTTATTTATCCAAAGCAATTTTTCTTTAGACGACTATGCAGCAGGCTAAGGACCTTCCAAATTTATAAAAAAAATAGAAAACATAAGTTGAACATACTCATGTTGGACACATACTCGTGACATCTATTTTCTCTTTCTATCTTTGCTTTGATAATTTATTTATGAACTCAACAACTCCTAATGGTGGAAACAAACATGACAGATTAAGGAGCTAAAACATGAACATGTGGGAGACAAGACAAATGAAACTTTAGAAACCCCAACATTAGAAAATCAAAATGAATAGATATCAGCATGCTCAAATAGATATGCATGGTAAAACCATATCTATGGGTGACTAAGTTCGGTTGTGATGAATATCAAAGGCTAAAATTCACCAACCTACAATTTCGGCAATTAGTTCCTGATTCCACAACATCATATCAACTAATGTGCTTCAACCTTAAATTGCATAAAAAGGTTTTGGCTAAAAAAAAAAAAGAAGATCCAATATGGAATACCAGATATATCTATAATGAACGCAGAGTAGAGGCACCTCAAGAACTAGCATAACAAAAACAACATTAACATACACCATTGTTGAAATTTTCAGCAATTTAAAACCACATCCTCAAGCACAAACTTACAAAAATAAGCTAGCTTTTAGAATATGGTTCAAATCCAGGGCTTCCTCATTTTGATTCGGGCATAGAGTCAATAATGGGCTCAGACATGGTGAACACTTTCAAAACCAACAAACTAGTACAAATTACAAAGAGAATATGTTGCAGTTGAAACCTATTTCAGGCACTCACCACAGAACTTTAGCTTTTGGGTTGGATCAACCTGACAGCATTATCTTACTACCACCAACTTAAAATCCATTCACAGCTAAAGGGGACAATATGGTTAATTTATTAGAAAAGAAAACTAAAACATAGAGTGTTCATAACAGAGGAGCGGGAAGAAAACTGAACAAAACTACAGGAGCATGGCAATACAATGAAGAGTGACAGCAAACTACCTGCAATATGAATAATTCACAGATATTTTTTCCAGTGGATCTTTCTTCTCCCCAAGAATTAAATGAACCAAGTTCACCTATAGAGTAAAGATTATAATTACACAAAAATACAAAAGCGGAAAAGTAAAGAGTGGAAACAGTGATAAAATTGAACTAGTCAAGGAACCGAAAGGGAGAAGGCAAAAGAATCAGTGATAAAGAGAGAAAGGCAAGGTCGTATGTATTTTGATAAACCTTTGTATAAATTGAAAAATTGCGTCTTGTCCTACTGCTAGCAGTTTATAAAATAATGATCCCAAATTTTAAACAAAAATTTGAAAGGCGTTGTTACATAAAATTTACCCAAATATAACCAAATCATAATTAAAAATAAAACGTGAATAAGTGTCCAGAACCGTGGTCACCGCCGAGTCCTCTGTTGCACCGATCTGTCTACTGTTGGGAATTACATGAACAGATTAAATAGAAAAGGGTGAGTTTTCGCAAACTCAGTGTGTAATCCCCACAGAAAACATGCACACAGTAATATCAAATACAAACATAAATTCACAGTTCGGGTCTAAGCCTATTTCAAAAACGGTGTGGACTTTAGTCCACTCAAATACACAATCAGATATGTTCTAGAGCCTTATCCCATTTCAGACATAATAAGCAAATCAGACATAATAGCAGAATCCTACCCACTAGCCTCTATACACCAACTCCGTCCAACACTACACACCATTTGGGGATAAAATCAACCCACCCATCCCTACACACCATGATGTACCGAATGCAGCACATAAGCAGAAAGTTGCAACAGAGCTGCCAGATAACAGGCTTAAGAGCCTTTTAGGTACTTCCTCCAGATATCATCAACCCATCCCGATGCAATGCAACATACATAACATGACATGCTTTATGCAACACAGTTCATACATTCAGATATCAGAAATCATACCCAATACAGAAATCAGAAAGTCAAGTCACATAATTAGAGGTCAAGGTAAAGCTTACCGACCCTACATTAGGTCCACAGTCGACTAGGGCGACCCGTGCAACCTTACTGAACATTATAGAAAAATGGACTCACACACCCATATGGCCTGCCGTGTGGGCCCACACGGCCCAAATTGGCCTTGGCCGTGTAGATCACAAGGCCTGGCCCAGAATCCTACACGCCCGTGTGTCGCAGACGGCCTTGCCCAACCGTCACACGGTCGTGTCGCTCGTGCACTGTAATATCCCGGGTCAGGGGTTATTTTGTTGTTGCATGATATTGCATGTGTTTAGTGTGCTGTGTTGCTATTTTTGTGTTTTAGGGGCTTAATTGTAGGCTAGGAGTATGCTTGAGTGAATGGGAAAAATTTAGTTTTTGGGCTTAGGTGAGAGGAGCTGAAAGAGCTGGGGTTTAAGAATTTTATTTGTGGTTTTGTTGCACTAAAGAGGAGCTGGCAAGGCGGCAAGGCATGCGCTACTTGGGAGCTAGTGTGGCGTCAATTGCATGAGGTGGAGGTCTTGTGTTCAAGCCGCAAAGACCTCACATTTTGGTTCATTTTAGACGGTATAGGAGGGAAGAGTTGGATGAAGTTTAAATTCCTCCTTGGACTTGGTCAAATGGTGGCTTGGTGGGTGGAGAGTGATTGTAGGAGGGAGACTTGGTAAACACATTTGAAATGTGTGGCTTGGAGTAATTGGAGGGATGTGGCCGAAATTTTTGGGGGAGTTTTGGGGAGTGGCCGGTTGGTAGGTGTTGGAGTAGGGGACGGCTTGGTGTGGGGAGTTAGTAGCCGAAATGCATTTTTGCATTTTTGGCATTTTCCTTGGCAATTTCGGTCACTTTAGCTTGAAACCATTTTCTCTTTTGGTCTTTGTTAGCCGAATTTTTCCAAGATTTTCCTCTTATTTTCTTCACTTCTTGAAACCGAAAGACCAAAGCAATCATACATTGCCAATTTCCTTTTCATTTCTTTTTCATTTAGCCGATTGTGCATTTGTTTCTCTCAACATCTTGTGTGCCGAAACTAGCTACCTTTCACTTCTCATAATCCATTCTTTTCTCCTAAGGTACTTGTGCCGAAACTCTCACTTGCTTCAAACCGAATCCTTCCATTGTTTTCTCCATTCATCTTTTCATTTCTTTGTGCCTAAACCACAACCACTTGCATCTCAAACTTTTATTTTCTTTTTTTTTATATGCATTATTGCCGAAACTTCATTCTCATCTCCTATTTTCTTTCCCTTCCTTTTTCCATGCAAAACCGAATATAGGTATGTTAAACACTTAGGCCGAATCTTCTTTTGTTTTTGGGTTGCATCTTAGCCGAATCTCTTCTCTCCTAGAAGTCCTATTATTTTGGCCGAATTTTTGGTTGTTGGTAAGCTCTTGGCCGAATGGCCATTTTCCTTATCTCTCTAGTGTTGTGTTAATTTTGGGTTATGGAAGGGTGTTAACCGTTTGATTATCATCTTGTTATAGGGTCATTGGAGTGTGGAAACAAGCAAGGGAACCGTCGTTCTTTTGTTAATCGGCTGGTAAGTAAGGGGTAAGTGTTTGGTATTGGAGTTGTTGGTTCAATCTGTGGGTTCGATTAAGTCAGGAGTGACAAAGGTTTAATTGTTCTCTTATGAAGGTGTAGCCGATTGTTGGAAGGAGAACCATTGTGGTTCGGGTTTGATAAGAAATCAAACCAATAACAAGGTGGGGGATCAGCATTAACCCTTTGGTTAATTAATCTTTGGTCGAATGGTCTTAGTGCCTAACCCCTATGTTTTGGCCGATTGTAGGAGCTAGTAATCAAGGTGCCTTAGATCGTTTCGTTGGGATCTTTAGACTCGTATTTACCAGGTGTGTAAACTAACACACTGATACCTAGTAATGTTACTAATAAACCTGTTTGCCTATTAAAAATCATAACAATATGTTGGATAATTGGATACCCAAATGGGGTATGTGTACGGATCCGGGTAAGTCTATTTTATTACAAGTTCTATTATGGATATCTTGGATATTATGATCTATGCTATATATATGCTATGAGATGCAATGTTGGGCATGGTTGCATGAGTTACATGATTTGCATATTGTGCATGAGTCAGCATAACATGTATGGGATTGATGAGAGGAGGGGGATATGATATCCGTGTCTTTGGGACACTGTGTCTTTGGGACACCAGAGGTTTGGCACCTCCAAAGTGGTTTGGTACCACAGCTGATATATTGTGACTTTGGGTCACCAGAGGTTTGGCACCTCGCCTCGTCCCAAAGTGGCTTAGTACCACAAATGGGTTGGCCCCACGGTTGATTATACTGGGATTGACGCCAAGTGATTTGGTATCACACGATGGGTTGGCCCCATCATCGGATTTGTGATCGCGGTCACCAAAGTGGTTTGGTACCACATTGTGTCTTTGGGACACCGAGAGGTTTGGCACCTCATTGCGACTCGCCCCCGTGGTTTGACACCACCGTGGGTTGGCCCCACTTGAGAATACGGGATTGTCGCTAGTGATTTGGTATCACGAGATGGGTTGGCCCCATCATTGGATTATTCGTGACTTTGGGTCACAAAGTGGTTTGGCACCACAATATGGATACCGTGACTTTGGGTCACCAGTGGTTTGGCACCACCAAAGTGGTTTGGTACCACACGGGGTAAAAAGGGTGATACTATTTGGTTAGGGTCGGGTTGCATTAATTATGTTGCTATGTACGATGTGTGTTAGCATGATGTTTCATCGGGAGCGGGATTTATGCACTGAGTCATTCGACTCACCCTCTCCTTTGACATTTCAGGTGACTCGTAGACGCGGACATGGAGCCGGGATGGACTCGGGGTGCTCATGCCATGCTTAATAAAGTTTTACTCAGACTCTATCATTTGGGTACTTTAGTTTAATTACTTTTATTTGGGTTTTATTTTGGATTGTAAAAGGCCTTAAAATTATGTTTATGATGTTTATGCTCTAAAGTAGATTTTTAATATACCCTAACAAAATAATTGGGTTTGAATTTTACTAAAATTTGGAAAGACAATGATTTCAAAACTATAACGCAATGTGTTTTAAACTATACCATCGGGTACCTCACTATGACTTTGCATTGGGAATTCAATTGATTTTTAAACATGAACTTGTTTTTCTTCCAATTCTAGATGTTTGAGTAACATCAAGATACAACTTAAACCTTTAAATTAATTTGTTTAACTTTTTAACCGAATAAGTTTTCGAAACTTCTGAGTTTTCAAAATAACATAGAAAGTTTTCAATAATCATATCCAAGATTTCTACAAGTCTAAACTTTTCAAAGAATTTTTATCGAACTTTTAAACGAAAAATCTAACCTCTCAAATACGTTCTCCCCGTAACATACTAGATTCGGACGTGGTGTCTTGTCTGGGTTTGGGGTGTTACAATTGTGGTATCAGAGCCAAGTTCAAAGGCTCGACTGTGGGCCCGAGGCCCAAAAATGTTTTAAAAGTTTGTTTTGATAGTCTTTTGTTTTAAAGTATGGTTTGAAAGGCATGGCACCGAGTCTCCGGCACCAGTTCGCCCAGGTAAGTACCCTTACTATTGCTTATGGTTTCATGTACTGTGATTGTATGCTTAGCAATAGTAGGACTACTTTAGAAACTGAAACTGATAGGACTCTGTGAACTCGCGAGAACAAATCTCCTTAAATATTCATAAGACTTGCTTTAAAACAGTGGAATAAATACTGATGCATAAAACTCTTTAATCAGATACGTAGAGATATTAGACATGAGCACTCGAGGCGGACGTGGTCGTAATACTCGTGGTAGAGGTAGGGGTAGGATGACGGTTTCAAACCGTAGGATCCGGGCGGGGTCGAAAATGAGATACTGGCCCGCCACCACCGGAGGTGGTGAGTTCCAAGATCGATCGATGACGCAGTTGTCGCAGCGGCGCCGCGAGTGTTGGCGGTAGCAGTATAGGTGGTGGCGCAGAGTTAGGAAAATCAGGCTCGAGCGACTCCGCAAACGGGGCCGAATTCTTTCGAGGTGTTTTCGTGTTGCTCCCAAAGATCGCCAAGATTGGTTGGAGGCGACGGAGCGGATCATGGATGATTTGGACTTGATCGCCAAGAGAAGTCAAGGGTATCGACGCTCCTTCGTTATGAGTCATACCGGTGGTGGCTCACGGTTCGAGACAAATGTGGCGCAGAGGATCCGACATGGGATTATTTCAGGTCGCATATCAAAAGAAGTACATTGGAGCTAGTTATATTGACTCCCAACGAAAAGGCATTTCGAGGCTTGTTCGTGGGGAGTAAACTGCTTTCGAGCACGAGGTGAAGTTCTGAAGTCGAGTAGGTATGCCAGAGGCATTGTGGCCACTGAACACGAGAGGTGTGTTCGTTTCAAGGATGGTCTGAGAGACGAGTTGAGACTGCTGATCGCTTCACAAGCAGGAGAGCGAGTTTCTTGCCTTAGTTGAGAAGGCTAAGATAGCCGAGGTGTTAAGGAGTCGTGAGGCAGGTATGGACGAGTAAATAGGCATAAGAGGAGCTTTGGGTCTTTCGGATCGTCGGGTAATCCGCGAGAAGAGGGCTAGACCGAGTGGGCCGAATCAACCGCTAGGTTTGTTGTCGCTAGCGTGGACCGCCGCAGAGGCAATCACCGTGGGAAATATCATTGGGGTGATCGACCGCTGGACCGAGGAAAAGGTTGCTTTGAGTGTGGTTCTCTGAGCACCGTGTGAGGGACCGCCCGCGTAAGTTGGCCAGATTTGGGCCCGAGAGTCGGCCGTAATCGATTCAGAATAATGGACCGCCACCGCAGAGGGTCGTGGTAATGGCAGAGGTGTTAATGGTTCTCGTCGGGGCCGTGGAGCACCGCGCGAGGTGCGGTAGTTCGAGGTCGACACCGGGTTAGTGTATGCCGCGAGGCGCCGAGAGAGAGGGCGACGCACCTGACGCCATAACCGTGACGCTTTTTGATCTTTGGTTCTCCATTTATCGCTTTGATTGATGTGGGTTCGACGCATTCTTACGTTGCTAGTAGTATAGTAGAGACCATGGACTTAGACTCGAGATATCTTCTAGGCGCATGACCGTAATTAGCCCTCCAGGTCACCAGTAGTAGTAGATAAGTTTGTTTAGAGATGTACCCCCTAGAACTCCAAGGGGTAGTGTTTTGCCGATCCGATGGAACCGCCGCTTGGGGAGTTCGATCCGATTCTTGGGATGGACCGTTGGTCAAGTACCAAAGCGAGGTTGGATTGCGCGCCAAGCGCATGGTTCTTAAGATGGTTGAGGTGATGAGGTGGCTATGATAGGTAATAGGAGAGATTACTTATCTAATGTGGTATCCGCTCAAGGCGCAGAAGATGGTCGAAAAGGTCGTGAAGCGTATGTGGTTCATGTGTATGCCTTAGAGGCTAAGGAATGCTGTGGAGAAGGTTCGAATCTGTTAGGAGTTTTGTCGATGTGTTTTTCGAGGAGCTTCCGTGTTTGCCGCCCGATCGCGAGGTAGAGTTCGGGATAGATCTCATTACCGTGAACCGCGCCAAGATCTATTGCTCGGTATAGGATGGCGCCAAAGGAATTGGTGGAGCTTAAGGCTCAAATCCAGGAGTTATTGGATCGAGGTTTTATCAGGCCAAGTGTTTCGCCGTGGGGTGCGCCGGTACTCTTTGTTAAGAAGAAAGATGGGACGATGCGGATGTGCATAGACTACCGCCAGTTGAATAAGTTGACGATCAAAACAAGTATCCGCTGCCACGGATAGATGATTTGTTTGATCACCAAGGGTCTTCGCGGTATTTTCAAGATCGACTTGAGGTCAGGTATCATCGCTTGAAGGTTAAGGAGGTCGATATCCATAAAACAGCCGCTTCGCACTTCGGTATGGGCACTACGAATTTCTCGTAATACTGTTTTCAGTTGACTAACGCCGCGGCGGCGTTTATGGATATGATGAATAGGTGTTTCAAAGAGAGATTCGGATCGGTTCGTCGTGGTTTTCATAGACGATATCTTGGTGTACTCGAGGACGTAAGAAGAGCATGATGCGCATTTTGCGGGTGGTGCTACTGATTTTGAGGAAAAGCACTTTATGCTAAGTTCGCAAGTGCGTAGTTTTGGCTTAGAGAAGTGACTTTCTTGGGCCATGTAGTGTCTACTGAGGGGATTAGGTAGATCCTCGTAAGATTGAGGCGATTTTGGATTGGAAGCCGCCAGGTCGATGGTCGAGATTCGAGTTTTCTGGTTTGGTGGATACTACCGGAAGGTTCGTTGAGGGTTTTTCGTTGATAGCAGCGCGCCAATGACCAAGTTGTTAAGAAAAGAGGTTCCTTTTGTTTGGGACCGAGAAACAAGCAGAAAGCTTCGATAAGTTGAAGAAGATTTTGACCGAGGCTCCGCCTTAATTCAACTCGAGGCCGGTAAGGAATTCACGAGTATATTGCGATGCATCACATACGGCTTGGGTTGTGTGCCGATGCAGAAGGTAATGTTGTGGCTTACGCTTTCGGATACCGAGGCCACATGAGGTCAACTATCCGACGCACGATTTGGAGCTAGCGGCTGTAGTCTTCGCCTTAAAGATTTGGAGGCACTACTTGTACGGAGAGAGATCGATAGTCTACACCGATCATAAGAGTCCAAGTACCTCCTAACTCGTAAGGATTTGAATTTGAGGCGCCGCAGATGGGTTGAGTTGTTAAAAGATTACGATCGCTTTCGATTGAGTATCATCCGGGAAGGCTAACGTGGTGGCGCACGCGTTGAGCCGTAAGGTTGTTTCAGACTTAAGAGCGATGTTTGCCCATTTGAGCTTGTATGACGACGGAAGTATTCTGGCAGAATTGCAGGTTAAGCCTACTTGGGTTGAGCAGATCGAGAGAAACAATTAGAGGATGAGGTTAAGGCGCGCAGAGGTTACAAGTGCGTAATGGTGGTTTTGGAGGGTTACGATTTGTCTAGTGATGAGGTGCCGTGTTTTCAAGGTAAAGCGTGTATGCCTAAGGATGTTGAGTCGAGGCGTAAGATTCTCCAGACGCACATACAGCAGCTCCTTATGCTATGCATCCCGGAGGTAGCAAGATGTATAAGGATCTTAGAGAGCGCTTTTGGTGGCTCGGTTTGAAGAAAGAGGTGACAGAGTTTGTTGGGAAGTGTCCGACTTGTCACCAGTCAAGGTCGAACATCGCTTGTCGTCGGTTTGCTTCACACTGTGAAGATTCCTCGCTGGAAGTGGGAAAGGATAACCATGGATTTCGCCGCTGGATTACCGCCACGCCAAGCAAGAAGGATTCGGTTTGGGTAGTGGTGGATCGTCGACTAAATCACTCACTTCATTCCGGTGAGGGTTGACTATTCACTTCCGAAGCTAGCGAAGCTGTATGTGTCAAAAATAGTGAGGTTGCACGGTGTGCCGCTTCGATAATCTCGGATAGGGATCCCGTGTTTACGCTCAAGGTTCGGAAAGCATTGCATCAAGCTCGGGTACTCGCTTGATTTCAAAGAGACTTTTCACTCCGCAATCCGACGGCAATGGAGAGGTTATTCAGATCTTAGAGGATATGCTGAGAGGTTGTGTCCTGGATTTCAGAGGTAGTTGGGAGGAGTTTCTACCGTTAGCCGAGTTCGCCTACAACAACAGTTACCAAGCGAGCATCAAGATGGCACCGTACGAGGCGTTGTATGGTAGGAAGTGTCGCTCACCTACGTGTTGGACGGAGTTAGGTGAACGTCAGTTGGTGGGACCCGAGTTGGTTGCTGAGACAGAAGACAAGGTTAAGTTGATTGAGACTCGGTTGAAGGAAGCTTCGGACCGGCAGAAGTCTTATGCCGATCTTAAGCGGAGAGATATAGAGTTTGCGGTAGGGGATAAGGTTTTTTTGAAGGTCTCGCCTTGGAAGAAGGTGTTAAGATTCGGAAGGAAAGGCAAGCTGAGTCCGAGGTTTATTGGGCCGTACAAGGTTTTGAGACGAGTGGGACCAGTAGCGTATCAGCTTGAGTTACCAACAGAGCTAAGCCAGATTCACGACATTTTTCACGTTTCGATGCTTCAGCGTTATCGTTCAGATCCGTCACATGTGGTAGCAGTGGAGGAGATCGAGGTGAATCCAGACTTGACTATGGAAGAAGAACCTGTGCAGATTCTTGATCGGGATGTGAAGGTTCTGCGTAAGAAGTCTGTGCCTTTGGTTAAGGTACTCTGGCGGAATCATGGCGTAGAAGAAGCTACGTGGGAACCCGAGGATATGATGAGACAAAGAATACCCGCAACTCTTTCGATCGTAATTTCGAGGTCGAAATTATTTTTAAGGGGGTAGAACCGCGTAATATCCCGGTCGGGGGTTATTTTGTTGTTGCATGATATTGCATGTGTTTAGTGTGTGTGTGTTGCTATTTTTGTGTTTTAGGGGCTTAATTGTAGGCTAGGAGTATGCCCGAGTGAATGGGAAAAATTTAGTTTTTGGGCTTAGGTGAGAGGAGCCGAAAGAGTGGGGTTTAAGAATTTTATTTGTGGTTTTGTTGCACTAAAAGAGAGTCGGCAAGGCGGCAAGGCATGCGCTACTTGGGAGCTAGTGTGGCGCCAATTGCATGAGGTGGAGGTCTTGTGTTCAAGCCGCAAAGACCTCACATTTTGGTTCATTTTGGACGGCATAGGAGGGAAGAGTTGGATGAAGTTTAAATTCCTCCTTGGACTTGGTCAAATGGTGGCTTGGTGGGTGGAGAGTGATTGTAGGAGGGAGACTTGGTAAACACATTTGAAATGTGTGGCTTGGAGTAATTGGAGGGATGTGGCCGAAATTTTTGGGGGAGTTTTGGGGAGTGGCCGGTTGGTAGGTGTTGGAGTAGGGGACGGCTTGGTGTGGGGAGTTAGTAGCCGAAATGCATTTTTGCATTTTTGGCATTTTCCTTGGCAATTTTTGGTCACTTTAGCTTGAAACCATTTTCTCTTTTGGTCTTTGTTAGCCGAATTTTTCCAAGATTTTCCTCTTATTTTCTTCACTTCTTGAAACCGAAAGACCAAAGCAATCATACATTGCCAATTTCCTTTTCATTTCTTTTTCATTTAGCCGATTGTGCATTTGTTTCTCTCAACATCTTGTGTGCCGAAACTAGCTACCTTTCACTTCTCATAATCCATTCTTTTCTCCTAAGGTACTTGTGCCGAAACTCTCACTTGCTTCAAACCGAATCCTTCCATTGTTTTCTCCATTCATCTTTTCATTTCTTTGTGCCGAAACCACAACCACTTGCATCTCAAACTTTTATTTTCTTTTTTTTATATACATTATTGCCGAAACTTCATTCTCATCTCCTATTTTCTTTCCCTTCCTCTTTCCATGCAAAATCGAATATAGGTGTGTTAAACACTTAGGCCGAATCTTCTTTTATTTTTGGGTTGCATCTTAGCCGAATCTCTTCTCTCCTAGAAGTCCTATTATTTTGGCCGAATTTTTGGTTGTTGGTAAGCTCTTGGCCGAATGGCCATTTTCCTTATCTCTCTAGTGTTGTGTTAATTTTGGGTTATGGAAGGGTGTTAACAGTTTGATTATCATCTTGTTATAGGGTCATTGGAGTGTGGAAACAAGCAAGGGAACCGTCGTTCTTTTGTTAATCGGTTGGTAAGTAAGGGGTAAGTGTTTGGTATTGGAGTTGTTGGTTCAATCTGTGGGTTCGATTAAGTCAGGAGTGACAAAGGTTTAATTGTTCTCTTATGAAGGTGTAGCCGATTGTTGGAAGGAGAACCATTGTGGTTCGGGTTTGATAAGAAATCAAACCAATAACAAGGTGGGGGATCAGCATTAACCCTTTGGTTAATTAATCTTTGGCCGAATGGTCTTAGTGCCTAACCCTATGTTTTGGCCGATTGTAGGAGCTAGTAATCAAGGTGCCTTAGATCGCTTCGTTGGGATCTTTAGACTCAGATTTACGTGTGTGTAAACTAACACACCGATACCTAGTAATGTTACTAATAAACCCGCTTGTTTCTGTTAAAAATCATAACAAGATGTTGGATAATTGGATACCCAAATGGGGTATGTGTACGGAAGGGTAAGTCTATTTTATTACAAGTTCTATTATGGATATCTTGGATATTATGATCTATGCTATATATATGCTATGAGATGCAATGTTGGGCATGGTTGCATGAGTTACATGATTTGCATATTGTGCATGAGTCAAGATAACATGTATGGGATTGATGAGAGGAGGGGATATGATATCCGTATCTTTGGGACATCGTGTGTCTTTGGGACACCGAGAGGTTTGGCACCTCCAGGTGGTTTGGTACCACGTTGATATATTGTGACTTTGGGTCACCAGAGGTTTGGCACCTCGGCGTCTCGCCCCCTGGCTTAGTACCACATGCTGGGTTGGCCCCACGGTTGATTATACGGGATTGACGCCAGTGATTTGGTATCACACGATGGGTTGGCCCCATCATCGGATTTGTGACTGCGGTCACCAGTGGTTTGGTACCACATTGTGTCTTTGGGACACCAGAGGTTTGGCACCTCATTGCGACTCGTCCCTGTGGTTTGACACCACCGTGGGTTGGCCCCACTTGAGAGATACGGGATTGTCGCTAGTGATTTGGTATCACGAGATGGGTTGGCCCCATCATTGGATTATTCGTGACTTTGGGTCACCAGTGGTTTGGCACCACAATATGGATATCGTGACTTTGGGTCACCAGTGGTTTGGCACCACCAGTGGTTTGGTACCACACGGGGTAGAAAATGGTGATACGGCTGGTTAGGGTCGGGTTGCATTAATTATGTTGCTATGTACGATGTGTGTTAGCATGTTGTTTCATCGGGAGCAGGATTTATGCACTGAGTCATTCGACTCACCCTCTCCTTTGACATTTCAGGTGACTCGTAGACGCGGACATGGAGCCGGGATGGACTCGGGGTGCTCATGCCATGCTTAATAAAGTTTTACTCAGACTCTATCATTTGGGTACTTTAGTTTAATTACTTTTATTTGGGTTTTATTTTGGATTGTAAAAGGCCTTAAAATTATGTTTATGATGTTTATGCTCTAAAGTAGATTTTTAATATACCCTAACAAAATAATTGGGTTTGAATTTTACTAAAATTTGGAAAGACAATGATTTCAAAACTATAACGCAATGTGTTTTAAACTATACCATCGGGTACCTCACTATGACTTTGCATTGGGAATTCAATTGATTTTTAAACATGAACTTGTTTTTCTTCTAATTCTAGATGTTTGAGTAACATCAAGATACAACTTAAACCTTTAAATTAATTTGTTTAACTTTTTAACCGAATAAGTTTTGAAATTTTCGAAGTTTTCAAAATAACATAGAAAGTTTTCAACAATCATATCCAAGATTTCTACAAGTCTAAACTTTTCAAAGAATTTTTATCGAACTTTTAAACGAAAAATCTAACCTCTCAAATACGTTCTCCCCGTAACATACCAGATTCGGACGTGGTGTCTTGTCCGGGTTTGGGGTGTTGCATGCACGGCCTGGCTCGTCGATTACATGGACGTGTGGTGACTAACAGTCTTGCACACAGCCTACCACACGGGCGACCACACGCCTTTGTGACATTGACAGTTAGGTTTTTAGCTTCCACTGAAACCTTGTTTTCTATGTTTTCAGGTACACACATGGTTTGTTTTCAACTCAAAAGAACTCCCAAGATCACCAGAACCTAAGATTAACCAATCAAACCCTAAGTTAGTCTCTTAAATCGATATTAGATCGAAACATCTCGCAAAGGACAACCTTTGATTAACCAAAAACCCTTACCTTAGCACGAACAAAAATGCTTACAAAACAATTAAGGCACTGATTGCAACCCTCCAGCCCATTGAATTCCCCTTAATCAGAAACGAATTCCATTAAACTCAAAGCTATTAACCGATCACAAGAATTGCACCCACCACACTTACTGAAACGTGCAATGAAACAAAAAATAAGAAACTGAGGTGTGACGGCCGACGAACAAGAACTGAAAACAAAAAGGAAACAAAAAGAATAGGAAAAATGGTAGGGCAACAGGGTACCAACGTCGGTTTCTTAGGAGAAGGGTGAAATTTTGCAAAAAGAAAATAACAGAAAAGATATCTCCTTTTTCTGATAATCCCCAAATCTGCTTACTATCAGATTTCTAATCCAACACAAACTCTTTGGATGTGATAGATAAAAATAATGCTCACGCTGGGATTCGAACACAGGACCACCACCAACCTCAACATTCCACTTAGCCACTAGACCAACAGGCCCATTCTTTTAATTACTTACACACTTTAACTTATAAGACTACTAACCAGAGTTTGGGCTTTATTCATTAAAATACCAAAATTTACCCAAGTTGAGACTTGAACTTGGGACCTCCCACACACACCAAGAACACATAACCACTGAAGCAGACACACATTAATGTCAAAATTACAAAAGCCGAATTTAAAGAAAAACGGGGCGTTACATCTTTCCTAGGTATTGTTTCGCTTCTTGGTTGTTAATTGTTTGTTTTCTAATTTGTTCTTTATCGTGTTCTTTAGTTAATTAATTTAGTTAATTTTAGTTTTAATCAATCTCACCAATTTATCAGTTAAATAATAAAAAGAAAGTAATTACTAGTACTTTTAGTATTCGTGGGAATGATATCTTTGCTCACTGTGGCTATACTATTAATTGATATGTGCATTTGTCTTAGTCAGATTTTTAGTTAGTTTATGACTGCATTATATATATAATAAAACTCATACATATATATATGTATAACAAAACCATGCATATATATGTACTATGTATGTACAGACCCACACAAATATATTATACATATAACACCCATGCACACACATATATATTATTATATATATAACACCAAAACCCATATATATTATATATATAAATAACAAAACCCCTATACATATATATTATATATATACACATACCTTTTAAATTTGCACAACAGGGATACTCAACAATTCAAACAAAATTGCAAAAATTTGCACCAGGAAAAAGTCGAGGTTCGCATACCATAAGTGGGGTTCGCAAGCCTCACTTCGACTCTCTAGATCTCGTAATTCATGCTAAAATACAACATACAAATGCACTCACCTTTAGCTTACCACAGCTCGTTGAACTAGACAACTTTATGCTTGCCTTTATCCCGATTTATTGAGGCTCCACCAACATTTTCGGCTTCGCACAAACATATACATATTACTAAGCATTCAAAAACAATCTAACTTATCTCTTTGTGTTCATACAACAGCTCTCCACTCACTCATACTTATTCGACTTATTTCGTACAATCTATTTCGCTTAATTTCTTCTTTTTAACTTAAGTAAATCTTAATTTCTATCTCCTGACCCCCTAATTAAGGTTTAATTATAGATCTAGTTCTTTAACTTTGCTCAATTTATTTAATTAGTATTTTTTTGGAAAAACATTGTCCATCCTTATCCTCAAAAGAAAATCATTTCATTCATGCAATTATTTAAAGATTTTGATAAACTGAATTTGTATACCTCTTAATCTCATCAAAATATACTAAAAATCATTTTAAAAACACCTCTTAGTTCTTTCTTACGAGATTTACCATTTTTATGCAAAAGATAGCTTTAAAACCATGGATCTTTAATTTTCTTACTTAGATCTATGAAAATTTAAATTAAAAACACCTAATAAAAATTTAATAAATAAGAAAATAATATATTTACTATTAATTCGGAAACCTCCACGAATTCACACCATTGAGCAAAACTAAGTTTAAGTGAGAAATTGGAGAAGAAAGATTGATTTTCTTGCAAAATTGAAAGAATAGAGAGTGTTTGGATGCCAAGAAAATATAGAAGATGCAGAAAATTTTGAGAGAAAATTTTCCAATCTAGATCTAACAAATTTTTTAAATGAAAAAGCATGGAGAGAAATTGGGAATGCAAATGGCTTGTATAGCCAAATAGTTCTTTTTAAAAAAAAAAATTGGGCTATTTCCCTCTAAGTCCTCTCCAATTTCTCCCTTGTTCTAATAACTCCCTTTTTAACAGTTAGTCTTAATTTACACATTTAACATCTATTTTAACCACTATTCCAAAATAGTCTCTATTAAATTTTACTAATGCCCCAATTATTAATACCATTATTATTTTATTTAATTATTATTATTATTATTAACTAATTATTTATTTTATCCTATTTCAGCTTCTATGACACAAAACTCTATTTTTCTCTCGAGCCCACAATCTAATGCCAATTTCTACTAACTTGGTTTTTGGGATGTGACACTATCATTATTAATATTTTTTGTATTTTGTCCTGAATGATTTTTTTCACTCAAATCAAAATTAAAGCAAATATTGATTCATTGATTATCTAATGTTTAGACTAATACTAAGCGATTTATGTGAAAGGTTCCTAGTGTGAGAATATATCTTATATGAGTAGATAATCTAAACATAATCTTAGTCTAGTTGAAATTGAGGAAGCCGATTAAAAAAACTAATAAATTCACTTGCATAATCTAATCAAGAAAGAGGTAGTAGGAATTTAGATTGTTCTTGTTTTTGTACTAGGTTAATGTGATATACTTCTTAATTGCTTGGCATTAATGATCTTTGAGTTTAGTAAGCTAGTAGTCATTTCAAAAGTATGTTAATTGGTTAATAAATTTTCCGTTATCAATCCCTGACGAGAATGACTTTTGAAGTACTCCTGTGAGTAGTTAATCGTACACTATGTTACAATTTGACACTGTATTTGTAGTATAGTTATTTAATTTTTGAATGTTTCTGCTTATTAGCCGTATGTGCACAGGAGCGGTAAAGTTGCAACCTCATGAATTCAAATAGTAGGAACTATAACCCAACGAGTATTTTCTACTGAAAGCTCCTAACACTTAAATTACCAACAGTAAGTGAATAATAAATAGTCAAAGGTGTCAAACAAATATATTAAATCTTATAACTCTCATGAATAGGAATATAGATAGGCTAATATTGACTTCTCTTGCCTAATTTTATCTATTTGAATAATAGGATAAGTATGATAATTAAGTTATCAACAACATACGTCAATATTTACAAAAAAAACAAAAAAACAAAAACAAAACATATATCAATACTCTATCAACGATACTATTTGCATGCTTCAGGCTAATCTTGAAATGTTCCTCTTAGACAAACTTTACCAAGTCTATTGATTATTTTTTTTTCCTTTTAATATAGGGACTAATTATATTTGATCTTGGACTCTTCAAAGAAGTGCAACATATGTTCTTAATTAATCTAGGACTTCTCTCAACTTTATATTGATTTTTAAGTCATGTTTCGACTAAAACTTTACAATGTGGTTGAATAAACTTAATTCCTTATAAGAATAAGTCTTTATCTTGGTCTAGACACTTAATTGTCATTTTTTATATTATATATGATAATTAAAATGATAAGGATAAGCTGGAAGTACAAAAAAGAAAAATACAAAGACTACCTACAACAGGTGGTTTGTTATGTGTCAACCTGCTAAAACATAAGGGGACGCCCACTACATTGGGTGTTTGATAACTTGGAGAAAAAATATCTATGTACTTTTCCTATCAAACTAAAGGAAGTAGCACTACTTCTGTCAGATGTTTACAAAAGACGATCATACCAATGTCAAATTTGAATCATTATAATATGGTCAAGAGATGTCAAATCCTCTCTTTTTCTTATTAAACTTGATTTCCAGCTTATGGAGAAGCCAATTTCTTTTTATTAAAAGGTCCAAAAGTATTATAGTTGGGCACTACACTAGATTTCGTTTTTAACCAAACCTTTCCTCCCTTTCATTAATTTTAGCTGTCTAAACAAAATAAATGTACCCTTACCTTTGTTTAACTCCTTTCCTTTCATTAATTATTATTATTATTATTATTATTATTATTATTCAAACCCAAGGTAAAAAGGATTACTGAATCATTCCTCAAACATATGTTAAAACTTTTATTTCTGCTATATATAAAAATTTTGATTGAGTTAGTGTCACTTATAATTAGATCTCACTTAAAATCATAATTATTAATTTAAGGTTAAATTTATCCTTCTATACAAAATCCAAAGATAAAATCTATGCTTGTGATAGGATTCAGACAAAAAATACTAAACATACACTCTCCCAATTTTACCATTTCAACTAAAGTATCATTTGGTTCATGTTAGTAGTTAATAAATATGTTACATAATTAAATTAGTGTCACTTATAACCAAGTATCAATTTAGTTATTAAATTATGAAAAGGCTCTTATTTAACAAAGTAATGAATATTAATTTAAGTGTTGTTGAAACCATTTTTTTTTATATTTTGGAAAACGGGAATCGACTTTAAAATGAAATATGGAGTCGCCACCAATCCTTTTTGTTTAGGTGTGATTGGATCACCTATAAAACGTTTTATTTTATTAAAATATTGATTCTGGCCTACGAAATTCAAGAAAACGGGTCCGGAAATTGGTTACGTACGAGGAAGGATTAGCACCCTCGCAACACCCAAAATTTGTACCTAATTAATTCATTAATGCCCTAATATCGAAAATTTGAAAAGTTTTAAAATACAATCCCTTAAAAAATGTTTGGAAGACTCGAATTATATATTGAGATTCTCTTGTTCCGAAGAAATAAAATATCATATCCAACACGTTAGGATACGATATTTCAAGTCCTCGATATCAAAATCATCTAATGATTTCTAAAACTTATGCATTGAAATTTTTAAAAGGATTTTCAGTTATTTGGTCAAACGGTAAATTGAAACCCAACACGTTAGGGCACGATTTCTCGAATTTCCAAACAAGAAATATTGCATTGTTTTTTAATTTAAGAAAACACGGATGAAATTTTAAAAGGATATTTGGTTATTCGGCCAAACGAAAAATCGAAACCCAACACGTTAGGGCACGATTTCTCGAATTTCCAAATACAAAATATTGTCTTATTTTGAGAAGCTTTCAAATAAGCTATTATAAAACCGGCTCAAAATATATTTATTTAGTTTACTTAAGGATAAAGGACAATCGATATTAGACGAAAGTCGGAATTGGAATCGCAATGTAAAAACAAGAAATAAAAACGTAGTTACAAGCATGAATAGTAATACATGACAATAATATTATACGAATGAATAATAGTCATATGAAAATACCAAGAAACCAAATTTGGGTACATACAATGCCAATATATTATACACTATACAAATACCAACATTAACATTCAAAACCAATGAATTAAAAGACAATTTTAAAAGAAATACCAAGCAAATTAACACAAATCAAATGTAACAAATTTTAAACAATAAAGGAAATGAATAACACCAGGGAAAGGGAATTTTAAATCATCAATAAGCGGACCATAGATTATATGTACAAAAGTTTTAAAAGTGTACCCAAAAGTTTAAAATAGATTAAAAAACAAAGATAAAAATAACTAGTACATGAAATATTAATATAAATGAATTTTAAAATAAACATTATATAAGAAGAAAATCAAAGTAAATAATATACAAAATAATATATGTTAATCCACATAAATAATATATATGAAATAAAAAACCTAATATAAATAATTTATATATGAAAATAATAATATATAAAGGTTTTTGAAATAAACAAAAATATATAATAAAATAGGGACTTAAAAGGAAATAAATTATATAAATAAATAAATTTAAAAATATACATATATACATAAATAGATTTAAAAGAAAATAGATGCATAAAATAATATGAAATCAATAATATATACATAAGAATAATTTAATATAAATTATATGTGTATATTAAAATCATATATAATTTAATAATTTAATATAATTTAATAAGAGTATCTAAATTAAATATTATACAAATCTTTAAAACGAAATAATATAAAAGAGAATTTAAAAATAAATTATAATAAAACAAATAAAAATATATACAAATGGAAATATAAAAATAACATATTAAAACAACGTAAAATTAATAAAATATTTCAAAGTACTATGTTAAAACAGTTTTTCATATAAAAATGAAAAACTTATAAGGAATAAAAAACATAAACTGAAAATTTAAAACAGACCCAATTGAAATAAAAACAAAATCAAAAGAATAATTTTTTAAACAAATAAAATTATGAAAATAGTATCAAGGACTTAAATAAAATGCGCATAAATAAACGAGGATCAAAAATACAATTGAGCCAAATCCATGCGCACATCATTTAAACACGGATCAATTTGGAACGGGGCACAAATTACAGAGATTAATTAAAAAAAAAAAAAAAGAAAATGTACACAGGATCTAATCAAATAGCGGCAAGAAAAAGAGGGACTAATCGCGCAATAAAATCATTGCTTAGAAACACGGGGATCCTGATTGAGGCGGGTCAGATCGATCTGTTTCATACCAATACGATGTCGTTTTGGTGTATTTGCACACTGACCCAAAGCAGCGCCATTTTATGCTCCTATATAAGTCAAATTTCTTTACAAAAAATCATTCTATCCTTCAAAATAAATAAAAAAACCAAAAACTATTTCCCCTCCTCTCAACCTAGGCGATTTCTAGCCTAGCTCCAGTATAGTTCGCCACCGCATGCGCCGCGGTCGGTGCTGCCGTATACAGCGACCGGATGGCTGAAAACCTCCATTTTTCAGGCAAATCAAAGGTAATCTCCTTCCATACCTTATGCCATTGTTTTATGTAAAAAAAAATTTTGTAAAAATAAGATGAACATAGAACAAAAAAAAAAGGAAAAAAATCAAAGAAACCAAAGAACTGAAACCTTTTTGAACTTTTATTTCTGTTTGTATTCGTATTGTATTCCTGTGTAGGTAAAAGTCTCATTTACAATGTTAGCATCAGGCCTTATATAGCCGAAACTAAAATAAAATACAAAATCATTTTTTATTTTTTTCTGTTATTTCTTCTTTGCTGTCATTGTTTGCCAGTTTGTTGTAGGTACAACTGTGGGGAAATTGCTCGTAGGAGCTATGGCTCGGGGAAAGGTGAAAACCCGAACAACGGTTGGCATGAGGCTACGGCGCGAAGGTGAACCTAGAACGTTCTAAGGTTTCCAAAATTTTTAAACCATTCGGGCCACTTAGGCCTGTTCTGTCTTTGGGCCCCTGAAATTGGATCTATTTTGGGTCGGGTCTTGGGTTTAGGAATTTGTATTTGGGCCAGTATTTTAAGTAAATCAGGTCTTGGTCTTATTTGTAAATATATTCTGAATTTTGAGCTACAATCTGAATTTGGGCCTATGTAAAATGTAATTGGACTTTCATTTTTGGGTTTTTATATTTATTTTGGATTTTAGTTTGTATTTGGGCTAAAACTGTAAATGGACTTTAGACCCTTGAATAATTTGGTTTATTATTTATTATTTTTGGTTTTAGCTTTTGTATGGGTCGGGCTAAATTGGCCTGTTATAGCTGCCCCTCTTTGCTCATTGTCGTGCAACGAGAATGGAGCAAAGACCTTAAAAGGGCCAATTTT
The DNA here is from genome assembly GCA_025503065.1 of Gossypium bickii. Taxonomy (NCBI): domain Eukaryota; kingdom Viridiplantae; phylum Streptophyta; class Magnoliopsida; order Malvales; family Malvaceae; genus Gossypium; species Gossypium bickii. Next base: position 58,651,335 of record CP106720.1, on the reverse strand, counting down.
GCTCGGCCTTGCCGAATCTTAACTTCTTGGCACCTTCTCTTTTCAAGTAACTTCATTCCATCCCTCTGCAACTTTAAAGGTATAGGAATTGGAACTTCAATCTGCTCCATTGCAATTTCAAGGAGAAGAGATTTGTAACTTCAATCTACTCTACTGGAACTTCAAGGAGATGAGAATTGATAATTTCAATCTGCTCCACAAAATTAAGGTTTGTGTTTATCCTGCTCCACTGCAACTTAAGGGAGATAAGACTTGTTACTTAAATCTTCTCCATTGCTACCTTATAGAGATAAGATTTACCGTCTTTGATCTGTTCCATTGCTACCTCATGGAGATAAGGTCTGCAATTTTTAGTCTACTCCACTACAACTTTATGGAGTTAAGACTACAATCTTCAGCCTGTTCCCTTACTACATCAAGGAGATAAGGCCAGTGGCTAAAATCTATTCTCCTGCTACCTCAGGAAGTTCGATCTGCCCCACTACTATCTCGAGGAGAAAAATCTACAATCTTCAGCCTGCTTTCTTGCTACCTCAGGAAGATAAAACTACAATTTTTAACCTGCTCCCTTGCTACATCAGGAAAATAAGGCCAATTGCTAAAATTTGCACCCCTACTACTTTGGGAAGATAAGATTCGCCATTTTCGACTTGCCCTACTACTATCTCGAGGAGACAAAATCTAATATCTTCAGTCTATTTCCTTGCTACCTTAGGAAGATAAGACTACAATCTTCAACATGCTCTCTTGCTATCTCAGATTGATAAGGTTGGTGGCTAAAATCTGCTCCCCTACTACCTCGGGAAGATAATATTCGCCATTTTTGATTTGCTCCACTAACGCTTAGGGAGATAAGATCCACAATCTTCAGCCTGCTTCCTTGCTACCTCAGGAAGATAAGACTATAATTTTTAACCCGCTCCCTTGCTACCTCAGGAAGATAAGGTTAGTGGCTAAAATCTGCTCCCCTACTACCTCGGGAAGATAAGATTCGCCGTCTTGAATCTACTCCACTGCTATCTCAGGGAAATAAGATCTATAATCTTCAGTCTGCTTCCTTGCTACCTCAAAAAGATAAGACTACAATCCTCAACTTGCTCCCTTGCTCCCTCAGGGAGATAAGGTTGGTGGCTTGAATTTGCTCCATTACCGATACATGGAGATAAGATTTGCCAAATTCAATCTGCTCCACAACTATCTCAAGGAGTCTGTTTCCTTGCTACTTCAAGGAGATAAGACTTGTATCTTCGACCTGCTCCACTGCAACTTCAGGGAGATAAGGTTGGTGGCTTGAATATGCTCCATTCTCGATACATGGAGATAAGATTTGCCAAATTCGATCTGCTCCAGTACTGCTTAGGGAGATAAGATCTACAAACTCCAGTCTGCTCCGCTGCTACTTCAAGGAGATAAGGTTGGTGGCTTGAATCTGCTCCATTGCCGATACATGGAGATAAGATTCGCCAAATTAGATCAGCTCCACTATCTCTTAGGGAGATAAGATCTACAATCTTTAGTCTGCTCCGCTGCTACTTCCGGGAGATAAGACTTGTATCTTCAACCTGCTCTACTGTAACTTTAGGGAGATAAGGTTGGTGGCTTGAATCTGCTCCATTGCCCATACATGGAGATAAGATTTGCCAAACTTGATCTACCCCACTACTGCTTAGGGAGATAAGATTTGTGACTTCACCGATGTTGCTACACCGTCCTTTGAGGGACATGTCCTGCAGACTCGGTTCCACATGCATATGTTTATGCCAAATAATTAGGATCCTATGATTAGAATGAATCAAATGCTCCTAGCCACATGCGTTATGAATGATATGAATGCAAAAAATGTCATGAAAAATGATTCCTTTTTAAATGTTTAACGTGTCATCGCTCATTGTTTATCAGGGCTTTATCACTGACGTATTATACTGCCATCTTATTCGGCTGGTATTCTCGATAGAAATCCTGAGAAAATAATTATATCTTGCTCAACAGATTTGCCCCACTGTAACTTCAGGGTTCATCTCATTGTGACTTAGGGGTATAGGATCTGAATCTTTTCCAATCTATCCCACTGCAACTCCAAAATGTAGGATTTTGTTTCTTCTTCAACCCATCACCATTTTTGACAAAAATTCTGAAGAAATGGTCATTGTTTAAAGTTTCCTTCTCAAATATTTCCAACCCTTAGGCTTGGTGAGTTCTAAATAAAAGTCCTGTTTTCGGTTCTCGTATTATTTAGAAATTTCTAGAGTAATATGCAAAACCCCTTTTATGAAAGTATTATTAGTCCACTAATCGTTATTTCAATATGAAATGCTTTGAAAAAGATCATACCAATAGACAAGAAAGAAATTGGTCGGGAGCATAGCTCAAAACAAACATGTTAATCCAAGATAGCAAATGCAAAGAAATTTTATTGGGAGCATATTTTGAAAAAGAATAAGATAATCACAAATAACAAATTTAAAATGGGTAAAATGGAAACTAGGTGCCCCAGATATTGCAGCCTGAGCTTCTATGTTGAAACATCTTGAGGACCATTTTAAGCTCAATATGTGTTTAGGGGATCCGAAATATTTTGTTGATGCCCCAAGACGTAGCATACTTCCTCATTGTTAATTCAAGTATAGCAAGACTACTGTTTGCCTCACTTTCGATCAAAATTTGAGCTGCCCTTTTCGGGTTTTCAACTTAAATCCCCTTTGGTCTCAAAGAGCCCTTTGCAGGTTTTCGCCTTGGCCTCTCCTTTTTCTTTCTACTTTTTTTGATTGAATTTTTTTTATATTTGATTTTTATATTTTTATTTCTTTTATTGTTTTTGGTTTTTTTTATTTTGTTTTTTTTAAGGTCTCAAGGTGCCCTTTGCAAGTTTTCACCTTGGCCTCTCCTTTTAGATGAAATCTAAATTCATCAGCTTGAGCATGTCCTTGCCATCTATCTTGGTCAAAGTTAATGATCTTCCAGAACAAACCTTCTTCACCACATAAGGTTTTTTCAAATTTGGCATTTACTTTCCTCTGAAGTCCTTTTGTATGAGAAGAATCTTTCTTAATGCCAGGTCCCCATCATGAAATTCTCTTGGGCAAACTTTTTTGTCATAAGCTCATATCATCCATTTTTGGTACATTCGACCATGATGAATACTTTCAATCAAGCTTTCTGGAGACATTCTACTTCATCCAATTCTTAATTCAATCAAAGCTTGAAGAAAAGGAATCTTAACTTCCAACAATTGTTTCCCTTTCATAAACCAATGAGAAAGATGTTGCCCCGGTGAAGGTCCTGGCCAACGTTCAAGAAGCATAGAGGGTAAATGGTAACTTCTCTATGCCCACCTTTATAAATAGCAGTCAGTTTTCAAAAATTTTGAATGGTTTTTGGCTGCCTTTGTTGCACTGATATGGTGTCTGATCTTTGAACAGATTGTAAATCTTTGACATTGTGCAATTATGTTAGACATGTTCCTTTCTGGCATTCTTTATTGCCACTTTTTTTGAATTTGAATTTGCATTTGAACTTAAATTTGAATTTGAATTTGAACTTGAATTTGGATTTGGATTTGGATTTGGATTTGGATTTGGATTTGGATTTGGATTTGGATTTGAATTTGAATTTGAATTTGATGACTGTTGACTTTGTAACTTTGGCATATGAAACGACCTTCACCCTATTAGTGAAGTAATTGACAACCACGGAGATGAATTAGTGTCGGCTAAATGCTTTTGACGAGATCAGCCCCATAACATCTATGCCCCATATATAGAAAAAATGGAGGAGGCATATAAGTCTTGTCTTCCTCAATTTGGCATTTACAGTGTAACTGATGCAATTTCCCGTTCTTGGCAAACCAGTGGCCCGAACCTCTTGATTAGCCTGGCCATTTAGAACCATTAACATGGGTTCTTTAAACACCTTCATGGATCTCTTTTAAGATTTTTACAACCTTAACAGCATACCCACGTTTCAGTAGCTCGGCGTGCCTTGATATGATCGTGCAAAAACATCTTTGAATTCTTGAAAATAGCTCAATGATGTCTCGCCTTATTTCTGTGGTGAGTTAGGCTTCGATCTTTACCCATTTCCTAAGCTCGCAACGACCACTGACCCTTTGCAAGGTAGAGTCTATTTTCATCTTGTTCTACCATCCTTAACAAATGAAAAGATAGGCTACAATCTCTGTCATCTTCAAAGTCCTTAGATCCTTTCGACCCATATCTCATTCAAAAATGGAGTTAGTAACAACGTCACTCATGTCGTTGATATTTGGGTACCTAGGTATGAAGGCAAAAAAATCCAAAGAATAAATGATTCTAAGGATGATTATTTGTATGGTATGGTCATGAATAAAGAATGAAATAATATTTTAAAAACAAAAGAATGTATAGTATGAAATGGAAAAAATGAAAAAATAATTGCTTAAAAAGATGCACTTTATTGAAATAAAAATTCTGGACACAAGCCTATTTCACAAAAAAATTCTTATTGCCTCTAGGATAAAAGCAACAAGCATGTTTTGAATATTACTCTAGATTAGCTCTAAAAATACAGGGATCCCTTCCATAGTCCCATTGTTTAAAATCTTCCCAAGTATGTAAGGGTAAACTTTTATTCCCCAATTCCCTCTTCGGATTTGTCATTAATGTTCAAATTCCCTAATATTCCTTCCAAGCGTCTGACTTCTTCAAGGAATTGCAACTCTTCTGTCTTCACTTTCAACTATCATATTCACTGCTTCATCCAAGTGATTAGGTTCTAAGGAATCATCGAATTTCACAATTCCCATTTCAATGAGCTTTTCGATCAACTTTTTAAATGTAGTGCATTTTTCAATTGAATGCCCTGTTATTCTCGTGTGGTACTCGCATTGGGCATTCTTGTTATACCATTTTGGGTACGGAGGTTGCATAGGTTCCGAGTAGAACGGAGACACTACATGCACATCAAGAAGATTCCGATACAGCTCTTTATATGTTATCGAGATGGGTGTGAACTGGAGCCTTTCTGTATTTGGCCTTGAGTTGGATTCTTGCCTTGAAGAGCCTTGATAACTATTGATTTCGGCCTTTGACTGGCCCACGGTGACCGATTTGAAACGCATGCTCAGGATATTTACTTTATTTTCCTTGTTTCTCGAAGTTGATCTCTTGGTGCTTTCTCCCGCGTCTATATAGCATTCTCAATTATCTTGCCGGACAGTACCATATCTGAAAAGCTCATGGTGGCACTTCCCAACATATAGTTAATGAATGGGGCCTTCAGAGTATTGATGAAGAGCATCGTGGTTTCTTTTTCCAGTAGAGGTGCCTGGACTTGTATAGCGACTTCCCTCCATCTTTGGGCATACTGTCGGAAACTCTCATTTGTTCTCTTCTCCATGTTCTGCAAAGTGATTCTATCAGGGGTCATATCTATTACATGACTATACTGCTTCATGAAAGCTTGGGCTAAATCTCTCCATGAACTAATCCTGGTACGACTCAATTGGTTATACCATTTAGACGCTGCCCTAGTTAGACTATTACAATGGAAATAATTGATCATTGCTGACATACCCAGTCATACGTCTATAAAACATAGTGATATGAGCTTCGGGACAACTATTTCCATTGTACTTCTCAAACTCCGGCATTTTGAACCTGTGGGGAAGTACTAGGTCCAGAACCAAGCTCAGATCCTTAGCATCGATTCCATGATGGCTATCAGCACTTTCTATTGCCTTGAACTTTTCTTTCAGCCACTTACACCATTCTTCTAATTGCTTTTGTAATTCTGTCCTTGCCCTTTCCTCTTCTGCTACTTCATCCAAATCAGGAACAACTAGATTATTTTAATTATTACCAGGGTTAGAGCTTGAACCAGCCTAAAAATTCATTGATATCGAGGCCCCAACCTAAAACTATTACGGCCTGATCGTAACAGATGGTCTCTGTGGGTTTATTTCAGGTTGTGCCTGTACATGTGTTGGAGTAAAACCAGGAGGATATTGAGGATCTTTATTATTTTCCTCGACATTATCCATGGTGCCTTTTCCTTTGTCCATCCTTCCTACCAGCAGTTGGGACAATTGAGCTATCATGCTTCTTTGGGACTCCTGCATTTGATCCGTCATCTCTTGCTAGATCTTAGCTAGCTGCTCTTGCATCTGTGCCTGCATTTGTTCTTGCATATCCTTTTGCATTTGCTCCAATTTTTCTAGTCTTTTGTCCATTAACTTGGTCTTTCTTCTTGTGTATTAGGGATGCATATTTGGTAAGGTTTTGTCGGTTTCCAGGTTACTGAAATAATTTTTAATTAATTAAAATCTTTCAATGGCCTTTAATTCATATGATGTGATGTAATGCAAATGCATGGAATGAATGAAAATGCATGGAATGAATGCAAAAAGAAAGAGAGTCGTTGATTCTAAATTCAATTCTATTAGAAGAATTTTTCTAGAAAATAAATTTCTTTACATAAAACGGATTACATATGCGGCTTTGTCCTCATAGTCCAGGTGAAGACACCAATCCTTTTCTTCATATCCGGATGTTATGGTCATGTCTCGTGAACTTTCTCAATAGATGCCTCTTCTAACTCCTTGTTGCTTGATCCAATCTGTGACTCTTCACTCACTTATCCTCCGCGATGCTCATAAGCTTTTTTAAGAAAATTGAGATGTGATGACTCGCGAATAATCCTTGTTGGCTTAAATCCCTGAGCAATGAGGCAAAGTCATATACTATCAATCTTTTCTCGTTGTGTTTACTTGGACTATATTTGGACGAACGTATTATAACCCACTTTATCAAGAAATCCATTTTCCTATGACAAACTCTTCTATTTAGCAATCGAATATGAATCAACACCTCCTTTCTATGATGATGAAATTCAATGTAGTCAAGAACAAAAGAAAACATATTAGTATCATATACATATGATAATAATCAAATCAAATAGAAAATAGTTAAACACCTATCTAGGTGACTGCTAGGGTTCAACATAGTTCTACATAAAGTGGGCTCCTAGGGTTCACTATATGTGGTTTGGTTCTAAAGAGAGCGTACCTGAACCAGTAGATTCCTCAATCCTCACCTATTATAGGCTCATATGGATCGAGTTCGGTTCAGGGGAATACATTTCCCTATGGCTATGCGGAGATGAAAATCTCACGAAGACATAGGTACGGATGCATCCCAGAAGTAATCAACTAGCCCATGCGGAGGTGAAATCCTCACGAAGGCATAGTTTCTCACTCCCACTTAAAAGGTGTAACCACAACGGTCATGCAATGCAATACAAGAGTATTCTACGAGACTCAAATCACAACAATCATAAGGATCACAAACAAATGCAGCAAAAGAATTAAGATTTTTCAAACCAAATTTTCAACTTTCGACAAAAGGACAAAAACTAATCAATTTTACAGCCTGACTCTCTTATTGGTCCCCAGCGGAGTCTCCAAGCTGTCGAAACCATTTTTTTTTATATTTTGGAAAACGAAAATCGACTTTAAAATGAAATATGGATTCGCCACCAATCCTTTTTGTTTAGGTGTGATTGGATCCCCTATAAAACATTTTATTTTATTAAAATATTGATTTTGGCCTACAAAATTCAAGAAAATGGGTTCGGAAGTCGATTACGTACGAGGAAGGATTAGCACCCTCGCAACGCCCAAAATTGGTACCTAATTGATTAATTAATGCCCTAATGTAGAAAATTTGAAAAGTTTTAAAATACAATCCGTTAAAAATGTTTGGAAGACTCGGATTGGATATTGAGATTCTCTTGTTCAGAAGAAATAAATTATATATCCAACATGTTAGGATACAATATTTCAAGTCCTCGATATCAAAATCATCTCATGATTTCCAAAACTCATGCATTGAAATTTTTAAAAGGATTTTCAGTTATTTGGTCAAACGGTAAATTGAAACCCAACACGTTAAGGCATGATTTCTCGAATTTCCAAACAATAAATATTGGATTGTTTTTTAATTTAAGAAAACACGGATGAAATTTTGAAAGGATATTTGGTTATTCGGCCAAACGAAAAATTGAAACCCAGCACATTAGGGTACGATTTCTCAAAATTCCAAACACGAAATATTGCTTTATTATGAGAAGCTTTCAAATAAGCTATTATAAAACAGGCTCAAAATATATTTATTTATATACTTAAGGATAAAGGACAATTGATATTAGGCGAAAGTCGGAATTGGAATCACGATGCAATAACAAGAAATAAACACGTAGTTACAAGCATGAATTGTAATACATGACAATAATATTATACGAATGAATAATAGTAATATGAAAATACCAAGAAACCAAATTTGGGTACATACAATGCCAATACATTATACACTATACAAATACCAACATTAACATTCAAAACCAATGAATTAAAAGACAATTTTAAAAGAAATACCAAGCAAATTAACACAAATCAAATGTAACAAATTTTAAACAATAAAGGAAATGAATAACGCCAGGGAAAGGCAATTTTAAATCATCAATATGTGGACGATAGATTATATGTACAAAAGTTTTAAAAGTGTACTCAAAAGTTTAAAATAGCTTAAAAAACAAAGATAAAAATAACTAGTACATGAAATATTAATATAAATGAATTTTAAAATAAATATTATATAAGAAGAAAATCAAAGTAAATAATATACAAAATAATAGATGTTAATCTACATAAATAATATGTATAAAATAAAAAACCTAATATAAATAATTTATATATGAAAATAATAATATATAAAGGTTTTTGAAATAAACAAAAATATATAATAAAATAGGGACTTAAAAGGAAATAAATTATATAAATAAATAAATTTAAAAATATACATATACACATAAATAGATTTAAAAGAAAATAGATACATAAAATAATATGAAATCAATAATATATACATAAGAATAATTTAATATAAATTATATGTGTATATAAAAAGAATATATAATTTAATAATTTAACATAATTTAATAAGAGTATTTAAATTAAATATTATACAAATCTTTAAAATGAAGTAATATAAAAGAGAATTTAAAAATAAATTATATTAAAACAAATAAAAATATATACAAATGGAAATATAAAAATAACATATTAAAACAATGTAAAATTAATAAAATATTTCAAGGTACTATGTTAAAACAGTTTTTTATATAAAAATGAATAAATTATAAGGAATAAAAAACATAAACCGAAAATTAAAAACAGACCCAATTAAAATAAAAACAAAATCAAAAGAATAATTTTTAAACAAATAAAATTATGAAAATAGAATCAAGGACTTAAATGAAATGCGGATAAATGAACGAGGATCAAAAATGCAATTGAGCCAAATCCCTGCGCACATCGTTTAAACACGGATCAATTCGGAATGGTGCACAAATTACAGAGATTAATTAGAAAAAAAGGAAATGTACACAGGATCTAATCAAATAGCGGCACGAAAAAGAGGGACTAATCGCGCAATAAAACCATTTCCTAGAAACACGCGGATCCTGATTGGAGCGGGTCGGATCGATCTGTTTCATACCAATACAATGTCGTTTTGATGTCTTTGCACACTGACCCAAAATGACATCGTTTTATGCTCCTATATAAGTCAAATTTCTTTACAAAAAATCATTCTATCCTTCAAAATAAATAAAAAATCCAAAAACTTTTTCCCCTCCTCTCAACCTAGGCAATTTCCGGCCTAGCTCCGGTATAGTCTACCACCACTGCGCGCACATCATCAGCTCTCACAGATATCTGGCGGCGTAAGGCCGAAAACCTCCATTTTTTAGGCAAATCAAAGGTAATCTCCTCCCCCTTTTTATTTTATACCTTATGCCATTGTTTTATCTAAAAAAAAGTTTGTAAAAATAAGATGAATAGAGAACGAAAAAAAAAGGAAAAGAAGATCAAAGAAACCAAAGAATCGAAACCTTTTTGAACTTTTATTTCTGTTTCTTTTCAATTCTACTATTCTGTATTCATATTGTATTCCTGTGTAGGTAAAAATCCCCTTTACAATGTTTACATCAGGCCTTATATAGACGAAACGAAAATAAAATACAAAATAATTTTTTATTTTTTTCTATTATTTCTTCTTTGCTTTCATTGTTTGCCAGTTTGTTGCAGGTATAGTTGTGGGGAAACTGCTCTAGAAGCTGTGGCTCGGGGAAAGGTGAAAACCCGAACAATAGCTGGCATGAGGCTGCGGCACGAAGTTGAACCTAGAACCTTCTAGGGTTTCCAAAATTTTTAAACCATTCGGGCCACTCGGGCCTGTTCTGTCTTTGGGCCCCTGAAATTGGATCTGTTTTGGGTCGGTTTAGGAATTTATATTTGGGCTAGTATTTTAAGTAAATCAGGTCTTGGTCTTATTTGTAAATAAATTCTGAATTTTGGGCTACAATCCGAATTTGGGCCTATGTAAAATGTAATTGGACTTTCATTATTTGGTTTTTGTATTTATTTTGGATTTTAGTTTGTATTTGGGCTAAAACTGTAAATGGATTTTAGACCCTTGAATAATTTGGTTTATTATTTATTATTTTTGGTTTTAGCTTTTGTACAGGTCGGGCTAAATTGGCCTCTTACAAGCGTATTGTATCATTTTAAATAAAAAGGGTAAATATCAAATTATATATGAATTTTGATTTAGTGAGATTTTATAGATGAAATTTGAATTTGATTCAATTTAACAATATTATCGAATGAACATCATTTTACATTGGCATATTACATACAAAAATAATTATATTATTCCAATTAAAATAAATATATGTATTCATTTATTTAAATATGTACAATTGAATCAAAATTAAAGTATCTTGTACAGATATGAACCAAAATTCAAGTTTCATGTATATAATTGCACCAAATTCAAGTTTCATGTATATAATTGCACCAAATCAAAGTTCATATATCAAACTGTACATTGGACCAAAGTTCATATATAAATTTGATATTTATCCCTATATAAAATCTAGAAAAAAAATCATGCTTATGATGTGATTTAAACGTAAAACACCAAACATATACTCTCCCAATTTTACCATTTCAACAAAAGAAATATTTTTTTTCATGTCTATTCTTAATAAATATATTACATAATTGTTTTTCTCCCATTCATAGGTCTACCATAATTTTAATAATGTTGTTGGCTAAGTTTGTGTATAAGTCAATTTGATACCAACTCAAGAAAAATGGCAATATCACGATAAACAATTTGAGTGCATATAATATTCTTAATATGATGTATTTACCTATTTAAATTTCCTTTTACTCACAATTTAAACTACTTTTTATTTTAAATTATTACCTATTGCATATGTATTATGATTACTTTCAAGCATTACATTTAATTATTTATTATATGCTATTTATAAACGTACACCATGTAACACCCCAAACTCGACCTAGACATTATGGCCAACTCTAGAGTTGTTACTTAATATGATTGAAACTTTGGTTTTTGAGTAAATGGAAAATCGTCATAAACTTTCAAAATCCCGATTTTATTCAAAATCATTTCTTATTGTTCTATTACCAAAAATGTTGTTTTGTTTATATTTTCTAGAACTTATAATTTTCGCAGCGGAAGACTTCTTAAGCAGAAATATTTGAGAAACACAATTCATTGTTTGAAAACCTTTAATTTGGTAGAGATGTGAATTTTTTCAACTAAAACATTTTTGCAGTATTAAGCAAAATATGAGAATAAGTTTAAAAATCCAAACAGTCAAAAAGTCCAGAGAGTCCAAAAATTTACAGAACCAAAATACCAAAATTTAAATAAATTAATTTAAATATGTTATGACATTAACCAAGCTCCCATTTGCCTCAACCTGGCTAAGTCTGAAGATTACCTAAAAATATCAGTCAAACAAAGAGTGAGTTTTTGAAACTCAGTGTATATCGAATAACTTAAAGCAATTAAATGAATATTAGACATTTTTTTATAAACAGATTTATAACAGAATAGAATAGATACGACATATAATCCTACCCCTAACCGCTACACACCATCTTTGACCATCCCAACACACCATATGGGTATAAAACACCCATCTATCCCTACACACCACTTAGTGTCAATAGGACACTTTACAGGATAGTTGCAACTGAGCTGCCGGATCAATAGGCGATTTATCACCTTTTTACAGAATCACTTCCTCCACATGTTATTTACAACCCAACCCAAATGCAGATACAAAAAATAATAAATGTCATACATATTCAAAGTAGATATTATACATGCTATAGTTTTACATGCATGACATATCAGATACACATCATATACTTAACACCAATTTTCGTGTTTATTTAATAGTCGGCAACTTAATTAATCTTACAGATAGCAGAAACTATACTAACAGATGTCTAGACTTCATGTAATACAGTACATTTACTCACAAATCGACCCTACGGAAGGCCCACAGTCAATCGGGACCTCACGTTCGGCCCTAGAAAAATTTTAGAATTTTGGCCCACACGACCCAAATAGCCCATACCATGTGTCACACACGGTCCATCACACAGTCTGTCACATGACACACGGCCGTGTGGCGTTGACAGTGAACTTTTTTTGCTTTCGTCGATTGTTATTTTTTTGTGTTTACACACCTGGGTATTTTCTGATGCTGATTCAAACACTGAGTAATCCCAGAACCTAAATTGACAATTAACACAACCAATCTCAATAATGATTCGCAAAACCGTAACTAATAATCGACCCCAATCAAACTAAAACAACCATTTATAACACATCCGCACACTTACCGATGAACGAATAGCTACTACGAAAATTCTAAATTGCTGGAAGGTCGCCCATTACCTCTTGTAATACTCCTAAAAAAACGCATTAGAATTAATACAATATCACTAAACCGATTTAACGCAACCCAACATCCAACACAGCTACAAATAGCGAGTAACATACTTAACTTAAACACCTTACCCTTGGATTTGCAGTCAAAGAATCACAAATTGTTGCTTTAAGAATTAACAGCAACCTAAACCATTAAAGAAAATTCCCAAAATAAGAAACAAAAGAACAAAAGAAAAGATAAATGCAAATTTTGGAATTGAAATTTGCGGCATGGGTTAGGGAAATAACAAAAGTGATAAACGTGGGTTTTGGTTTTTAATATAAATAAATAAAACAAAAATAAAAATGGAATTTATTTAAGAAGGAAAGGATAAAAACAACATATATTAAATACTTTGTTTTATTTATTTTTAAAACAAAACCTAAAAGATAAAACATTATATATTAATTACTTGATTTTTTTTAAACAAACTCATTTAAAATCAACTCCAAAATTTTTGACAACAAAATATATTTTATTTTAAATTAGATGGCCTAGGAACAAAAACAATTGAATTTTGATATTTGAACCCAATACCCTAAACACATCATTAAAGCCCTTAATCATTTAAACAGATACTTGCTAATGATAAAATCTAACAAACCACAAATACTAATTTTTGGGCATTACAACTCCCCCATAAAAGAAATTTCAACCCCAAAATTTACCTGATTCAAACATATGCGAATATTGCTGACAAATCAAGTCCTCAGGTTCCCACATGGCTTCTTCTGTGCAATGATTCCGCCACAAAACCTTTACCAAAGGAATAGATTTCCTCCTCAAAACTCTAACGTCTCGATCCAGAAGGCTCCTCCTCAAACATCAAATCCGGTCTAACCTTAATATCCTCAACGGAAACAATATGATATGGGTCAGATCGATATCGCCTCAACATAGAGATGTGAAACACACCATGAATACGGCCTAACTCTAGAGGCATCTCTAACTGATAAGCAATCAGACCCACACATTTTAGAATCCGATACAGCCCAATGAACTATGGCTCAACTTGACCTTACGTCCAAATCGTAAAACCTTCTTCCATGAGGACCCCTTAAGGAAAATATAATCACCAACAGAATACTCGATGTCCCTCCTTTTCAGATTCGCATAAGACTTCTGTCTATCAGAAGCCTCCTTAAGACGATCCCGAATTAGTCTAATCTTGAACCCAAAACCTCATGAAGCTTCCTCCAAAATTAGGAAGTGAAACGAGGATCTCTATCAGAAATAATCGAGACTGAAACCCCATGAAGTCTCACAATCTCAAAAACATAAAACTTGGTTAGTTTCTGAAGAGAGTAGACTATCCTAACAGGAATGAAATGGGCAGACTTGGTCAACAGATCCACAATGAACCATACAAAATCCTTCTTAGTAGGTTCTTAGTGGGTGTTAAGGACAACCCACTAACAAAGTCCATAGTCACACATTCTCATTTCTATAAGGGAATCTTAACAGGTTGAAGTAAACCCAAAACCAATTGGTGCTCAGCTTTAACTTGTTGGCACGTCAAACATCGAGAAATAAAATCCGTTACCTCCCTTTTCAAACTAGGCCACCAGTACAACTCTCAAAGATCACAATACATCTTATTCCCACCGGGATGCATAGCATAGGGCTACTATGTGTTTCCTGCAAAATAGACTGTTTCAAATCGAAATCATTAAGCACACAAACTTATTCTCAAAAACATAGAACCCCATCACTGTTTAGCCCAAAATCAGAAGTACTATCATCCTAAATCTGACGAAATTGCAGTACCAAAGAATCATCCCCGACTACTTAACCTGGAACTGCTCAATCCAAGTCAGCTTAACCTACAACTCGGCCAACAGACTCCCATCCTCCAACAAACTTAGGTGAGCAAACATCACCCTCAAATCAGACATCGGTCTACAACTAAGAGCATCGACCATTACATTGGCCTTACTGAGATATACTCAATCGTGCAGTCGTAATGTAACACCCTTCACCCGTATTCAATGCCAAAATAGGGTTACGGAGCATTACCAAACTTATGGAATAATTAAACAATTATTTATCATATAATTGTTCAATCTAATCGCTCGTCATTCATTCTCAATCAATTTTTCCCTATTAAGAGCCTACGAGGCCTTAAACATGCTTTATAAATGGTTCAGGACTAAACCGATAACTCAAAAGAATTTAACATTTAGCAATTTTTTCTTCAATTCAGGGGACACACACTCGTGTGGCCAGGCCATGTGAGACATGCCCGTGTCACAGGTTGTGTGAAAATAGAGGGTGCATACTAACTTGGGTCATACGGCCAACCATACGCCCGTGTGTCTAGCCCGTGTGTCTAGCCCGTGTGTCCTTCGAAGTGGCCACACATTCCTGTGTGTCAGGCCGTGTGTTAGGCCATGCCAAACCTGTAGGTTATACTGATTTATGCAACACGGCCAAGTCACAAGCCCGTGTGCTAGGCCGTGTGCCAATTAGGGGGTATACTGACTTGTGCTACACAGCCAAGCACATGCCTGTGTGTGAGACTGTGTGGAGCATAGTAATTTCATTTCAATTTCAACACGAGGGGACACACGGCCATGTAACATGACCTTGTGTCACACTCGGCTGAGACACATGCCCGTGTCTCTGCCCGTGTGGACAACAATAGGCTATTTACTAAGCCATTTTGCCACCCATTTTGCACATACCTACACATGCACAGATGGTACCAATTCAAGGCACTAATATACATCCAAATACCATTAACCAATGTTCAAATCGTACCCTTTATTTACCATCAATATAATTTACAAATATGCTACAATCCACCATCTTATTTCATACCTAATTCACATATTCAATTAAATCAACTAAACCATTACATACATACATTCTCAGGCATAAATTCTCAAACACATAGCTTCCCGAATTACCTAATATTATTAATCATTATAAATTCAACTTTAACCACATAATATAGATCAATTACCAAACTCATAAATAGAACTATTTGCACATTTATAAACATCATCAATTTCATTATCATAAGACAACTCAAATGGCCCAAAATACACGTTTATCAAACATACCAAAATGACTCAAGCCTATACATGCCATATACCATATATAAACAACTCAAAAGTACCAAGTAGATGGTTGGATAGTGTGATGTTGTCTCTGACGATCCCCGAATCTGAGCTAGCTATGAATTCACTATAAAACACGGGAGAAACAAACAGGGTAAGCTATAAAGCTTAGTAAGTTTGTACTAAATATACTCAACAATTTAGAATACACAAATCATCAATTTGAACTAATTAACATCTAAATCATTATAACCAAAAAACCTTCCTCATACTTACTCATGTGCTTATATACAAATTCATAACTTCTTCTATTTGGATTTCTTACTTTACATGTACGTACCTGTACAAATTCATAACAAACTCATACCTTTTCGTAATACTGTCAAATACTTGATATCTCGCACACTAAGTCCCAATGCATAATCGAAGCTATTATAATCTCACACACTAAGTGCCTTACATAATCGAAGCTATCTCGGTCTTGCACACTAAGTGCCATATATAGCCGAAGCTATCTCAAATCGCACACCAAGTGTCATATATATCCGAATCGTCGTCAAATATAAATACAATATCATATACACAATTTATACAATATCAAAGCATTTAAAGCATAATTTTTATAATGCTTATTTCATATGAACTTACCTCGGATGCAAAAATAATAACGCGAATCAACTAATTCGACACCTTGTTCTTTCCTTAATCTAGGTCTGAATTCTATTTTTCTTTATCTAATATATTCAAAATTAACTTATTTAATCAATTATTCATTCAATTCAATCCAAAATATACATTAGGGCTATTTTACACATTTGCCCCTAAACTTTCACATTTTTGCAATTTGGTCCTTATTTCAAAAAAATCACAAATTCATGAAATTCAAGATTAAACCATGCTAGCCGAATTACCATTATACCCATAGCAGCCTATATTTTTCATTGATTTCACATTTTAACCACAAAGTTTCAACATTTCT
Organism: Gossypium bickii; assembly: GCA_025503065.1. Classification (NCBI taxonomy): domain Eukaryota; kingdom Viridiplantae; phylum Streptophyta; class Magnoliopsida; order Malvales; family Malvaceae; genus Gossypium; species Gossypium bickii. Next base: position 58,634,439 of record CP106720.1, on the reverse strand, counting down.
CAATTTAGCCCATAATTTACATTTTCACTAAAAATCACTTAACAAAACTTGTTTAACTAACAACAAACATTCAAAATCTATCATCAATCATCAAAAATCATACATATTCATCAATGATAACATTCAAAATCTTTAATAATTTTGCAAATTAGTCCCTAGGCTAGCTAGTACTAGCTACAACGATCTCAAAAATATAGAAACCATTAAAAATGGGACAAAAACCATACCTAATTACATGAATTTATCATGGCTGAATGAAGAATCCTAATGTCTCCTTTCTCTCCTTAAATTTTGGTTAAAATATGAAGATGAAAGCATTTAAATTTTTGTTTGTTTTATTATAATTAACCTTTATTAACTAATTACAAATTTAACCTTAATGACATTTATTAATTACACCAAATGCCATGCCACTATCATACTCTAACTCTCAAATGGGTTAATTACCACTTAAGGACCTTAAATTTATGGTTCTATAGCTATTAAACACCTTTAGCCAATAGAATTCAAGTTTTATGCTTTACGCGATTTAGACATTTTTATCAAATTGACCATTCAAAGGATAAAGTTTCTTAACAAAATTTTTACACAATCACTCATTCATACTGTGAGCGTTAAAACAATAATAAAATAATTATTTGGACCTCAAATTTTTGGTCCCGAAACCACTGTTCCGAATTGACCAAAAACAAGCTGTTACAACTCTCCCCCGTAAGGATTTTTATCCCCGAAAATCTTACCAGTGAAAAGGTTAGGGTACTGTTTTCTCAAAGCTTCCTCAGGTTCCTATATAGCTTCCTCGATCCCGTGTTTACGCCAAAGAACCTTCACTACGGCTATGCATTTATTTCTCAATTCTTTGATTTCACAGCTAAAATCTTGATTAATTCTTTGCTACACGTCAAATCAGTCTATATCTCAACATCTACCAGAGAAATCACATGTGACGGATCCGATCTGTATCGATGTCGCATAGAAAAATGAAAGACATTATGAATCTTTTCAAGTTTTGACGGTAAAGCTAGTCGGTACGCTACAGGCCCTATTTTTTCGATGATCTCATACGGTCTGATGAATCTCGGTGTAATAGCCCGATTTAGACCCTAGTCGGAATAGTGGTTTGAGACCACAAATCTGAGGTCGTAAAAATATTTTAATGATATTTTCTGTGTGAATGATATGTGACATAGTCTATGTGTAAATTTTGTATGATAATTTAATCGTTTATGTGTCGAATTAAGAGAAAGGACTAAATCGCGTAAAGAGTAAAAGCTAAATGCTAAATTATAAGTACTTAAATGTTGTTGGCTTATGAAGTTGGAGGCCTTATGTTGTTATTAACCCATTTTTATGATAATGGATGTTTAAATGACTAGATAACCATAAAACCAATTTGTTTTATATGATTTATGAAAGGGCAAAGTTGGTATTTGCTAAATAAGTTATTATAATTAAAACAAAACTAAAAGATGGCCACTTTCTCATCTTTCTTTCACCGAAATTGAAAGGGGAGAATAGTCATTGAAGCTTTTGAAATTTTGGCACTTGCTAGGCTTGATTGAGGTATGTTTTGAGCTCGGTTTTTGATAATTTCTACGTTTTCGTAATCGTTACTTTGTGCTCTAACTAACCCATGTTGTAATTTCATGAATTGATGATGTTTTTGTGATGTGCCATTCATGAGTATGTGAGCTTGGTGATGAGTGTTGGTGTTAAATGAAAGATATGTGTTTAATGAACATGTGTTGTTATTGAATTTTTGATGAATTTAGCTAATTAGGGCTAAGTTGTGAAAATAGCATTTTGAAGGACTAGAATGTGAAATAAATGAAATGTGTGGGTTTGTATAAGCATGGTGAGAATTTGGCTAGGCTTGAATCAAGTGAAATTATGTGAATTTTATAATTTTGTGAATTAGGGACTAAAGTGTCGAAATGTGAAAATGTGAGGGCTATTTTGTAAAATACCCTAAATGTGTGTGTGGACTAAATTGAATGAGTTAGTGATTGAATGGATTGAATTTGAATGTGTATAGACCAAGAAAGAAAAAGTTCAGATCGAGATCGAGGCAAAGATAAAGTGCTCGATTAATCGACCGTTTCGATAGTTCGACGTCCGAGGTAAGTTCGGATATAATACATGCTATTATGATATGTTTTTGTATTATGAAATGAACGTGTATATGTGTATGAAATTGAGATGCTATGTGCAAGATTTAGTTAAGGGCACTGAGTGTACAATATTGAAATTGAAACAGAAATGAATAGCACTGTGTGTGTGATGTTTTGAAATCTTCGGCTTATAGAATTGGCATTGTGTGTGCGTTACTGAGATAAGTCGGTCGAAAGATTATGCACTAAGTGTGTGATGACTAATATGTACCAATCATGTATATAGCACTGAGTGTGCGATTAAGTTGAACGAATATCAAAGGATGATCAACAAGTAATATCAAGTATTGAGTAACTTGGAAATTGAAAACTATGTCTTAGCCAAGGTATGTCTTGTACCTTTGTGGTTGATGAATTTATAGATAAAGCTTTAGATGGATGAATGAATATTTTGGCTATGGATTATATGGTATGGATAAGAGATAATTGATCTATGTGATGATTATTGATTATATTGGTTTGGTTCTATGTGATGATTATTGATTATATTGGTTTGGTTTAATGACACGATTATATTGTATATCGAACTTACTAAGCTTTATAAAGCTTACTGTGTGATTTGTTTTTCTGCTTTACAGTGTCAGTAAAGCTAGCTCAGATCTGGGAATGTCAGCATCTCAATCACACTATTGGCAATCTATTTTGGGGTATTTGGAATGATGTACATAGTTAAAATATGGCATGTATAGGCTGGTCACTTGAGTGTGAATATGTTTGATATTATGAATAGCCATGAGATGTGGCTAGATATGTGCTAGTTTTAGCTTGAATGATTTTGGTATATATATATGATGCATCTTTTGGTATGGATTGTGAGTTGAGAAATTGACTTACAAATGGTAACCTTGTGTTGGTAAAATGCTAGTATGAATTAGTGAAATTGAAAGGAATGGTGTTGGGTAATGAATGAACCATGCTTGTGATGATATGAGTTTTAGTCTTTGAAATTATCATGGTTGGAATTGGTATTGAATGCATGGTTTGAATGACTAATTTGGTATGTTTTTGGTGGTTATATGTGCATGGGATGTCTTGGTAAATATGGCTTGTAGGTTTGACCCTTATGGGTGGCATTTTGGCTTTGCAAATGGCCTATAATGTCACACGGTTGTGGCACACGGACGTGCCTAAAGACCGTGGGGAAATTGGCAGAATGTAGCTTAGTAGCACACGGCCTCGACACGGGGGTGTCAGCTAGTCGTGGTGTACAAGTCAGTAGCTAGCTAAGAGCATACAGCCATAGCACACGGGTGTGCTTGGTGGCCATGGTGGAGAAGTCAGAATATGGCCTAAGAGTGCACGGCCTCAGTGCACGGGCGTGCTGGGTGGCCGTGGGAATTAAGTTAGTATATAGCCACGGAGAGGACAACGGGGGTGTCTAATAGCCGTGGAGGGCACACGGTTTCCTTCCACGGGCGTGTAACCCCTGTATTTTAGAAAAGTTTTAACTTTTCATGAAATTTTGTATGTGTTTCTGTTTAGCCCCGACCCTATCTTTAGCATGTGAAATAGGTCTCGTAGACCTTGATAAGGGACATCATGATTGTAAAATGCGATTAAAGATGATTGACTTTGTGTCATAAATTCTAGATGTTAAAGGTTCTGATTGTTAGGTAATACCTCTCAACCCTATTCCAGCGATGGTTTCGGGTTAGGAGTGTTACACTCGGACTCAATTTGCCTTTACGACCAAATCGAAGTATTTTCTTCCACTGGGACATTTTCAGAAACACTTTATCACCTATCTGAAATTCAATATCTTTACGTTTTAAATCTGCATATGATTTCTGACAATCTAAAGCTGCTTTCAAACAGTCACGAATTATTTTCACTTTCTCTTCGGTTTCTCTAACCGAATCAACTCCATGAATCTGTTTCTCGCTAAGCTCAATCCAGTATAATGGAGTTCGGCATTTGCGACCATACAAAGCTTCGTACGGTGCCATCTTTATACTCGATTGGAAGTTGTTATTATATGCAAATTCAACTAGTGACACATATTTCTCCCATTTGCCTTCGAATTCCAAAACATTACATCGGAGCATATCTTCGAGAATCTGAATTACTTGTTCAAACTGTCCATCAATTTGCGGATGAAAAGTCGTACTAAAATTTAACTTTGTACCCAGAGCTTCTTGCAATTTCTTCGAAAACTGTGACATAAACCTCAGATCTCTATCCGAAATAATAGAAACAGGCACCTCATGCAATCTCACAATCTCAGAGATATAAAACTCAACTAGTCGATCAAGCGAGAAGTCTGTACGTACCGATATGAAATGAGTAGATTTCATTAGTCGATCAAAGATAACCTGGATAGCATATTTCTTTTTCGGAGATAGGGGCAATCCTGAAAAAAATCCATTGTAACTCTATCCCATTTCCACTCGGGAATCATCACAGACTGCAGTAAACCCAATGGTACTTGATGTTCAGCTTTGACTTACTGACAAATCAAACATTTAGAAATAAATCCCGAGATATCTCGTTTCATGCTAGACCACCAACATAACTATTTCAAATTGTTATACATTTTGGTACTCCCCGGATGAACATATAAACAGCTATTGTGTGCCTCATGCAAGATCTTCTGAATGAGTTTTCAATTTCTCGGTATGCAAATTCAATTTCAAAACCTTAAACAATTGTTGGCTTCGATCTGAAACTCTAAATTAGGAATAGTCTCCATTGAGTCCATTTAACTTACAATTCACGGTCATTTTTCTGAGCTTCACAGATTTGTTGAAGAAATACTAGTTTAGCTTTTAATTAAGCTAAAATAGACCTATCATCACAAATCATCAACTGGGTATTCGTTGCTCGTAATGCAAACAAAGACTTTCTACTCGAAGCATCCGTAACCACATTTGCTTTCCGCAAATGATAATCAATCACCAATTCATAATCTTTTAGTAGCTTGAGCCATCTCCGTTTTCTCAAATTTGAATATTTCTGAGTCATAATATACTTTAAACTCTTATGATCAGTAAAGATGTGGCATTTTTCACCGTACAAATAATGATGCCAGATTTTCAAAGCAAAAACTATAGCAGCCAACTCTAAATCATGCGTCGGATAGTTCTTTTCATGCGGTTTCAACTGTCTTGAGGCATAAGCTACAACTTTTCCCTATTGCATCAATACACAACCCAACCCATTCAATGATGCATCACTATAAATCACAAACTTCAGGTTGAACCAGAACTGGTGCTTCAGTTAATAATGATTTCAATTTTTAGAAAAACTCTACTGACATTTTTCTGACCATTCAAATTTCACATCTTTCTGAAGTAGTCATGTCATCAGTGTCGCAATCATCAAAAATCCTTTCACGAATCTTCGATAATAGCCCGTTAAACCCAGAAAACTAAGGACTTCAGACACATATCTTAGAGGTTTCCAGTCAACAATAGCAGAAATCTTACTCGGGTTAACTCTAATACCTTCAGATAAAACAATATGCCCCAGAAATCCAACCTTTCGGAGCCAAAACTCACATTTGTTGAATTTAGCAAACAATTTCTTATCACGTAGAGTTTGTAACACAATTCTCAAGTGCTCGGTATGTTCAAATTCATCTCACGAATAGATCAGAATGTCGTCAATAAATACAACAACATGAAATCTGTCTAAATATGATTTGAATATCCGATTCATCAAGTCCATAAAAATGCAGGAGCATTAGTTAATCCGAAAGGCATAACAAGGAATTCATAATGTTCGTACCTCGTTCTAAACGTGATTTTCGAAACATTTGATTCTTTTACTCGTAACTGATAATAACTCGATCTCAAGTCAATCTTTGAAAACACTATTGCACCTTTCAATAGATCAAATAAATCATCAATCTGCGATAGAGGGTATTTGTTCTTTATAGTCACTTTATTTAGTTGTCTGTAATCGATACACATTCTCATCTTGTCGTCTTTCTTCTTTACAAACAAAACAGGTGCACTCCAGGGTGAAAAACTCTGTCATGCAAAACCTCTATCTGTTAACTCTTGTAACTGAGCTTTAAACTCTTTTAATTCTATTGGAGCTATTCTGTACGGAGCTATCGATATCGGTGTTGTTCCTGGTTCTAATTCAATACCAAATTCAACCTCTCTGATTGGTGGCAAACCCAGTAATTCTTCTGGAAATACATCTGAAAACTCACAAACAACAGGTACCACTTCAATCTTTTATTCAGACACCTTTGTATCCAGTACGTATGATAGATATGCATCACAACCCTTTTTTCTACATTTCTGAGCTAACATAGACAATATCACAGTAGATAATTCACTCGAATCATCAGACTCAATCTGAAGAATTTCACCATTCTGACATTTCAATTCAATAATCTTTCCTCTACAATTCACAACTACATCATGCATAGTTAGCCAGTCCATACCCAAAATCACATCAAACTCATCTAATGGTAGAAGCATTTGAATAATGACCAATGATATTCGGAGTTCATTGTTGTATAAGGCCATTTAATGTGGCCAATGAATATGTTATTCTATAAACTCATGATGAAGCATTCCATGGTTGAGTAAATTGTATACTATGACCTGTTACGTGTGTGTGGTGGATGTTTTAGTAGCTTTAATATGTCATGAAATGTGTCATTCAAGTTATACTCAAGTATGGGCATGATAGGGTAGAAATTGGCTTGGAAAATAGCCAACTTCTTGGCCACACAGGCAGAGACACGGCCTTGTGTCTCAGGCGTGTGGTGGACACGGCCTGCCCACACGGGCGTGTGACTCTCCAAAACAAGGAAATTTTCTAAATGTTCCAATAGTTTTAAAAGTTCTTGGTTTAGTCCCGAATTGCTCCCAAAGCATGTTTTGGGCCTCGTAGGACCGTTTTAGGGACTTGATGAAATAAGATAAAAGTTTTAAATTTCAAACGAAAATTTATGCCTTAAATTTGTTCAGTTGTAAGTGTTATTGTCTAGTAACGCCTCGTACCCTGTTCCGGCATTGAACACGGGTAAGGGGTGTTACAACTTATGTTCTTTAAATTGTGATTGATTTGGCAATTATACTTATTTTCATACGAGCTTACTAAGCTTTATAGCTTACTTTATTTATTTTACCATGTTTTATAGTGATTTCAAAGCTAGCTCAGATTCGGAAATCGTCAGAGACCTTGTCACACTATCCAACTATCATTTTAGTACTTTTGAAACTAAGTTTTGGTACTATGGCATGTATAGGATTATGGTCATTTTGGGATTATAGTTTGGTTGTAAATGTAGCCATTTGAATTGGCTTGTAATTGTTTTAAGTTTGATATTTGTATATTGCCATAGAAGTTGGCTTAACTTGGTTGGTTGATTGTGAATATATTTGTGCATATGGTTCTTATTGTGAGCTTGAATATGGATATGTGATGTTAGTTGGTATCTGATAATTAGGGGTATTAAATGGTTGATAAATGAATTTGGCATGTTTATGAAATTAGGCTAAATCATGCAAAGTTGGAAGTGTTCATAATGATGATTTGTGATTTGGAATTTTGGGTATGAAATTGAATGGTATATTGTTGTATTAGTGTGTTTTGAATTGGTTAATATTGAAATAGGTTGAATTATGTTTGGCATAAATTATTAGAATGCCTATTTTGTGCCTTGTTTTTGGTGCCAAATGCTGTGGTGTAGGTGTGCACAAGTTTGGGTGGCAAATTGGCTTGGTAAATAGCCTATTTGTTTCAACACGGGCAGAGACACGGGCGTGTGTCTCAATCGTATGTGACACAGGGTTATGTTACATGGTCGTGTGTCCCCGAGTGTTGAAATAGAAACCAAGTCAATATGCTTTACAAGGCCTCACACATGGGCATGTGACTTGGCCGTGTGGCATAAGTCAGTATACCCTACAGGTTTGGCATGGCCTAGCACACGGCTTGGTGCACGGGCGTGTATTGCCATTTTTAGGGCATACAGGCTAGCCACACGGGCATGTGTGTTGGCCATGTGACCTAAGTCAGAGAGTTACACGGGGTCAGACACGGACTGGGACACGGCCATGTGCTTCCATTTCAAAAATCCACACGACCTATGACACGGGTATGTCTTTGGCCGTGTGAGACATACGACCAAGCCACACGGGCGTGTGACCCTTGTTTTTGAGAAAATTTTCTAAGTATTTCAAAAGTTTCTAAAGTTATCGATTTAGTTCCGAACCTCCTTGAATGCATGTTTTGAGCCTTGTAGGCTCATATTAGGGACGATATGAATGTTATTGATTGATAATTGGATGAAATTTGAAAATGTAATTGGAATGTATGTGTAATTGTATAATTTGTTCGGTAATGCTTCGTAACCCTATTTCAGCATTGAATACGGGTGAGGGGTGTTACATATAAACTCCTTTGGTGCTATACGATGGGAGCAATGGACACCGGAGTAATACCCGTAGAAGCTCAATACCAAACTCGACCTCCCAAATCGAAGGCAATGTAACACCCATCACCCGTATTCAATGCTGGAATAGGGTTACAAAGTATTACCAGAGTTACAACACACTTAAATAAACTTTTCTCATACATTTAATCAATACATACAATTATCAATCAATCTCAATCAATTTGTCCCTAATACGAGCCTATGAGGCCTTACACATGCATTGGGAGTGGTTCAGAACTAAACCCGATAACTCGGGAAATTTTTCAATACTTATAAGTTATTTCTCTAAAACAGGGGACACACGCCCGTGTGTCCAGGCCATGTGTCTCACACGGCCACTAGACACATCAGTGTCACAGGCCGTGTAGACATTCAAAATGGGAGTACAAGGCCGTGTCCCAGCCCGTGTCTACATAAGTGAGGTTACTGACCTGGGTCACACGACCAACCACACGCGTTTGTCTAGCCTGTGTGCCCTTCGAAGTGGCCACACACGCCCGTGCACCAGGCCGTGTGATAGGCCGTGTCAAACCTGTAGAGTATACTGACTTATGCAACACGGCCAAGTCACACGCCCGTGTGCTAGGCCGTGTGCCAATTAGGGGCATATACCGACTTGTGCCACATGGTCGATCACATGTTCATGTGTGAGACAGTGTGGAGTATACTGACTTCATTTCAATTTCAACACCAGGGGACACACGACCATGTAACTTGACCGTGTGTCACACACAGCTGAGACACACACCAGTGCCTCTGCCCATGTGGAAAAAAATAGGCTATTTACCAAGCCACTTTGTCACCCAAATTTGCATATACCTAGACAACCAAAATGACACAGATCATAGCATAAATAACATTCAATTCAACCACAATCAAGACTAATTTATACCATTTTCAATACCAACATTCAACATGCTTATAACCTCAAACCTTACTCCATCAAAACATACCAAATCACATATATAAATCAACTAACTATAGCTTTACTAAACATACCTTATTTTGAACCAATTCACAAACATAACTCACATCTAATATCAACCATATATGCACATATATGCACATATATGCACATAACCAAAATCACCAAATTAAGCCAACTCTCATGGCTATATTTACAACTCAAAACATATACATTTACAAGCTACTACAAATAACCAAAATCGCTATCAATCCATAATCCAAATGACATCAAAATACCTATACATGCCATATACTCAAAACATAATTTCAAAAGTACCAAAGAGTCAGTGGATAGTGTGGTGAAGTCTCTGTAAGAGTATGCCCAAAGATCAATCATGAGATGGTTGTAATAACATACTTAATTTACCATGTTTATTAATATAAAGCGTTGTTATTATTATTTCAGTTTTTCTTTCTGTGTGTATAAATAAACTGTTTTATAATAATGTCCTGAGAATAATATGATTATTCTTAAAAGATCCTTAGTCGAGTATTATTGTTGACTAGGACAACAATAATGCATTAAGACTAACATGTAGTTGATTGATGATAAAGAGTTGTCATTGATATGGAGTGTCAAAATCAATCCATGAATATGTGTGTTAGAGAACAACATATTGGATTGACCCGCTATGAGTATGTTTCTTGGATTATTATGTAATTGTCACAACATTACTCATAGTGATTAATATGTACATGATCCTCGGACTTGAGATCATTATTATCCCAAAGATCGTGAGTTGTATATTTTGATCTGATCAAATGTACACCGTATAAAAGTTGTTCAATAAAGGTGGTGTTGGATATACCACAATCTATGTAGAGGATATAGTTGATCAATAAAGGATAAGTCCCTCCTACATAATAGGAGTAATATCTTAGGCCACTTGATTGAGTGAGACTAGAAATGCATGGCCATGCTCAAATAAGTTGATATGAGATGTCATACTAATTTGTATATCATAGTCTACTCAAGATATCAAGAAACATGGGATGGACTATGCAAGTGTGACTATCCCATGACTTGTATCTGTTCCAGAGATAAAGGACTTAAGGATTAATGCATGAAAGGTTAATCACGAATGGTTATGTCGAATCATAACTTCTTGTAACTTAGGTAGCAATGATGCATTGCTAGATGCCACTCTTTGTCTGTGACAATAAAATTGTTCTAGTATTACTGCTAACGTTGCAAGAACCTACAGGGTCACACCATATGGTTGAAATGAACGGAATAAAATATAGTTGGTATTGTGTTTGGTTGTCACATGAATTAAATTAATTAAAGAATTAATTTAATTGGGCAATCAAATATTGAACATATTATATGTACAAGGATGTTGTACACATAATGATAACATAATTTTATTAATATATGAATTTGATTCATATATAAATTTAAATAAATATAGTTTACCGAAATCCTTATTATAATTAATGTAATTATAATTTTTAGATATAATTCATGTAATTATAATTTTCAGTTAAAAACTTTATTGTATTTATTTAATCTTGTAATACATTCAAGGGATACCAATTATAAAAGGCCCAATTAAGAGGATACCTATTATAAAAGGCCTAATGAGAAAGGCACCCATTATAAAAGGTATTAAAAGGAGACAAAGCTGAAAAAAAAAAACCCTAAGTGATTGCTTGTTAGGTCTAGCAGCCGTCAAGCAAACAAACCTCCAAAATAGTTTTGGAGATTTCTTCCGTTCATAGTCAAACCGGGTGGATCACATAGAGGCCGACATCGGAAAAGGTTGTGGCTTGATTCGACAGTAGATCAAAACTCTTGTTGCCAAGGCGTCGCTGTCTACTCAGATTGAAGTTTTGGTAATTTCAAAACCTTTATTTCACCCCGATTCGTTCCTCACACATAGATTCCTGATTTGGATCGCCGGATCTAATTTTATTCTGCTACGCCATGGGGTTCCGGTGTTCCAACAGTGGTATCAGAGCCACTTGTGTGATACGAACTCGGGTTTAAATACTTGGGTGATGCAATTGTATGAGATTCATGTTTTGATCTTATTGTATTTTCGATTGTTTAAATCGTTTAAGCAAAACCTGATAAATGTTCCTTTCGGTAATTGATTAAATGTTAATCATGGTGTTGTGGCCTACTTGATTTTATGTTATTACTGTTAACTATTAACAAATCTGTAATAATGCGACGGTGGTATTTATAGTTTTGAGTAAGTGTTAATCGGCTAGTGGAACAAGGGTTGTTCCGATATGAAACCTCGCGATTAAAATCCTAAAAACACGATTCTCGTTGATAAAAGTTATCAAATCGTGAGGTTTCATTTGACTGGGGTATGCGATTCGCATGCATTTGGGGCTCGCCCCGCACTCAGTCCATCTGCATGGGCTCTCGCCCCGCCCCGGATGAGGATCGAGGATGGCTCGCCATGGTGCCTTCATCCGCTTCCTCCGACCTCCTCAGACCCTCACAAAAAGTTTTGTTAATAAAAGAAATTTATAAACTTAATGGGCTACAAAAGGTTGAAAGGATATTTTATAGTTCACCTTAAAAAAAAATTGAATTATGTATGCTATTTTTGACATGCACGGTGTTTGAAACGCACAGTTATAGCCCAATGACCCATTCGATAAAAGGTTATATTTTTTTAAAATACGGCCTGCGTGTCGTGCCTTACTACTATTCTCTTGTATTTCTCTTATCATCTTATTCCCTCGTATGTAAAATGAGTTTCTGCATATTGTAATTTGCAAGAGTTGCTGTGGGCCAAACCAGAAGGAAGGTGGGACAATGATTGAGAATGATAGCTTGTGAAATGGCTTACACCTTTAGGTTTCTTTTTGGTTTTCCCATTGGCTTGGGTTGAACCATCTTAGTTTATGGGCTATAACTATTGCATTTATTTATTGCTTTATTTATTCATGTATAAGATGCTATGGATGTCTAAAGCATGCCAATTATATATATTAAAACTTGAAGATAATAAACCCTATTAATTGATGAGATCAATTAGAAGACTAAATGGGCTAAAGTAGACCATAACTGGTGAGATGCAACAACCTTAATAAAATCCCTCTATTAAAATATTAAGTCAGCATGGCCTTCCAATTTTGCCCTCGTTAAGGCCTCGATCAATACTATGTAGGTTCCGCCAAAGCGAAGTACTAGTATTTATCTTGGTTAAACGAAGAATAAACAAGTGATATTCATTTGGTTAAAAATTGGTTAATGACTTAACTAGGTTACTCTAACAGATTAGAAACCTAGAGGCAAGTAAATTGGATAAATCATAAGATGATTAGAACAAGAGTTGTTCACCAAATATTAGGAGTTACATATGATGTAATTAGCAAATGTTGCTTACCTAAATAACCATAATCTTAAGAGTAAAGCCAAAGCTGACTTAAGAGGTGGTGAAATATGGATCCTTAACCTACTAGAAATACTTTTAAGAAAGTTTTTCCGAAATTAATATACGAGGGTTATTAATTTTGAAATAAAATAGTAGGAATATCATTTAATAAAGTCTTTTTAATGATTGATATAAAATTGGTAAATTTACTCACATGCATATTTAATTGTTGTAGATATATTATGGCTGCAAACACTAGCACACTCTCATTGCAATTGGTCCTTGAGAAGGACAAATTGAATGGTAATTTTCTTGATTGGTTCCGTAACTTGAGGATTGTCCTTAAACAAGAACGGAAATTATATGTCATTGAACAACCACTTCCTAATGAACCACCCGCTAATGACTCGAGGACTGATAGAGATGCTTACAAGAAGTATCTCGATGACATGATAGATGTTGGATGTCTTATGCTTGCCACTATGAATCTCGAACCTTGAAGCAACATGAGGACATGGTTGCTTATGATATGATCGAGCACCTTAAAGAACTTTATCAGGGGCAAGCACGGCAAGAGAGGTTTGATATCTCTAAGGCCCTATTCCAATGTAAGTTGGCTGAAGGAAGCCTAGTAGGACCTCATGTCCTTAAGATGATTGGCTATATTGAAAGCCTATCTAAGCTTGGGTTTCCATTGAGCCAAGAGTTGGCCATCGATGTTATTTTACAATCGTTTGCGGATAGCTACAGCCCGATTTGTCCTCAATTTCAATATGAATGAAATTAACAAGACTCTACCACAATTGCTCAGTATGTTACGAACTGCTGAAGGCAACTTGAAAAAGGTTGGACCCAAGCCCATACTGATGGTCCGTAATAACAAGGGCAAGGAAAGGCCAAAGTTCAAACAAAGCCTAAGGGCAAAGGTAAGCCCAAATTTGGAAAAGGAAAGGTGCCTTTGAAACCTAAAGGTGGGGTGTCTAAGGAAGGAAAGCTGTTTTCATTATGGTGTATTTGGACATTGGAAACGGAATCGCCTGTCTATCTTGAAGAAGTCAAGAAGGCTAAAGCAAGCGGAATGTCCGCTTGGTATTTATGTTATTGATATTAATTTATCAACTACTACTTCTTGGGTATTAGATACTAGTTGTGGTTCTCATATTTGTACTACATGCGGGGACTACAAAGGAGTAGGACTTTGGCTAGAGGAGATGTGGACCTACGAGTTGGAAATGGAGCAAAAAGTTGTTGCATTAATTTGTGGGAACATATACTTTATCTTTGCCTAGTGGACTTGATTTATGTTTAGAGGATTGTTATTTTGTGCCCAGTTTGACTAAAAACATTATTTCAATTTCTTGTTTAGACAAAATTGGTTTTGAGATAATTATTAAGAATAATTGTTGTTCATTTTATCTCAATAATGTTTCTATGGTTCGGCACAATTAATTAATGGCCTCTATATTTTAGATCAAACGAATCCCATTTACAACATAAATACTAAAAGATCTAAAATAAATGACTCAAATCAAACTTATCTTTGGCATTGTCGTTTGGGCCACATAAGTGAGAAACGCATATCCAAACTCCATAAAGATGGTCTCTTGAATTCATTTGTTTTTGAACAATTTGAAGTATGTGAATCTTGCTTATTGGGAAAAATGACTAAATCTCCTTTTACTGGTAAAGGTGAATGAGCTAGTGATCTATTGGACCTAATACATTATGATGTATGTGGACCAATAAATACACAGGCCAGAGGTGGATTTCACTACTTCATTACTTTCACTGATGATTTCAGTAGATATGGGTATGTTTATCTCATGCGCCATAAGTCTGAGTCCCTTGAAAAGTTCAAGGAATTCAAAAATGAAGTACAAAATCAACTAGACAAAACTATCAAGTCACTTCAATCTGATCGAGGTGGAGAGTACTTGAGCCTAGAGTTTGATGATCTTTTGAAAGAATGTGGGATTGTCTCACAACTTACTCCTCCTGGTACTCCTCAATAGAATGGAATATCTGAAAGAAGAAATCGAACTTTATTAGAAATGGTTCGATCCATGATGAGTCATGGTGATCTACCGACTTCCTTTTGGGGACATGCACTTGAGACAGCTGCTTTCACACTAAATCATGTTCCATCTAAATCGGTTCAAAAGATGCCATATGAGATGTGGACTGGGAAACGTCCTAGTATATCTTTTATGAAAATTTGGGGCTGTGAAGCTTGTGTTAAACGTCAGACGTCTACTAAGCTTGAACCCAGATCTGAAAGGTGTATTTTTGTGGGGTATCCAAAAGAAACCAAAGGATATTATTTCTTTAATCCCATTGTGAACAAAACGTTTGTTGCTCGGGTGGTGTCTTCTTAGAGAGAATTTACTTCTAGAAAAGGAAGTGGGAGAAAGATTGAACTTGAAGAAATTCGAGAATCACAAGATACCATGAACCAGTAGATTGAACAATAAAAATTCCACAAGAAATTGAGGAACAAACAACTCTTTGTAGAAACACAACCACCGCATGCAGATCTTTAAGAGAACGCCGTGCCCGAGAGATATGGATTTCTCATTACAACGCATGGTGACGTTCTTCTTATAGATCAAGATGAGCCTAGGACTTATCAAGAAGCGGTGTGAGCCCGGACTTCGAGAAATGGCTTGAGGCCATGAGATCTCGAGATGGATTCCATGTATGAAAACCAAGTATGGACTTTGATTGATCCACCGAAGAAGGGTTAAACCTATAGGGTGCAAATGGGTTTTCAAAAAGAAAACCGACATGGATGGTAATGTAGAAACATACAAAGGGTGATTAGTCGCTAAAGGTTTTCGCCAAATTCATGGTGTTGACTATGATGAAACCTTTTCTCCTATAGCTATGTTTAAATCTATCAGGATCTTGCTCGCCATAGTTGCATTTCATGATTATGAAATCGCGGATGGGACGTCAAAACGACTTTCCTTAACGGAGAACTTGAAGAGGATGTGTATATGACACAAACCTGAAGGTTTTGTAAATCCAAAGGATGCTAGAAAGATATATAAGTTGCAAAGATCCATTTATGGATTAAAGCAAGCTTCTCGAAGTTGGAATCTTCGTTTTAACGATGCAATCAAAGAGTTTGGTTTTGTCAAAAATGAAGATGAACCATGTGTTTACAAGAAAGTTAGTGGGAGCACTATCACATTCATGGTACTATATGTGGATGACATACTTATCATGGGAAATGACATACCTACCTTGCAGTCTATTAAGACTTGGTTAAGAAGTTGTTTTTCTATGAAGGACTTGGGCAAAGCCACTTATATCTTAGGAGTCAAGATCTATAGAGATAGATCAAGACGACTACTAGGTCTAAGCCAAAGTACATACATAGATAAAGTAATTTAAAAGGTTCAAGTATGGAAGAATCTAAAAGAGGATTTCTACCTATGAGACATGGTATTTCACTCTCGAAGGAAATGTGTCCTTCAACTCCACAAGAGAGAGAACGTATGAGTAAAATTCCATATGCTTCCACTATTGGATCTATCATGTATGCTATGTTATGTACCCGTCCAGATGTCTCGTATGCCTTAAGTATGACGAGTAGGTATCAAGTAGATCCCGGTGAAGGTCACTAGACCACAGTCAAGAGTATCCTTAAGTACTTAAGAAGAACTAAGGATACGTTCCTATTATATGGAGGTGAGGAAGAGTTAAGTGTAAAAGGTTACACTGATGCCAGCTTTCAAACCGACAAGGATGATTCTCGATCGCAATCAGGTTTTGTGTTTTGCCTTAATGGTGGTGCTGTGAGCTGGAAGAGTTCAAAGCAAAGTATAGTAGTTGATTCTACAATAGAGGCTGAGTATATTGCAGCCAGTGAGGCAACAAAGGAAGCGGTTTGGATCAAGAAGTTCATTACTGGACTAGGGGTTGTGCCTAGCATATCAGATGCTATAGAGCTCCGATGTGATAACAATGGAGCTATTGCACAAGCTAAGGAACCCAGATCTCACTAGCGATCCAAACATATACTTAGACGCTACCATCTTATTCGAGAGATTATCGATCGAGGGGATGTAGAGATATGCAGAGTACCTTCAGATGATAATATTGCTGATCCCTTGACCAAGCCTCTGACACAGCAGAAGCATGATCGTCACACTAAGTCACTTGGTAATAGATATATGAGTGATTGGTCTTAGTGCTAGTGGGAGATTGTAAGAGTATGCCCAAAGATCAATCATGAGATAGTTGTAATAACATATTTAATTTACCATGTTTATTAATATAAAGCGTTGTCATTATTATTTCAATTTTTCTTTCTGTGTGTATAAATAAACTGTTTTATAATAATGTCCTGAGAATAATATGATTATTCTTAAAAGATCCTTAGTCGAGTATTATTGTTGACTAGGACAACAATAATGCATTAAGACTAACATGTAGTTGATTGATGATAAAGAGTTTTCATTGATATGGAGTGTCAAAATCAATGCACGAATATGTGTGTTAGAGAACAACATATTGGATTGACCCGCTATGAGTATGTTTCTTGGATTATTATGTAATTGTCAGAACATTACTCATAGTCATTAATATGTACATGATCCTCAGACTTGAGATCATTATTATCCCAGCATCATGAGTTGTATATTTTGATATAGTCAAACGTACAATCGTAGAATGAAAGTTGTTCTATAAAGGTCGATGTTGGATATACCACAATCTATGTAGAGGATATGGTTGATCAATAAAGGATAAGTCCCTCCTACATAATAGGAGTAATATCTTAGGTCACTTGATTGAGTGAGACTAGAAATGCATGGCCATGCTCAAATAAGTTGATATGAGATGTCATACTAATTTGTATATCATAGTCTACTCAAGATATCAAGAAACATGGGATGGACTATGCAAATGTGACTATCCCATGACTTGTATCCGTTCCAGAGATAAAGGACTTAAGGATTAATGCATGAAAGGTTAATCACGAATGGTTATGTCGAATCATGACTTCTTGTAACTTAGGTAGCAATGATGCATTGCTAGATGCCACTCTTTGTCTGTGATAATAGAATCGTTCTAGTATTACTGCTAACGTGGCAAGAACCTACAGGGTCACACCCTATGGTTGAAATGAACGGAATAAAATATAGTTGGTATTGTGTTTGGTTGTCACATGAATTAAATTAATTAAAGAATTAATTTAATTCGGCAATCAAATATTGAACATATTTATGTACAAGGATGTTGTACACATAATGATAACATAATTTTATTAATATATGAATTTGATTCATATATAAATTTAAATAAATATAGTTTACCGAAATCCTTATTATAATTAATGTAATTATAATTTTCAGATATAATTCATGTAATTATAATTTTCGGTTAAAAACTTTATTGTATTTATTTAATCTTGTAATACATTCAAGAGATACCAATTATAAAAGGCCCAATTAAGAGGATACCTATTATAAAAGGCCCAATGAGAAAGGCACCCATTATAAAAGGTATTAAAAGGAGACAAAGTTGAAAAAAAAAAAAAAACCTTAAGTGATTGCTTGTTAGGTCTAGCAGCCGTCAAGCAAACAAACCTCCAAAATAGTTTTGTAGATTTCTTCCGTTCATAGTCAAACCGGGTGGATCATGTAGAGGCTGACATCGGAAAAGGTTGTGGCTTGATTCGACAGCAGATCAAAACTCTTGTTGCCAAGGCGTCGCTGTCTATTCAGATTGAAGTTTTGGTAATTTCGAAACCTTTATTTCACCCCGATTCGTTCCTCACACATGGATTCCTGATTTGGATCGCCGGATCTAATTTTATTCTGCTGCGCCATGGGGTTCCGGCGTTCCAACAGTCTCCAACGAACCTCGAATCCGAGCTAGCTTTGAAATCACTATAAAACATGGAAAAGCAACAAAGTAAGCTATATAGCTTAGTAAGCCCGTATAATTTAGAATTAAACTTACCATTTATACATAATTAAGACAATAAATAAGGTATACTCAATTCAATTACCAAATGCCTAAACACAAGTATTCATCAACAAGTTTGTCACATAAGTGCATATAATCATCCATTATCTCAATTTAATACTCAATACATTGTATCATATCAAATTCATATAAACAATAATTCATTCGATAACAGTAACTCATCTTTATAAACAATACTTCATCCATATGAACAGTAATTCATCCGTATAAACACATAGCTTTTTCACATAACCAATAGTAGAATTTATGCCCATTAAACCTATTAGAATATCGAAGGATACTGGGGTGATATACATTACATGTATAAATCAGTAATCCGTCAATTTATTATCATTTCCGCTCTGTCGACCTATGATCAGTAAACTCTTCTTGAGTTGATGGACAGTAAGCTCTATTGTGCTGAAAAGGTAAGCTCTGACAAGCTGAAAATAGTAAGCTCTTATGAGCTGAAATATCGATAAGCTCGTACAAGCTATGGTGAGTTTGCAACACATGCAGGATCTCGACCAAAATGGTAACCCTATTGACATGTCACTCGTATCCTACGACTTTCTACGGTTCAAACGGAACTCAGTATTCAATAATTCTCATCAATTAGGCATTCAAACTCGGTAATACCGTTTACTCAATTATACTTTCATTTCAAATAATTTACAAGTATTTAAATATTCGATTCTAATTATACGAACTTACCTCGAGTTGCTCAGATGTAAATTATCAACTATTCGTCCACTTTTCCTTTTCCATGATCTAATCTCGATCTCGGCTTATCTTGATCTAATGTTTACACATTTAGCCTATAATTTACAATTTGGAAAATTTACACATTTGCCCCTAATGTTTCACATTTTCACAATTTAGTCCTTATCACATAAAATTGCAAATTCATGCAATTTAGTACAAACCCATGCTTAGCCGAATTTAATACATGTTACTAGCAGCCCATATTTTCAATTTATTCACACTTTTAACCACTACATTTCACATTTTCTCAATTTAATCCCCTTTTTTGACATTTTTGTCCAAACTCACTTTACAAAAGCTATTAATCTAGCATTAAACCTTCCAAATCTATCATAAATCATGAAATTACTCAAGCATTCAACAATGGAAACATGATAAATCTTTAACAGTTTCGAACTCTAGGGTACGGGCTAGCTAGAATACAAAGCAACGATATCAAAAACGTAAAAATCATTAAAAACCAAGCTCAAACCATACCTTAATCTAGCCTTCAAAGTGGCCGAATATTCAAACTTGTTTAATGGCTTTCTCAAGCTTTAGTTTTGGTGGAGAAGATGAAAATTTTCATGTTTTATTTTTATTTAATTAACTATAATAACCATTTAACCATTTTAACCTTTGTAATTAAATATAAAAATCACATAATCCATACCCATTATCGTCCACTAATGCTACTAATGGGCTAATTACCATGCTAGTACTCATTTGTTTCATTTCTATAATCATTTGGTTCATTTAACTTCTAGAACTTATATTTTAGGCTTTACGCGATTTAGTTCTTTTTACTGAATTAAACACTCAAACGGTAAAATTTCTTTACGAAACTTTCACCCAATAATTCTATCATGTTGTATACCTTAATAAAATAATAAAATAAATATTTTGACTTCAGATTTGTGGTCCCGAAGTCACTGTTCCGATTTGATAGAAAAACAAGTTGTTAGAACTCTCTCCCCTTAGGGATTTTTGTCCCCGAAAATCTTACTGGTAAATAGGTTAGGGTATTGTTTTCGTATAGCTTCCTAGGGTTCCCACGTAGATTCCTCGATCTCGTGTTTATGCCAAAAAACCTTCACTAGGACTATGCGTTTATTTATCAATTCTTTAATTTCACACGCTAAAATTCTGATCAGTTCTTCACTATACGTCAAATCAGTCTGTATCTCGACATATACCGGAAAAATCACATGTGACGGATCGGATCTGTATTGACGTAGCATAGAAATGTGAAAAGACATTATGAATCTTTTCAAGTTCTGACAGTAAAGGCAGTTGATACGCTATAGGCCCTATTCTTTCGACGATCTCATACGGTTCGATAAATCACGGACTCAGCTTTCCTTTACGGTCGAATCGAAGAACCTTTTTCCATGCTGACACTTTTAGAAACACTTAGTCCCCAACTTGAAACTCAATTTCTTTACGTTTCAAATCTAGAGCTACTTTTAAACTGATCAATTCAACCCCGTGAATCTTTTTGTCACTTAGTTCAGTCCAGTTTAGCGGAGTTCGACATTTGTGACCATATAAAGCTTCATATAGTGCCATCTTTATACTCGTCTAAAAACTGTTGTTATACGCGAACTCAATCAACGGTAAGTGTTTTTCCCAACTGCCCTCAAACTCTAAAATACAACATCTTAACATGTCTTCAAGAATCTGAATAACTCTCTCGGTCTGACCGTCAGTTTGAGGATGAAAAGCAATACTAAAATTCAACTGTGTTCCTAGAGCTTCTTGCAGTATCTTCCAAACTTGCTATGTAAATCTCGGATCACTATCAGAAATCATAGATAGTGACACCCCATGAAATCGAGCAATCTCAAAAATGTACAATTCAGCTAGTCTATCAAGTGAGTAATCTGTACGTACCAGTATGAAATGAGTAGATTTTGTTAGTCGATCAACGACAACCCAGATAGCATCTTTCTTTTTCAGAGTTAGGGGCAACTCGACACAAAATCCATTGTAACTCTATCCCATTTCCACTCGGGAATCATCACAGGCTGTAGTAAACCCGATGGTACTTGATGTTCATCTTTGACTTGCTGACAAATCAAACATTTAGAAACAAACTCTAAGATATCTCGTTTCATGCCTTGCCACCAATAAAAGTATTTAAAATCATTGTACATTTTGGTACTCCATAGATGAACAGATAAGCAGCTATTGTGCGCTTCATGCAAAATCTTTTGAATGAGTTCGGAATTTCTTGCTATGCAAATTATATTTCGGAACCTTAAACAATCATCGGCTCTAATCTGAAACTCTAAATTAGGGATAGTCTCACATTGAATTCATTTAACTTGCAGTTCACGACCATCTTTCTGAGATTCACAGATTTGTTGAAGAAATACCGGTTTAGCTTTTAATTCAGCTAAAATAGACCAATCATCACAAAACATCAACTGGGTATTCATTGCTTATAATGCAAACAAATATTTTCGGCTCAAGGCATCAGCAACAACATTAGCTTTTCCCGGGTGATAATCAATCACAAATTCATAATTTTTCAATAGCTCGAGACATCTTCATTGTCGCAGATTGAAATCTTTATGTGACATCAGATATCTTAAGCTTTTGTGATCCGTATAAATGTGACATTTTTCACCGTATAAGTAGTAGCCAACTCTAAGTCGTGCGTCGGATAGTTCTTTTCATGCGGTTTCAATTGTTGGGAAGCATAAGCTATAACTTTTCCTTCTTGCATCAGAACACATCCTAGACTATTTAATGACACGTCACTATAAATCACAAACTCTTTCCCCATTTAGGTTGAACCAGAATTGGTACTTCAGTTCACAGTACTTTCAACTGTTCGAAACTCTGCTGACATTTTTCTGACCATTTGAATTTCACATCTTTCTGAAGGAGTCGTGTCATTGGTGTCGCAATCACCGAAAATCCTTTCACTAAACTTCGGTAATAGCCCGCTAAGCCCAGAAAACTATGGGCTTCAGACACATTTCTCGGAAGTTTCTAGTCAACAATAGCAGAAATCTTACTCGGTCAACTCTAATACCTTCAGCTGAAACAATATGCCCCAGAAATCCAACTTCTCGGAGCCAAAACTCACATTTTCTGAACTTTTCAAATAATTGATTATCATGTAGAGTTTGTAATACAATTCTCAAGTGCATAGAATGTTCAAATTCATCTCGCGAATAGATCAGAATGTCATCAATGTATACAACAACGTATCTGTCCAAATATGGTCTGAATATCCGATTCATCAAGTCCACAAAAATTGCAGGAGCATTAGTTAATTCGAAAGGCTTAACAAGGAATTCATAATGTCTGTACCTCATTCTGAATGTGGTTTTCAGCACATCCGACTCTTAACTCATAATTGATAATAACTCGAACTCAAATCAATCTTTGAAAATACTGTAGCCCCTTTCAACTGATTAAATAAATCATCAATCTGCGGTAGAGGGTATTTTTTCTTTATAGTCATTTTATTCAACTGTCTGTAATCGATACACATTCTCATCATGCCGTCTTTATTCTTTACAAACAATACCGGTGCACCTCAGGGTGAATAACTCGATCGTGCAAAACCTCTGTCTGTCAATTCTTGTAACTGAGCTTTCAACTCTTTTAATTTTGTTAGAGCCATTCTGTACAGAGCTATCGATATAGGTGTTGTTCCTAGTACTAAGTCAATACCAAATTCAACCTCTCTGATCGGTGGCAAACCCAGTAATTCTTCTGGAAATACATCCGAAAACTCACAAACAACAGGTACAGAATCAATATTTGATTCAGACACCTTTGTATCCAATACGTATGCAAGATATGCATCATAGCCCTTTTTCATACATTTCTGAGCTAACATAAATGATATCACAGTAGTAATTCACTCGAATCATCAGACTCAATCCAAAGAATTTCACCATTCTGACATTTCAATTCAATAATCTTTCGTCTACAATTCACAACTGCATCATGCATAGTCAGCCAGTCCATACCCAGAATCACATCAAACTCATCGAACGGTAGAAGCATCAAGTCAACTGGAAAACAGTAACCCTGAGTCATCAAAAGACAATTCTTACAAATTTTATCAACGAAAGAAGACTTGCCTAAGAGGTTCGATACTTTAATTACAAACTTTGTGGACTCGACATGTAAATTCTTTTTAAACACTAAATTCATATAGATATATGAATGGGTTGATCCAAGATCTAACAACGCAACTATGTCAGTATCGAAAAGAGAAAAAGTACCAGTAATAATGTCTGGCAATGATGCCTCCTCCTGTGCATGGATAGCATAAACTCGGGCAGGTGCTTGTGCCTTATATCTCACAGAATCTCTCATAGCACCTTGGTTACCACTCGTATTTCCAGTGTTTTGGGGTGGTCTCCCTCTGGTAGCCCTATTACTTGCTTTCGCTGGTTGACCTCTTTTAGCTATATAATTTTTTGGACAGTCCCGAAGATAATGATCAAGAGATCCACATCTAAAACAAGCTCCGCTCATTATTCTACATTCACCGTAATGTCGCTTATTGCAGTGCTTACATTCAAGTCCAACATTTGTAACACTACCCATACTGGTAACAAATATCGCCTGAGGTTTAAAGTTGAAATGTCTTGCATCTCTATCTTTGATCAAAATTCCCACAGAAGCAATAGAAGGAGGATGATATTCTCTAGATTTCTTTGATGTTGACTGATGTGATTTGTCCGAAAATATCTTTCTAAAGTCTCTAACCTCAGAATCGGCTTTTATTTTCTTTTTGCTAAGCTCTTCGGCTTTGCAAGCTCTGTCAACTAGAACGACAAACTCTTTCATCTCAAGAATCCCAACTAACAATCTAATTTCTTCATTTAATCCATCTTCGGACCTTTTACACATTATAGCCTCGGGAGAAACACATTCACGAGCATATTTGCTGAGTCGTACAAACTCTCTTTTGTATTTTGTTACTGACATACGGCCCTGTTCTAGTTCAAGAAATTCCTTTCATTTATGATCAATGAACCGTTGGCTAATGTATTTTGTTTTCTAAATTCAACTTGAAAGAATTCCCAAGTAACTCTTTCTCACAGAACTACGGATATCAAGGTATTCCACCATTGATACGCAATGTCTCTCAACAGTGATACAACACATTTTAAACATTCTTCAGGTGTGCAAGAATGTAACACCCCTAACCCGTATCCGTCGCCAGAGTAGGGTTACAAGGTATTACCGATCAATTTACCACATATAGCATACATTTATCAAACATAAAGCATTCATTCTCATAAATCATTCAACACAATTACATTGCCCCTTGTAAGGGCCTACGAGGCCTTAAACAAGCCTTAAAAGTGGTTCGGGACTAAACCGGTAACATACAAAAAATTTTGGAAACTTAGAAAAATTTCAACCATATAGGCTTCACACGCCTGTGTGAACAAACCGTATGCCTCACATGGCTCCAGACACGCTCGTGTCTTAGGCCGTGTGGAAACAAGGCATACATACTGACTTGGGTCACATGGCCAACCACATGCCCGTGTGTCCTTCAAAGTGGCCACACACGCCCATGTGCCAGGCCGTGTGCTACACCGTGCCAAACCTTTGGGGTATATTGACTTATGTAACACGGCCAAGTCACACGCCCGTATGCTAGGCTGTGTGCCAATTAAGACGGTATACTGACTTGTACCACATGGCCAGTCACACGCCCGTGTGTGAGACGGTGTAGAGCTTACTGACTACAATTTAATTTCAACACCAAGGGACACACGACCGTGTAACATGACCGTGTGTCACACACGGCTGAGACACATGCCCTTGTCTCTTCCCATGTGGACAAAAATAGGCCATTTGCAAGGCCAATTTTCCACCCCAACTTCAATGTACCTACACAAGGCAAAATGGTACCATTTTATCATACAATTAGGTAGGCAAAATCATCAATCAAATGTACAAATTATACCATTATAATTTCATCTATTCCATTTCTCAAATCACTACCAATTACTTAGCCAAATACATGCTAAAACAATATCAAACAATATGGTTCATTGACCATAATTCACACATACATAACTTACCTATAAATAACCAACACAACATCTAAAATCATACCTCATCAAGGCATTTCTCAAGCATTTATACTCCACAAATCAATTAACCATTTGAGAAACTATAAAACCATAACCACATTCATACCAAACATACCAAAATAAGCCATCACTCATGGCTATATATACGAACCAAAACATATACATTTACAAGCAATATCTCATGGCTATAATCACAACCAAAATACCACATCTAACCTATACATGCCATATACCATAAATGTATAATTCAAAAGTACCAACTTAGATGTTTGATAGTGTGATGATGTTCCCGACGACTCCCGGATCCGCGCTAGCCTTGATTCACTATAAAATATAGAAATATAACATGAAGTAAGCTTCATAGCTTAGTAAGCTCGTATGTGAATAACTTATTTCATCGAATAAATGCAAATCAACAAATTACACATGACAAAAACATATACATATTAACTACAAACCTTTCTCCTGTCTCAGAACATGATCAAATACAAACTCATTGAACTTTCACTATTTAATACTCGAATAGGTTCTATACGTACCTGTATCGCCTCGTACTAACCTCTTTCTCAACCACATCATTCGTTTACCCGTTGAACTATTCAGAATAGAAATCAGATGCTCAGGAGTCTCGTATAATAAGTAGCTATACTGTAACAGTTTGAATTCGACCCTAATCGAAATGGTGGTTTCGAGACCACGAATCCATATTAGAAAAATATTTTATTTATTTATTTGATGTCTATGTTAAGTGTTTGTGCATGAGTAAAAATATTGTAGGATAATTTAAATGTTTGGATGTTTAATTTAATAAAAGGATTAAATTGCTAAAGTGGCAAAAGTAGTAAGCATGAAATTAGAAGAGTAAATTGAATTGTTTATTTGATTCAAGGATTTGCATGTCAAATTTCCACCTTTCATGCTAGTGGACGGCAATGATGATGGGGGAAGATTATTTTTGTATTTTATAATGTAAATAATATATTTTATGAATAATAATATATGTATTATATTGATTTAACAAAATAAACATGAAAAGAAATTGATTTTCTCTTTCCTTCCTTCATCTTCTTCACCGAATTCCCCTTCAAAGAAAAGGAGAAAATTCATCCCTCACCATTCGGCCATTGCATGTGTTTGGTAAGATCAAGAAAGAAAAGATTTGGAAAAAGATCGAGGAAAAGCTAAACTAGACGTGTAGCCGGGAAGTCCTAAATCGTCGCTTTTTGAGGTAAGATTTCCAGCAATTGAGTTAATTGGATTGATTCTTTATAAAATACTAATGTCCAATAGTCCTAGACTTGTAAAATTAAGATATGCCGAATGTGCTAATGGAATAGAAAAAAAATGGTATCAAGTATGGAAAATTTGATAGTGAGTTGGATGGTAGAAAATACGCTATAATGAATTTGAATGTGAGTACTTATATATGGTATTAAATAAGGTTAGGAAATGTGTTCAAGGTGAAAATAAAATTTGACGGTGGTGTGCCGAATGTGTAAATTGGATTTAGTAGTAATATGTAGGTATTTCTATGACTAAATGTATGTATGAAATTATGCTTGAAAAGATGCGAGTTGTTTATACGTATGATTGAATATTTTTAAAATGGAATGAGGGTCTGCAAGTTGTACCATGGATATGAAATTATAGTCTGACATTAAGAGTGCAGGTAGTTATTAGTAACGGCTCTGTGTGAGTGATACGTTACATAGTTATTAGTAATGGCTCTGTGTGAGTGATACGTTACAAGTTATTAGTAACGGCTCTGTGTGAGTGATACGTTACAAGTTATTAGTAACGGCTCTGTGTGAGCAATACGTTACAAGTTATTAGTAACGACTCTAAGTGAGCGACACGTTACCGAGTGTAATTAGTAATGGCACCAGGCGTGCAAATTATTATTAACCCTAATTCTCGATATGTAGGTACAGAGCTCGTTTAAAAAGGATTTCCTTATAATTGTAAATCAGTAATTTAATAATGTTGAATACGATATCCTAGGGATATGCATGAATAGCATATTTTTGAATGGTAAGTAGATTAGAAGGTATGTTTTATTCATGCTAAGATAAATGAATGCGATTAGTAATGTAAGTTGGGAACCTATTAGTATTAAGTATGTTACCAATCATTTCATAAGATATTTGCATATTGAACCTGGAGCTTTGATTGTTCGGCTTTGTTGTGGTGTATGAAATGTTCATTGAAGTTTTTAAGTGGAATTAGTGAAACTAAGTCTATCAAACTGAAATCTTACTAAGCTGCAAAGCTTACTTTCTTTCTGTTATTTCTTTGGAATTGTAGATCACCTTTGGGAAGGTTCAATCTTAGCTCGTGGATCTACTCGGGAGTTCATCATACTATCAACTATTTTGGGTACCCCTTTTTGATAGGTTAATCTTTAATGATTATGGCATGAATAAGCTATTTAGTTTTCTTAGAATTTGTATAAAATGGATCTTAAGGATGTAAGCCATGCAAAAATGGCTAATTTTTGGTACTTTGATCTTGTGTATATTCGGTCTTGAGGTTAGTCCTTTTTGAAAATATAATTATTAATGTGTTATGCTTGATATGTGATAATGTAGCTTGAATGACCATTTGGTTAAAGTTTTATTATGTAAAACCGAATATGATGATTATGTATTTTGGCAACTAACGTTTCATGTTAGTCACAATAGATTTGTTTTTGACATTGAAAATGAGGTCTACAAATACTACAAGTACAATCTCTTTTGGGTGTAGTTTGTATACATTCGAATAGTAGATGTATTTTGGTTAAGATTCGGTTTTAGTATATATTTATATATTGGATTGTGAAATTTCCTTTCTGTTTTAAAGTAGTTCTACAAAAGCATGATCAATGTGTAGTATTATCGATTATGGATTGGGTTTAGTATAGTAATACCCCTTAACTATGATCCGGCGACGGATATAGGTTAAGGGTGTTACATATACCATGGCCCGTAGCCAATTCAGGGTAACTTATTCGAAGAACTATTATCATGGCCCGAAGCCAAATTGGTAAAATACGCACCCGAAGTGCTAATATCATGGCCCGAAGCCAACTCAACGTATCACTTACTGACATGTCAATAGTATCCCAAAACTATTCTTAAGGTTCAACCGGGCTTTCACACTTTTCGTTTCTATCATCGAATACATCCGTAGAGTCGTTTTCACAATTCATACATTATCCATAATCTCTTTTTAACAATTTATGCAATATTAAAGCATTTTAACATACATTTATAATGTAATCATCACATACGAACTAACCTTGTATTCGAAATTGACGGATCGGGTCGACTACTTGATAACCTTACTTTTCCCCCGATCTAAATTCGAATTATTTCTTTCTTGATCTATATGAATTCAAAATTAACTTATTTATTCATCTACTCATTCAATAAATCCAAAAATACACATTTGGGCATTTTTACACATTAGCCCCTAAACTTTCGTATTTAATCAATTTAGTCCCTATTTACAAATACATGAAATTCACACAATTCAACAAAACCCATGCTTGGCCGATTATATATAGGTCCCTAGCAATCCAAAACTTTCATTTATTTCACATTTCAACCACACAATTTGCACATTTCAAAATTTAATCCCTATTATGCATTTTCATTAAAAATTACTTAACAAAACATGTAAAACTATCATCAAGCTTTCATATTTCAACATTAAACATCAAAGAACACATAGATTTAACAATGGAAACTCTCAAAATCTTTCACGGTTTTGAAATTAAAGGTACGAGCTAGCTAGATTGAGCTGCAACGATTACAAAAAACATAGATATCATCAAAAATCGAGCTAAAAGCGTACCTTAATAAAGTTAAGAGTGTACCTTAATAAAGCGTACCTTAGAAAGCTTCAAATCCTTTTTTTCTTTTTATTTTCAGTTGCTAAAAAGATGAATGAAATGAATTTTGGCTTTGTTTTATTAAATTATAACTTAATTACTAATTTACCATAATAACCTTTGTTATAAACATATAAAAACATAAAATGGATGACCATAATTGTCCACTTACACTAATCATGGAATAATAACATTATAACGACCTTTGATTTATTAAATCATAGCAATTAATCACCTTTAACAAATAGAATGCAACTTTTGCATTTTACGTGAATTAATCCTTTTTATCAAATTAACCACCCAATCGATAAAATTAGCTCACAAAATTTTTACACATATCAAATAACATGCTGTAAATACCAAAAATAATATTAAAATAATTTTTTGACATCATATTTGCGGTTCCAAAACCATTGTTCCAATTTAGTTAAAACTGGGCTATTACAACGCAAGTTCATCAAATACCCGAATCGTGTTCTCAAGCCAAAATTCGGCTCTCTCAGGGTCATCGCTAACAGTGGCTCTGAATTCTTCACCCCCGTATTTTTGTATCTTATCAACAGGTGGTTTATTCAATCGTATAGGATCCATACCTGGAGGAACTATATGGATCAATTGGGGAATAGGTGGGGGGTAAAGGTTGTTGCGTAGCCGGATTAGCTTGGACGTACTCAGTGAACCATTCACTCATCATTTGGAAAAAGGCTTCTTTAGCCTCTCCTCCCTGACTGCCCGTTATGGGTTTAGAATCAGACGGTGTTGTCCCTTGCGTAGGAGCAGGCGCATTACTTTCAACCTCATCAGCTATAGCTCGATTGGGATCCATTTGCTATATGAAAACACATTTTAAAATGTCAGGAGTCATCACACTATCACGTATATATATAGCATGTATAGCTAGATTTCACACACACTACGTTAGTCCTAGAATCAACTAAACTATAGCTCTGATAGCAATAAATATAACACCTCTCACCCGTATTCAACGTCGGAATAGGGTTACGGAGCACTACCGAACTTACAACACACTTAAACAAACATTTCTCTTACATTTAATCAATACATACAATTATCAATCAATCTCAATTAGTTTATCCATATTATGAGCCTACGAGGCCATACACATGCAGTAGGAGTGGTTCGGGACTAAACCGATAACTCATGAAAATTTTCAACCCCTATAAAATTTTTCTCTAAAACAGGGGACACACACCCGTGTGACCAAGCCATGTGAGACACACAGCCACCAGACACGCCAGTGTCACAAGCCATGTGGACATTTGAAATAGGAGCACATGGCCGTGTCCCAGTCCATTTCCAAAAAGTGGGGTTACTGACTTTGGTCATACGGCTAACCACATGCCCGTGTGTTTAGCCAGTGTGCCCTTCGAAGTGGACACACACGCCCGTGTGCCAGGCCGTGTCAAACCTATAGGGTATACTTACTTATGCAACACGGCCCAAGTCACATGCCCGTGTGCTAGTATGTGTGCCAATTAGGGGCGTATACTGACTTGTGCCAAACGGCTGATCACACGCTCGTGTGTGAGATCGTGTGGAGTATACTAACTTCATTTCAATTTCAACACCAAGGGACACACAGCCGTGTAATTTGATCGTGTGTCAAACACGGTTGAGACACACGCTCGTGTCTCTACCCGTATGGACAAAAATACGTTATTTACCAAGCCACTTTGTCACCCAAATTTGCATATACCTACACAACAAAAATGGCACAAATCATAGCATAAATAACATTCAATTCAACCACAATCAAGACTAATTTATACATTTTCAATACCAACATTCAACATGCTTATAACCTCAAGCAAACATACCAGATCACATATATAAATCAACTAACTATACCTTTACTAAGCATACCTTATTTGTAACAGCCAGATTTAGGGCCTAACGGAATAGTGGTTGTGAGACCACAAATTCAAAGTAGAAATGTGTTTTTTATGATTTTTATGAGGCTTATGATGTGCTTGTATGATTGTTTGAAAATTTCATAAAGAATTTTTATTAATTAGTGATCAAGTTGTCCATTTGGGCTAAATTCAAAGGTTAGAAAATATGAGATTCTAGAAGATTTAAGTATGAAATAGAATTATAAAAATTACTAGAGGTCCTTATTTAGCAATTAGACCATTAAATGTCAAGATGGACAAAAATGGACATGGGAAGGAAAAATCTTAAGGACAAGGCCTTAAGGGCATTTTAGTCTTTTGGTTGATTAATGAATTACAAGGGAAAAAGAAGTCAAAAATGAGTGTCCATCTTCTTCACCATAGCCGAATTTTACAAGCCCTCCATAGCTAGGGTTTCTTCAACTTTCAAGCTTGATTGTAAGTACCTCTTAGCCCCGTTTTTAATGTTATTCGTATTTTTGAAATCCTCATAGCTCGATTTATCTATTTCTAGCTATATTTTGAGCTAGGGTTTATGTTCAAAATACATGCCTGTATTTTGATGTTTATTGGAAGAATATGAAAGTTTGATGTATAATAAACATCTTTTTCTAAATGATTTTCATGAAGAATGCATAAAAAGACCAAATTGTAAAAGTTATAAAAAATGGTCATACATGAGCTAAATAGTGGAAATTAGGGGCTGTTGTAGTTAAGAAAATTTGGATAAGAGTGGAATAAAAATCATTTTACGAGCCTAGATCCAAAAGTGTAATTATGTAAAAATTTAGGGGCAAAATCGTAATTTTACAAAGTATGATTCATGGATTGATTTAGTCAATGTGAGTATTAAACAAGTGAATTTGCTATTATAGATAAAGAAACACGAAGCTCGGACTGAAACCGAGGCAAGAACAAGATTTCAGACTAAATCGAATACCTACACATATTTTGAGTACCGAGGTAAGCTTGTGTGAAATTAAAGGTACATATGTTACTATGTTCTAAATTTCTTATTTACATGAGAGATGTATATTATTTTCCATGAAATTGATTAGTGATTTCTCAATAAAATTATAATGAGATAATGATAAGTTGAAGTCCCGGTTGAACATTGGGAATAGCATGGATACCTATGTCACAACATGAGATAAGGAAGGTCCCGTATAAGACCATGTCTAGGACATGGCATTGGCACTGAACGTAGATCTTGTATAAGACCATGTCTAGGACATGGCATACGCACCGAACATAGATCCCATATAAGACCATGTCTGGGACATGGCATCAGCATCGAGTAAGGAAGGTCCCGTATAAGACCATGTTTGGGACATGGCTTCAGCACCAAAGGAAGATCTTGTGTAAGACCACATCTGGGACATGGCATCAGCATCGAGTTAAGAGATCCCGTGTAAGACCATATCTGGGATATGGCATCAGCATTAAGCGGTGATCCCATGTAAGACCATATCTGGGATATGGAATTGGCATCGTGATACATGTATGATGAGATTGAGTATCCTCTGATATTTTGAGTAGTTCAACAGGCAAAAGAGTTAAGTATATAAAGATGATAAGGAGCTAAGTTATACAAGGATGACAAAGAGTTCCATTTAAGTTACGGATTATAACGACTTAAATTTATGTTCAAGATAGCATAAGTGCTAAATTATGTGTTGTAGTGATATAGGTACCATGAGTAAAATTATGAGTTATGAAAACCGTAATGTGATATGTGATGGGTAAGAATAAGTATGATTAAGTATGTTGGAAGTTTTTGAGAATTTGTGTTGTTATTGTTCTATGAGAAGAATGAAGTTTTCCATGAGTACTTATGTTGCTATTTTAATTAATGCAAACTTACTAAGCTATATGCTTACCCCTCTCTTTTCCCTTCTTCCTTGTAGTATCGCCAAGCTAGCTCGGGGGTTGTAGAACGTCGGAGCTCGGATCACACTATCAACCATTTTTTTGGTATAGTAAAGTCGAATTATTTTTAGTATGGCATGTATAGGAACTTGGTCATTTGTGTTATGTCATATTTGAAAGCCAAAGTGTTGGCTACTAATGTCATACACTCATTTTGTAAATGGCCACTAGGAATTGGCCGATATTTGTCAAGTTTCATATTTTAATGGAAATGAGTTTCATGAAGTGAAAGTTCATGCAAATGATGGAGTAAATTGTGATGTGTATGAATGATGATTAATGGTTTTTCATAGTGTATTATGGCCATGTTATATGTTGTTTGTGTGGGTATATGTGTGTTTATGTTTCAGGATGGCAATTGGCTTGGAAAATAGCCTTCTAATTGTCCACACGGGTAGACACACAGACTTGTGTCTAAGCCGTATATGACACACGGTCAGCCCCATGGGTGTGTTGATAGGTCGTGTGTCCCCTGCATCAAATTTGTGAGAATTCAATTCGTCACACGAGCCAGTGCACGGGCGTATGCCTAGGCTGTGTGCCCTTAAGAGGTTACTGACGTCATAAATAGAACACCCAAGTTTTCACACACGGGTGAGGACACGGGCGTGTCTAGGCCATGTGAGGGACACGGGCTGATAAACCATAAAAGTAACATATTTTAATCCCATGCTTAGCATCTTTTTGGATGTTTATTTATACAATTATGTGAATCTGATCCTCCTAATCCTTTAAATTCGTATTTCTATACTTAGGTGAGCATAGGGAAGAGAAAGGAGTGGAAAACGGGCAAAACTGGACAAAACAGGCCATCTTAAGGATCCACACGGCCAAAGCCAGAACAACATGGGCAGGGCACATGCCCTTGTGAACCACATGGGCTGGACACACGCCCGTGTGCCAGCCCGTGTCAATAACGAGCCATGCGAATTTTCACACGGCCAGCACACCCTCACACGAGTTGAGTACACGCCCATGTCCCTGTCGCACCCTGCTTTGTTTTCACGCGGAAAAAGCCAATTTTTAGGGTTTTTAAGCCTCTTAAAGTCTATAAATACATACCAGAGGAAGACCTAAGGGGGCACGTAGAGTAGATCAATGAAATTACTCGAAGGAACCCATCGGAAGCATCTCAGAAGCGGATTCACTCCAAGATTGAAGATCTCCATCAAGTTCTTTAGAAGTTTTTGGGTTCTTTATGTCTTGTTGTTTTCTTAATTCTAAGATGTTTTCCTCATACATTATGAACTAAACTCCTTAAATACCTAGGAAGGATGAAACCTATGATGAATCTTATTATTTAATTATCTGAATTACACGATAAATACTTGTTCTTGTTCTTAATTATGTGTTCTTAACCCTTGCTTTAATATTTTCAGGATATTAAGTCAAGTTTGATGTGCTTATTCAGTGGAGCAAAAGTCCCTGTTTAAGAGAAGATCTCACAAAATGAAGCGGAGTTGATTGCAATCCTAGAAATAGGACGACATAAATCTGCCAGATTAAAGTCAAATCTAATAAGGGAATCCATATATCAAATTAATGCGACGATAAGGGTTTTAATTAGAAAGAGATTTTAGTTAATCAACCTAGAGTCAGTTGTTTTAAGTCTTCAAAAAGATATTAACATAATTTAGGGATTTCTACGGATCAAGGCAAGTGAATAAATTGTTTAATTCAGAGTCAGAATAATAAGTGAAGTCTAAGTGGATTCTTCCTTTGGTAGTTTTTTTATTCTTTGGTTTATTCGATTACTATCTTCACTCTCTGTCTCATTCATAGTTAATTAGTTAGTTAAATTTTAGATTAAAAATAAATCTCATTAATTATTAGGCTAGATAATAAAAAGATAGTTATTACTAGTAATTTTAGTCCTTAAGGATACGATATTCTGGACTT
This sequence comes from Gossypium bickii, assembly GCA_025503065.1. Classification (NCBI taxonomy): domain Eukaryota; kingdom Viridiplantae; phylum Streptophyta; class Magnoliopsida; order Malvales; family Malvaceae; genus Gossypium; species Gossypium bickii. Next base: position 58,599,143 of record CP106720.1, on the reverse strand, counting down.
ATCACAGCTATACTACTGTTCAATTGGTGCGCTTGCCTTTGTCGAAATATTAGTTAGTTTTGAGCCCATCAAGTTTTTGGCGCCGTTGCCAGGGACTAGAATATTAGGAACGCTTAATTTTTTTACTTTAGCCATTTTTATTAATTGCAATTTATTTGTGTTTTTATTATTATTTACTAACTTTTCTTTTATTTCCTTATGGTAGATATTTTTAGTTTATGACTAGTAGGAACCTGCCAGGACCATTACTTTTTGACAGTGAGAAAGAAAGTACTACTCGCAGAAATCGTAGGGAAATAAGGCGAAGTCTATAGTATATCCAGGAAGAGAAAGAGGACGAGACTAATATTACCAAGCAGATGGCTGATAATAATCCGCTACCTCCGAATGTTGCTGCAAATCCTGCTCCTCTCACTATGTACGACTATGCTAAGCCTAATTTGTCTGGGGCTGAATCGAGTATTGTGAGGCCTAATGTTGCTGCAAATAACTTTGAGCTGAAGCCAAACACTATACAGATGATCCAACAATGTGTTCAGCTGGATGGTTTATAGGATAAGGATCCAAATACCCATTTAGCCAATTTTCTAGAATTCTGCGATACTTTTAAAATCAATGGCATTTCTGACGATGTCATTCGCCTTTGGTTATTCCTTTTTTCATTAGGAAACAAAGCTAAACAATGGTTGAACTCGTTACCACGAGGTTCTATCACTACTTGGGAATAAATGATCAAAAAGTTTTTACTAAAATATTTTTCGTCTGCTAATACGGCAAAGTTGAGGAATGATATCTCTTCTTTTGTGCAGATAGATTTAGAAACTCTTTACGATACATGGGAGAGGTATAAGGACTTGTTAAGAAGGTCCACACCATGGGGTACCTCTATGGTTACAGGTTCAAACCTTTTACAATGGTTTGAACCCCTCAACTAGACAGCTGATTGATGCAGCCGCCGGCAGTACCCTAACTAATAAAACACCAGAGGAGGCTTATGAATTCATAGAGGAGATGTCGTTGAATAACTTTCAGTGGCAAGTCATGAGAACAAAGCCGACAAAAGCTGCCAATGTTTTCAACCTTGACGCAGTCACAATGTTATCAAACCAGGTAAAGCTCTTAAACAAAAAGATTGATGGTTTATGTGTTTCTACGCAGGTACATCCGGTGATGCAATGCGACATAAATAGAGGAGGGATGAAGATCACAGAATATCCAACCTACAACCCAAGCACTGAGAATGAACAAGTTCACTATATGGGTAACAATTCTAGACCACAGAATAATCCCTATAGTAACACTTACAATGCAGGTTGGAGGAACCATCCCAATTTCTCATGGGGTGGTCAAGGAAATTTGAGACAACAACCCCCTCCAGGCTTTCAACAGCAACCCTACCCACAGGAAAAGAAACAAAACCTTGAGGAGATGCTAACAAAATTTATCTCGGTGACAGAAACCCATTTTCAAAACACCGAAACAGCACTCAACAATTAGCAAGCATTGATTCAAGGGCTCGAGAACCAAATAGGTTAGCTTGCTAAGTTGATCTCAAAATGACCACAAGGCAGTTTGCTGACTAACACCAAAACTAAACCGAGGGAGCAACTCAATCCCATCACCGTGCGCGATGAAGAAGGGTTAGTGGAATCTAAATCTAAACCAAGGCAGGAACTTGTGATGAGTAAAGGTAAGGTTGAGGTAAGTCACTGTACATAGAAATCGGTATGTAAAGAGCATATACCTCGCGTGCCATACCCTAACGCGACAAAGAAAGACCATACTAATGAGCAATTTGGTAAATTTCTTAAACTCTTAAAAAAGTTACATATTAACTTACCATTTATTGAAGCTCTTTCGCAGATGCCAAACTCAGTTAAATTTTTAAAAGAGCTTTTAGCAAACAAATGAAAGTTAGACGATGCGTCGTATGGAGCTAAATGCAGTCTGCTCAGCCATTTTACAGAATAAACTACCTCACAAACTAAAGGATCCAGGGAGTTTCACTATTCCTTATTTAATTGGTAGTTTAGATGTTAACAATGCATTGGCTAATTTAGGGGCGAGTATTAACGTCATGCCCTATAAAATGTTAAAGAAACTAGGTCTTGGGAAACCTAAACAAACTAGGATGAGTATTCAACTAGCAGATAAAACGATTAGATTTCCTAGGGGAATTGTTGAGGATGTGTAAAAATTGATAAATTTATATTCTCAGCTGACTTTGTTGTTTTAGACATGGATGAGGATAGTGACGCACCTTTAATTTTAGGATGACCCTTTTTAGCAACTGCCAATACTATTATTGATGTTGGTACAAGTAAACTCACACTTTATGCAGGTAATGAAACGATCACTCTTTAGGCTCGTGATGCGTTAAGACATCGCGTAATGAAGGTGGGTGTATAAATTCTATTAGTAACCATGTGGTCTAACCTTATTTTCAGGAAGCACCTCAAAAAAGCACAAACGAGCCATGTCCTAGTTCTCATGCTAGAAAAACAACTCATGAGGAGCGAAGGCTTCAGATTGACGAACTAGACGAATGGAGGACACAAGTCAATGAGAAACCAAGAATACACGAAGCAAAACTGAAGCAACTCCATGACGATCTTAAAGGTGGAATAAAACATTTCAAGGTTGGGGACCAAGTACTATTAGATGCAACCGACCCTAGGATAACCATTGCAAAGCTTAATGCAAACAGAGCGATCCCTTTTACGGTACTTAATGTCTTTCCATATGGAATAGTCGAGGTAACTCATTTTAATTTCGGCACTTTTAAGGTAAATACTACTCAACTCAAACTGTATATTGATAGAATTGATAGCGAAAAAGAGGATTTTCGACTCCGTGAACCACCGTAACTAAGCAAAAATGAGGTAAGTCTAGCTTAAGACTTTAAACAAGTGCTTCTCGGGAGGCAACCCGAGCACTAACCCTATTAATTAGTTTATTTTTACTTTCGTTCATGTTCTAATACAAGTTTTTTACCCACACGGCCTAGACACACGGGCGTGTCCTAGGCCGTGTGAACATTGGGACTTAGTTTTTTTTAATTTCAAAGAAATCAACAGAGGGTTACACGGCTTGGCGACATGGCCGTGTCATCCACACGGCGTGGACACACGGACGTGTCTTTGGCTGTGTGGATCCTGGAGCTTTAAAATCCCAAAAATTAACAGAGACACGGCCTTAATTTATTCCACATGGGCGAGCGAAATGGCCGTGTGGACGTATAGGCGTGTCCTAGGCTGTGTGAAAACTGGTTTTCAAAATTTAAAACAAGTCAGGGGGCTCCGCGGGCAAGACACACGGCCGTGTGTGTGATCACACGGCCGTGGGAGAAGCGGAGGATGATATACGAGCGTGTCCGAGGCCGTGTGAAAACTAGGCTATTTTTTTCTCGACAAACACGGGTTGAAAATAAGTCACACGAGCTTGTGACATGGCTGTGTGGCCCAACAAGGACACTCACACAATCGTGTCACCCCATAAAAACCCTAACCCCTTTTCTTTTTTCTTATTTTATCTTCTTGTTTTATCTTATTTCTATTTTTATTTTTATTTTATGTTTCTTATTATCTTTTAAAGACTTGTCTAATATATTTTGAACTCTAGTTGATTTTTATGATTGTCCCTAATCGAGTAATCCTTTAATCTTCTTTCACAAGTTGTGTTTATTTTCTTAATAGTTGCTCAGAATCATGCACTTCACTTAGCTATGTCCATTACTCCACTTTCACTATTCCACGGAATTCATCCAAAATTCAGGGCAGTTTCACTTCTCTCCCTCTCTTATGATATTCGACCTATACTGTCATTATATATATTCATACATTGAGTACAATGTATATCTTAAGTGTGGGGAGGCTACTTATATGATTATTAGAAAATCCCTAAATTATATCTTGTTCTTAAGTAATTTTCTCATATTACTATTAGAATGAATTTTTATTGATTTATGATTTTTATTGATATGTTTTGGATTAAATCACAGGTAATTGTGCATTGATTGTTTAAACTTTAAGATATTAGAGAATCAAGCATGATAAGTCTATTTTCAGATTAAAAAAATTTGCTAAGTTGTCTCCCTAAATTTAAATATTACCTTGAAGTTCAAGATTTACGAGATTGACATAAAAAACTGTAAATTTTGTGAGATTTTGAGCCTTTATGAGCATACACTTTTCTTGTCACTTTATTATTGGTTATGAATGTGTCAATATTGATTTGTTATTCTAGAACTTGCCTCGATTATGCATGACAAGACCACACCTTTGATTTGATATACTGAGATAATAAAGGCACCTAGGTTTTAACCCACTTATTCCATTAAAAGCCTACCTTCATAATTAACCCTTAGTGAATCCCTTTGATCCTAATAAACCGTTTCTTAATCTACCCTTAATATTAACCCAAAACTCATTCTTTTTTTTGTTTATTAAAAATTTTTCCTATTATATTAACCCCCTTTTTTGTTGAGATTTGATTTGATCAGTTGCCTAACCATGTTCTTTATTTCAATTGTTAAATTCTTTCTTATTATTGTACACGATTAAAAAAAATAGAAGTTCATTTATTAGTTTTATGTTATTTGAGCTCAAACAGTTAATTTCATATTTTGAGAAGATGATAAGTTTTCAATTAATGTAATTATTCAGTATTAGTTTTATTTTCTGGTTAGGTAAATTGTCAATTCAATCTCAATTTTAACCCACTAATTCAGCCTTTGTCCACACCTTTAACCCAAGCCCCATTACAACCCTTTTCAAGACCTTTTGATTTGTGTATCATCTCATTTTATAGTGGTGGAGATTTGATTTTCATGCAAGCCTATTGTAATAACTTTACATGTTTGACTTTTGAGTGCTTAATTTGAACCTTAAACACTTTGAGTGATTTGAGTGAATCTTTAGTGAGGATGTCAATTTTTGTCGGTTTTAAATCAAAGGTAATTATTTAGATAAGGGGAAACACCTATGTTTTTGTGCTATAAAAATTTCTGGCTTGGATTGTTTGAATATTCAGGACTCTTTTAGTTAAATTATCAATGTATGAATTATTTGTGAATTATGATAAGACATTGTTGATAAGAACTGTGAATTAAGGAAGTTTAATTTTAATTGTGAGTTGAGGATTTTGCTTGAGGACAAGCAAATGCTTAAGTGTAGGGATATTTGATAAACCATAAAAGAAACACATTTTAATCCCATGCTTAGCGTATTTTTGGATGTTTATTTATACATTTATGTGAACCCGATGCTCCTAATCCTTTAAATTCGTATTTCTATACTTAGGTGAGCATAGGGAAGCGAAAGGAGTGGAAAACGGGCCAAAACCAGACAAAACAGGCCACTTAAGGATCCACACGGCCAAAGCTAGAACCACACGGGCAAGGCACATGCCCATGTGAACCACACGGCCTGGACACCCTCACACAAGCTGAGCACACGCCCGTGTCCCTGTGGCACCCTGCTTTGTTTTCACGTGGAAAAAGCTAATTTTTAGGGTTTTTGAGCCTCCTAAAGTCTATAAATACATACCAAAGAAAGACCTAAGGGGGCACGCAGAGTAGATCAAAGAAATTACTCGAAGGAACCCATCGGAAGCATCTCAGAAGCGGATTCACTCCAAGATTGAAGATCTCCATTAAGTTCTTTAGAAGTTTTTGGGTTCTTTATGTCTTGTTGTTTTCTTAATTATAAGATGTTTTCCTCATACATTATGAACTAAACTCCCTAAATACCTAGGGAGGATGAAACCTATGATGAATCTTATTATTTAATTATCTGAATTACACGATAAATACTTGTTCTTGTTCTTAATTATGTGTTCTTAACCCATGCTTTCATATTTTCAGGATATTAAGTCAAGTTTGATGTGATTATTCAGTGGAGAAAAAGTCCCTGTTTAAGAGAATATCTCACATAACTAAGCGGAGTCAATTGCAATCCTAGAAATAGGACGACATAAATCTACCCGATTAGATTTAAATCTAATAAAGGAATCCATAGATTGAATTAATGCGACGATAAGGGTTTTAATTAGAAAGAGATTTCAGTTAATCAACCTAGAGTCAGTTGTTTTTAGTCTTGAAAGAGATATTAACATAATTTACGGATTTCTACGGATCAAGGCAAGTGAATAAATCGTTTAATTCATAGTCAGGATAATAGGTGAAGTCTAGGTGGATTTTTCCTTGGGTATTGTCTTTATTCATTGGTTTATTCGATTACTATCTTCACTCTCTGTCGGTTTCATAGTTAATTAGTTAGTTAAATTTAAATTAAAAATAAATCCCATTAATTATTAGGCTAGATAATAAAAAGATAGTTATTACTAGTAATTTTAGTCCTTTAGGATACAATATTCCGAACCCATCACAGCTATACTATTATTCAATAGATGCTCTTGCCTTTGTCGAAATATTAGTTAGTTTCGAGCCCATCAAGTTTTTGGCGCCGTTGCCAGGAACTAAAATATTAGGAATGCTTAATTTTTATTACTTTAACCATTTTTATTATTTGCAATTTATTTGTGTTTTTATTATTATTTACTAACTTTTCTTTTATTTTCTTCTAGCAGGTATTTTTAGTTTATGACTAGAAGATACTCGTCAGAAATATTACTTTTTGATAGTGAGATAAAAAGTACAGATCGCAGAAATCGTAGGGAAATAAGGCGAAGTCTACAGTATATACAGGAAGAGCAAGAGGACGAGACCAATATTGCCGCAAATCCTGCTCCTCGCACTATGTACGACTATGCTAAGCCTAATTTGACTGGGGCTGAGTCGAGTACTGTGAGGCTTGCTGTTGCTGCAAATAACTTCTAGCTAAAGCCAAACACTATATAGATGATCCAACAATGTGTTCAGTTCCATGGTTTATAGGATAAGGATCCAAATACCCATTTAGCCAATTTTCTAGAATTCTACGATACTTTTAAAATCAATGACGTTTCTAACGATGCCATTCGCCTTCGGTTATTCCCTTTTTCGTTAAGAAACAAAGCTAAACAATGGTTGAACTCGTTACCATGAGGTTCTATCACTACTTGGGAACAAATGACCGAAAAGTTTTTACTAAAATATTTTCCGCCGGCTAATATGGCAAAGTTGAGGAATGATATCTTTTCTGTTGTGCAGATGGATTTAGAAATCTTTATGATGCATGGGAGAGGTGTAAGGACTTGTTGAGAAGGTGCCACACCATGGGGTACCTCTACGGTTACAGTTTCAAACCTTTTACAATGGTTTGAACCCCTCAACTAGACAGCTAATTGACGCAGCTGCCGGTGATACCCTAAATAACAAAACACCTGTGGAGGCTTATGAATTCATAGAGGAGATGTCGCTGAATAACTATCAGTGGCAAGTCATCACAACAAAGCCGACAAAAGCCACCAGTGTTTTCAACCTCGACGCAGTCACCATGTTATCAAACTAGGTAGAGCTCTTAAACAAAAAGATTGACGGTTTATGTGTTTCTACGTAGGTACATCTGGTGATGCAATGCGACACAAATGGAGGAGGGATGAATATCACAGACTATCCATCCTACAACCCGAACACTGAGAGTAAACAAGTTCACTATATGGGTAACAATTCTAGACCACAAAATAATCCCTATAGTAACACTTACAATGCAAGTTGGAGGAACCATCCCAATTTCTCATGGGGTGGTCAAGGAAATCAGAGACAACAACACCCTCCAAGCTTCCTACAACAACCTTACCCACAGGAAAAGAAGCCAAACATTGTAGAGATGCTAACAAAATTCACCTTAGTGACAGAAACTCGTTTTCAAAATACCGAAACAACACTCAAAAATCAGCAAGCGTCGATTCAAGGGCTCGAGAACCAAATAGGTCAGCTTGCTAAATTAATCTCAAAACGACCACAAAACAGCTTGTCGAGTAACACCGAAACTAAACCGAGGGAGAAACTCAATCCCATCACCGTGCTCGACGAAGAAGGGTTGGTGGAATCTGAATCTAAACCAAGGCAGGAACCTGTGATGAGTAAAGGTAAGGTTGAGGTAAGCCACAGTACACATAAACGGTATGTAAAGAGCATATACCTCGTGTGCCATACCCTAACGTGACGAAGAAAGGCCATACTAATGAGCAATTTGGTAAATTTCTTAAACTCTTAAAAAAGTTACATATTAACTTACCATTTATTGAAGCTTACATATTAACTTACCATTTATTGAAGCTCTTTCGTAGATGCAAAACTCAGTTAAATTTTTAAAAGAGCTTTTATCAAACAAACGAAAGTTAGACGATGCATCGTACGTGGAGCTAAATGCAGCCTACTCAGCCATTTTACAGAATAAACTACCTCACAAACTAAAGGATCCAGAGAGTTTCACTATTCCTTGTTTAATTGGTAGTTTAGATGTTAACAACGCCTTGGCTAATTTAGGGGCCAGTATTAACATCATGCCCTATAAAATGTTTAAGCAACTAGGTCTTGGGAAACCTAAACAAACTAGAATGAGTATTCAACTAGCAGATAAAACGATTAGATTTCCTAGGGGAATTGTTGAGGATGCGTAAAAATTGATAAATTTATATTCCCAGTTGACTTTATTGTTTTAGACATGGATGAGGATAGTGGCGCACCTTTAATTTACGACGACCCGTTTTAGTAACTGCCAATACTACTATTGATGTTGGTACAAGTAAACTCACACTTCGTGCAGGTGAGAAAACGATCACTCTTCAGGCTCCTGATTCGATTAAGACATCGAGTAATGAAGGTGGGTGTATAAATTCTATTAGTAACCATGTGGTCCAACCCTCTTTTCGGGAAGCACCTAAAAAAATCATAAACGAGCCACGTCCTAGTTCACATGCCAAAAAAGCAACACATGAGGAGCGAAGGCTTCAGATCGACGAACTAGACGAATGACACAAGTCAAGAAGAAACCGAGAATACACAAAGCAAAACTGAAGCAACTCCATGACGAGCTTAAAGGTGGATAAAACATTTGAAGGTTGGGGACCAGGTATTGTTAGATGCAACCGACCCTCAGATAACCACTGCAAAGCTTAATGCAAACCGAACGATCCCTTTTACGGTACTTAATGTCTTTCTATACGGAACAGTCGAGGTAACTTATTTTAATTTCGGCACTTTTAAGGTAAATACTACTCGAATCAAACCGTATATTGATAGAATTGATAGCGAGAAAGATGAGTTTAAACAAGCACTTCTCGGGAGGCAACCCGAGCACTAACCACCATAACTAAGCAAAAAAGAGGTAAGTCTAGCTTAAGACTTTAAACAAGCACTTCTCGGGAGGCAACCCGAGCACTAACCCTACTAATTAGTTTATTTTTACTGTCGTTCATGTTCTAATGCAGGTTTTTGACCCATACGGGTGTGTCCTAGGCCGTGTGGACCTTGTGACTTAGTTTTTTTTAATTTCAAAGAAATCGACAGAGGATTACACGGCTTGTCGACATGGACGTGTCATCCATACAGCCTGGACACACGGGCGTGTCCTTGGCCGTGTGGATCCTAGAGCTTTAAAATCCCAAAAATCGACAGAGACACGACCTTAATTTATTCTATACGGGCATGCGAACCAGCCATGTGGACCACACGGCCTGAACACACGGGTGTGTTCTAGGCCGTGTGAAAACTAGAGCTTAATTTTTCAAATTTCAAAATTTAAAACAAGTCAAGGGGATCCATGGGCAAGACACACGGCCGTGTGTGCGATCACACGGGCAAGACACACGGCCGTGTGTGCAATCACACGGGCGTGTCAAATTTCACACGAGCGTGGAAGAAGCGAAGGATGATATACATAGTCGTGCGACTCGGCCGTGTGCACCACACGGCCTGGACACACGGGTGTGTCCGAGGCCATGTGAAGACTGGGCTATTTTTTTCCCCTCGACGAACACGTGTTGAAAACAAGCCACACAGGCGTGTGACACGGCTTTATTAATTGTGAGCCATGCGAATATTCACATGGGCTGAGCACACGCCCGTGTCCCTGTCACACGCTGCTTTGTTTTCATGAGAAAAAAGCCAATTTTTAGGGTTTCTGAGCCCCCTAAAGTCTATAAATACATACTAGAGGAAGACCTAAGGAGGCACGCAGAGTAGATCGAAGAAATTACTCGAAGGAAGCTGTCGGAAGCATCTTGGAAGCAGATTCACTCCAAGATTGAAGATCTACATCAAGTTCTTTAGAAGTTTTTGGGTTCTTTATGTCTTGTTGTTTTCATAATTCTAAGATGGTTTCCCTATACATTATGAACTAAACTCCCTAAATACCTAGGGAGGATGAAACCTATGATGAATCTTATTATTTAATTATCTGAATTACATGATAAATACTTGTTTTTGTTCTTAATTATGTGTTCTTAACTCTTGCTTTAATATTTTCAGGATATTAAGTCAAGTTTGATGTGCTTACTCAGTGGAGAAAAAGTCCATTTTTAAGAGAATATCTCGCAAAACTAAGCAGAGTTGATTGCAATCCTAGAAATAGGACGACATAAATCTGTCGGATTAGAGTCTAATCTAATAAGGGAATCCATAGATTGAATTAATGTGACGATAGGGGTTTTAATTAGAAAGAGATTTCAGTTAATCCACCTAAAGTCAGTTGTTTTTAGTCTTGAAAGAGATATTAACATAATTTAGAGATTTCTACAGATCAAGGCAAGTGAATAAATAGTTTAATTCAGAGTCAGAATAATAAGTGAAGTCTAGGTGGATTCTTCCTTGAGTATTGTCTTTATTCATTGGTTTTTTCGATTATTATCTTCACTCTCTGTCGCGTTCATAGTTAATTAGTTAGTTAAATTTAAATTAAAAATAAATCTCATTAATTATTAGGCTAGATAATAAAAAGATAGTTATTACTAGTAATTTTAGTCCTTGAGGATACGATATTCCGGACCCATCACAGCTATACTACTATTTGATAGGTGCGCTTGCCTTTGTCGAAATATTAGTTAGTTTCAATCCCATCACGGGCCATTGACATAGGCGTGTGCCCGGCCGTGTGAAAACCCCTGTAGGTTCGAAATGAAAAATAAATTCCACATGGGCTAGGGACATGGGCGTGTGTGACCACACGGCCTGCCCACACGGGCGTGTCCCATCTCACACGGGCGTGTGGCCCTCTTTAGGTAAAAATTTCCTAAGTGTGCAAAAGTTTCCGATTAAGTTTTAAATCCCTTCTTATGCATGTTTAGGGACTCGTAGACCCATAATAAGGATGATATGAATGTTACTGAGAAATTTTAAGTTGAAAGGAGTAATAGCCCAAAGTTGTATATTCAAGTAAGTCCAGTAATGCCTCGTACTCGATTCCGGAGTTGAATACGGGTAAGGGTGTTACATTATTTCGAACCAATTCACAAGCATAACTCACATCTAATATCAACCATATATGCACATAACCAAAATTCACCGAATTAAGCGAACTCTAATGGCTATATTTACAGCTCAAAACATATACATTTACAAGCTACTACAAATAACCAAAATCACTATCAACCCATAATCAAAATGACATCAAAATACCTATACATGACATATACTCAAAACATAGTTTCAAAAGTACCAAAGAGTCAGTGGATAGTGTGGTGAAGTCTCTAACGAACCCCGAATCCAAGCTAGCTTTGAAATCACTATAAAACATGGAAAAGCAACAAAGTAAGCTATATAATTAGTAAGCCCGTATAATTCAGAATTAAACTTACCATTTATACATAATCAAGACAATAAATAAGGTATACTCAATTCAATTACCAAATGCCTAAACACAAGCATTCATCAACAAGCTAGTCACATAACTGCATATAATCATCCATTATCTCAATTTAATACTAAATACATTGTATCATATCAAATTCATATAAACAATAATTCATTCGATAACAGTAAATCATCCGTATAAATAGTACTTCATCCATATAAACTATAATCATCCGTATAAACAGAGCTTTTTCACATAACCAATAACAGAATTTATGCCCGTTGAACCTATTAGAATATCGAGGGATACTCGAGTGATATACATTATGTGTATAAATCAATAATCCGTCAATTGATCATCATTTCCTCTCTTTCGACCTATGATCAGTAAGCTCTTCTTGAGTTGTTAGACAGTAAGCTCTATTGAGTTGAAATGGTAAGCTCTGACGAGCTGAAAACAGTAAGCTCTTACGAGCTGAAATATTGATAAGGTCATACAAGCTATGGTAAGTTTGCAACACATGCAGGATCTCGACCAAAACAGTAACCCTAGTGACATGTCACTCGTATCCTATGACTTTCTACGGTTCAAACGGGACACAGTATTCAATAGTTCTCATCAATTAGGCATTCAAACTCGGTAATACCATTTACTCAATTATACTTTCATTTCAAATAATTTACAAGTATTTAAATATTCGATTCTAATTATACGAACTTACCTCGAGTTGCTCGGATGTAAATTATCGACTATTCGTCCACTTTTCGTTTTCCCCGATCTAATCCCGATCTCGGCTTATCTTGATCTATATATTATCAAATTTAGCACATTAAGCATTCGGTCTATTCAATTTATCCTATAATTTACAATTTGGAAAATTTACACATTTGCCCCTAATGTTTCACATTTTTACAATTTAGTCCTTATCACATAAAATTGCAAATTCATGCAATTTATACAAACCCATGCTTAGCTGAATTTGATACATGTTACTAGCAGCCCATATTTTCAATTTATTCACACTTTTAACCACCACATGTCACATTTTCTCAATTTAATCCCCTTTTTTGACATTTTTGTCAAAAATCACTTTACAAAAGCTATTAATCTAGCATTAAACCTTCCAAATCTATCACAAATCATGAAATTACTCAAGCATCCAACAATTTCAACATGATAAATCTTTAACAGTTTCAAAATCTAGGGTACGGGCTAGCTAGAATACAAAGCAACAATCTCAAAAATGTAAAAATCATTAAAAACTGAGCAAAAACCATAACTTAATTTAGCCTTCAAAGTGGCCGAATGTTCAAACTTGTTTAACAGCTTTCTCAAGCTTTATTTTCGGTGGAGAAGACGAACATTTTCATGCATTTTCATGTTTTATTTTTATTTAATTAACTATAATAACCATTTTATCATTTTAACCTTTGTAATTAAATATAAAAAATCACATAATCCATGCCCATTACTGTCCACTAATGCTACTAATGGGCTAATTACCATGATAGTACTCATTCATTTCATTTCTATAGTCAGTTGGTTCATTTAACTTATAGAACTCATATTTTAGGCTTTACACGCTTTAGTTCTTTTTACCGAATTAAACACTCAAACGGTAAAATTTCTTTACGAAACTTTCACCCAATAATTCTATCATGTTGTATACCTTAATAAAATAATAAAATAAATATTTTGACTTTGAATTTGTGGTCTCGAAATCACTGTTTTGATTTGATCAAAAACGAGCTGTTACAGGCAAACTCAGCAACTCCTCGGAAAAAACATCTGGAATCTCCTTAACCGTTCGAATGTTCCAATAGACGAACTCACAAAAGTTGAGTCACTCACTAAAGCTGAATACGCTTCACACCCTTTACAAACCAGATTTTCGGCCATAAGAGCGGAGATTACGTTGGATAAGTAATCCTGATGCTCACTAACCAAAACTACTTCTATGCCATTTGTAGATTTCAAAGCCACCCTTTTAGTAGAACAGTCCAAACTGATCCAATGTTCTACAAGACAGTCCATTCCAAGAATTAAGTCAAATTCCCCAAATGGTAGCTCTATGAGATTAGTCAGAAGCACAACCTTTTATATCTCCAACGGTACGTTCCTATAAAGCCTATTAACCTAAACTAATTGAACCAACGGACTAAGTACAGTAATTTCTCCAGAAGTGCTCTCAACAGAAATCTCCAAGTTTATATAAATAGAACTAGCTACATAGGAATGTGTTTATCCTATATCTATCAATGCAAAATATGGAGCAGTATGAATAAAGAACATACAAGTAATAACATCTCTAGCATCTCTGTCCTCACAACACCTAGCAGCATATACCAATGCAGGCTACCACGCCTCAGTCTGATTAACACCTCTACCCAGTGCTCTCTAACCTCTGACCATACCATTACCACCCCTAATCGAACCACAGCCCCTAGGTAGTTCTTGAACTACCCATTAAGGCTGAACAAATCCCGAAGTTGGAGCTAGCATTTGATCAGAACGCTGTGGACAATCCCTGATGCGGTGCTCCATCGACCCATATCGTAGACACATTCCTAACCTCCTCCATCATTCGCCGGTATGGTGTCTATCACAAACCCTACACAGCTAAACCACAATAGGTGCAGTTGGAACCTCAACCCTCGAATGCCCATTAGATCTGGCTCATTTTTTAGGCCTCTTAACAGAGTTAGAGGACTCCAAATCCCTCTTATTCTTAACCCACTCATGTACATTATTTTCGTGCTTAATGCGCTTAACTTCCTCAGTAATTTTCACCTTGTCCACCAAGACAACAAATATTTGCTCCGTCTACGAAGCTACTAGAACCCTCGTATTATCCCTAAATCCTTCCTCAAAGCGGATGCACTTTTCATATTCAGTTGATACCATCCCACGAGCATATCGGTTCAGTCTAAAAAATTCGGCCTCATATTCGGCCACAATTCTATCTCATTAGGTAATGCTCATATACTTGCGTCTACAAACATCCACATAACTCCCCCTACATATTTACTCTGGAAGGCGCTTTTGAAGTGTTTCCAAGTAATCTGATCCAATTGAGTACCCTCCTCAACCGTTAACCACCACTGATATGCCTCATCGCAAAACAAAGATACTGCATCCTTCAATTTCGACTAAAAGGTACAGTCGATGTCATTCATAATCCTCTCTATGGCTCCAACCAATATTCGGCCACAACTGGGGCGACTCTGGTGATGCCCCTAAACAACTCAGTGCCATTGGATGGAGTTGTTCAATTACCGACCCATGACTCCCAGAACTACAATAAGGCCCAACAACCCTCTCCAAAACTCTAAGCATGGCTTGGGACAATGCGTCATCCCTAGCTGAACAACTTTGAGGCCCAATCTCAGCAGTAGGTGTAGCTGGTGTCTCACTCGTATCTAGATTGGACAAACTACCCATCGAGGACGACTTAGCTCGAGCCCCGCTACATCGTCTGTCGTGCCTACGAGTACAACGACCATGAGTTCCACGTGCACTCATAGTTCGTTTAACTACATTACGAAGTTTTATGTATTAGTTCAGATGTTTCATTAACAGACATTTTATGCTCGAAATATTATCAGAAAATTTACAAAGCTTCATTTTAGTCTAACTATTTTAGAGTAGTTCTAATGGTTTCAGAGTTTTCTAAACTAAGATTTTAACTAAGTCAAAATTACTTACAAGATCGGCACGCTGGAGACTTAGTATTTCACAGATTTTTGTTTTCAAATTAATGTAAAAATATATTTTACTTGGAAAATAATTTTCACAAAAAAAATTTATCCTAAATTTTACAGCCCGAGTTTTACAATCTGGCTCTGATATCACTAAATGTAACACCCCAAACCCAGCCTAGATATTATGGCCAACTTTGGAGTTGTTACTTAACATGATTGAAATTTTGGTTTTTGAGTAACTAGAAAACCGTCATAAACTTTCAAAATCTCACAAAATACCAAAATTTAAATAAGTTATGACATTAACCAATCTCCCATTTGCACCGACCTGCCTAAGTCTGAAGATTACCTGAAAATATCAGTCAAACAAAGAGTGAGTTTTTGAAACTAGGTATATATCAAATAACTTAAAGCAATTAAATGCATATTAGACATATTATCATAAACAGATTTATATCAAAATAGAACAAATACGACATATATTCCTATCCCTAACCGCTACACACCATCTTTGACCATCCTAACACACTATATGGGTATAAAACATTCATCTATCCCTACACACCACTTAGTGTCAAAGGGCACTTTATGAATTATTTGCAGCTAAGCTGCAAGACCAATAGACGATTTATCGCCAGTTTTCAGAATCACTTCCTCCACATGTTATTTACAACCCAACCTAGATGCAGATATAGAAAATAATAAATGTCATGCATATTCAAAGCAAGAATTATACATGCTATAGTTTTACATGCACGACATATCAGATACACATCATATACTTAACATCAATTTTTGGGTTTATTTATCAAACGACAACTTAATTACTCTTATAGATAGTAAAAACTATACTAACAAATTTCCAGATTTCATGTAATACAATACATTTACTCACATACCGACCCTACGAAAGACCCACAGTCAATCAGGACCTCACGTACGACCTTAGGGAAAATTTCAAAATTTTTGGCCCATACGCCCGTGTGGCCTACACAACCCAAATGGCCAGCTCATGTGGCCCACACGGCCCACACAAACTTGTGTAGCTCACATGACCCAATTAGCCCTGACTATGTGTCACACGATCCAAAGACACGATGCATCATCACTGCGGTCGTGTGGCATCAATGATGAACACCGGCCACGATTGCTATTTTTTCGTGTTTTCAATAACTCCTGGGTGTTTTCTGATGCTCATTCAAACACGAGTAACCCTAGAACCTAAATTGACAATTAACACAACCAATTTCAATAATGATTCGCAAAATCGTAACTAATAATCGACCCCAATCAAACTAAAACAACCATTCATAACACATCCACACACTTACCGATGAACGAACAATGACTACGCAAATTCTAAATCGTTGGAGGGTCACCCACTGCCTCTTGTACTACTCCTAAAAAATGCATTAGAATTAATACAATATCACTAAACCGATTTAACGCAACCTAACATCCGACACAACTACAAATAGCGCATAACATATTGAACTTAAACACCTTACTTTTAGATTTGCAGTCAAAGGATCACAAATTGTTGCTTCAAGAATTAACAGCAGCCCAAATGACTAAAGAAAAATCCCAAAACAAGAAACGAAAGAACAGAAGATAAAAGCAAAATACAAAATTTGGAATTAAAATTTGGGGCGTGCGTTAGGGAAATAACAAAAGTGATCAACGTGAGTTTTGGTTTTTAATAAAAATAAATAAAACAAAAATAAAAATGAAATTTATTTAAAAAGAAAAGGATAAAAACAACATATATTAAACACTTTGTTTTATTTATTTTTAAAACAAAACCCAAAATATAAAACATTATATATTAATTACTTGATTTTATTATTATTTTTTAAAAACAAAATCATTTAAAATTAACTCCAAATTTTCTGACAACAAAACGTATTTTATTTTAAATTAGGAAAAAAAACAATTGAATTTTGATATTTGAATCAAGACCCTAAACACATAATTAAAACCCTTAATCATTCAAACAAATACTTGCTAATAATAATATCTAACAAAACACGAATACTAATTTTGGGGTGTTACACACCAGTGTTCTAAATATGTAGTGTCCACACACATACGCGACTGATAGAATTTTTAATATTGATAATGTCGTTAATTAAGTTGGTATCACAAGTCAACTAGATACCAACGACAGAAAAATTACAAGATAAACAATTTGAGTGCATTTAATATTCTTAATCTAATGTATTTTATCTATTTAATGTTTTTACTCATAATTCAAATTGACTTTATTTTAGTTTAATACATATTACATATGTGTTAATAATATTAGTTTCGAGAGGAGTAGGAGGGGCAAGCAAAGACCTTAGCCCTTTGGCTAAATGGTGAATTTATTATATAAGGTCCTCCAATAAGTATATTAAATTTAAGTATTTTAAACCTTTAATTAAATTGAAAAAAAATTAAATTTTGACCCCTTTAAAAGAATAAATAATTTAATTTAAGTATTTTCAACACAATATATTTAACTTCAGCCCATCAAAATTTTATAATTTTATTTCGACCCTTTGAAAACAAAAATCTTAACTTTACCTTATTAATTTCAAACTTTATATTTCAATATTCATTACATATTATTTTTAATGCAAACGTATAATCTAAATAGTGATTTAATTAAATGTAATTCAACAAAGATGACATTGTCTCAATATGCTAATAGTTTACAGAGGCAAATAATTACAGAGGAAAAGGATTCTACATATGTTTAGTTGCATCCATTTCTCACAATTATTTAACAGGAGAGGAATCAGATGTAGTAAGCTCTGCATACATATTTGAAATTGCTTTTGCAAAATACGCCTTTGCTTGGGCTCTCTTAATCTGCCAACAAAAATTAGTAAGACACAGAATTCGTCTCGTTAACTTATCTATTTCATTTTGTATTTCTTTTCTAATAATTTAATGTTATTTCAGCATCCCAAATTTTATTACATTATGTTAGATTTAATTTCTTTTAGGATAAATATAAAAATATTAAAATGACATTAAATTATTAAAAAAAATACAGATGATATTCTTTCTCTTATAATTACTCACCTTAAATGTAGGAGTAAGGAGACCATTTTCCATGGTAAAGGGTTCGAGCACCAAAGTCACGGATTTTGCAAATTCGAAGCCTCTCAACTGTCCCAAAATTGAGCAATTCAAAATTCAAGGCTTTAGTGAAGAAGTAAATGAAAAATTATTGAAGTAAACAAGGAATTGACGAACAAGTATTTGCCTGAGCATCTCTTCCAACAGCATCCATCTCAGCCTGTACAGCAGCTCTTGCCCTTGGGTCATTGCACAACTGTTCTAAATCTTTGTACTGCACTTAATCATTGGAATATAACAATTAGCCCTTTTAATGTTGTTTCATGTCATACCTGTGCCCATAAAATAGATCACCTTAATGCCTTGAGATGAAGCCCATGCTTTAAGAGCATCTTGGTCCACCGACACAATTGCTACCAATGAAGAATTAAGGCTGTCTCCTTCGAAGCAAAAATTAATTACAGTGTCAGCAGCTACCAAAAAAAAGAATAATAGGAAATTACAAACAAACCCCATTATCTTACCATATATAAAACATTGGGCTATAAATTTGCATTTAGCATATACATTTTCAACCTTTTCCGGAGCTATGTACTCTCCCTGAGCCAGCTTAAAAATGTTCTTCTTCCTGTACCAATTCACACATTTTCCAGTAAGATATTCAATTCAATTCAGGTAGCAGTTTATTTATATAAACGTGTTTGCAGTTTGAGAATAAGGTAAGGGCTTGCATATGCAAAGGTTGGAACATACTAGATGTCACCTTTTAATGATAACCCTTTACAGCATGAACCAACTAGGTTCAAACCAAAGCTTTTATTTCCTGGACTGCTTTCCTCCGATTTTATTGGAGTCGAACCGAGTTAAACTCTAAATGACAAACCTCTTAGGTATCTATTTTCTCTATTTACAAGACTAAAAATCAAGATTTTACAGTGAAGCTAAATTCCTAACAACTCGGTCCAATAGGCATTTTAACATTTAAGTAATGAGCACGTCATTTTAGAGTATACCTATCAATAATCTTTAGACGGCCTCCAGTATGCCATAGCCCTATATCTCCGGTATGAAGCCATCCATCTTCATCAAGTACTTCTCTCCTGTTCAAAAACTCGTACATTTTTAGACACATTAAGAACCCCAAAAGAAAAAAGAAAAAGTGGGATCCACATGTGTGTAGCCTACGTTTGCATTTCATCTTTGTAATATCCTTGGAAAACAATTGGACCCCTAACACAGATTTCTCCACGAGGATAAGGCTGGTCATCTGATGTGTAGTTCATTTCTGGGACGTCCACAAGCTTTATTTCTGGAATAACATGGATAATGTATGAACTTGGTACTTGAATTCATGTGTGTCTTTTGAGATTATATTTCCACATAAATGTCGAACATATATACTTCTATAAAAAAAAAGTGCAAAGCAGCTACTCACCACAAGCTGGATTAGGAGAGCCAACATGGCCAGAAAGAATATCACCCTCATCCATGCAACTTATGACACATGATGTCTCGGTCATTCCATAACCTTCAATTATATGACCACCAAAGCATCTGCAGATTCATGGCCATTTTAGATAACGGCCACAAAACAATGCTACAGTTAAATTTTTTAAGGTAGAATTGCAATTGTTGTACATACACGTCCATCTGTATATTTTAATAGTATGGTCTAAATGTAGTTACCCAGATGTATTGATTATAATCGTCATAGGCTTCATTGATATTCACAATCGATATTTGTCATAATTGACTGTAAACACGAGGAAACCAAAAACATACATCTTCAAGAAGTCCATGACATCAGGAGACAAGGGTGAAGCACCGGAAGCCATAAAACGAACACGTCCTCCAAGTCTAGCTTTTATTTTGTTGAATACCAATCTGTCCCATATGGGAGAAGGACTCTTTCCTGAATAACAGATTATATACATATCAATAAAGTGATAACAAAGGGCATCTTCTTTTAGCAATATATATGGACTTTAGCTTTTAACTTTCTATCCATATTCAGAATTAATTTTTTATTATTTTTAACAAAATATGATAAGCTGCACAGTAATCCATGTATACTTTATGTTTTTTTTAAATATTTTTATAGTTTTTAAATTATTTGTTGATGTGATGTATAAAACAAGGTACGACTCTTTTTAAAAGGTTAATGGTCAAATTTAATTAAAATAAGAATAACAACTAAATTTATCATTATGTTTATTTTTCAGATCATTTATCTACCCTAAAATACAAAATATTCTATCTAACATTTTCATTTTCCTTAAAATATTGGTATAAATGTTATGAGAATATATTGTCGAACTATTCATATCTATTTTTATTTATATTCAATCATTTGTTGAGTTGGTGTCATGATTACTTGTATAAAATTTTTTATTGAGTTGGTGTCGCGGGTCAATGGACATCAACTCAATTATGAAATTATTAAATTATCCTCACATATAAAAACTAAATTATATTTTTATGAGGATGTTTTTATCTTTTAATATAATATATCAATAAAAACTTGATCATAATAATTAATTTTTATATGAAAATTTAATATAGATTATTTCACCCACCGTGTATGTTATGAGAATATATATATTTTTAGCTGAAGTTTAAATAATTGTTTAATTTAATACTAAAAAAAAACACCAATATAATGATGCAATCAAGTCTTTGCCATTCATCATACCAAAGAAAAAGTCTTTACCATTCATTATTGCTTGCTTCTTAGAGTTGTAGGCAGCATTAAAAAGCCTCTCCTTCAGGGTACCCGATTCCTTCACAGCGTTCAGAATACTGCACATGGGAAGAGTTTCAAAATATTATTTAATTTAAAAAATCAGTGGTAACCAACGGTAACCAACTTAAAAAATGTAGGACCCCTAAAGATCAGTTAAATTAGTTGAACTAAGAATTCATACTACATCCACTTTCATACATATTAACCAATCAGAATCTTTCAAACTGAATAAGATTAAATCCAACCCAAAAAATTCCAATAAAAAACCGAAAACCTATACAAATCCATTTGAGACTTTTCTTTTTTTTTTTTTTACAAAATTTATTGTATGTGATGAAGTTTTGACATTAAAATTTTATATTAATTTTTTTACAGTAAATTTTATATTAGAGCTTGTACTAATATTTAGATTCTTTTTAATATAAACAAATTTATCAATTCTGACTTCAAAAATTTGATCTAAGTAACCTAAATCCAAATTTGAGCCAACTCAATCTTATTATAAAAAATTAATAATCCAAATTCTAAAATGACTTTAACCATACATGATCCAATACTGGAACAACACAAATAATGCAAAATAATTTTAATTTAACTGTCAAACTTAAATGACAAAACATGTGAACATCAAATAATCTGACACGAAAAATTAAACTGAATTAACCTCAACATAAAATAATGTAACCTAAACTTATTCGAATATGAAATTGACCTAAATAAAATATATAAAAAAATTTAACTTAGATTAACCGAGCTCAATCCAATCCAACCTAAAACCAATTTAATCCGCTTAATTATATAAAATATTTAATCTCCAATCCCATTCTTTAAACACTGACCATAACGAACTTAATAATCGGATTTAGTACCCTGCATAAATTCTGTTATACAATCTAGGGACGCTGCAGAATAAGGTAGGTCGTAGAGCAGCCAGATCATCCATCAATCTCATGTTATCCTACATTTAAAGATCCAGAACCACCAATAATGAGTCAGACTATAGTATAACGTGAGAATATAATTAAAATATGGAAAAAAAATATATCATCATCATTCTTTATTAAAATTCGAATTGTATTTTATTTTTTATTCAAAAATAAGTAAATTAGTCTTCATATAATAGATCAGAGAGTAAATTGATCATTCTATTAAAAATTTAATTTATTTCTACTGTTAAAAATTAGTCTCTATACATCAACATGAGGTATAAGTGACACGTTATATGTCATTGTTTGATTATTCTTCCAATCACGTCAGTTATTAATAGTACAAATAAATAAAATTTTTAACAGAAAAGATCAATTTATTCTTTGAGCTAATAAACAATGACTAATTTACTCTCTTTTTTAGAAGAGAGAACAAAATGCAAACTGACTCTTAGTATAGAGACACTCATAGTACTTTTACCTAAAAAAACACAATATAAATGATCAAATAAATTAAAATTTATCTAGCATAAATTATATACATGGTAATGGTACAATAAAATACACTAATAAAACATGATTACGAGGTGTGAAGGTTTAGGATCATACCCCCTGGTAGAATCCAACTGCAACTCCATAATGAGCTAAATTGATCTGATTAAATCGTTCGAAAATGTGTGCCAAAGGAAGATACGATATGTAACTGAAGAAACCACAAATAAATATTTCCAGCAACACAAGTGAATATGTAAACATCATTTGAAAACAATGGAACTTACACGTCTGTGGGGTTAAATTTTACAGCTAAGGAGAAGCCGGCAGCATTTGCAATCAAGTTTCCATGTGACAACACAACTCCCTTGCCAAAATTAATAAGATTACTTAGATACTAATGCTTGTTGGTCCAAGATGCCCCAACCTGACTCGACTCCAAAATAGTTGGGCCAAATACAGGGGTCGGTTAATTATAAAACATCTGTTAAAATTCACAGGGAAAAGATAATGTTACCTTTGGTGTTCCTGTTGTACCACTGGTGTAGCAAATGGTAGCAATGTCGTCTGGCTTTGGTTGGCAAAAAGGCTGAAGGTAACTACGGCCCTAAAGGAGCCATATTTACATGAAAAACAATTATAGAAGACACCAAAATCAGGAGAAATGTGTTCATTGACAAAGTAGACATGGATCTTATGCTACACCAAAATTACCTGATTTAATAATCTTGAATATGTCACAATCTGAATGCCAGTTGATGATGGCAATGAAGGCACTTCATTTTCCATTCCTCCAACCACCTGCAGATTAGAGAAGCACATATTATACTCTTGAAAAAACGGTAAATGAGTATGTACATTTGTTGCTCCCATGAAGTTCGCAAATCCAGAAAATCATGTCCGGCACATCACCGATCACGTGAGATTCCAATCAGTAAGAAAGTTAAGGTTTGGCAAGAAAGATGAGGCAAGTTTATACCACAATCAAACGAACAGATGGAATCTCGGACAAAATGCTCAGCAACTGCAAATTCCAAGTAGAAAGATGGATTAATACTGATTGAATTTTCAAAGTAAATCTCTTTCATGTGGGAACATTTTCAAAATATATATAGCTATACAATAGTTGCAGATTTAAAGTGATAAATCACTTGATTATTAATAAAGAGTTATTATCACTTCACAATAATGAATTATGTATCTTAAACTAAAAAATTATATCACTTAATTATTAACAATGAATCATGATTATTCAAGGAGACGTATGTTAAATAATTATGTTTATTGTTAAAAGATGCAACTAAACATTTAGATAGTTGTGTTCATCAGAACACCTATAAATAAGAGTCAAATTTCATTTGTTTGACACATCAAAAGTTTCTTTCTACTCTCCTCCATCTTATAATATTCCTAAATTGTTCTATAAAGAACCATTAAAGAAGTTCTTTATAGAAATTGATATCATTGCTATACTTCGCTCAATACTCAGTGGATTATTTCTGTCAGTATAAATCATAGGTAATTATTAGGTTTCATTGTATTATCGAGGTTCATTTGTCAATAACTCTTTTGCATACCAAAATACAGGTGAAGGTGAATAGAACCTTAAAGAAAATGACATTGATACACACACGCCTTGAATCCTTCATTAATTTCTCATAAATTTAATTTTATCCCCACGCTCAAACAATTTTAAGATTCTATTTTTGCAATTTATGATAAATTAAAAAATAATTTTATTCATCGTGCATTCACATGCCACTACAATCATGATACTACAAAAATGACTATTAGTAATGAGACAACTTTTTAGAAGAAATCTTTCTAGCAATAAGAGGTACATCAAATTTTTTGTTTAGTATAAGTGTCTCATGGATTAATTTTTCAAAAAGTCAAATGTTAGTTTATTATATACATAATATTTTACATACATAGTTATGATTGATAATATTATATATTATATATCATGCAAGAAAGAAGAAATAAAGGAAGTTAATGAAACTTTTGAGCAAATGGAAGGAAATGATGTTTCGTTTGGCGCCTTATGCCAAAAAAATATGCTTGTTCACTGATTTCAAATCCAAATAATCCTGTCTATTTGGTAAACTTCCAAACATGAAAAATTATGACTTTTCGAAAAGGCTCTTATTTACTTATCGGTACATTATATATATAGATGTTTGGTTGGAGTTGAATTAATTTAATTCATTCCATCTAATTTGTGAGCGAAACTTTTTAGTATAAAAGTAATCTTTCTCTTTCATATATATTTAACTTGATATATGATAGTAATTGTTTATTCAAGTCAAGATATTAGTAACTAGCATTTGGATGTTACTCATGAGACATTATTTAAGTGTATTAATTGATAAATGATATACTAAATCAGAATTTATCATATAAATGATCATATAATATGAATCATCTTGGTTGATTTAAAATAATCATAACCTAGATAATCATTTTGGTATGAAATATTCTATTAAAAATGTGAATGTGAATGTGATAATTATACATTTGAAATCGAGATCATGTTGTGCATATTTATGATGGTGTATAAACTCATGATTCTACAAAATTTTGAGATGTAGTAAATTTTGAAATTTAATTTGAAAGTCATGAATCAAAGATCTTATGAGTATGAAAATAGCAATATGAATGCTACTTGACTCATTTAGGTGATGGCATGATTTTGATCATAGTTAAAAAATAATTAATAATGTCCATGGTGAAAGGTTAATAATTGTGTGATTTTATAGTCACTTGATTGGACAATTGATATTCATTTAATGACTATATATGTTACACCCTTGTGTGTATATATATGGTATGTTGAGAAAAATAATGATATTTGACTATGAATTTATAATAATAATAATAATAATAAAGAGTTGTCATGTATTTAAAAAGAAGCTATGACAAATAGCTAATTTCATATAGGGATTTGAGGCTTCCTTACAACAACTTACTTGGTGAAAAAGACATGATGTATGATTTCATATATTTGGCAATTGTGAATTTAATTTCTTGGATATCAAAAATTAAATAAAATAGCCAAATATGAAACCATCATAATACGAAGATAATGTGATCATTGTAATTTGATAATAGTAGAAATGATATCCTTAATAGCATTCTTTTACGAAAAAATGAATAATTGAACATGGTGGAGATGTTGGTCTTGTGAACTTTCAAGACACAAATAAATATAAAATTTCACCATATGGTATAAATTATTAATATAGCTATGCTGGAAAGTTGAAAATTTAAGGATGAGATACAAACCCATAATATTTGAGTCACCCATGAAGAAAACTCGACTCAATGCTTGATATAACGTCAAGTCTTGAGTCCAATGAAATAAAGTACATCATCAATATGTGACTGCTAGCACTATGAAAAAAATATAATATCATCCAAGAGTGAAAAGTGCTAGGTACCCGTAATAATAGGGAAATGATGAGTATTATACTCTTAATAAATACATATCATAAATATGTTAAAGTGTTATAATTATAAGAACACTCTTGATAAGATCTAACTACATGAGTGAAAGTGTGACTGCTTTTAGGATATCAAGAGCTTGAACCTAACAGCACTCATGAAAAAAGTTTACAGACACATGGCCAAAATAGTGTCCCTAGATATTGTGCATTGATTGGTTTTGAAATCGTTGTGTGAGATGTATTCAGTTAATCAAATGGAATAGCTGGTTCAAGCTTAGCCTACCATGCAATTTCGATTAACTTTAACATGTTTTCACTAAGTGGAGGTTCTATCGTAAGACGCTTTCATTTATGCAATTGATTTCCAAGATTATCAAAATCTAGAATATTTTGAAAATGGGAGGAGATTGTTGGAATATTTTCAATATATATATAATGTTCTGATGGTTGCAAATGAAAAGTTATAAGTAACCAAAAGTTATATCATTTGATTATTAACCAAAAGTTATCATATTTCATAATGATGAGTAATGTCTCTTGAATTCAAAAATTATATCGCTTGATTATTAACATTGAATCATGATTATTAAATGAGATATATATTAAATTATCATGTTTATTGTTAAAATATGTGATTAGCTATTTAGATAGTTGTATTTCTGCGAAAAGACATGAGAACTCCTTTAAATAGGAGTCAAATTTTATTTGTTTGACACATCAAATTTTTTTTTATTCTCCTACAGACCAAAATAATATAAGTGGGATGAATAGAACCTTAAAGGAGTTTTAATACATGCCTTGAAGTCTTCGTTAATTTATTATAATTTATTTTTATCCCAAATACCAACATTTCAAATCATGCATGCACCATTGAAGGGTTGAACTTACAGGATTCAAAGTCTGAGGCACGCAAAATACGGCTTTTAGTTCCGCGTGATTTATGATGTACTTGACAGCATCTGGACCTGCAGAGAAACATGATTTTCGACATAGCATCTTAGCAATAGGCCAAGTTGGACAAACATTGAATCGAAAAGGAAAGCATTTGGGGCAGTGGCAAACCTAGAGTGTCATATAAAGGAACTGATATAAGGGAATACGCAGAGCAAGCATGATCAACAATGATCCATTCTGGTCTATTGATGAAATATAATCCAATACAAGAGCCCTGTCATTATAAGAGCAAAACTTGAGGTGTTAGTGTCGGATACAGATAAGTTCAGATTTTTTTATGTTTTTCATGTGTGTCAAATGTCAGAGAGAGATACTTCAATAAAAGATGAATGAGTTTGACTGACAGAGTGATGCACATATGTTCACCTGGTAATATAAACATAAAATTACTACTGAAAAACCACTCTACCTTTAGTATTCCATGATGTATTAGGCCGCAACCAATGGCTGTTCGAGCTGTTGCAACTTCTCGGTATGTCATCCACTTATACCTTGATGAATAGAACATAGAAATGAAAGCAAATGAATGAACTTTGACAACAAAATGTGACCTTCATTTTGTCAAAAGGAAACATACTCTCCAACCGTTCCATCGACTCGAATTCTTGTACCGAGATAATTGTTATCTCCGAAGAAATCAACGGCGAGTCTAAATAAAAAAAAATAATCAGTAAGTGAAGAAACCATCGGATGTACTTCAAAATGAAATAGATGATAAAGCATTGATGCATTGGACAATAGCCACACACTATCTAAAAGAAGATGCTTACAAAAAATTGTCGTGCAATGTACCAATATCAGGATGATCGGGAAATCTCGATACTAGCTTCAACGGAGAGCGAGCAGATCTACCGTAAGGCATAAAGTTGAAAAATAAGACAACAGATGAACAAAGATGGGATAAGGCAGAGACCAAAAAGAAGAATAAAGGATAGTAGCAGACTGTTACCTGTATACATTCCATTTTCCTGTCTGCAATTTCTCTGGCAGCACAACACTGTAATTCTGTTCTGCTCAAAGATCAATTTCAATTTCAATATCAATATCAACATAAGTTAGTTAATCACAGAAAAAAATTAGGAATAGATGGCAGCTTCTGAATGATAAATCAGATGAATTGGCTATCAGCTGCTAACATCTCTTCCTCTGCCTCAAAATACATGGTCACTTCCTTCAAACAAGCTCTTTTTTCACATAAACATGCAACCATTACTTCAAATTCAAACTCAAACCATTGTTTTACCGTCTAGAATTAGTTCAAGAAAGACACCAGTAACCCTTCAAACCAATTATTATTTCCCCAGTGACCGATCTACAAGAATGATCGAAATACTTATGATACAAATTAAATCCAACCAAAATACTTATTGGTCTCTATCTGAAAGACAGTCCTCAAAATCCTAGGATCGAAAGGTCTTAATGAACTGTCAAGTTTATGCTTCTTATGCATAATTGCCAGATTTTATTTTAAGAAGAATCTTTTCCAGTTTCTACATCATAATAAGATAGACCAATGAAAAAAGAACAATCAATCAAGACCATCCCAGACCCAGGAAATACATTTATAGTACTGATAAAAAGATGATACTTTTTTAATGGCAGCGAATATTAAGCCCAAAGCAACCTCCCAAAGCAGAGAACGCAATTTTCATCTGAAACGTACCAGAGAGGAACTCAGCTGCGGTTGGGGAAGAGCGGAGGTGGGAATGAGAAAAGGCGGAGCCAACGGCTGAAACAAGGTGGGCATGAATGGTGTTAAGTCGACGTTGAGCTATGGTGGAATCCATTGAGGTGAATCCTTTCATTTTTTGGTTCCCGTTTTCTGGTATGGCGCGTTTGGAT
The DNA here is from genome assembly GCA_025503065.1 of Gossypium bickii. NCBI lineage: Eukaryota > Viridiplantae > Streptophyta > Magnoliopsida > Malvales > Malvaceae > Gossypium > Gossypium bickii. The sequence continues at coordinate 58,570,238 of CP106720.1, read as the reverse complement.
TTTAATGATGACATTATAAGAGTTCGTTACGGTTTTTAGATAAGAGCTATCCTTTTGCGTCTTCTACATTTCCATCTGAAACGGAATGAAAGAAAAGATGGCTCAAATGAATAAAGAATAGAAAGGGACAATTTTGTCTTTATATTGTGTCTAATTTTCATCATCTCACTAACTAACTTCTAAGTTGTAACATATTTTAAAGATTACGTCTTCTAGTAGTGACAAGGCGACACCCATAGTATCAGCTAGCAACAAATCAAGAATACATTGTGGCAGCCGATCAAACACACAAAGCCCCAATCAATCGGCGACAGAATTCTTCTCCCTTGGTACGACTCAAGAGTCCATGGCCACTCGCTACCCAATGCATCCTAATAATCTTCAACCAAAGAGACATATTTAGTTTTGCTTACAAAGATGTTATTTCTTTTCACTCACATTATAGTTGTGTAATATAGTGATTATTATTATCTTCATTCATATTATAATTGCATTCATGATTCTTATATTCGATACATAAATTTCATATATTATTAAAAAAACATAATATTTTATTATTAAATATAACAAAATATAACAAACTTATATATAAATTCTACCGACTTTATTTAAATATAATTAGATACTATTTATAATATTATATTTTTTTCCCTCACAAAATCCTAAAATCTTTAAACTCTAGAGATAATAAAATAATGGTTATAATTAACATTTAATTCTATTTAAATAAAATTATTAGTCACATTTTTTTTATTTAACTCAATGATACAGTTACGTTTTAGGATTTGATTCATTAATAGCACATTAGATTTATGTAGTAATGATGCATCAAATATTATTCCTTTAATATAAGAAATATATTTATACAAAATCTAATATATTCGTATTATATTTATATTATCATTTAAACTCTTAATTAAGTTGATATCATGAATCAACCGAAATCAACTTAATTAAAATACAACTAAAAATAATCCTACTTTTCACAAAATAAAACACATTATTATGAAAGTATTTTATATATTTTTTATATAAAAACTAATATATGGTAAGATTTGAGCATAAAAATACTTAAATTTTAAACCTTCAATTTTACAATTTTAACCAAAACTTTGGATGCTTTTTAAATAGTATTTTACATAATTTTATAAAAATCATGTCAAATGTCGCAGTTGTCAGTTATTTATTGCGTGTTTGGTGTCGGTACATTCTTGTCTTCACGTCCAAATGTTGATAAGTAGAAAGCTTGTGAGCTTGGCTTCCTTTTTAATGTCCACGTTTAATTTTCATTCGAGTTAGGTTGGCCTGATAAAGGTTTAATTTCGTCCTTAATCTTTGCGTTTGCTGTTATAAGAGGAATTAAAAATTTTACTCTGAAACTAATTAGCTTTATACAATGTTATATACAATTAATACCATTGCCTCATTTACACTCGTTTAGTTTTTAATTGATTATATATATGTATGATCTTGATAAAAAATACTTAAAATTTTATATACCAAATAAGTAACAAATCAACATTTTTAATATATTTGATTGAGTTGCAGTTGAGTTTGCAATAATAAGAAATAAATTTTATTGTAAAAAAAATTGAATTATGGGTAAATTTAGACATGGTTGAATTGTAGAAATATGTTAAAAAAATTGAGAAAATATGTCGTTTTTTTTAAATTTATTGATCTGTGCTATTTTTGGAGAGGGAAAGGAAAACGTGTCCTGTAGTGGTAACTTTTCCAGACTAAAAGGAATTCAACAACCATAATTTTTCTTATATAAACTCCTCCAGACTTCATTCTTTTCAACTCAATACTCAATACTCATTCCGCAATTTTCAATTTTCAATTCTCAATCCTCTAGTTTTTTCTAAAATTTATTTTCTTCGATCTTATATTATTCCTTATAATTTTTAAATGACAAGTTAGCTTATTCGTTCGGATAACAAGCATATCTCTAACGTTCAATTACAAATGGTAAGAAAATATTATTAAATTATTTAATTTTAAATAGTTAATTATTATGCTGATTAGATTATTAATTTTTTGTGTTTATATTCTCAGCCCGAAGATCGAATTTTGGAGACGTACATAGACAATTAAAGCGAAGGTGCATCGAATGTTATTTATGAAGACTTGCGAGATACAGGAGTTTTATACGTGGCTCACATACTCAGGCGAACTTGGATCCCCCACTTATCAATGTTTTGGTCGAAAGATGGAGACCTGAGACACACGTTCTATCTTCTCTGCAATGAGTGTACAATTACACTTAAGGACGTTAGTTTACAAATCGATCTTCCAGTTGAGGAGGAAGTCGTTATAAGGCCAGTGATTAGTGCTGATTGGAGTGCAACATGCGAGCAACTACTAAGAAATGCGTCAGACAAGTTTAGGGGTAGCCAAATCGAGATGAGATGGTTGGAGGACAACTTTAAAACTATCTACGCTTCCTCCAGTGACGTTGAAAAAGAACAATTCGCACATGCATTTATCTTGAGGCTGATCAGGGGTCTACTAATGCCAGATAAATCTTGCAATCTTGTACATTTAAGGTGGCTACTACTACTAGCCGACTTGAAAGAAGCAAGACGACTTAGTTGGGGATTAGTAGTGGCGATATTGTACCGGGAAATGTGTCAAACGACAATACCAAATAAAGTTAAAATCGCTAGTTACATGCTCCTTCTTCAATCATGGGCATAGTATTGACTACCATTTTTATGCCCCCGAGTGGAACTTCTTTACAAATTCTCACTTGTAATATGGTAAATTTCATTTGATAATATCATTATTGTTTTTATTTTTCATTGTTGTATTTTGAAATAACATATTATTTGAATAGGTGGAATAACCCTGCTAGACATAGTGGTATACCAACCGAGCTTGAGGATATCCAACTAGCTTTAGATCAACAAATCGAAGAGGAGGTTAGTTTATGAATTTCAAAGTTATCGGCTTTTTATTTCAATATTTCAAATTAAATATTAGACATGTACTAAAATTTATAAATTCGTACTGCAATTTGTATGGATGCCATATGCGAATTCGAGGATTTAAGAATGCATTTCGGCTGAATTTTTGGCCAATCGCAACATCTGGCACGTGAAAGTGTCATTAGCTATTTTTGCAACAGTAGAGATGCATGAATTTGATTGAGTGATATGACAGTTCGGGTTTATGGTTCCGTTGCCACCCTAGGAGCTTGATAACCTGGACAAGATTAATATGCGGGCGAGACTCGATGAAGATTGGCCAACATTCCATAAAAATTATATCAAGATTTGGCAATGTAGGTTTGATTGCATGCCAACGTGTAAACCATTTCTCACATCGTAGTTGGTGATATCTCCAATTACATGGATTGGTTCTGGCACAACGATAAGTCGTATCTACTGCTGACTTCAAAATAGAGTAGGCAACATCGCTATAGAAGACCAAGACGAGGGTCTATCAATCCTAGGTCAAAAGAAAATGTCACGGGGGATCAACATCTGCTCTACCTCTACAAGAGGACCCGGTTGTCGTGCAACCTCCCAATCAATATGGTTCATAAATTTTTCGTTCTAACCCAATTTATTTGACATAAGCATCACAACACGTACAATTTTTCCCTGCATCAACACATCCAGCTCTAGTTTATTTGACACAAGCACCACGACACGTACAACCATTCCTTGCATTAACACATTTAACACAATCAAATTTCCAAACATCATATGTGCATTCAAGTTTGTAAACTTTGTCAATGTAGGTCATGCAATCTACACAGGTTGAGGCACATGCCACAATTGCATTTGCATATGGATAATGAAGTGCTTGAAATCTCCCACAATCATAGGTCATTTGTCTCAAGTCTACGAGGTATACTTCACCAATAATTCTTCGATCACGTCTCTAGGGCTGCTTAACCTAAAATACTAGATTTGGTAGCAAGTGACACACCAAAGTCGTTGAGTTCGTGATTTCTACATTTTCCCCAATATCTTTCAGCACCAACTCGCACCAAACATGACTACCTTTTATTTTTCCCGCATATGTCTCAGTCTGCTTCAAAAACAAGGTTGCTAATCGAAAATACGTTTCCTTGACCACCGAGGTTACCGATAAATGACACATCCCTTTCAGTATAGAACTAATGCATTCCGCTAGGTTCGTGATCATATGCCCTATCATAGTCCTTCGTTGTATGACTGCATCCACTACTCCTTTGGTATCCCATCGAGGTACTCTACACCCAGTCGATTTGTAGCTCGTATTCCCTCTGGCATTTCATGGAATTGATGCTGGACAAGCTTGTATATTGTCGATGACAATCAATATTGCACTCAAGAAAAGTAACACAAATGTATATGATAAACTATTATACATGAAAGAAATTCTATGCATAATGTACCCATGTTAATGGCATGTTACCACTCCACATCCTTATGGTATCAGCCCATGTAGTTAGACCATATATGATGTAAACAATACCTATAGTGTGCACAATCCCATAAGCTTGAACATCGATCGAATGCAGCATGTATTTTGGTGCCCCTATCAGAAACGATGCATACATCAGCTTGCGGCACAACTTGCCTTCTTAGGTTAATTAAGAATAAATCTCAATCATCCCTGAATTCTTCGAGAGTTATTGCAAAAGTTATTGACAGGATTCTTCAATTACCATCTTATGCAATAGCTAATAATAACTTATGGTCGTATTTTCCATACAGGAATGTGCCATCAATTTGGACAAATGGCTTACAGTATCAGAATGTAGTTATGCATTGCTTGAAATTTTAAAAACAATGGTGGAAAACTCTTTTTCCAATGACCAAGGGATTGTCATAATACACAGGCTCCATTTTCAACTTAATTACGGAACTTGATACGTACTGCTCTAGTACTTGACACCATTGTCGCAATTCATTGTAGGATTTCTCCCACCCACTATGCATCTTCTCCAATGTCTTTTGTTTTGCCAACCATGCTTTGTGGATGGACATGGTGTAATCGAAATCTCTACAGATGTGTGTGATCAAAATTGGGACTAGAATCCTAGGACTCACTTTGACTATGGGTAATATAAAGTTAGATATCATGTCTGAATCCAATTTCGGAAGACCATTAGACATGCCTGAAAAATAATAAATTGGTGATAACTATTGAAAAGAGTTATATTTCATGCCTTTAGACTTAGTTAATTGCCTGTACTTAAGTGATTTTAGTTACATTTTAGGATATTGCATTAGTATTTTTAGAGCATTGCATTAAAGAGCTTGGATCGTGCTTAAGTGCTATTACTTGATACTTTTAATTACCTGTTGGAAGGACTTGTTTGGTGGTTGATTGACAAGTTTAAAGTGTAGGAGGAGTAGAGGGTTGAAGGTTTGACGTCACAAATTTCAAATAGTTTGCCAACACAAATGCTATGGCAATACCTGGAAGATGCCTAGTCAGCACTTAATGCATACCGTTCTCAGTCCCAGTTGTACTTGTACTAGAAAAATCCACCTGAAAAGAGAAAGAAATGATTATAGGCTGATGGACCTACCCTAGAAGGTCAAACCTCTAAAAGCCAAAAGGGGAACCCTAGAAAGGGCCAGTTTTTTTGAATAGAAGAAAAAGATGAGCAGTTTTGATAGGAAATGACGGAAGGACCAAGAAAGAAGGTAGTTGAAGGAGAAGACGACTTCATCATCTTTGGCAGCTAGAATACATTGTGCTGCTGGTGTTGAAAGCTGAATAAACGAAAGCCAACATCTCAGAATTTCTCTTTTGATTCTTATTGTATTTCCTTTAGAACTTAATTGTAAAAGGTGATGTTGATTACTACATTAAACTTGAACCCGATTTCCCAGCTATGAGCTAAATCTCTTAAGCTTGGGATTGTTTAGCTGAGCCCTTTAATTTCTATTAATGTTTACAATGTAAGTTGGAATTATTCTGTTGTTTTATTCAATGGTATTTCATGCTCATTACAGGCTGTATATTGACGAATATGCAGTAAGTTATTAAGATAACTTAATGCCGACAGGGTTAGGTTATTTGGATAGACATTGGATAATATGAGTAAATGAATAATTATTTATTCGCAGCAACCTCTAGACATAAAGCCTTGCCTAATTCAAAAGAGGGTAGAAAAGATTAGTGGTAGCTGAACTTAAGTCTATGGACATATAGTACCTTAGAGAATATAGCCCAAGGTTTGCTGTTGAGAGAAGCAAACTACTATAGGAACATATCGAATAGTAAAATGTTCAAGACTTTGTTGTGGCATTAATAGTTAGAGAAGGTAGATGCATCAGTAATCCCAGTTGTCCTAATCAACATTGCAATTACATAATATTCTTTTCTGTAGTTACTTGGTCATGACATTATTGCTTCATTTACTTGTTTTGTGTTGCACATTTTATACATCATCATTCTCTCATTTTCCTAATACATTCTCACTGTTATTTTGCTTCAGCATTATCTAGCATAACTCTAATAACTCGACCAAATTAGACCATTCTAATCTCTGTGGAGATGATCTCACTCATCACTTTATTACTTGTTTGACGTGTATACTTGCACAATTCGCACATCATATTCACAAGCGACAATTGGGTCACCATATGTAATAGAATGCCTGAAAAAAGGTTAGAATTCGAGTCAGTGTTGTTAACCATAATACATACCAGCTACAGCATATGTATGTGGCTTGATAAACTTCCTGATCATCTAGAACGTTGACTTCTTTCTCACAGATGCCATGATTTCCATGGACATCTTGTTCTACCTGCGTACTTCGCTCATATTTCTCAGATCAGGAGCATATAACGGTGAAATTAACACCAGTTGTATGCTATATAGCTTGAATGCAGTTAGAAAAGCATATTTGGAGTCAAACTCCATCCCAACCTCTAAATGGCCAAAACTTGTTGATGAAGTCATATGCCTTGGTATTCTATGATGGAGGTCTAAAAATTCTAAACCACCTTCAGCAGCAAGATCAAGTTTACGTATGTGGGGTAGGGGTTCGTACGTCGTGAAACTCGGGTCATCCCATCGAGCGATGTTCGAAGCTTGACTGTTAGATCCATCGTCTTTTGATTCAGTGGGAATGAGATTTGATTATGAAATTACTGCAATTTCTACACCATCCGGTCCGACTTCCTTTATTGGGTCATTATCTATTTTTGACCCCTCTTCGTCCTCTTGTGCCTCTTCGTTACCAATGACGGTTTCTTTTTCCTATTGGTTGGATGTGCCCTCGTCAGTCGAGGTTGCTAGGGGTAAATCATTCGTTCTTGTAACAGCCCAATTTCGGTGAAATCGGAACAGTGGTCTCGGGACCACAAATCCAAGCCGAAAAATAAAATTTATTTTTATTTTATTATATGATCCATATTATACTAGAAATGTCGTGTGAAAATTTTGAAAACAAAATTTTACCGATTATGTGCTTAATTACGAGAAGGAATAAATAGCATAAAATGCGAAAGTTGGATTCTAGTAGCTAGAAGGATCAAATAACTATGGAATTCAAAACTTAAGGTCCTTATATGGTAATTAGACCATTAAGAAAAGTATGTAGATTTTTCTTGGTGACTCATCCATGGAAATATAGAAAAAAAAGGTAAGGACTATATTGGAAAGTGAAAATTTTTAATCAATTAAAAAGATTATAAAATAGATATCATCTTATTTTCTCATCTTCTTCCCCAAAAACAAAACATGGAAACCCTAGGAGAGAGAGAAGAGACTTTCATAGCCAAATTGGGTAAGTTTCCTTGTCTCGTTTTTAGTAATTTTGATATTTTTGGAATGAGGATAGCTTAATCTCTCTATTTGGGGGATTAATTTGAAAAGTTATCAAAGTATGAAAATGGGTCATGGATGAATATGCTGGAAATTAGAAATTTATGGTAGAAAATGAAAGATTATTGATAGATAAACAACTTTTACAAAGTGATTTTTGATGAAAACATGATTTAAGGACAAATGAAAAGTTATAAAATTTCATGAAAAATTCTGAAATTTTATGAATAAATGTGCTGTAAAATTTGTAACTGGGCTTTGGTTAGGCTTGGAATAGAGATTAATTTGCACAAGTTTTATTTTCCGAGCCTAGGGACGAAAATGAAATTTATGGAAAGTTAGGGGCAAAATAGTAATTTTCCTATGATGAAAATTTAGTCCACAGGAATATAAAATATGATAAATTGATGTTAAATTTACCCGTATAGATCTGGATAGACCAAATTCAGAGTTAGAACGAGGAATGAGAAAAATGTCAGACTAGTAGATTTTACGTACACGAACCTTTCACGAGGTAAGTTCGTGTAACTAAATTGTATATGCTTTTATGCTTGATTTAAATGTTGTGTTTGTGAATTTTATCAATGTCATAAATATGTGAAATGATCACCTACTCGATATAGCCCGAAAAATGAAAATGTCTGATAAAATGGTAAATGAATAAAATGTTACTCGTATGCTTGGCATGAATGTGGAATATGTTTTACTTGAATTACATAAATGTTACGGAGGTATGAAATAATCAAATGTCTGACGATACTTGAAAAGTGTTTAAATTCCGGTTAAATAAATGGAAATTGATGGATATGTGATTTCCCGAAACGAAAGAGGTCCTGCATTTGTTGCGGATAGGATTTAGCTCGGATGAGTAATCCTTCGACCTCAATTCTGATAGGATTTAGCCCAGACGGGTAATCCAAATCAAGGTCTTTAAAGCATATGACGTAAAAAGGATTTAGCCTGGACTAGTAATCTGTTATTTATATATACATGGCTCGAGAGTGTGCTCTCTAAAATTGTACCTTATGGGTACCATTGGACACGAATTGATGGATTTTAATTCGTACACCTCGAGTGTACTACTTGTGTATCCATCGATATTTCGAATAAATTCAACAGGCAAAGCTCTGATAAGGGCAAATATGAATTTATGACAAATTGACATGGAATGATATATATATATGAAACGTTACATGAAATACAAGGAAATGATGATTTATGACTAGTGATGTATGAAAATATGAAGAGATGATAATTTTACATGGAAATTATTTGATAAGAGTGTTCATCCTTGATTATATAATTGTACACCTTGAGTGTACTACTACTTGGTGACTTTAATACTCGAATAAAATGAGTAAAGTCCTGACATGAAATGTTCTGAACTCGAAATGAACTACTATGAAAATATACTTGTAATAATAAGAGATAATATATATACATGCTTAATGAATACATGTTGTGGAAAGCATATATGCATGGAAACTTGATTATTGATTGAGCTCATACATATCTTGATGTTATCATGGATTACATGACTAACAAGGGCAATGAGAAAGTGTGTAGGGCTTGAGGTCAAATTAAGTGAATATGCCTTACATAGTTACCTCAAAATAGGATGAATGGTAAGTTATGTACCATGTTATACGAACTTACTAAGCATTTTATGCTTACCCCATTTTATTTTCCCTTGTTTTAGAGTAAATCAAAAGCTCGTTGGATTGGAAGCTCGGCGAAGATCACTCACAGTATCCATCGGCCCATGTCGGTACAATATGGTAAATCAATGACAGTTGTAATGACATGTATAGGATATGTTGGCCGTATTGGCATATAAACATCAATGATGCTTGTAATCTAGCCATTGGAATGGCTAGTAATAATTGTTTTGATATACTTGTAATGTCATATTATGTTAGCCACATATATGTTAAGTAGTTGATCAAATTATGTCTAACATAAGGACATAACCAATGTAAGATTGTAAACATGTATGCATGAAATGATATGCCATGATGATGGATGGAATATGCTTGGTTATAATGCTTGAAATGCTTAGTAATTGTATGTGATGATATATCATGTTAAATGATAGAATTAACTTGAATAAAATGCTTGGATTTGTTGGGTTATGAATGCAAGATGTGGTGTAGGATTATGGAAAAGATTGGGGTAAGAAATGAAGCTAGGAATAGCTTTATTTTATCCGCATGTGCAGACACACGGGCGTGTTGTGGTTAGGCCGTGTGTCCAGTGCACCTTAAATTCGAGAAAACAGATTACTCAGAATTGAGCACACGAGCAGAGACATGGGCGTGTGTCTCAACCGTGTGGGTGACATGACCTTGAACACGGGCGTGTGTCTTGGCCGTGTGAAACCTGCACCTAATTCGAATCGAATTAATTAACCACACGGTCTAGTACACGGGCGTGTGGCATGACCGTATGGCTCAAGTCAGTGAGCTACCTAGTTTTAAACACGGCATGCAGCATGGGCATGTCCCAGGGTCACACGGGCGTGTCCCTTGGACCACACGGACGTGTGAGTCCTGCAACTTGGAAAATTTTAGAATTTCGCAAAAATTTACCTGAGTTCCCGATTTAGTCCCTACTTGATTCTAATGCTTATAATGGGCCTCGAGGGTCCATTTAAGGGACATTATGAATGACCTTGGTGAATGAATAGTAACTTTCCTAAATTAATCGATAAATATTCTGAATGTTTTTGTAATGCTCTGAAACCCTATTTCGGCGATGGATATAGGTCAGGGGTGTTACATTTAGTGGTATCAAAGCTACGGGTTAGTCGATTCTCGGACTGAATGTAGCATATGCGAAGTTTAGAAAACATGCCATTATATAACCCGTGATAGTGTGATATCTCCCGATTCTGATGAAAATTATTTTACAAATAGACAGAGATGCTTTCCAATCGAGCTAATTTTGATGACTCCAAAAGAGATACTCAAATATCTAAGTAAAATGTTATTGATGATGAAATAGAATCCGAAAAGGTACGGATAAATGTTTTATAGTACATGAGAATGATAAATGTTATGTTATATGAGTATATAAATGAAAGTTAATTTTTGAGGCTTACGATCTCCACCCCCTTACCAGTATTGTATTATACAATGAAATTCATAAAATTTATATGGATTAAGCTCATGAATGTGGAACTAAAGAGTTCAAAGGTTGAATGACTAATGATGTAGTCAGGATGAGAATGGGTTAATAAGTAAAGACGGTATTAAAAGAGATATCAGATTTTTTCTCTGAAGATTATTTTGAATATGTGATGTCATTGTTAAGGAAGAAGTTCATGAGTAGTTGACTTGTCCATAGGTGATAATTACAGAACAAATTAGCTGAAAATTCTTCTGAACTGACTCTTTCAATGAACTAAATAATGTAAGATTATTGATGATTTTATTGGACAGTGGAATAGTAATAAAACTGCAAAGATATTTGAATGCAGCTGTTATAATTAGGAAAATTATAGCAACATCTTCTGGGTACTCCATAAGTTCTGTTATTATCAGAGGCATATGAAATTGTGCATGTATAGATGCAACATTCATCCTATTGAAAGACTAGTAAATTATGATAAATGGAATTACTAGAAGTCTGGTTGGTTCATGAGTGGTATTGTTCTATTTTACTTGGGTTGCTAATTCATCATGAATGATATAAGATTTAATGATAAGGTTCATGTGATGTTATTTTATACTTTTACTGATTGAAGCCCTGAATTGCGAATGTGCAAATTATATTGTCTTTATCGCAGTTATTTCCACTAAGTAAGCATGATATTACTCTTCTAAATTTTCTCTGAGACATCATCAATCTCTTTATTATGTAAACGTGGGATTGCTTGTGAAAGATATTCTTTGATTGGAGGCAATTACATTCATTACCGTTATAAATATTGACTCGATCATAAGGTATGGTGATAGGGATGATAGATTATAGAAACTATAGTACTGTATTGGTTATTATTGGGGCCACATTCAGTTCTCCCTCTTATAAATTGAGGTACACTATTGATATTGAAGTGTTGCTTTACCTATATAGCTGAAATGTCAGTCATAATATTGCACTATGGTTTAAAAATCTGATGATTGTGGCTTTGGAAGAACTCAAAGCTTCAAAGTTAATAATTGAAATAGGTACATTGAAGACATAGTTATTACGGAAAGATGTAAGATTTGAAAGTACTGATAAATGTTAGTAAAGCTTTGACCAGTTGGAAGCCTTAATGACTGAAGCATCAGTTCTGGTTCAGTCTGAATCGGGTAAGGAATTTATTATTACAGTGATACATCATTGAATGGATTAAACTGTGTTTTAATGAAGAAAGGTAAAGTAATGGTCTATACTTCCAGCCAGATAAAGCTATAGGAAAAGAATTTCCTAATATATGATCTTGAATTGACAATTATTGTATTTGCACTAAGAATTTGGAAACAGTATTGGTATGGTGAAAATATCATATATGTACTGATCATAAAATTTTAAAACACCCGATGGAATAGAAAGATTTGAAATCTGACAACATTACTTGTTTGGTGAAAATGTCATATATTCACTGATTATAAAAGTTTGAAGTATCTGATGTTGCTAAATGATTTGAATCTGAGATAGTGTATGTGGTTTGAAAGGTTGAAAGATTGTGATTTGATAACTGCATATCACTTAGAAAGAACGAAGGTAGTTATTGTAACAGTTTGGTTTAGACCCTAGTCACAATAGCGGTTTCAGGACCACAAATTCGAGTCTAAAAAATATTTTAACATTATTTTCTAAACCTACAGTATGTGATTAAGCATGTGTGAAAGTTTCATGAATTAATTTTATCGATTGGTTGTTTAATTTGAGAAAAGGGCTTAATCCCATAAAATGCAAAAGTGACTTGCTATTTGTTAAAGTGCTTTATTGTCATGTTCTTTTAATGTAGAGGCCTTAAAATCTAATTAGGCCATTGAAGGATAGTATGGACGGTTATGGGCAACTATTCTTAAGCTTTAATATTATTTCATCAAAGATAGTTTAGTAAATATGTTAATAGTGATAATAATAATTAAAACAAAAGAAATGAAAGCCATTGTTCATCATCTTCTCACCGAAAATGAGAAAATAAAATATGGTTCTTGAGCTTTGGATATTTGGCACTTTTGATCTTGATTTAGGTATGTTTCATGCTTGGTTTTTGATGATTTTTACGTTTTTGTGATAGTTGCTTTGTGTTCTATCAAGCCCATGTCTCATTTTCTAAATTTGAAGAAGATTATGAGTTATGCCATTGTTGAATATGTGAGATTTGTATTGATAGTTGGTGAAATATGAAAGCTTGATGGTTGATAAACATATTTGGAATTTGGAATTTTTGATGAAATTGGTTATTAAGGGCTAATTTGTGAAAATGAAACTTTGAAGGGTTAAAATGTGAAATAAATGAAAGATATGGGCTGCTAGGGACCAGTATGAAATTCGGTCAAGCTTGGGTGTGAGAAAATTATATGCATTTTGTGTAATTGTGAAATAGGGACTAAAATGTCAATGTGTGAAATTATGAGGGTTAATGTGCAAATTGCCCTAACTATGTGTTGTGAATTGTTTTAGATGAAAATGTGATTGAATGAGTTGAATTTGATATTATATAGATCAAGAAAAGAGAGATTCAGACCGAGATCAAGGCAAAAACAAAGTGCTCGATTGATCGACTAGTGTCGTTGTTTCTACGTCCGAGGTAAGTTCATGTATAATACATATTGTTTAAACGATGTTCATATGTGTTGAACTTAATGGAAATGTGACTATGGTTTGGAAATGTGCAATGTGAGTTTGAAGATATATAGCACTAAGTGTGCGTAAATAATATTGATACAATGATGAACGACACTAAGTATGCGAGATAAAGAAAGCATTGATTATGCTATTTGGAACTATGTGGGCGATACCGAGACAAATTCGGTTTAATGTAATGGCACTAAGTGTGCGATGATATTATACCCAGAAATACAGGAAATGTGAGTGGTAGTCAGAGAGGAACAATGAATACAACTGTGAGATTTGAGGCGAGAGCACCTGTCAAAGCCTACGTTATTCGCGTTCGCGAAGAAGCGTCATCTCCAAAGGTCATTACTGGTACTTTTACTCTTTTTGATACTGATGTGATTGCATTGATAGATGCAGGATCTACTCATTCATATATATGTGTGAACTTAGTATCTAGTAAGACTCTGCCTGTTGAGTCTACTGTGTTTGTAATTAGAGTATCGAACCCCTTAGGCAAGTGTGTTATGGTTGACAAAGTGTGTAAGAATTGCCCGTTGATGTTTCGAGATATTTGTTTCCCGGCTAAGCTAATGTTATTAGCATTTGATGAATTTGATATAATTTTGGGTATGGATTGGCTAACTTTGCATGATGCTATTGTGAATTGCAAATGGAAGATTATTGATTTGAGAAGTCAGGATAGTGAGATAGTTCGAATTGAATCCAGTGATTTGAATGGGCTACCGGCTGTAATATCTTCGATAAAAGATTTTAATTATGTGAAAAAGGTATATGAAGCTTATCTTGCATATGTGACATATACAAAAGTGACAGAAAAGAACGTTGAATCTGTGCTCGTAGTTTGTGAGTTCCCTGAAGAATTACCGGGATTACCTCCAACACGAGAATTTGAGTTTGGCATTGAGTTAGTGCCCGGGGTGACCCCTATCTCAATAGCTCCGTATAGAATGGCTCCGAGAGAATTGAAAGAGTTGCAAGAGTTGACAGATAGAGGATTTGCTCGACCAAGTTTCTTGCCTTGGGGGTGCTCTTGTGTTGTTTGTGAAAAACAAAGATGGTACTATGAGGATGTGTATTGACTATCGACAGCTGAATAAAGTGACGAGAAAGAATAAATACGCTCTACTGCGAATTGATGATTTCTTTGTTCAGTTAAAAGGGGCTACAATGTTTTCGAAAATAGATTTGAGATCGAGATATCATTAGTTGAGAGTCAAAGAATCAGGTGTGCCGAAAACTACTTTTAGAACGAGGTACGAGCATTATGAATTTTTAGTTATGCCTTTCAGACTAACAAATGCTCCTGTAGGTTTTATGGATTTGATAAATCGGATATTCAGACCGTATTTGATCAATTTGTCGTTGTGTTTATTGACGATACCTTGATATATTCTTGTGATGAGACGCAACATGTCGAGCATTTGAGAATCGTGTTACAAATTCTGCGTGAGAAGAATTGTATCCAGAGTTTAGTAAATGTGAGTTCTGGTTGCACGAGGTTGGTTTTCTGGGACATATAGTGTCAGCTGCGGGGATACGAGTTGATCCGAGTAAGATCTCAGCAATTTTAGATTGGAAACCTCCGAGAAATGTTACCAAAGTCCGTAGTTTTCTTGGGCTAGCAGGAAACTATAGGCGGTTTGTGAAAGGATTCTCGATGATTGCAACTCAGTTGCCAAAATTGCTACAGAAAGATATTAAATTTGAGTGGTCGGAGAAGTGTCAGTAGAGTTTTGAACAGTTGAAAGCATTGTTGACAGAGGCACCAGTGTTAGTTCAACCTGAATCGGGTAAAAAATTCATCGTTTACAGTGATGCATCATTGAATGGTTTAGGCTATGTATCGATGCATGAAGGCAAAGTTATAGCCTATACTTCAAGACAGTTAAAACCGCATGAAAAGAATTACCCGACGTACGATCTTGAATTAGCAGCTATTGTATTTGCATTGAAGATTTGACGACACTATTTATTTGGTGAAAAGTGTCATATATATATTGATCACAAGAGCTTGAAACACCTGATGACTCAGAAAGAATTGAATTTGCGACAGTGGAGATGGTTAGAATTGCTAAAAGATTGTGAATTAGTAATTGGCTATCATCCGGGAAAAGCTAATGTTGTTGCTGATGCTTTGAGTCGAAAGTCTTCATTCACTTTAAGAGCAATGAGTACTCAGATAGATTTGTGAAATGGTGCTTCAGTTTTAGCCGAATTGAAAGCAAGACTGTTGTTTTTACAGCAAATTTGTGATGCACAAAAAGTTTACAATGAAATGCTAGCGAAACTAGTTCAGTGTGGTTTGAATTCTGATACAGAATTTCGAGTTGATAATGATGATTGCTTGAGATTTCGAGATCAGATTTGTGTTCCACGAAATTCAGAGTTGATTCAGTTGATTTTGAACGAAGCTCATAACAGTTGTTTATTGATTCATCCGAGAAGTACGAAAATGTACAATGATCTGAAACAATTTTACTAATGGCCTGGTATGAAACGGGATAACTCAGAGTTTGTTTCGAGATGTTTAATATGTCAGTAAATCAAATCTGAACGTCAGGTACCTTTGGGTTTATTATAGCCGATCTTGATTCCTAAGTGGAAATAGGAGAGAATCACGATGGACTATGTGTCTGGATTGCCCCTGTCTCCGAGAAAGAAAGATGCAATCTGGGTGATAGTTGACAGATTAACGAAATCAGCTCATTTTATTCCGGTAAGAATGGATTACTCGCTTGATAAGTTAGCTGAATTGTATGTTTCTGAAGTTGTACGAT
Organism: Gossypium bickii; assembly: GCA_025503065.1. Classification (NCBI taxonomy): domain Eukaryota; kingdom Viridiplantae; phylum Streptophyta; class Magnoliopsida; order Malvales; family Malvaceae; genus Gossypium; species Gossypium bickii. The sequence goes on along the minus strand of CP106720.1, from coordinate 58,553,880 downwards.
TACATAGGGTACCATTATCTATTGTGTCTAACAGAGATCCGATGTTTACTTTGCGGTTTTGGAAGAAACTGCAAGAGGCTTTAGGTATGAAATTGCATTTCAGTACTGCTTTTCATCCTCAAATGGATGGTCAATCCGAGCGGACCATTCAGATTCTTGAGGATATGCTGAGATGTTGTATTTTTGAGTTTGAAGGTACATGGGAGAAGTATCTGCCGTTGATTAAATTTGCGTATAATAATAGCTTTCAGTCAAGCATTAAAATAGCACCATATGAGGCTCTTTACGGTCGTAAGTGGAGAACTCCATTGTATTGGACTGAGCTTAGTGAGAATAAGATTCACACAGTTGACTTGATAAAAGAGACTGAGTAGAAAGTGAAAGTGATCCGTGATAACTTGAAAGCAGCATCTGATCGACAGAAATCATATACAGACTTGAAACGGAAATATATTGAGTTTGAGATTAGGGATAAAGTTTTTTTGAAAGTGTCTCCGTGGAAGAAAGTACTTCGTTTCGGCAGAAAAGGCAAGTTGAGCCCGAGGTTCATCAGGCCATATGAGATTATTGAACGTATCGGGCCGGTTGCATATAGATTAATGTTGCCACCTGAGCTAGTGAAGATTCATAATATGTTTCACGTATCGACGCTTCGACGATACAGATATGATCCAACGCATGTGATCGCCCCTACTGAAGTTGAGATTCAGTCTTATCTATCGTATAATGAAGAACCGATTAGATTTCTGGCTCGAGAGATCAAAGAGTTGAGAAATAAGAAAATTTCTTTAGTGAAAGTGTTGTGGCACAGACTTGGAGTTAAAGAGGCTACATGGGAGCTTGAGGATGCAATGAGAGAGCAATGCTTGAATCTATTCAATGGTAAGATTTTCGGGGACGGAAATTCCTAAGGGGGAGAATTGTAACAGTCCGATTTAGACCCTAGTCGGATTAGTGGTTTCGGGACCACAAATCCGAGTTTGAAAAATATTTTAACATTATTTTCTGAACCTATAGTAAGTGATTAAGAAAGTGTGAAAGTTTCGTGAATTAATTTTATCGATTGGTTGTTTAATTTGAGAAAACGGCTTAATCGTATAAAATGCAAAAGTGACTTGCTAATTGTTAAAGTGCTTTATTTCCATGTTCTTTTAATGTGGAGGCCTTAAAATGTAATTAGGCCATTGAAGGATAGTATGGACGGTTATGGGCAACTATTCTAAAGCTTTAATATTATTTCATTAAGGATAGTTCAGTAAATATGTTAATAGTGATAATAATAATTAAAAAAAAAAAGAAATGAAAGCCATTATTCATCATCTTCTCATCGAAGATTAGAAAAGAAAATAGGGTTCTTGAGCTTTGGATATTCGGTACTTTTGATCTTGATTGAGTTTTGTTTCAAGCTTGGTTTTTGTTGATTTTTACGTTTTTGTGATAGTTGCTTTGTGTTCTATCAAGCCCATGTCATAATTTTTAAATTTGATGAAGATTATGAGTTATGCCATTGTTGAATATGTGAGCTTTGTGTTGATAGTTGGTGAAATATGAAAGCTTGATGGCTGATAAACATATTTGGAATTTGGAATTTTTGATGAAATTGGTTATTAAGGGCTAATTTGTGAAAATGAAACTTTGAAGGGTTAAAATGTGAAATAAATAAAAGATATGGGCTGCTAGGGACTAGTATGAAATTCGGTCAAGCTTGGGTGTGAGAAAATTATATGTATTTTGTGTAATTATGAAATAGGGACTAAAATGTCAAAGTGTGAAATTATGAGGGTTAAAGTGTAAATTGCCCTAACTATGTGTTGTGAATTGTTTTGGATGAAAATGTGATTGAATGAGTTGAATTTAATATTATATAGATCAAGAAAAGAGAGTTTCAGACCGTGATCGAGGCAAAAACAAAGTGCTCGATTGATCGACTAGTGCCGTTGTTTCTACGTCCGAGGTAAGTTCGTGTATAATACATATTGTTGAAACGATGTTCATATGTGTTGAACTTAGTGGAAATGTGATTGTGGTTCGAAAATGTGCAATGTGAGTTTGAAGATATATGGCACTAAGTGTGCGTAAATAAAATTGATACAATGATGAACGGCACTAAATGTGCGAGATAAAGAAAGCATCGACTATGCTATTTGGCACTATGTGGGCGATACCGAGACAAATTCGGTTTAATGTAATGGCACTAAGTGTGTGATGATATTATACCCAGAAATGCAAGAAATGTGAGTGGTAGTCTGAGAGGAACAACGGATACAACTGTAAGATCTGAGGCGAGAGCACCTACTAATGCCTGCGCTATTCGAGCTCGCAAAGAAGCGTCATCTCCAGAGGTCATTACTGGTACTTTTACTCTTTTTGATACCGATGTGATTGCATTGATAGATCCAGGATCTACTCATTCATATATGTGTGTGAACTTAGTATCTAATAAGACTCTGCCTGTTGAGTCTACTATGTTTGTAATTAGGGTATCGAACCCCTTAGGCAAGTGTGTTATGGTTGACAAAGTGTGTAAGAATTGCCTGTTGATGTTTCGAGATATTTGTTTCCCGGCTAATCTGATGCTATTACCATTTGATGGATTTGATATAATTTTGCGTATGGATTGGCTAACTTTGCATGATGCTATTGTGAATTGCAAATGGAAGACTATTGATTTGAGAAGTCAGAATAGTGAGATAGTTCAAATTGAATCTAGTGATTTGAATGGGCTACCAGCTGTAATATCTTCGATGAAAGCTTTGAATTATGTGAAAAAGGTTGTGAAGCTTATCTTGCATATGTGACAGATACAAAAGTGACAGAAAAGAAAGTTGAATCTGTGCCCATAGTTTGTGAGTTTCTTGAAGAATTACCGGGATTACCTCCAATACGAGAAGTTGAGTTTGGCATTGAGTTAGTGCCCGGGGCGATCCCTATCTCAATAGCTCCGTATAGAATGGCTCCGAGAGAATTGAAAGAGTTGAAGTCTCAGTTGCAAGAGTTGACAGATAGAGGATTTGCTTGACCATGTTTCTTGCCTTGGGGTGGTCCAGTGTTGTTTGTAAAAAAGAAAGATGGTACTATGAGGATGTGTATTGACTACTGATAGCTAAATAATGTGACAATAAAGAATAAGTACCCTCTACTGCAAATTGATGATTTGTTTGATCAATTAAAAGGGGCTACAGTGTTTTCGAAAATAGATTTGAGATCGAGATATTATTAGTTGAGAGTCAAAGAATCAGATGTGCCAAAAACTACTTTCGAAACGAGGTACGTGAATTATGAATTTTTAGTTCTGCCTTTCGGACTAACAAACGCTCCTGCAGTATTTATGGATTTGATGAATCAGATATTCAGACCGTATTTGGATCAATTTGTTGTTGTGTTTATTGACGATATCTTGATATATTCTTGTGATGAGACGTAACATGTCGAACATTTGAGAATCGTGTTACAGACTCTGTGTGAGAAGCAATTGTATCCAGAGTTTAGTAAATGTGAGTTCTGGTTGCGCGACGTTGGTTTTATAGGACATATAGTGTCAGTTGTGGGGATACGAGTTGATCCGAGTAAGATCTCAGCAATTTTAGATTGGAAACCTCCGAGAAATGTGACCGAAGTCCGTAGTTTTCTTGGGCTAGCAGGATACTATAGACAGTTTGTGAAAGGATTCTCGATGATTGCAACTCCGTTGATGAAATTGCTATAGAAAGATGTTAAAGTTGAGTGATCGGAGAAGTGTTAGCAGAGTTTTGAACAGTTGAAAGCATTGTTAACAGAGGCACTAGTGTTAGTTCAACCTGAATCGGGTAAAAAATTCATAGTTTACAGTGATGCATCATTGAATGGTTTAGGCTGTTTATTGATGCAAGAAGGCAAAGTTATAGCCTATGTTTCAAGACAGTTAAAACCGCATGAAAAGAATTACCCGACGCACGATCTTGAATTAGCAGCTATTGTATTTGTAACAGTTCGGTTTATACCCTAGTTGGAACAGTCGTTTCGAGACCAAAAATCCGAGTCTGTATAATATTTTAATATCATTTTCTATGTCGTTGATATGTGATTAAGTATGTGGTAAATTTTCGTGAGCTAATTTGTCCGTCTATGTGTTTAATTTGACAAAAGGATGAAATTGCATTGAATGTGAAAGTTGTATGCTATATGTTAAAGTGCTTATGTGTTGTGGCTTTATAAAGGTGAGGACTTATGTGGCAATTTGGCCATTTCCATGATTAGTGGACGGCTAAGGTCATAAATGACCTTGTAACTATGTGATATATATATTTATATGAAAGGTTATTATGGTAAATTAGTTTATATCATATTATTAATAAAACTAAAGCTTAAAATAAGCTTTAATGCATTTGTTCATCCACTGAAAAAACAGAGAAAGGAGAAAGAAAAGATGAAGCTAGGGTATTCGGCTATAAAACTCTTTGATTAAGGTATGTTTTGAGTCGGTTTTCGATAATTTCTATGTTTTTGCAATCGTTGCTTTGTCTACTTTAAAGCACATGCCTTAATTTGATGAATTGAGGATGTTTGTGAGTTATTCCATTGATGATATGTTGAGCTTTGTGATGTTTTAAGGTGTTAAATGAAAGATTTGAGCTAGATGAACATGTTTTGTTCTTGAAGTTTTGATGAATTTAGCTAAATTTAGCTAAATAGGGCTAAATGAAAGATTTGAGCTAGATGAACATGTTAAATTGAGGGAATAATTTGTGAATTTGATGAAAAATGTGGGCTTGTATGTGATGTATATGTATTCGGCTAAGTATGTATATGTGTGGAGTTTGTGAATTTGATGTTTTGAGAAAAATGGTCTAAATTGATAAATTGTGCAAATGTGAGGGTTAAATTGCAAATAGCCCAAAATGTGTGTCCTTGGATTGAATTGAATGAGTTAGTGAATAAAAGAGTTAATTTTAAATATGTATAGATCAAGAACCGAGGAAAACAGACTTAGATCGCGGGAAAGTGAAAGTAACAGAGTAGCCGCTTTCATTTTCATTAAACCAAATCCGAGGTAAGTCACTATGCAAATGAACGTGCTTGTATGACATTGTAATTGTTCATATGACTAATGTTGATAATGAATGCTTACGAAAGGTTATGCATATGAATTCTGAGATAAATTCGATATAGTGACTAAGTCTGAGAAGCCCCGTATGAACCTAGGAATATATATGATTGGCTAAGTCACGACATAGGTATCTGTTCTGTTTTTATCATGTAAGACCACGTCTGAGACGTTGGCATCGATATGAGCTTTACGTGTAGGACCACGTCTGGGACGTTGGCATCATTATGATACTTGCGTGTAAGACCATGTCTGGGACATCGACATCGTATTGATACGTGTAAGACCCTGTCTGGGACAGTGGCATCGATATCTGAGTGCATGTAAGACCTCGTCTGGGACGTTGGCATTGTACAAATATTCCGAGCTCACTGAGTTTCCTATTAGATTCCTTACGGTTCAACGGGCAAGTCTGAGATACGAATGGAAAATCCGAGCTTTGATAGATTAAGTAAATGAATGTCTGATTCAGGTACGTTGATTATACACCAATTGTGTATACAAGGTAAGTATATATGTAATCTTACTAGAATGTTATGTATATATGAATTGATAATACAATATGTAAAGTTTGACTAGATGAACTATGTGCATATATGATATGTGAATTGGAATATGGTAGTAATGGTTAAGCAAATGAGCTTACGAAAGAAGGAGATGATTTATATCATGAGAATCAAATTGGTCATTTTACTGATTTGGTTATGTGCAATTCATGCCAAGTTTGTTTGTATATTGACTTACTAAGCTTTTGGAAAGCTTACTCTGTGTGTGTTTTCTCTGTTTTATAGGTCGTCAAAACTATAGAAGGCTCGGGACCATCAAGGATCGTCATCACACTACTAAGCTCTTTTTGGTACACTTTGAAAATGTATATAGTAGATATGGCATGTATAGGCTAGTATATTGGTATAAGTTGTTATATGAATTTAGCCATGTGATTTGGCTATTTATGAGTTGAGACTTTGCTTAAATGAATGTGATATATGATGCATATCTTGGTATGGTTGAAGCATTTGAAATGGTCAAGTTTTGAGGAAGCAAATGAATGAATTATGCTTGTGATAATATGAGTTTTAGTCTTTGAGATTTTCATGGTTGGAATTGGTTTTGAATGTATGATTTGAATGGCAATTTGGTATGTTTTTAGTGGTTAGATGTGCATAAAATGGGTTGGTATATGTTGCTTGTAGGTGAGACCCCAAATGGATGGCATTTTGGCCTTGAAAATGGCCTATAATGTCACACAGTCGTGGCACACAGGCGTGCCTAGTGACCGTGGGAACCAAGTCAGGATAGTACACGGTCTTGGCACACGGACATGCCTCCTGTCTAGTAACCATGTGAATTCTGGCAGATTCGACCACAGTCTGAGCACACGGGCGTGCTTAGTGGCCGTGGACATTAAGTCAGTTTCAACCACCGGGAGGACACACGGGGGTGTCTACTAGCCGTGGAGTGCACACGGTTTCCTCCCACGGGCGTGTATCCCCTGTATTTTAGAAAAGTTTTTAAATTTCTGAGAAATTATGTATGTATTTCATTTTAGTCCCGACCTGGGTTATAAGCATGTTTAAGGTATCGATGACCTATTAAGGGACATTGTGTGTTTGATTGATGAATGAAATGTATAAAATGTTATGAAAGTTTTTGATTTGTCCGGTAACGCCTTTAACCCTAGTCCTGCGACGGATATGGGTTAGGAGTGTTACAGTATTTGCATTGAAGATTTGGCGACACTATTTATTTGGTGAAAATTGTCATATATATATTGATCACAAGAGCTTGAAATACCTGATGACTCAGAACGAATTGAATTTGCGACAGCGGAGATGGTTAGAATTGTTAAAAGATTGTGAATTAGTAATTGACTATCATCCAGGAAAAGCTAATGTTGTTGCTGATGCTTTGAGTCGAAAGTCTTCATTCGCTTTAAGAGCAATGAGTACTCAGAAAGATTTGTGTAATGATGGTTCAGTTTTAGTCGAATTGAAAGCAAGACTGTTGTTTTTACAGCAAATTTGTGATGCACAAAAAGTTGACAATGAAATGCTAGCGAAACGAGTTCAGTGTGGTTTGAATTCTGATACAGAATTTCGAGTTGATAATGATGATTACTTGAGATTCCGAGATCAGATTTGTGTTCCAAGAAATTCAGAGTTGATTCAGTTGATTTTGAACGAAGCTCATAACAGTAGTTTATCGATTCATTCGAGAAGCACGAAAATGTACAATGCTCTGGAATAATTTTATTGGTGGCCTGGTATGTTTCTGAAGTTGTACGATTTCACGGGGTACCATTATCTATTGTGTCTAATAGAGATTCGAGGTTTACTTTGCGATTTTGGAAGAAACTGCAAGAGGCTTTAGGTACGAAATTGCACTTCAATACTGCTTTTCATCCTCAAATGGATGGTCAATCCGAGCGGACCATTCAGATTCTTGAGGATATGCTGAGATGTTGTATTCTTGAGTTTGAAGGTACGTGGGAGAAGTATCTGCCGTTGATTGAATTTGCGTATAATAATAACTTTCAGTCAAGCATTAAAATGGCACCATATGAGGCTCTTTACAATCGTAAATGCAGAACTCCATTGTATTGGACTGAGCTTAGTGAGAATAAGATTCACGGGGTTGACTTGATAAAAGAGATTGAGTAGAAAGTGAAAGTTATCCGTGATAGTTTGAAAGCAGCATCTGATCGGCAAAAATCATATGCAGACTTGAAACGAAAAGATATTGAGTTTGAGATTGGGGATAAAGTGTTTTTGAAAGTGTCTCCGTGGAAGAAAGTACTTCATTTTGGCAGAAAAGGCAAGTTGAGCCCGGGGTTCATCGGGCCATATGAGATTATTGAACGTATCGGGCCGGTTGCATATAGATTAATGTTGCCACCTGAGCTAGTGAAGATTCATAATGTGTTTCACGTATCGATGCTTTGATGATACAAATCTGATCCAACGCATGTGATCGCCCCTACTGAAGTTGAGATTTAGTCTTATCTATCGTATAATGAAGAACCGATAAGAATTCTGGCTCGAGAGATCAAAGAGTTGAGAAATAAGAAAATTTCTTTAGTGAAAGTGTTGTGGCATAGACATGGAGTTGAAGATGCTACGTGGGAGCCTAAGGATGCAATGATAGAGCAATGCCCAAATCTATTCAATGGTAAGATTTTCGGGGACAGAAATTCCTAAATGGGAAGAATTGGAACAGTCCGGTTTAGACCCTAGTCGGAATAGTGGTTTCGGGACCACAAATCCAAGTTTGAAAAATATTTTAACCTTACTTTCTGTACCTAAAGTATGTGATTAAGCATGTGTGAAAGTTTCGTGAATTAATTTTATCGATTGGTTGTGTAATTTGAGAAAAGGGCTAAATCGCATAAAATGCAAAAGTGACTTACTATTTGTTAAAGTGCTTTATTTCCATGTTCTTTTAATGTGGAAGCCTTAAAATGTAATTAGGCCATTGAAGGATAGTAGGGATGGTTATGGGCAATTATTATTCATCATCTTCTCACCGAAAATTAGAAAAAAAAAATAGTGTTCTTGAGCTTTGGATATTCGGCACTTTTGATCTTGATTGAGGTATGTTTCGAGCTCAGTTTTTGATGATTTTTACGTTTTTGTGATAGTTGCTTTGTGTTCTATCAAGCCCATGTCTCAATGTCTAATTTTAATGAAGATTATATGTTATGCCATTGTTGAATATATGAGCTTTGTGTTGATAGTTGGTGAAATATGAAAGCTTGATGGTTGATATACATATTTGGAATTTGGAATTTTTGATGAAATTGGTTATTAAGGGCTAATTTGTGAAAATGAAACTTTGAAGGGTTAAAATGTGAAATAAATGAAAGATATGGCCTGCTAGGGACTAGTATGAAATTCTGTCAAGCTTGGGTGTGAGAAAATAGGGACTAAAATGTCAAAGTATGAAATTAAGACGGTTAAAGTGCAAATTGCCCTAACTATGTATTGTAAATTGTTTTGGATGAAAATGTGATTGAATGAGTTGAATTAGATATTATATAGATCAAGAAAAGAGAGATTTGGATTGAGATCGAGGCAAAAACAAAGTGCTCAATTGATCGACTAGTGTCGTTGTTTCTACGTCCGAGGTAAGTTCGTGTATAATACATATTGTTTAAATGATGTTCGTATTTGTTGAACTGAATGGAAATGTGATTGTGGTTCAAAAATGTGCAATGTGAGTTTGAAGATATATGGCACTAAGTGTGCGTAAATAAAATCGATACAATGATGAGCGACACTAAGTGTGCGTGATAAAGAAAGCATCGACTATGCTATTTGGCACTATGTGTGTGATACCGAGACAAATTCAGTTTAATATAATGGCACTAAGTGTGCGATGATATTATAGCTTCAACTAAGTAATTGGCACTAAGTGTGCGAGTTCATCGAACGTTTAAAAAAGATCGAACGAGTTATGGCTTCGAGCATTGCGTGGTAAATGTGATAAATAAATATGTGATGGTACAGTGTTATTAAAGCTAGCTCGGATCTAGGGATTGTCAGCGGCTCAATCACACTATCGGCCATCTATTTTGGTGCCTTTTTGGAAGTTGTATATATGGTATATGGCATGTATAGGCTAGCAAGATTGTGGAATGATTTTGGTACATATTTTGCTATGTGGAAATGCTGTAAGTAATATGTATATATGGTCTTGTGTGAATGGCCAATATGGTAAGTTTTGATAAATTAGAAATGGTATGTTTTGTACTTGATTAGTAGTTGAAAATGGTGAATGAATTAGATGTTATTAAGGTTGGAATTGAGCATGAAAGGATAACTCAAAGTGGGTGGCCATTTGGCCTTGTAAATGACCTATAATTGTCCACACGGGCGTGTGTCTCGCCTGTGTCCATCACTGTTTTTATTCGATGTAGGTCAAACTTGCACACGGGCTAGACACATGGGCGTGTGATAGGCCGTGTGATTCAAGTCAGAGTTGCACACGGGCCAGACGCACGGGCGTGTGACTGGCCGTGTGAATATAGTCAGAGTTGCGCACGGGGTAAGACATGGTCTGGGGCATGGCCGTATGAGGCACACAGTCTATCCGCACGGGCATGTGGTTAGGCCGTGTGTCCCCTGCAACTTAAATTCGAGAAAACAAAATGCTTAGAATTGAACACACAGGCAGAGACACGGGCGTGTGTCTCAGCCGTGTGGGTGACACGGCCTTGAACACGGGCATGTGTCTTGGCTGTGTGAAACCTGCACCTAATTCGAATAGAATTAATTAACCACAATGCCTAACACACGGGCGTGTGGCATGGCCGTGTGGTGCAAGTCAATGAGCTACCTAGTTTTGAACACGGTCTGCAGCACGGGCGTGTCCCAGGGTCAGACGGGTGTGTCCCTTGGACCATACCAACGTGTGAGCCCTGCACCTTGGAAAATTTTAGAATTTCGCAAAAAATTCCCTGAGTTCCCGATTTAGTCCTCACTTGATTCTAATTCTCGTATTGGGCCTCGAGGGTCCATTTAAGGGACATTATGAATGACCTCGATTAATGAATAGTAATTTGCTGAATTAATTGATAAATGTTCTGAATGTTCCGGTAACACTCTGAAACCCTGTTCCAACGATGGATATGGGTTAGGGTTGTTACAGTTCTTGTAAATCTAATGTCAATCCCAAAATCACTTATGTTTGGCCCACTATAGTAACTTGATGGCGTACCCGTATTAGTGTTACCAATGTTGAGCATAGGCGTGCCGAAGTTGAAATCAAAGGCACTAATAGAATGTCGTGCGGGTGTGTCATAGGCTCGACGACCAAATACACCCGACTGTCCCCCGAATTTGAAATCGATGGGCGAAACTGATGAATGCCTTACCATTGATTACGATTCCGAAGTGTTTTGGTATGAGCTTTGTAGCAATGATGTGAATCCATTGCATAACCGTGTTGTTAGACTTTTTGCTTATTGATCTGGCATTGAATCTGATAGATACAATGTAATCGAGCTTGGGCCACCTTCGTCCTCTTCGACGAAGTCAAAAATGATGGAACACCCCAAACCCGGCCTGGATGTTATGGCCGAATCTAGTGATGTCACATTGAAGTGTTTTTCATAAAACAAGTTGTCGTTAAAAACTCTTTTTTCTATTCAACCTCTTTTTATTATATTTCGAAGACATGTCGTTCATTTCCAAAACACGAATCATTATCAAGAAGTTATTACTTCCAGAACGATATTAAATTTCCCAAAACATTATTAATATCCAAAACGTCACTTGTCGCGAAATCTTTTAAAACAGTTAGCGTATTTGTGTGAAATTTGTTAATACGCCTGATTCTTTTGAAAACCCAATTCTAGAAGTTATAAAACAAATCAGTAAAAATCCCAAGTAAAAATAAAAATCTAAAAAGGCCATTATTACAGAAAATTCCCAAAATAAAATTAAAATTCATTTAAGTACTAAAATGGAACGTAGTAAGTTGGGCGGCCACCACCGAGTCCTCCACTACACCGACCCGCTTATGACTTGGGATTACCTGTACAGTCAAGTCAGAAGGGTGAGTTTACGAAAACTTAGTGTGTAATCCCTTATAAATCAAACAGACAGAAGGCAAATACAGTCTGGGCCTAAGCCCTTTTTTCAGTAACAGTTTGGGCTTTAGCCCATCTCAGTACAGAAGCAATATGCATTTGGGCCTTAGCCCATTACAGTATCAGTAACAAATCATACAGCATGCAAGTCCTACCCACCTAGCCTCTACACTCCATCTCCGTCCAACCCTACACTCCATGTGGGGATATAATCAACCCACCCATCCTTACACTCTAGAAAGTACCGAATGCGGCACTAGACAGTAGTTTGCAGTTGAGCTGCCAATAAATTAGGCTCGAGGCCTTTCAGTACCTTCCTTCGATCAATTAAACCCCCAACCCAATGCAATACAATATACATAAATGGTATTCTATAACATAAAATCATATATGTAATCAAGGCATACAGTGTTAAATCAGTGGAACATTATCATGCTTGTTCATATATAATATACAGTCAATTAGAGGTCTAGGTACTCTTATCGACCCTATAGTAGGCCCACAGTTGATTCGGGCAACCTGTGCAACCTTAGCAGTATCAGTGAAAATAGGCCCATAGGCCCATATTGCGGGCCCATGAGGCTCACACGGCCCAAAATGGCCTTGGACGTGTGCATCACACGGCCTGGCCCAATAAATTCCACACACACGTGTGATTTTACCCGTGTGGGCCCACAAGCCCCTGTGGCCTACACGGCCCAAATCGGCCTGGCCCATGGATTGTACATGGCCAGTCTCGTCGATCATACACCTATGTTCGGTCCCACAGCCTACTACATGGGCGACCGCACGCCCGTGTGGCGTCAACATATGCATTTCTCAGCTTTTCACCGACTTTCATTTCCAAAATCGTGTTCACATACCTGATTACGAAAGATGCATACACAATCTTCGAGCACTCCGAAACCTTGTTTGAATAGCCTAAGCCTTGCTCACTTAAACCATTTGAAAAGAATGATCACAAGCTCCTCGATTAATTCTTGCAATTCCAGTTGAAACCCCTATTAAAAGAATATTTACAATAACAGTTTAAGCCAGAACGAGTACCACTTACCAAAAGCGCAACCCGTTGAATAGAAATGGAACACTAATTCGGTAAAGAGCAGGACAGGCTGAAAATGAAAGGTAAGGGGAACACCTAAAGTTTTGGCAATTATAAGAGAGAATTGGAGAGAAAGACAGCAGCAATGGGGAATTTCGGCTAAAACAAAAAGAAAAGAAAGGATGGAGAGGGAACAAATCAGCAGGTAGAGAGGAAAGCACTTAAAATTCGGCAGGAACATAGGGAGATTTGTGATCGCTGTGAATCAGAGCTTTAAAAATTTATAAAAAGAATGATCGAACCGCAAACTAACTCTGACAATGATTAAAGGCAAGTATACCTATCGAATAGTAGTATAGCTTAGGCAAGACCGGATTATCGAACCCAAAGGAACTAGAAGTACTAATAGTAACTTTCTTTTTATTATTTAGCCTAAAATAAAGTGAAGTTGATTTAATCTAATCTAAATTAACTATTAAGCTAAGGACACAAAAACAAAAAGAATGAATTGGGAAATAACTAGAGGAAAAACTCAGTTGATCAAGACGATACCCTTAGGAAGAATCCACCTAAACTTCACTTGTTATCTAACACTGAACCATACGGTTTATTCACTTGACTTGATCCGCAGGACTCCCTAACGTATATTAAACCTTCTCTCGAAGCGAATAACGTCTAACCCCTTAGATGGAAATCTCTTTCTCTCTTAATAACCCCCTAGAATAGCAGTAAATCGATCTGTGGACTCCCATATTAGGTTTCACCCTAATTCGGTAAAATCTCGTCACCCTATCTCTAGGCGCGCGAACGACTCCGCTTTGATTATGCTAGATCTATTCTTAAGCAGGGACTTTTGCTCCACCACCTAAGAACATCTTACTTGAATTAATATCCTGGAAACATTAACACAAGAATTAAGCACACATAATTAAGAACAAATCAAGTATTTATCTTATAGTTCAGAAAACAATAACAAGATCCATCATGGGTTTCATCCTCTTCAGGTATCTGAAGAGTTTAGTTCATAACAAATAAAGAAAACATCTCAAGAGAAAAGATAAAACAAAACATAAGAAATCCCTAAAACTCCCTGAAGGAATTGAAGGAGAGATCCGTCGTCTTGAGTAGAATTCCAGCTTCTTGAGATGGATCAATTGGCTATCTTCGAGTGATTTCCACAACTCTGACCTTTTCGGCTTGGCTCCTTAGCCTAGCTTGACCGCCCCCTTTCAGCTAACACTTAGGGGGTTTATATAGGTTCTCGAAATAGGTTTCTTCGCCCTAAAGTATCCAAATCTGAATGAAATTGCTCTTTGCCATGACAAGGACACGGCCATGGCACACGCCCGTGTGGTCGGTCTTCAAGCCGTGTTCGGATTTCTTTAATGAGGCACGACCGTGTAAATTAGGGGTTAGGCCGTGTTCTAGATGATTGACTTGGCACGGCCGTGTGGTCTTGGGCCCAGGCCGTGTGGATTTCGTGATATGGCCCATTTACTCTGTTTTGGGCCCGTTTTATGTTCTTTTCATCCCCGGGTGCTTTCCTGGGTATAAGCCATGAAAAGAAAGCATTAAAAGCACCTTTTTACGTAAATTGAGGGATAAATCATCCAAAAGCATACTAAATATGGGATTAAAATGTGATATTTTTACGGTTTATCAATTGGAGTCAAAGGAAAAACGGAAAGGAATGGGAGAAAGAGGGATAGGATTCGGCTATGGAGGCAAAAAGAAAAGAAATATGGTAGAGGAGGGAGTAACGTTAGAAAAGAAAGAGGGAGATGGATTGCCGAACGTGCAAATACAGTTTGGATATGCTCAAACTCCTCACTCCTTAATTTCCTCACCAAAATCCCTTAATCTTCTCCCTAAAACCGTCCACCCCTCCCTCAACCACCTAATTCAAATTCCATTCAAACTCTTTAGTGTTTCGGTCAAAAATAACACTCTCACAACACCAACAGTAAAAATAAATTCTATGATTGCGCCAGTACTCGAACTCCAGACCTCCTGCTTATCTGCACTCCACTTAACCACCAAACCAGCAGGCCCATTCTGCTATATTTTATCAACATTTATTTGTAAGCCTGCTGTCTAAAGATAGGGGTTTATTCAAATAAAAACATAATTTTGCCCAAGCGAAGGCTTGAACCCAAGACTTCTCAAACACTCCCAAAACACATAACCACTAAAGTAGATAGACATTTGTGCCACAAACATACAAAAGTAAATATGAAAGATTTTTTTTGGGGAGTTACAACTCTACCTCCCTTAAATAAAATTTCAGCCTCAAAATTTTACCTGATAAAAAAAGGTGAGGATACTGCTGCCGCATTGCATCCTTAGGCTCCCACGTGGCCTTCTCAGAACTATGATGACGCCAAAGAACCTTAACCAGTGGGATGGACTTTCTTCTCAGAACTTTAACATCATGGTCTACTATCTGTACCGGCTCCTCCTCGAAGGTCAGATCTGGCCTAACCTCGATCCCCTACACTGGAAAAAGATGTGTAGGATCAGAGTGATAGCATCTCAACATAGAGACGTGGAACACATCATAAATTCGCTCCAACTTTGGAGGTAGCTCAGCTGGTAGGCAACTGGTCCCACACACCTCAGTATGCGTAAGGTCCAATGTATCTGGGGCTCAACTTGCCCTTACAACCAAATCTCAGAACCTTCTTCTACGGTGAGACCTTGAGAACCACATAATACTCAATCTCTCGACGCTTCAGATCCGCATATGACTTTTACCTATCAGATGCCTCTTTTAGTCGATCTCGAATCAACCTGCCCTCATCCTCAGTATCAGAAACCATTTCAGGACCCAAAATACAGCGCTCACCCAACTCAGTCCAACATAAAGGAGTACGACACTTACGACCATAGAGCGCCTCATAATGTGGCATCTATATGCTAGACTAGTAACTGTTGCTGTAAGCAAACTCTGCCAACGGCAAAAACTCCTCCCAACTGCCTCAGAAGTCAATTACACAACCCCTTAACATATCCTCCAGTATTTGAATCACCCTCTTAGATTGACCATCTGTCTGAGGATGGAACGCAGTACTGAACTCCAACCTTGTACCCAGAGCTTCATGTAGCTTCTTCTAGAACCGAGACGTGAAGCGAGGATCCTATCAGATATTATCAAAATCGGTACCCCATGCAATCTCACTATCTCCAACACATACAGTTTAGCCAGCTTCTGTAGAGAGTAATCAATACAAATAGGTATGAAATGGGCAGACTTGATCAACTGATCCACGATAACCCACACTGAATCTTTCTTAATGGCGTTAAGGGCAACCCACTTAGGAAATCCATAGTCACTCTTTCCCACTTCCAAAGCGGTATTTTAACTGGCTGCAGTAAACCTGATGTAATATCCTAAAATTGGGTTTGTGCATTTTGCTTAATTTTATGAAAAAGCATGCCTTGGTGTGTTATAATGTGTTCTGTGAATTTTTGGTGAACCCTAGAGTATAGTGAATGCCTTAGGAATTATTCGATTTAAAGTTAACAGAGGGAACTGAAGCAGAAGGGCCTTAAGAGAAAATGTAGGGAAGATTTGACACACAAATAGGCTTGGTTAAGTGGCTTGGAGGCGCCACTTAGGGCCTCTAGAAATGACGCCATGGGCTATGAGGAAGGGCCAAGGATCAAGTCGCATGGGAAGTAGAATTTTGGCGTTTTATTTTAGCTTGTTAACGTCAAAGAGAGGGGAGTGATGGACGGCTATAAGACTTTGAAAAGATGAGTTTTAGATGTGGTTAAACTCTCTTTAAAGTTCGGATAAGAAAGGGATAATTGATGATTTCTTTTTGAATTATTTTGAATGGGTGAAGAGAGAAGAAAGAGGAGAAAAATAAGGCTTATAATAGGGAAGGAGGTAGTGGCCGAATATGGGGCTCTTTCTAAGGGTGATTTTCGGTCAAATTAGAGAAGGGAGTAGCCGAATTTCATTTAGCAAATTAGTCTCCCTTTTCGTTTACCCTTTTTCTCTCCAAAGATTTTCTTTTCTTCTTCTTTTTCTTGTCTAGCCGAAACTCCTCCCTAAAATCCACCATAGTCGATTCATCCTAAAGCTTCTCTGTCTCTTTTTTCTTTTCTTGGTAAGCCTAATCTCCCTATTATCATCTAGCCATAGCCGACTTCCTCTGTGGATCCAAGTGAAGGCGCAGTCGACTTCCATAGTAAGGGTAAGATTAATTGATTTTTGACTTTTGATCTTTCTTTTAGCCGAAATCTAAGAACTAATCTCAATGTTACTCTTTGGCCGAAACTATGGAAAAGGTTTCGGGATTTGTTCTAGTCAATCACACGGAGGTTTCAAGATTTTCAAATCCAAGGTAAGTTATGTGACATTCGGCCATAGGCCATTCTATTATGTTTTAAGGTTAAAATTAGATCTAACATGAAGTCATAGGGGATCTCGACATCATTAAAGAAGCAAGACCACTTGGTGGGAATTGAAATCGCAAGTCGACAGTGGTATACAAGGAATTCGGAAATTTAAAACGCAAGGTAAGTGTACATATACATTCGGTCAAGGTCATAATTAGTGACTAGATCTATTTCTTATTTTATTCAAAGCCGAAACTAACTATATGAAGGATTTGGTGGCTAGCCGATTACAAGAGGAGCCGTCACGAAGTTTCCGGGATTTGTGTAATAACAAATCGGCAGCAAGGTAAGGTTTTGGTTGTAATAATCCTTCGGGATTTGGTGGTATAAGCCGATTGGGTTTTGCTAACATATTTAGGGTTGGCCGAATGTAGGATCTTAAGATTTAGGATGATGAGATCAGATATTCGGGATTCAATGAAGCGTTGCTATAAATCGGTGTGTAATTCTACACTATTTTTCGATAGATTTATGGCTATGTTTTATTAAATATGTTAATAAGAATGTGAAGGATATGGCTAAGGTACCATGTTATGGTACAAAATACTCAGGTACGTTTTCCTACTCCTACTATGAGTATAATATGATCTGTTATGGCATATATAAAATATATAAGAATGTGAATAAGGGATGTGACATGACTTATGCATATTGTATGACACAGGGCATATGGGTTATATGAAAGGGAAGTGAATGTGGTGGTTTTATACCACGATATTCGAATGTGGTGACTTTGGTCACATAATCCGAATGTGGTGACTCATGTCACTTAATATTTTGTCTGGTGGCTATGCCACGAATTTTATAATAAGGCGATGAGCACGCCGATCGCAGATGATCGCCTTCGATGATGTGTAGAGAATGGAGGGTTGATTTAGTAGTCCCCACGATGTGCAGCTTGGTATGGGTGATGTGTAGCGGATGGTATCTAGGTTTGGGTTCGGGTTTGCATCATTAATTATAAATTGCTACATGTATATGTGTGATATGTTATATGCCTAAATCGTTTGGGACTTAGTGTTGGTTATACACACTGTGTCTATTTGACTCACCCCGCTGTGGGAACATTTTTTCAGTGTGACGATCGGTGATGGACCGGCCGGCAGGAGCTTAGTGGTGGCCATGTGCAAATCAGACTTTATTTTAATTTTTGGACTTTTATTTTTAAATATTTGGAATTATTTCGGGTATTGTTTTCATTTGTAATAAGGCCACTGATATGAAACTGTTGATGCATGTCTTTTAAATTATTTTGTTTTGACACGATTCTTATTCAATTAAACTTAAATGAATTTTTCCTTAAAAATAAAAACGTTAAATGTTATGGACATTCTAAAACAAATGGTTTTCAATGTTTAAGAAATTTGTTCTCAACTCAAGCCCATCTCAACAATAAAATTTCTTTCAAAACCATTTGAATTTTCCAAAGTAATCAAGAAGTTTTGAACCGTTTCACTTGAGGAACATAACCAGATCCGATCAAGGCTCGTGGGTCGGGTGTGGGGTGTTTCACCTGAGGGTAGTTGATGTTCAGCCTTAACTTGCTGGCATGTTAGACAGTTACTCACAAAATCGATAACATCTCGCTCAAGACCTGGCCACCAGTATAGCTCACGAAGGTCTCGGTACAGCTTGTTCCCTCCAGGATGCATAGCATATGGGCTACTATGCGCCTCTCGCAGTACAGACTGTCTCAACTCGGCATCATTTGGTACACAAACTCTCACACGGAAACAGAGAACCCTTTCGCTATTCAATCCAAAATCTGATGTATTACCACTCTCAATCTGTTGGAATTGAAGACCGAGTGACTCATCCTCCAACTGTTTACCCTTATTCTGCTCGATCCACATCTTTTAACCTGGAGTTCAGCCAACAGACTACCATCATCAAATAAACTGAGATGAGCAAACATCACCCTCAAATCAGTCATAGCTCTATAGCTTAGTGCGTCGGCCACCACATTGGCCTTACCAGGGTGGTATTTAATCGTACAGTTGTAATCCTTCAGTAGCTCAATCCATCTACACTGCCTAAGGTTTAGCTCCTTCTGAGTTAGGAGGCATTTGAGACTCTTGTGATCAGTGTAAATGATACACTTCTCACCATACAAGTAATGCCTTCAGATTTTTAGTGTGAATACCACTGCGACCAACTCCAAGTCATGTGTCAAATAACTTGCCTCATGAGTCTTAAGCTTTCGAGACACATACTCAACCACCTTACCCTCTTGCATCAACACACATCCTAAACTGACATGTGATGCATCACTGTACATAGTAAACTATTTCCCAGACTCTGGCTGTATTTGAACAGGGGTCTCGGTCAATACATTCTTGACCTTCTCAAAGCTCTTTTGCTGTGCATCAGTCCAGTTAAACAGCACACCCTTACGTAGCAACTTAGTCAAAGGTGCTGCAATAAGAGAAAACCCCTCTACAAGTCATCGATAGTACCCAGCCAGTCCAAAAAAACTGCGAATCTCTGATACAGTCTGAGGCTGATTCCAATCCAAGACAGCCTCAATCTTTCGAGGATCGACCCTAATTCCCTCAGTAGAGACTACATGACCCAGAAATGTTACTTCTTTTAACCAAAACTCACACTTACTGAGCTTGGCGTATAGTTGTTTCTCCCTCAAAACTTGCAAAACCACTCGGAGATGTTCATCATCAGTCTTTGAATACACCAGAATGTCATCAATAAAGACTACCACGAACTGATCTAGTAGGGCTGGAACACTCGGTTCATCAGATCCATAAAGGTTGCTGGTGCATTCGTCAATCCAAACGGCATTACTAAGAACTCGTAGTGCCCATAGCTAGTCCTAAACACAGTCTTGTGTACATCAGCCTCCTTAACTCTCAACTGATGGTACCCAGATCAGAGGTCAATTTTAGAGAAAATCGAAGCTTCTTGAGGCTTTTCGAAACTGATCGAACAGGTCGTCTATCCTCCGCAAAGGGTACTTATTCTTAATGGTCAGTTTGTTCAGTTGTCGGTAATCTATGCACATGTGCATAGATCCATCCTTTTTTTTCACGAATAACACCTGTACAACCCACGGAGACACACTAGGGCGAATGAACCCACAATCCAGTAATTCTTGAATCTGAGCTTTAAGCTCTACAAGCTCCTTCGGTGCCATTTTATAAGGGGCGATAGACACCAGAGCTGTACTAGGAAGGAGCTCAATCCTAAACTCAACTTCATGGTTTGGAGGTAACTTAGGTAGCTCTTCAGGGAAGACGTCTAGAAAGTCTTTAACCGTTCTAATTTCTCTAACAGAAGAATCCCCAGAATCTGAAACACTGATGTAGGCCAGATACACCTCACATCCCTTACGAACCAACTTTTGGGCCCTCAATGCAGAAAACACATTCGACAAGTAGTTTTAACGTTCCCCAATTACAACTATCCTGTTATCCTCCTCAGATCTCAGTATGACCCGTTTAGTGGTACAATCCAAACTAACTTGATGTTTAACCAACCAATCCATCCCTAGTATCAGATCGAGTTCTCCAAAAGGGAGTTCTATTAGATTGGCCAGAAAAATAACTCATCGCACCTCTAAAGGGACGTCTCTAAATAACTTATTAACCTGGACAGACTGCCCCAATGGACTTAATACCGTAATTTCACTCGGAGTACTCTCAACCGAAATCCCCAAGTTTTGAGTAACAGAGCAGGCAACATAGGAATGAATGGATCCTATATCTATCAATGCAGTATAAGGTACATTAAAAATTAAGAACGTACCTGTGATGACATCCGGAGCATCTCTCTCCTCTTGGCGACGTGCAGTATATACTAGAGCCGGCTGCCCCGCCTCTGCCTGATTAGCACCTCTACTCGGTGCTCTCTTCCTACGGCCCAACCCATTACCACTTTGAGCCTGACCGCGGTATCTCAGTAGCCGCTTAACACCCCTCTGCGATTGTGCAGTACCCATACCAGGAGCTTGCATCTGATCAGGCCTCCTTGGACACTCCCTGATACGATGCTCCAATGAACCGCACCTTAAACATGCCTCAGTTGTTTTCCAACACTAGCCCAGATGGCGTCTCCCATAATCAGTACAAGGCTATTGTCCAGTAGCAGCAATAGGGGCCCCAACTCTAACCGAGCCATCTACTCTGGCTTTTTTCTTAGGCCTTTGAACGGAACTCGAGGGCTCCGAATCCCTCTTGTTCCTACCTCTCTCTTTCTCACAATTCTGGCGCTCAATATGCTTAACTTCTTTGGTGATCTTCGCCTTATCAACTAGTGCAGCAAAGTCTCGCTCCCTTTGTGGAGCTACCAGAACCCTTAAGCTATCCCTGAGGCCATCCTTGAAGCGAACACATTGCTCGTACTCAGTTGCCACCATACCTCTCGCATAGCGGCTCAGTCTTAAGAATTCGGCCACTGATCTGTCCCCTTGAGTCAGATTTAAAACTCTCTCCTCCAGGTATTCACATAATTGGCACCTACGTATTTTCCCTAGAAGGTAGATTTGAAGAATTCCTAGGTCAGTTATTCGGGCTGAGTGCCCTCCTTTACAGTGAAGAATTCCTATATATGCTGAGTGCTAGTATTGGTCCCAGCGACCCTCTCCAAAATTCTAAACATGGCTTGGGACAGTGCATCCTCCCCAGCCGTTCGATCATAAGACCCAGTCTCAGTCACAGGTGAAGCCTGTGTCTCATTGGTTTCCAAATTAGGTATGTGACCTAATGACGAGAACCCAACTTGAGCACCTCTACGGCCTCTACCCCAGCCTCTCGTACTCCATCCACGAGTACCTCTAGTGCTCATTGTGATTTTACCCGTGTGGACCTACAAGCCCGTATGGTCCACACGGCCCAAATCGGCCTGGCCCATGAATCGCACATGGTTAGTCTCATCAATCAGACGCCTATGTTTGGTCCCACGGCCTACCACATAGGCGGCTGCACGTCTGTGCGGCATCGACATTCGCATTTCTCGGCTTTTCACCAACTTTCATTTCTAGAATCGTGTTTACACACCTTATTACGAAAGATGCATACACAATCCTCGAGCACTCCGAAACCTTGTTTGAACAGCCTAAGCCCTACTCACTTAAATCGTTGGAAAAG
The DNA here is from genome assembly GCA_025503065.1 of Gossypium bickii. Lineage (NCBI taxonomy): Eukaryota > Viridiplantae > Streptophyta > Magnoliopsida > Malvales > Malvaceae > Gossypium > Gossypium bickii. The sequence continues at coordinate 58,531,660 of CP106720.1, read as the reverse complement.
AATGATCACAAGCTCCTCGATTAATTCCTGCAATTCCAGTCAGAACCCCTATTAAAAGAATATTTACAAGAACAATCAAAGCCAAAACGAGTACCACTTACCGACAGCGCAACCTGTTGAATAGAAATGGAACACTAATTTGGCAAAGAGCAGGATAGAATGAAAACGAAAGGTAAGGGGAACACCTAAATTTTCAACAACTCTAAGAGAGAATTGGAGAGAAAGACAGCAGCAATAGGGATTTCGCCTAAAACAAAAAGAAAATTAAAGGATGGAGAGGGAACAAATCAGCAGGTAGAGGGGACAGCACTTAAAATTCGGCAGTAACACAGGGAGATTGGAGTCAAAGGAAAAATGAAAATGAGTGGGGGGAAGAGGGATAGGATTCGGTTATGGGGGCAAAAAGAAAAGAAAGATGGTAGATGAAGGAGTAACGTCAAAAAAGAAAGAGGGAGAGGAAATGTCGAACTTGCAAATACAGTTTGAATGTGCTCAAACTCCTCACTCCTTAATTTCCTCACCAAAATCCCTTAATCTTCTCCCCAAAACCATCCACCCCTCCCTCAACCACCTAATTCAAATTCCACTCAAACTTTTTAGTGTTTTGGTCAAACCACAACACTCCCACAGCACTAGCACTAAAAATAAATTCTATGATTGCGTCAGTACTCGAACTCCAGACCTCCTGCTTATCTGCACTCCACTTAACCACCAGACCAACATGCCCATTTTGCTATATTTTATCAACATTTATTTATAAGCCTACTATCTAAATATAAGGGTTTATTCAAATAAAAACATAATTTTGCCCAAGCTAAGGCTTGAACCTAAAACTTCTCAGACACTCCCAGAACACATAACCACTGAAGCAGATAGACATTTGTGTCACGAACATACAAAAATAAATATTAAAGATTTTTTTTGGGGCATGTGCTTTCTTATAAGAGTTTAGTTTTAGTCTCTTCAATGGTATTGATGCATGTGCTTTCTGTCCTTATTTGCGATGTCCTTATTTGCTTTTAACATGATATTTTATTTTATTCAAAACTAAACTGTCATGTATAAGATGTTGCAATGTCCTTATTTGCTTTCTTGCTATGCCTATTTATCCATGGTTTATGTTTTTCTATTTTTAGAACAATATATGATTGGCGATGGTTTCTGTTTACAGCTAAAGATAAGAAAAATAAGGCTACAAACAGCTGGTCAACGAACCAAAGAACTAAAGTTGGAGCAGATGGACAATTAAGATTGTCAGACATTAAGGTGAGGAAATAAACTACTTATTCGACACGCAGAAAATATATTCTTTAAGTAGCATATGTGAAGTGAAGCTTTTATTTTCCTAACTTTATGTTGTGCTTCTCTCAAACCAAATTCCTGGAGGAGGACTACAAGCAGTTTAGTTTCATTTTGGTATTCATTCTCCTGCAAAGCATATTTAACTATTCAAATTTTCATATACAGATTAATTCTCATTGTAGACCCTGTACATAGTTTTTTGTTGAGGTTAAATTTAAAATAGGATCATGGTTGATTAGATTTATGGGTGTCTGAGTTGATTTTATGTAACTAGTCAAGGCATAGTTTTGTGTTGAGGAGTTGGTATTGGGAAATGATGAACAAGTGCTGGTATTGTTTTTCTTTGGCGAAGGTCACTTGGCATGGTCTTTATAGGGTATAATAATTGCCAACGGTTGCCAATAATTAGCCTTCTCTAAATTTAAAACTCAATATTGTTCCATTAGTACATAAATCTCGTTTTATTGGGAGACTAATGCTTCCATATAGAGTGCTTCCATAAATCATTCTTCTAATTTCACAAATTTTGAAATTTGTTTCCGTAATTGGAAAAAAAATAAAGGTTAAATACTTTTTTTTAAAAAAAAATTAGTATTTTTATCAAATTTTGCTTAAAATTTGTTAAATATTTTGTTTGTTGGAAAATACTGCTTAATATATATTATATGTTTATTAAATTTATAATATTTTGCTTCTATAATAGAGATGTTTGAGTTTTAATTAGTATTAATGATGGAACAAAGTGTTAATATAATAAGTATGACCATTTATTTTTTTAACTATAAAAATTAAAATCCCTAAAGTATGAACCTTTTAATATATATTATTTATTTATTTCGGTAAAGATGTATTTTGATTTTATTTAAGAATGAATAAAATAATCAAGGAATACAACTTAACTATTACATAATCACATTACAATGGCATTGTATTCAAAGTATTTCTCAAAATAATCATAGGTTAGAGCCCGAAGGCTGAGTGCAAACAAAGAATCAAACATATAATCAAAAAATACAACCATGACATTCGAGTCTCATACTCGTTTCAACTTGCTTATCATTCTAGCTAAAATATTAACTAATGAGATATAACAGTCTGCTACCTTGACATTCTGACATTTTCTCATTAAAAAATTAATAACTCTTAATATATAACTCTAAATCAAGCACCATTTGTTTTAAACGAAACTAGAATTTTGTACGGTTATAGAGATATAAGGCTCACTTCCTATTTTATCTTGTGAATTTTTTGGTGATTTTTCTAAGTCATTGTTAAATCAGTTTTATAAGAATAATGCTGCCAGAATTTTATGATCTTTCAACACTCAGAAATTCATATCTTTTAAAATCTAAGTCGAAATCGATCTCCATTTGTTCTAAACAAAACTAGACTGATTCATGGTTACAAGAATGTATAGATCACTTCTTAATTATTATTACATAATTTATGGTGAATTTTCAAACTTACTATTCATGTAATAATTTGTTTCTAGCATATTTCACAACTAAGTTTTTAGCTTCATTTTAAATCGTCCAAACATGATTTCCACCCAAAGATATATAACATGCATGCATTATCACACAAACATCAGATTTATGACTTATCAAGAAGTATAAGAGAGTTAGAGGGTACCACCTTGATGGAAGAACACCAACAAAGTTTCTTGCCTAGCTCTCCACCACTTTGCCTTTGCCCTTAACTTTAGAAGATTCACCAGCCTCTTTAACTAATAACCATATAACACACAAGATTTTCCACCAAAAAAAATTAAGAGTTGATAGGATGTAAAAATACATACTTTAAATAAATAAATAGATGGGTACAGACTTCCTCAAACTCAAACCCTTCTAAACACCCAAAAACCTCCATCTTCATCCTTGATGAACATAGATATTATTTTTTTCTTCCATGAAACTTAAAAAAAAAAAGATCAAGGCTCTGTAACACCCCAAACCCAGCCTAGACATTATGGCCTAATCTGGAGATGTCATAAAGAATGGGTTTACTTATATAAAATCATTTCAGTTATTGAACTCATGTACCTTATAACCATTTTCGAAAACGTTGATTAATTAGTTGATTTGCCAAAACTTATTTTTCAGCGAAAGTCTAACAAAACTGATACATTTTAAAAATCTGACTCGTGTTCTTGGGAAAACCTCTTTTTACGTAAAAATCGTCAATTTCATACAATAATTTTATCAAGCATGCAGAATATCAACAAACCAAACATCAACAGTTTAAAACCATAAAGTCCAGAGAGTCCAAACAAAATTACAACTCTCAGAATAAAACCCAAATCATAAATAAAACCATTATTTAATAACTTTAAAATAGTTTACGGTCGAGTGGTCATCGCTAAGTCTCCGCCGCCCCGATCTGCCTAGGTCTGTGGATTACCTGAACAAAACAGATAACAAAGGTGAGTTTACGTAAACTCAGTGTGTAACCCAATAAAAATAGACAAGCAAACATACAGAATCATCTCATACAATCAGATACGGAATCGGGCTTATGCCCATCTCATATACAGATAACAAAATCAGATGTACAAATCAAGTATACAGAATCCTACCCCCATCCTCTATACACGAACTCTGATCATCCCAACACACCATGTAGGGTTAAAAACACCCATCCATCCCTACACACCATATTGTGTTGTTTCCACACATGTCAGATAATGTGCAGCCAAGCTGCCAGAATAAAGGTGATGAACGCCGTACAGATCACTTCCTCCTCATAACAAATCCAATCTCAAATCAGATACAGATAACAGATACATAATTAACAGATTACACATGCTTAACATGCTTACATATAAATAATAGTTATACGTATAGTAGTACAGTTAGACATACATATAACATCCTACTCAGATCAGTTTATGATCCTACTCCCATCAGTTTATCAGAACATCACAGCATACAAATAGGGGTTTAATAGCCCTTACCAACCTTACAGTAAGCCCCACAGTTGATCGAAGAGACCCGTGCGACCCTAGAGAAAATTTCAAAATTATGGGCTCAGATGCCCGTGTGGCCCACACGCCCAATTTGGCCTTTGCCTGTATAGCCCACATGGCCTGGCCCAAAATCCACACGCCAGTGTGACATTTACGTGTTTCAGTCTCCAAAAATAACAAAATTTGGCAAAGATGAGGCTTGAACCCAAGACCTCTCAGACACTCAGAGAACACTTAACCACTAAAGCAGATACATATTTGTGTAAGATTTTACAGAAGCAGAAATAAATTATTTGTGGCGTTACAACTCTATCCCCTAAAAGAAATTTCGCCCTCGAAATTTACCTGATCAAAACAGATGAGGATACTGCTGACGCATCGAGTCCTCAGGTTCCCACATGGCCTCCTCAGTACCATGATTCCTCCACAGAACCTTTACTAAAGGAATGGACTTCCTTCTCAGAAATTTAACGTCTCTGAACTGATACAATGTAAGATGGGTCAGAACGAATATTGCCTCAACATCGAGACATGAAAGACATCATCGATACAGTCTAATTCCAGAGGTAACTCCAACTGATAAGCGACCGATCCCACACATTTCAGGATCTGATATGGCCTAATGAACCTAGGGCTCAACTTGCCTTTACAATCGAATCTCAGAACTTTCTTCCATAGAGAAACCTTAAGAAATACAAAGTCCCCCATCTAGTACTTGATATCTTGCCTCTTTAGATCTGTATAAGATTTCTGTCTACCAGAAGCTGCTTTCAGATGATCTCGAATCAGTCTAACTTTATCCTCAGTCTCGGAAACTAATTTAGGACCCAAGAATCGACGCTTACCCAACTTAGTCCAACATAGTGGAGTACAACACTTACGACCACACAGAGCCTCGAAAGGTGCCATCTAAATGCTAGACTAGAAGCTGTTATTGTAGGCGAACTTAATTAGCGGCAGATAATCCTTCCAACTACCTCGAAAATCAATCACACAACTCTGAAGCATATCATCCAGTATCTGAATCACCCTATCAGATTGACCATCAGTTTGAGGATAGAATGCAGTACTGAAGTCCAATCTCGAACCCAGAGCCTCGTGCAATTTCTTCCAAAACTGAAAAGTGAAACGAGGATCTCTATTAGAAATAATCGAGACGGGAACCCTATGCAGTCTTACAATTTCATAAATGTAGAGCTTCGCTAACTTCTGCAGAGAATAGTCTGTCCGAACCGGAATAAAGTGAGCACACTTGGTCAATCGATCCACGATGACCCAAACAGAATCCTTGTTAATGGGTGTCAAGGACAACCCACTAACAAAGTCCATCGTCACTCGTTCCCATTTCCATAAGGGAAACTTAAGTAGTTGCAACAAACCCGAAGGCAACTGGTGCTCAGCCTTAACCTGTTGACACGCCAGACATCGAGCAACAAAATCCATAAGCTCACGCTTCAAACCTGGCCACCAGTACAACTTATGAAGATTGCGATACATCTTATTACCACCGGGATGCATAGCATAATGGCTACTATGCACCTCCTTCAGAATTGACTGCCTCAAATTAGTATCATTCGGTACACAAACCCATCCTCAAAAACACAAAACGCCATCATTATTCAGCCGAAAATTCGAAGTACTGCCACTCTCAACCTGACGAAATCGCAAACCCAGAGACTCATCCCCCAACTGCTTATCTCGGATCTACTCAATCCAAGTCGACTTAACCTGCAACTCAGCTAACTGACCCCCATCATCAAACAGACTAAGTCGAGCGAACATCTCTCTCAAATCAGAGATCACCCTACGACTTAAAGCATCAGCCACCACATTGGCCTTACCAGGATGGTACTCTATCGTGTAGTCATAATCCTTGAGCAACTCAATCCATCAGCGCTGCCTAAGATTCAACTCCTTCTTAGTAAAGAGGTACTTGAGACTCTTGTGATCGGTGTAGATGATACATCTCTCACCATATAATAGTGCCTCTAGATTTTCAACGCAAAGACTACAGCAGCTAACTCGAGATCATGCGTCGAATAGTTCCCTTTGTGTGTCTTAAGTTGACGGGACGCATAAGCCACAACCTTTCTATCTTACATCAATACACATCCCAAACCGACATGTGATGCATCACTGTAGACCATAAACTCCTTACGGATACAGTCAGACGTACGTCGCAGCAGAGCCTAAGTCGAATGCACTGAGCTTCTCAAAGCTCAATTATTGCGCATTAGTTCAAACAAAAGGAACTCCCTTACACAGAAGCTTAGTAAACTAAGCTGCGATCAAAGAGAATCCCTCGACAAACCACCGATAATAATCTGCCAGCCCCAAAAAACTAGGGATTTTGGATACGTTTTTAGGTTGTTTCCAATCAAGCACAGCCTCAATCTTCCTAGGATTCACTCGAATCCCCTCAACAGACACCACATGCCCTAGAAAAGTTACCTCTCGTAACTAGAACTCGCACTTGCTTAACTTAGCGTAGAGCTGTTTTTCTCGGAGAATCTAAAGCACTACTCTAAGATGCTCATCATGCTCGTCCTCAGTCGTAGAGTACACCAGTATATCATCAATAAAGACCACGACGAACTAATCCAGATATGGCTAAAATATTTTATTCATCAAATCCATAAATGCCACCGGAGCATTCGTCAGAGCAAAAGGCATCACTAGGAACTCTTAATATCTATAACGAGTCTTAAATGTAGTCTTATGTACATCCACCTTCTTAACCCTTAATTGATGATAGCCAGAGCGAAGATCCTTTGAAAACACCGAAGCCCTTCGAAATTGATCAAACAAGTCATCAATCCTCGGTATTTGATACTTATTCTTCATAGTCAACTTGTTCAACTGCTGATAATCGATGCACATCCTCATGGTCCCATCATTCTTCTTAACAAACAGAACTGGTGCTCCCTACGGAGACACATAGGACCGATGAAGCCACGATCTAGAAGCTCTTGCAGTTGAACCTTAAGCTTTGTAAGCTCCTTCGGTGCCATACGGTATAGAGCGATAGACACTGGAGTTGTACCCAGTAGAAGCTCAATTCTGAACTCAACTTTCCAATTCAGAGGTAAACCCGGTAATTCTTCAGCAAAGACATTTGAAAAGTCCCTCACTGTTCTAATATCCCCAACAGAAGAGTCATTAGAAATAAAATCACTGACGTAAGCCAAATACGCCTCATATCCTTTCCGAACCAATTTCTTGGCCATAAACACAGAGATCACATTGGACAGATAATCTCAGCGCTCTCCGATCACAACGACCTCATTATCATCCTCAGTTCTCAGAACGACCCTCTTAGTCACACAATCCAAACTAACCCGATGCTTAATCAACCAATCCATACCTAGGATCAAGTCAAATTCCCCAAATAGAAGTTCTATCAGGTCTGCTAGAAATACCACCCCTTACACCTCTAATGGAACGTCCCTATAAAGTTTACTAGCCCGAATAGACTGCCCCAACGGACTCAGTACAGTAACCTCACTAGTAGTGCTCTCAACAGAAATCCCCAGAGTTTCAGATATAGTACTAGCTACGTAAGAGTGTGTAGAACCTATGTCTATCAGAGTAGTATAAGGTACATCAAATATATGGAACGTACTGGTGATGACATTAGGAGCATTTTTATCCTCTCAGCATAGTGCAGCACAGACCAGTGCAGGCTGTCTTGCCTCAATCTAACCAGCACCTCTGTCTGGTGCTCTCTACCCACGACCCATACCATTACCACCCCTAGCCTGACCACGACCCCTAGGTGGCTGCTGAATTGCCCTATGAGGTTGCACAAAACCTAGTCTCGAATCTTGCATTTGATCAGCCTTCTGTGGACACTCTCGAATACGGTGCTCCAATGACCCACACCTCAGACAAGCCCCAATCTTCCTCCAACACTCGCCCGGATGGCGCCTACCATAATCTCCACACGACTGAATCCTGGTAAGAGCAACAGGGGTTCCCACCCTAACTGGATCATTAGGTTTTGCCTTTTTCTTAGGCCTCGGAATAGAACTAGAGGGCTCTGAATCCCTATTGTTCTCGCTTCTCTCCTGGTCCCTATTCTGGCGCTCTATGCGCTTAACATCCTCGGTGATCTTTGCATTCTCTACTAGAACCGCGAGCTCTCGCTCCCTCTGTGGAGCAATCAAAACCCTCAAGTTATCCCTCAAATCGTCCTCAAAGCGGACGCACCTCTCATACTCAGACGCTACTATGCCTCGAATATAGCGGCTCAGCCGCAGGAACTCAGCCTCATACTTGGCCACAGATCTATCGCACTACATGAGATTCATGAACTCACGCTTGTGAGCATCCATATAGTTCGCCCCCACGTATTTATTCTGAAAGGTGGTCTTAAAGAAATCCCAATTCAGATGATCACCTGAGTATCCTCCTCAACTGTCAACCACCACTGATATGCCTCGTCAACCACGTTATGGCTTAATCTGGAGATTCACAGAGAATGTGTTTACTTATGTAAAATCATTACAGTTATCGAACTCATGTACTTTATGACCATTTTTGAAAATGTTGATTAATTAGTTGATTTGCCAAAACTTATTTTTCAGTGAAAGTCTAACAAAACCAATACATTTTAAAAATCTGACTCGTGTTCTTGGGAAAACCTCTTTTTGCGTAAAAACTGTCAATTTTATATAATAATTTTATCAAGGATGCAAAATATCAACAAACCAAACATCAACAGTTTAAAACTATAATGTCCAGAGAGTCCAAAAAAATTACAACTCTCAAAATAAAACCCAAATCATAAATAAAACCATTATTTAATAACTTCAAAATAGTTTACAGTCAAGTGGTCACCGCTGAGTCTCCACCACACAGATCTGCCTAGGTCTGTAGATTACTTGAAGAGAACAGATAACAGATGCGAGTTTACATAAACTCAGTGTATAACCTAACAGAAATAGACAAGCAAACATATAGAATCATCTCATACAATCAGATACGGAATCAGGCTTATGCCCATCTAAGATACAGATAACAGAATTAATATACAGATCAGATATACAGAATACTACCCCCATCCTATACACACCAACTCCGACCATCCCAACACACCATGTGGGGTTAAAAACACCCACCCATCCCTACACACCATATTGTGTCGTCTCAACACATGTCAGATAATATGCAGCCAAGCTAACATAATAAAAGGTGATGAAAGCCGTACAGATCACTTCCTCCTCATAGAAAATGGCATCCCAAGTCAGATACAGAATTAACAGATTGCACATGCTCAACATGCTTACATACAGATAACAGTTATACGTATAATAGTATAGTTAGGCATACATACAACATCCTACTCAGATCAGTTTATCAAAACATCACAGTATACAAATAGGGGTTTAATAGCCCTTACCGACTCTATAGTAGACCCATAGTCGATCGAAGCGACCCGTGCGACCCTAGGGAAATTTTAAGAATTCTGGGCCCACATGCTCGTGTGGGCCCTACGCCCGTGTGACCCACATGCCCAATTTGGCCTTTGCCCATGTGGCCCACACAGTCTGGCTCAAAACCCACATGCCCAACTTGGCCTGGCCCATGTGGCCCACACAGCCACACTCGAGCCACCACATGGCCATGCTTACATTGACCACATGGTCGTGTCTCGCACACGGCCAACCACATAGGTGACCACACGATCGTGTGGCGTCGACAGAACAGTTTTTGGCTTTTTCCAAAACTCATTTTTCTGTGTTCCGGGTGCACACCTGGTACATTTTAGTAGCAAACGCAATCCCAAGACCACTAGGACATATAATTGTCTAACAAATTGATCATATTAGTCGTTTAAAAAGCGCGACTAAACCGATCCACAACGAAATAGGCAACCCTTTAATTTACCAAAAAACTTTACCTTCAAACCACCAATGATGATTTCACACTACTAGAGTGTCAATTAATAGCCCCAGCCCATTGATAACATAAAATGAACTCTATTAACCAATGATTCACCGGTCAAAACAAGAATCACACCCACCAAACTTACCGACATCGCACGAAAAGTGCTGCAATAATGAGACACGAAAATTCTATAGTAAAAAGAAAGATAAAACAAAATTGACGACCAGTAAGAGAAGGAGAAAACGACAGAGAGCAGAAAGGAAGAAAAATTCACGTCAGATATTTTTGGGAATTTTTGAGGAGAGATGAAAATTTGAAAAAAAAAAAAAAGAAAATAGATTAATATTTGATAATATTAGAATCCCCCAAATTCCTCCCCATTAATCCCTCAATCTCAACCACTACAGACTTTTAATTCCACTAAAACTCTTACCACAGAACTGAGTAAAAATAACACCCATGCTCACGCTAGGATTTGAACACATGACCTCCAACACACCAATTCCCTTACCACTAAAACCAGCAGGCTCATTCTGAAATGAATTAACAGAAAATTTAATATAAGCCCACCAAAAAAATGATAAGGCTTGGATCCAAAAATAACAAAATTTTTCAAAAACGAGGCTTGAACCCAAGACCTTTCAGACACTCCCAAAACACTTAACCACTGAAGCAAATACATATTTGTGTCAGATTTTATAGAAGCATAAATAAATTATTTGGGGCGTTACAAAGACCCTTACCATATTTGAGATTTGGAGGATGAAAGAAAATGGTGAGAACTCACTCAAATCTCTCTCCCTTTACATGACTTGCTAAGGAAAAATAGATGGAGAAAAGAAGAAAAAAAAAAGAAGAAATGTAAAAAGAAAAAGAAAAAAAACAATAAAGGGATTATAATATAGAAAAAATAGGGACAAATCCACTTTATCCCATACCTCAATCTACCAAACCATTTTTTGCCATTAATTGGGAGAAAACTTTTAGTCAAAAATGGTAAAATCACCATATTGGCCATCCATCTTCCCTTTTACTTCACACAAGCTTCCCAACATCCTTAATTTCTTATAAAAAGGTACAAAATTCACCCAAATTAATTCCAACAAAACCCAATCCCAAAATAAATTTATCCATCGCCAACCCAGGTCAACACTCGAACGTTGACTCGAGAATTTGGGCCCGTTGCAACTCTCCGCTCCTTAAAAGAAATTTCATCCTTGAAATTTACTTGAAATAAAAAATGTGCGGATACTATAATTTCATGGTCTCCTCTGGCTCCCATGTCGCCTCCTCAACTCTGTGATTCCTCCACAGGACCTTTACCAAGGGGATCTTCTTGTTCCTATGTTCTTTAATATTTCGGGCCAAAATTTTGAATCGGCTATTCTTCAAATGACAAGTCTGGGCTTACCTCAATCTGCTCAAGAGGTAAGCTATGGGAAGGATCTGAATGATGCCTCTAAAGCGAGGACACGTAGAACACATTATGAATACGCTCTAACTCGAGTGGCAAGGCTAACCGATATGCCACTGGTCCAACTCTTTCTAAAACTTCATAAGGTCCAATGAACCTAGGACTCAATTTCCCTTTGCGTCCGAAGTGTAAAACTTTCTTCTAAGTGAAACCTTAAGAAATACCTTGTCACCCATTACAAACTCTATATTTTTGCGCTTTAAATTTGCATATGACTTCTGATGACCGAAAGCTACTATCAGATTTTCCTGGATCATCCGAACCTTATCCTCATTTTCCCTGACCAACTCTGGACCAACAATCTTCCTCTCATTAAGTTTTGTCCAACATAAAGAAGTCCTACACTTACGACCATATAATGCCTTAAAAGGAGCCATCTGAATGTCAGACTGATAACTATTATTGTATGCAAACTCGACCAAGGGAATGTGCTCCTCCCAACCTCCCTGAAACTCAATGATACAAAAATAAAGCATATCCTCGAGAATTTGAATGACTCGCTCTTACTGACCATCAGTCTGCGGATGAAAAGCTGTATTGAAGTGTAGGCGGGTACCCAATGCCTTATGAAGGGCTCTCAAAAATCTTGAAGTGAAACGTAGATCTCTGTCTGAAATAATCAAAGTCGGCACCCCGTAAAGCCTCACTACCTCTCTAATATACAATTTGGCCAACTTCTCGAGAGTGAGTTCCATGAGCACTGGTAAGAAATGTGCAGTCTTCGTCAATCTGTCCATGATTACCCAAATTGCGTTGTGTCTGCACCGAGACATAGGTAACCCAGTCACAAAATCCATAATGACTCTATCTCATTTCCACTGCAGAATCTGGATAGACTGAAGAATACCTGAAGGAATTTGATGCACTACCTTCACCTACTGACAAGCTAAACATCGAGTCACAAACTCTGACACATCTCTTTTTATCTTTAGCCACAAATAAAATAGGCAATGCTCCTAATACATCTTGTTACTACCTGGGTGCATAGCAAACGAACTACTATGTGCCTCACAAAGGATCTTATTCCTCAGTTCACCTGCTGGAACACAAAGTCGCCCTCTAAAATACAATACATTGCCATCTTGTATTCAAAGCCTGATACTTCTCCTCGCCTCACCCTATCTTCTTTGGCAACCAAACTATTATCAGACTTCTACGCCTCTTTTACCTCTAGCACCAACATCGATTCAACCTAAGACTCAGCTAATAAACCACCGTGCTCTAATAAGCTCAAATTCGCAAACATCACTCGCAACGCTGCCACTGATTTACAACTCAAAGCATCTGCTACCACATTAGCTTTACTCGAATGGTAGCCACGTAGTCATAGTCCTTAAGCAGCTCGATCCATCTACGTTTCCTCAAATTTAACTCATTCTAGAGATATTTAAGACTTTTGTGGTCGGTATAGATATAACACTTCTCCCAAAGAGATAGTGCCTCCAAATCTTCAATGCGAAAACCACTGTTGCTAACTCCAAATCATGGGTAGGGCATTACGCTCATGTGACTTAAGCTGCGTAAATGTATAAGCGACTACCTTACCTTCCTGCATGAGAACACAACCAAGTCCATTAAATGACACGTTACTGAACATGACATAGTCCTTACCTGATTTCGGCTGGGTCAAAACTGGTGAATCTGCCAAAATTGTCTTAAGCTGATCAAAACTCTATTGGTGCTTCTTATTCCACTCAAATGGAACTCCCTTATGGAGCAACTTGGTCAACAGAGCAGCAATCATCGAAAAACCTTAACAAACCGTCTATAATACCCGGCGAGGCCTAAAAAGCTACGAACTTTAGAAATATTATGCAATGGATTCCAATCCACCATTGCATGAATCTTCTACAGATCCATTCGGCTACCATCCACTGCAACAATGTTACCCAAAAAGGCCACCTCAGAAAGCCAAAATTCACACTTACTAAATTTGGCAAAAAGTCGTCTCTTTCGAAGGGTCTGAAGCACAACCCAGAGATGGTGATCATGCTCATCCTTAGATCGCGAATACACCAATATATCATCAATGAAAACCACCACAAATTGATCTAAGTAGGGCTGAAAAATACGATTCATTAAATCCATGAAGGTTGCAGAAGCATTTGGTGAGCCCAAACTGCATCACCAAGAACTCATAATGGCCATATCTAGTGCTAAAAGTTGTTTTTAGGATATCCCCTCCTTAAATTTAAACTGATGATACCCCGATCTTAAATCAATCTTAGAAAACACACAAGCACCTCTCAACTGGTCAAACAGGTCATCAATATTCCGAAGTGGGTATTTGTTCTTCACTGTCACCTTATTGAGCTAACGATAATCAATGCACAATCCCATCGACCCATCCTTCTTTTGGACAAATAACACTTGTGCTCCCCATGGTGAGACACTAGGGCATATAAAACCGTACTTAAGCAACTTTAGCAACTGGGTCTTCAATTCTTTCAACTTAACCGGTGCCATACAGTACGGGGCAATGGATACCAGAGCCGTACTAGCCAACACCTTGATCCTAAATTCTAACTCTCTATCTGGGAGTAATCCCGGCAACTCATCAAGAAAAACATCTGGAAACTTCTTCACAATCCGTAGGTCCTCCAATGCTGGACTTTGGACCCTTGTATCCACCACATAAGCTAAGAATGCTTTGCAACCTCTACCAATCAACCTTCGACTTACAGTCGTAGAAATGACATAAGAAGAGCATTCACTAATCTCATTATTCACTAGGAATCTAGTTTCGTCCAACCCAAGGAGCTTAAGCTACCTTGCTCTTCATCTTAAACTTGCATCATGCTCGGTCAACCAATCCATGCCCAAAATTACATCAAACTCTCAAAAGGGCAACTCTATCAGGTCTGCCGGAAATAGCTGACCCTGAATCTCAACTAGACATCTCCGATACACCTTATCCACTAACACATCAAGTCTTAATAGGCTGGATACTTAAACCCCAACATCCAACTCCCTAACAGGAATACCTCTCTCTCGGATGATCTCACTGTAGATATATGAACGCGTGGACCCGGAGTCCACTAGTGCAGTAATAGGAATGGAGAGCAATGTGAAAATACTTGTAATCATATCAGTGGCGTTGCAGTCTTCCCAAGCTTCCATAGTATATTGCTTAAATGGAACACAAATATCAGATACGAGTACAGATTTGACCGTGCCTCTACTCTGCTGGCCTGAAGCGACATTATCACCACTATGAGTTGACCCTCTACCACGTTGAAAAGAAGGTGCTAATCTCTAAGTCTGAGCAGGCAAAGCACCACTAGCTCTAGGGCAATCTCTAACAAAATGCTCAGTGGACCAATACTGAAAACAGGCTCTAGTCCTCCGATAATACTCCCCGGGATGTCTCTATCCGTAGAAATTACAAACTAGAAAAGTTAGGGTCCTGACTGACCCTCTTGAACTCGCTAGTGACCAGGAAGTCAATGGTCTCCTACAAGCCCCTGGTCCTAACCTTTGACATGATCTCTGAGACTGTGTCAATAGAGCTCTCTTGAATCCTCTAGAATCCCTAATCCTCTTGGCTACTATCTGAGACAAACTCGTAGTGTCAGAAGCCTTCTTACTATAGATACTAGACTCGTTTGATGAGCTCAATCTCATACTTAGAACCCTCTATACAGCTTTAGTTTACCGTACCAATTTTGAAAATACCTCACGCGTGTCTGCTGCCAAATAAGTGTGAATATCATTGCGTAGCCCCTCACAGAATCTCCTGCACCTAAAACTCTCAGAAGCTACAAACTTAGGGGCAAAGCGACTCAATCGTAGGAAGTCCCTCTCTGTAACACCCCTTACCCGTATCCAAGGTTGGAACAGGGTATGAGGCATTACCTAACTTAAACTCGTGCATACATTCAATTCTGAAACATAAAAGTCTGTTCAGATTTAAAACTTTTCAAACTTCCCCTTAACAACCTTATTATAGGCTTACGAGGCCCAAAACACATCGTAAAAACAATTTGAGATCATTTCGAGTTCCTTAGAAAACCTTAGAAAATGTTATTAAAAACAGGGCTACACGCCCGTGTGAAGAGGGACACGTCCGTGTGGGTAGGCCGTGTAATCACACACGCCCATGTCCCTAATCCGTGTGGATTAGCCATAGTCCAACAATGGTCTTACTTGTATCACAATATCATAGCCCAGCCATAATATTACACGTCGTCATGATGCCATAGTCCCGCTATGGTCTTACACTAAGTCTCACATCGATGCCAATGCCATGTCCCAAACATGGTCTTATATGTGATCACATGTCGATGCTGATGCCATATCCCAGATATGGTCTTACAGGGGATCTCATATCGATGTCGATGCCGCATCCCAGATATGGTCTTACACGAGATCGTATGTCGATGCCATGTCCCAGAATTAAGTCGTGCTACTACTCAATATGTAAATTTTATCTCGAAATAGCAATAATAATAAGAATCATAATTGACCTGAATTTTAACATCAGAAGTAAACTCATTCTGAACTCATTTAGATTAACATTTACTATCACACTTCTGAACTCCTCTGTTTCGCAAGGAAAAACTCGCTTTAGCATTTAATACCGCTAGAATTAGGCCACCATCAAATAAGGTCAATGGAGTAACCAACTCGCATCAATTAAACGAGGGATTTCCATCCAGATATCTATACTATATCTGCTTCCTGAAAGGTAATTCAATAACTACATATACTCCTGTAATAACTCAAGCCATAATCATTGTCTTACATTCAAACTTTTCTACAACATTAGATACTTTAACTCATCAGGATTCAGGAAGCATATGACATTTTCCGTAGATCATACTATATCATCGAATTCACAACACAGACATAAAAGTGATCATCTCTAAATTACAAGTCGAACAATTCTTTTTGATGTAACTTTAACCATTTAAAGATACAAACTACCTCTTTACATTCTGGTATTAAGACATATTCCAATTTGTTCAGTAGCGCATCGCTGAAAATCATAAATTCCTTTCTCAATTCAAATTGAACTCAAAACTAGAACTTTCGGTTGATAATTCCTTCAATTGCTTTCAACTTCACTAACATGCAACAGACCATTCAAACTTTCATAGTTATGATAACTTTTCAATCAGAACAACTTCAACTTGTAATTAACATCATCCGGTTAGAATATTTCAATAGGCATATCATTGTATTATGCTTCCTAGAATCTAATTTCCTCATTCAGACTATCCGTCTTCATACTCATGAATACACAGAATTTATTCTTTTTGTTAAAGTATGCTTAAAAAATATATGTATAACTCGAATCATATTTTCAACAAATCAATTACTTAAATAAAAACAACTGAGTTGACTTCAACTATCAAAAAATAACATATCAATATACTCTTTTCTTCATACTGAGGATGCAGTTCAAACACACAATCTCTTAAAATTCTCTTGTTGTGCTAACCAAAAACCTATACTATCGCCTTAGCTTAGAGTAACAAGGATATCTCGATTGAATGCATTGACTTTAACTGACTTACCTAAAAAAATCCATCGTACAACTTGGAACTTGCAATCATCACTTATACACTTGTCAATATTAACTTCTTATATGAAAATTAGAGGTATCCAAATACTAGAATCATCACTTTTCTATGATCGAAATAAAAGCATAATCATAGTAAACATAGCTATCACATGCTGAAGAACTCACTTTAAAGACAAACCATGGTTAATAAATCACGAAATAGGAATGATAGCAAAATTGAGGTAAAGATATCCAAGATACGATACCATACTGGAAGCTGAGAACATAACTCACAAGAAGATAATATGATCTTGATAATTTCTCAGAGAAAGTCAGAAGAAAAACATTGTTTATCGACACTAGACTTCCGTCATAACAGAGATAATATATTTCCCGTATATATAAGACAAAACCATGATCAGTAGAAACTAAAGAATAGACTCACACAAAATTTTTACCATTGACTTCATTCCAACATATTAGAATAGAATTCCGAAGAGATAAAGAAATGTCGATGATGAACCAACCAAATCAACAGCACTTTTGTCTAATTTTACAGTCAGCTAACATTCTCACGCAATCATAATTTCATTAGAAAATGAACAACCACATAACCTCTAAAGGTGAGTCAATATCTATACGAAATACTCCAAGAGATCATTATAATCTATTCAACCATGATTATCATACTCAAACATTTTTATAGCTCAAATGTCATTTCTCTGACTAATTCTGTCATCATAAACCCCATATTATTCTCCATTCACTAATGAACATCAAATCGGGAAGATTTTGGTAAATACATACTTTAGACTTTATACTTATTTGAGTCAACTAGCCGAGACTAGTTTTTTCTTTATTCGTGATATTGCATTATCGGTGTAATCTTTAAAACATTCTAGTATTCTTCCCAAAACTGTTTCCACTTTCCAAACTATTTCCATCTCTGTATGCATTACTAATTGTTCCATCACTGAACTCTTTAGTTTTACACTTATGAACTTATTCAACTCGAATCGCGTAAAATTTCGTTATAAATCAACATTGGTAAGGGGGTGAGATTGTAAAGCCTCTAACTTGACTCTCATGACTACACACATTTGACTTAATATTCATCATTAATGTAATATCATCATAATCACACAACTCGCTCCAAGCAAATTTTCATACTTTTTCATGTTACAAATGTTTTCTATCACCCATAATTTTAGACAATGAATTTACTTACTCAAGTTCCATATTAATATCTAATTAAATACCCAACATCTAACTCTGATTTCTCTTACTATCACTTGTCAAATTAGAGAACATCTTACAAGTTTGAGTACGTCGTTTACTTGATTGCCATAGTCTAACTATGGTCTTAGTCGTATCACAATATCATAGCCCAACCATAATCTTACACGTCGTCATGATGCCATAGTCCCGCTATGGTCTTATACTAAGTCTCATATCGATGCCAATGCCATGTCCCAAACATGGTCTTATATGGGATCACATGTCAATGCCGATGCCATATCCCAGATATGGTCTTACACAGGATCTCATATCGATGTCGATGCAATATCCCAGATATGGTCTTACACGAGATCGTATGTTGATGCCATGTCCCAGACATGGTCTTACACGATTTCATACCGAAGCCAGGTCCCAAACATGGTCTTACACGGAATCATTATTTGATGCCGATGCCGTATCCCAAATATGGTCTTACACAAGATCATATATCGATGCCAATGCCATGTCTCAGACATGGTCTTATATGGGATCACATGTACTGCCATGGTCCAACCATGGTCTTATCCGTCAATTCATCATTGAATGATCGTGCCCATCTCCTGCGTTCTACTTAATTTGACCTTCCAGTTCAACTCCCATACTATTATAATATTTGTGGCATCATAATAGTCATAAAACAAAACATTATATATTCTCTGATTTAACAGTTAAACATGAGATTCAACTATGTGGGCATACTGATTGTACATTATTCAAACAAATGTATATACACGCATATTTCATTTATTGGGTAAGTTTACTCATCGTATTCACTTAATTAAACATGTTGAGTACATAACACCGTATGCATGTCTAACCAACATAGATGAGCTTATCACCATATAACTTTCATTTCATTCCATGTTATTCACATTTCTCAACTTATGATTATCTCATTTTGTACCTTATTACACACATGTCATGAAATTCTATTCATACCTTTCTGAATTTTGACACATCATAAGCACATTTTAATCATCTCATTATCATTTTCAACATTATCAAAAATAGTTCAGATAGGAATCACATCTGTCTTAACAAAACAATTTCGTTAGAGCTGGGAGATATCACGCTCTGATGAGTAGTAATATAGCATGTATAGCTAAAGTCTCATACGCTAGGTTAGTCTGAGAATCGACTAAACCATAGCTCTGATACCACTAAATGTAACACCCTTTACCCGTATCCAACGTCAGAACAGGGTATGAGGCATTACCTAACTTAATCTCGTGCGTACGTTCAATTCTGAAACATAAAAGTCCGTTTGAATATAAAACTTTTCAAACTTCCTCTTAACAACCTTATTATAGGCTTACGAGGCCCAAAACACATCTTAGAAACAATTTGACATCATTTTGAGTTCCTTAGAAAACCTTAGAAAATGTTATTAAAAACAGGGCCACACATCTGTGTGAAGAGGGACACGCCCGTGTGGGTAAGCCGTCTAATCACACGCGCCCATGTCCCTAATCCGTATGGATTTTATTTTTCATTTCGAATCTACAGGGGTTTTCACAAGGCTGGAGACACGCCCATGTCCATGGCCCGTGTCCCTCACACGGCCATGACACGCCTGTGTTTTCACCCATGTGTGAAAACCTTGACATTCTGTTTATGACGTCATCATCTCAATAAGATCACATGGCCAAGGCACACGTCTGTGCTCTATGGCCGTGTCTTTCCTACGGTTGAGACACACGGCCCGTGTGGTTACTACTAGGCATACTGACTTGCCAACGTAACATGCGAGGGGACACACGGCCTATCAACACGACCATAGGGCTGACCGTGTGTCACACACGGCCTAGACACACGCCCATGTGTCTACTCGTGTGGACAAATTCAAGGTTATTTTCCAAGCCATCTTGCCACCCTCACTTGCACACGTTCGTACAACATCACATATCACTCTCATAACATCATTTGTAATACTTAATCATCACATTTAGCCTATAACCATACTAACTTCATATTCACGAGAGAGTAATGTCACATGCATAAATATATAATCAACACAAGCCATCATTCATGGCTATATTCAAATTAAACCATAAACCATTTTAGGTCAAAACATTTGGCTACACTAAAATAACTTAATTAATCAAAAGATAAGATCCCTATATATGCCATATCTCAAGAAAGCTTGAAAATTTATGCCCAAAATGACTATTTGATAGTGTGAAAACATCTCCGGCAATCTTCAACCCGAACTAGCTAAATTAACCTAAAGAGATAGGAAATGAAGAGGAGTCAATAACGCTTAGTAAGTTCATATGCAAATAATAAACAACTATTGATGTGACTTGCATTTAAGTTCATGATTACAACTTAATCATTCATAATGCTTACTCTTTGTCTTATAGATACCATTTACGTGTCATGACATTAGCCTTAACATCATAAGATCTCTTCATTATAACTTGTCACATTATTTAGTAAGTTATTTCCATCCTCTTAATCACACACTCATCATTTATGAGGAATCATAGTTTCCACATTCATTTGTCAAAGTTCATAGCTTACTATATTCTCATAGTAACTTTATTCGGCATCTAAGCCTGCCTTTCCTCTCTCTCAAACTCAAGGAATCACAATTTAATCATATACTTTAATCTATATCATAATCCAAAGTAGGCTCATAAGCTTAACACATGATCACCTTCAAACCTTGTCATACATCGATTCATAATAAATGGAGATTACTAACCGCAAGGTTATCAATGTCTCTTAAGCATAACTTATTCGTACGCATTCTTACCATCAATTCATCATATACCGAAGTCACTTCACATGAGTTTTAAGTACATACCTGTACCACCTGTGACTTTGTCACATACTTCCTTGTTTTCAACATACCTATTGAATCACTATAAATGCTAAAAGATACTCGTGAGTCTCATACATATGGTATCATATCAACGTCATATTTCCGATATGGTCTTACATGAAATATCATATTCAACGCCATGTCCCTGACATGGTCTTATACGAAATCTCATACCGAGGCTATATCCCAGATATGGTCTTACACGGAACCTTAATAACCTTAGTATCATGGCATTTGCATTCTATCCATTCTTAAAGTTCAATTAAAGATTTTCATTCCATGACATCTCGTCAAACCTGTAAATAATATTTTTCATAGAGACAATATACAATTCATACAATATCGAAATATGAAATACATTACATAAAGTTGCATTATTTACAAACGAACTTACCTCGATACCAAAAGGGTAAAAAGGGACCGAATCGTTAATTTCTCTCTTTTCTCTCGTTCTAGGTCCGAATCTCGTTTTCTTTGATCTATAACATCACATTTAGCTTATTCATTAGTCACATTATTCATTGTGACTCAAAAATCATACTATGGAAAAAATTATGTTTTTGCCCCTAAACTTTATCAAAATTACGATTTTACCCCTAGGCTCGTAAAATGAAATGTGTTCATTTTTCACACACCCAAGCCTAGCCGATTCATATTCCCTCTTATAGCAACTCAAGATTTCAATTATTACACACATTTACCACCTATTTTATAACCTTTACAAAAAGGTCCTTTTACGTGTTTTCATGGAAACACCTTTCATAAAAATTGTGTATTTAACACCCAAGATTCATTTTCTTTCATAAAAACTCAACAAACAACATAAGCACTCTCATGGAAACACCCTAAACTATCAATCATTTTGCAAAATAGTCCCCTCATTAGCTAGCTTAAGCTTTAAGGGTTCCAAAAGTACAAAAATTATCAATAAAAACCACCAAGATCACTTACTTGTAGAGGTGAGGAGTTGCTGAAAATTCTCAAGCTTCCATGGCTGTTTTTCTTAGGAAAATTCAGTGGAGAGAATGTAACACCCCTAACCCTTATCTGTCACCAGACTAGGGCTAAAGGCGTTACCGAACAGATGAGAAACGTTTACAGAAATGTCATACAATTGAATATTAACCTCAACCATAATGTCCCCTTAGTAGGTCATCGAGACCTAAAACATGCTATAAATCTGGCTGGGACTAAATCGGAACACATACAAAATTTCCTGGAAATTTAAAACTTTTCTAAGTTTCAGAGATTACATGCCCGTGTGGGCAGGCCGTGTGCCTCCCACGGCTGCTAGACACACCCGTGTGTCCTCCCCATGGTCGAAACTGACCTTTGCTCCATGGCCACTAAGTACCCCCGTATATTTTGGCCGTGATCGATCCTATCAAAAATAACACGGCTACTACGCACGTCCGTGTGCCAAGGCCGTGTACTCTTATGCTAGCTACTGACTTAGCCTTGCCGTCACTAGGCACGCCCGTGTACCACAACCGTGTGACATTATAGGCCATTTTCAAGGCCAAAATGCCACCCACTTGGGTCTTACATACAAGCAATATTTACCAACACATTTCATGCATACCAGATAACCAAAATAACCATTCAATCTAAACATTCAATATCCATTTCAACCATGCCAACTTCCAAGACCAAAACATATGTATATCAAGTATAATTCATCCAAATGCTTACCCAAAAACTTGACCAATTCATGTGCTTCAACCATACCAAGGTATACTTTATATATCACATTCATTTAAACATAATACCAACATATAACTAGCCAAATCACATGGCTAAATTCACTTCATTTACAAATACAAAAGACTAGCCTATACATGTCATATCTAGCAAAATATATATCCAAAATGTACCATAAACAAGTTGAATAGTGTGATGACGATCCTTGACGGTCCCGAGCCTTCAGTAGCTTTGATGACCTATAAAACAGAGAAAACGCACACACGGAGTAAGCTTTCCAAAAGCTTAGTAAGTCATAATACAAACAAACTTAGCATAGAAGGCATATATACTCATAGATACATTGGCACATCTAAATCACTTAGCAAATTATCATGTATATACTTTGGTCCATGTACTTGGCCATATTTGCCACATTCATCAATTTAAAAGTCTCATATATACAAAGCTCTTTCATGTTTACTATCACATCTCACATTGGTATCCAAATATACATAATCATCATAGTAAGATCACATAGGAACTTACCTTATATACACACTAAGTGTATGAATCAACGTATCTGAAACGGATTCACTATTTATATGGCCATTTCGTATTACAGACTTGCCCGTTGAACTGTAAGGAATCTAGTAGGATACTCAGAAAGCTTGGAATAGTCGTACAATGCCAACGTGCCAGACGAGGTCTTATATGCACTCAGATATCAATGCCATTGTCCCAGACAGTGTCTTACACGAATCAATACGATGCCGATGTCCCAGACAAGGTCTTACACGTAAAGATCAAATCAATGCCAACGTCCCAGACGAGGTCTTACATGATAAAACTGAACAGATACCTATGTCATGACATAGCTAATCCTATCTATTCCTAGGTTCGTACGAGACTTCTCGGACATTGTCACTAAGTAATCCTTATCTCGGAATTCATGAACAGATTATATAATAAGTAATCATCGATAACAATAGTCATAAAAACATACATAATTCAATACGAATATGTTTATTTGCATAATGACTTACCTCGGATTCCATTTAACAGAAACGGAAACGGCTACTCTGTTACTTTTGTTTTCCCGCGACCTAAGTCCGTTTTCCTGGGTTCTTGATCTATACATATTCAAATGCTCATCTCAAAAACATCATCGAATCTCAGAATTAAAACATGGGCTATAAAGTTTACGAAGCAACGATTGCGAAATCGTAAAAATTATCGAAAACCGATCAAAAACATACCTTGAATTAAACTATGAAATGGCCGAATATAAAAAAGGCTTTCTTCCCTATTTTGTTTGTGTTTTTGGTGGAAAGATGATAACCATAGCAAATTTTATGCTTTTGGTTTTATTATAATATGACTTAATAATTCTTTTCAAATTTTAACCTTATGACATAAAAATTTAAAACATATTATACAAGGTCATTATTGACCATTTTCATTCCACTATCTCAAGTATTGGCATAATTGCCACATGAAACCTTCATACTTACAAAGACATGACAATTAAGCATCTTTTCATAAAACATACAAATTTGGATTTCAATGCAATTCAATCCTTTTTATCAAATTAAACACATAAACAGATAAAGTAACTCACAGAAACTTACCACATGCTTAGTCACATATCAACGACACAAAAAATAATATTAAAATATTATTCAGACTCGAGATTAAAATATTAAAATATTAAACCACTAGTCCGACTAGGGTATAAACTGGACTGTTACAATTCTCCCCCCTTAGGGATTTTCGTCCCCGAAAATCTTACCGTTAAACAGAGTCAATATTGCTGTCTCATTGAATCTTTCGGCTCCCACGTTTCCTCTTTAATTCCGTGTCGATTCCATAATACTTTCACTAATGGAATTTTCTTATTTCTCAACTGTTTCACTTCACGAGCTAAGATACGGATCGATTCTTCTTCATACATCATATCAGATAGAATCTCTATTTCAGACGGAGCAATCACATGTGACGAATCAGAATGATATCTACAGAGCATTGAAACATGAAATACATTGTGCATCTTTTCTAGCTTAGAGGGAAACCTTAATCTATATGCAACAGGCCCAACTCGCTCGATGATCTCATACGGTCCGATGAACCTCGGACTTTATTTGCCTTTACGTCCGAATCGGAGTACTTTCTTCCACGGAGACACTTTCAGAAATACTTTGTCACCGATCTCAAATTCTATATCTTTTCGTTTCAAGTCTACATAAGACTTCTGATGATCAGATGATGCTTTCAAACAATCTCAGATCAGTTTCACTTTTTTTTCTGAATCTTTTATCAAATCAACCCCATGTAGCTTATTTTCACTGAGCTCAGTCCAATACAAAGGTG
Source organism: Gossypium bickii (assembly GCA_025503065.1). Lineage (NCBI taxonomy): Eukaryota > Viridiplantae > Streptophyta > Magnoliopsida > Malvales > Malvaceae > Gossypium > Gossypium bickii. The sequence goes on along the minus strand of CP106720.1, from coordinate 58,506,369 downwards.
TACGACATTTACGTCCGTACAAAGCCTCATAAGGTGCCATTTTGATACTTGACTGAAAACTGTTATTGTATACAAATTCAATCAATGGCAGATACTGTTCCCACGTACCGTTAAACTCAAGTATACAACATCTTAACATATCTTTGAGAATCTGAATGATCCGCTTGGATTGACCATCTGTTTGCGGATGAAATGTTGTACTAAAATGCAGTTTCGTGCCTAAAGCTTCTTGTAATTTCTTCCAGAACCTCGATGTAAACCTCAAATCCCTATCCGACACAATGGATAGTGGCATTCCGTGCAATCTAACAATTTCGGAAATATAAAGCTCAGCTAATCTATCAAGTGAATAGTCAGATCTTACTGAAATAAAATGGGCAGATTTTGTCAATCGGTCAACTATGACCCAAATCGTATCTTTCTTTCTTGGAGTCTGAGGCAAACCAGAAACAAATCCATTGTCATTCTATCCCATTTCCATTCAGGAATCAGAATTGGCTGTAGCAAACCAGACAAAACTTGATGTTCGGCTTTCACTTGTTGGCAGATTAAGCATTTCGAAACAAAATCAGAGATATCACGCTTCATACCAGATTACCAATAGTGTCGCTTCAAATCATGGTACATTTTAGTACTTCCTGGATGAACAGATAGACGACTATTATGTGCTTCGCTCAAAATCAACTGAATCAATTATAAATTTCTTGGAACACAGATACGACTTCGGAATCTTAAACAATCATCAACAACTCAAATTTCAGATTTAGAATTCGAATCATACTGAGCTCGTTTCATTAATAACTCATTATCAGATTTTTGAGCATCACATATCTACTGCATAAACAACGGTTTCACTTTTAAATCAGCTAACACAGAACTATCATCAGATAAATCTGACTGAGCATTCAAAGCACGTAGTGCAAACAATGATTTTCTACTCAACGCATCAGCAACAACGTTCGCTTTACCCAAATGATAATTTATCATGAGCTCATAATCTTTTAACAGCTCTAACCATCTCCTTTGACGTAGGTTCAAATCTTTATGAGTCATTAGATATTTCAGACTTTTATGATCCGAAAAACGTGACATTTCTCACCATACAAATAATGGCGCCAAATCTTAAGTGCAAACAAAATCGCAGCAAGCTCAAGGTTATGTGTCGGATAATTCTTTTCATGAGGCTTTAATTGTCTCGAGGCATAAGCTACAACTTTGCCTTCCTGCATCAAAACACGTCCCAGACCATTTAACGAACCATCACTGTATATAACAAATTCTTAACCCGATTCTGGCTGTACTAATACTGAAGCTTTTGTTAACAGAGTTTTCAGCTGATCAAAACTTTTCTGGCATTTATCCGACCATTCAAATCTAACATCTTTTTGAAGTAATCTAGTCAACAGAGTAGCTATCACTAAAAATCCTTTTACAAATCGACAATAATAACCAGCTAAACCCAGAAAACTACGGACTTCAAATACATTTCTCGAAGGTTTCCAATTTAGAATAGCAGAAATCTGACTCGGATCCACTCAGATTCCAGAAGCTGACACAATATGTCCTAGAAAACTAACCTCGTGTAACCAGAATTCACATTTGCTAAATTTCGCGTATAATTGCTTTTCTCTCAAAATTTGTAACACAATTTTCAAATGTTCAGCATGTTCATTTTCATCACGTGAATAAATCAAGATGTCATCTATGAATACCACAACAAATTGATCTAGGTACGGTCTGAAAATTCTGTTCATCAGATCCATAAAAAACAGCAGGAGCATTGGTTAGTCCAAATGGCATAACTAAAAACTCATAATGCCCGTACCTCGTTCTGAAAGCAGTCTTCGAAATGTCTGAATCTTTAACTCTCAACTGGTAGTATCCCGATCTCAAATCAATCTTAGAAAATACAGTAGCTCCTTTTAACTGATCAAATAAACCGTCTATTCGGGGCAATGGATATTTATTCTTTATTGTCACTTTATTCAACTGACGATAATCGATGCACATTCTCATCGTGCCATCTTTCTTTTCCACAAACAGAACAGGAGCTCCCCAAGGCGAAAAACTCGGTCTAGCAAACCCTCTATCTGTCAATTCTTGTAACTGTGACTTTAACTCTTTCAACTCTATTGGTGCCATTCTATACGGAGCTATCGATATAAGTGTAGTACCAGGCAGTAAATCAATACTAAATTTGACTTCACGAATCGGAGATAGACCTTGTAACTCTTCAGGGAACACATCAGAATACTCACAAACAGTTGGCACTGATTCAACTTTCTTCTCAGATACTTTCAAATCAATCACATAAGTGAAATATGCCTCATAACCCTTTTTCACATAAATTTGAGTTTTCAAAACAGATATCACAACAGGCAATCCATTCAAATCATTAGACTCAACTCATACAATTTCATCATTTGGACCTCTCAAATCAATAGTCTTTCTTTTACAGTTCACAACAGCATCATGCGAAGACAACCAATCCATACCCAGAATAATATCGAACTCATAAAATGGCAAAAGCATCAGATCAGCAGGGAAACAGATATCTCGAAACATTAACAGACAGTTCTTGCATACTTTGTCAACAAGGACACTTTACCTAAGGGGTTTGATACTTCTATAGCAAACTCAGTAGATTGTACAAGCAAAGTTTTACTGCATACTAAACTCATGCATACATACGAATGCATAGAACTAGGGTCTATCAATGCAATCATAGAAGTATCATAAAGTATAAAAGTACCCGTTATAACATCTGGTGATGAAGCTTCCTCACGAGCTCGAATAGCATACGCTCTGGCAGGCGCTCTGGCTTCAGATTTTGCAATAGTGTCTCTTATAGTTCTCTGACTACCATTGATGTTTCTTACATTTTTCGAAGGTCTTCCTCTCACAGGTGCATTATTCGATCTCAGATTCTGAACAGTTTCTAGCTCAACCGACTCAGGGCAATCACGAATAAAATGATCAAGTGATCCACATCTGAAGCAAGCTCTATCATTTAATCTACAGCTTCCAGGATGCCTTTTTCCACAATGTTTACATTCAGGTCTCTCGGATCGAACATTGCCAACGCTAGCAACTGAAGTTGCTGGAGTTTTGGAACTCATTTGCGATCTAGCTCGATTTCCGTTCGAATGTCCCACATTATCTCTGGAACGACTTTGATCATCTTTGGATCTCTTTGAAGTAGACTGAAATGATTTGCTTGGAAATCTTTTTCTCATATCTCGGGCTTTAAACTCAGCTTTTCTTTTATCTTTCCCGAGTGCCTCAGCTTTACACGCTCGATCAACGAGTATAACGAACTCTTTTATTTCTAATATCTCGATTAACAGGCGAATATCTTCATTAAGACCATCTTCGAATCTTTTGCAAATTATAGCTTCAGATGACACACATTCCCGAGCATACTGACTCAGTTTCACGAACTCTCGTTTATATTCCAAAACAATCATTCGGTCCTGTTTTAGTTCCAGAAATTCCTTCCGTTTCTGATCGATGAATCTTTCACTGATGCATTTCTTTTGGAACTCGACCTGAAAGAAGTCTCATGTAACTCGATCTTTCGAAACAATAGAAATTAAGGTTTTCCACCATTGATAAGCTGCATCTCGGAGGAAAGATATAACACACTTTATACATTCTTCCGCAGTCAGAGACATTTCGTCGAATACCCGCATAGTATTTTCTAAACCAGACCTCAGCCCTTTCAGCATCATCATCATTAGTAGCCCGAAACTCTTCGGCCCCATACTTACGGATCTAGTCCACCGGAGGCTTATTCCACGGATTGATTTGCGATCCACAGTCTATCGGATGTCTAAGGGGATTAATCGGGGCGGGGTTTAAAGCTTGATCGGGTTATTCTTTACGAATTGAGTGAACCACTCACTCATCATTTGGAAGAAAGTTTGTTTAGCTTATCCCTCTTGACTACCCATAGCCGGTCTCAAACCAGAGGCCGTTGTCCCTTGCACGGGAGCAGGTGCGTTACTCTCTACGTCGTCAGCTATAACTTTTTCAAGATCCATTGCTATACAGAAATCACATTTTATACATCAAGATTCATCACACTTTCACGATTCAGATATATGGAATGTATAGCTAGACTCTGACACGCTACGTTAGTCTGAGAATCGACTAAACCGTAGCTTTGATACCAACCAAATGTAACACCCCTAACCCATATCCATCGCCGGATTAGGGTTAAAGGTGTTATCGAACAGATCGAAAACATTTATAGAAATGTCATACAATTGAATATTAACCTCAACCATAATGTCCCCTTAGTAGGTCATCGAGACCTAAAACATGCTATAAACCGGGTCGGGACTAAATCGAAACACATACAAAATTTCATGGAAATTTAAAACTTTTCTAAGTTTCAGAGATTAGACGCTCGTGTGGGCAGGCCGTGTGCCTCCCACGGTTGCTAGACACACTCGTGTGTCCTCCCCATGGTCGAAACTGACATTTTCTCCACGACCACTAAGCACGCCCGTGTACTTTGGCCGTGGTTGATCCTGTCAAAAATCACACGGCTACTAGGCACGTCCGTGTGACAAGGCCGTGTACTCTTATGTTAGCTATTGACTTAGCCCCGGGGTCACTAGGCACACCCGTATGCCACAACCGTGTGACATTATAGGCCATTTTCAAGGCCAAAATGCCACCCACTTGGGTCTTACCTACAAACAATATTTACCAACACATTTCATGCATACTAGACAACCAAAATAACCATTCAATCTAAACATTTAATATCCATTTCAACCATGCCAACTTCCAAGACCAAAACATATGTATATCAAGTATAATTCATCCAAATGCTTACCCAAAAACTTGACCAATTCATGTGCTTCAACCATACCAAGGTATACTTCATATATCACATTCATTTAAACATAATACCAACATATAACTAGCCAAATCACATGGCTAAATTCACTTCATTTACAAATACAAAAGACTAGCCTATACATGTCATATCTAGCAAAATATATATCCAAAATGTACCATAAACAAGTTGAATAGTATGATGACGATCCTTGACGGTCCGAACCTTCAGTAGCTTTGACGACTATAAAATAGAGAAAACACACACATGGAGTAAGCTTTCCAAAAGCTAGTAAGTCATAACACAAACAAACTTAGCATAGAAGGCATATATACTCATAGATACATTGGCACATCTAAATCACTTAGCAAATTATCACATATATACTTTGGTCCATGTACTTAGCCATATTTTCCATATTCATCAATTCAAAAGTCTCATATATACAAAGCTCTTTCATGCTTACTATCACATCTCACATTGTTATCCAAATATACATAATCATCATAGTAAGATCACGCAGGAACTTACCTTATATACACACTTAGTGTATGAATCAACGTACCTGAAATGGATTCACTATTTACATGGCCATTTCGTATTACAGACTTGCCCGTTGAATCGTAAGGAATCTAGTAGGATACTCAGAAATCTCGTAATAGTCGTACAATGCCAACGTCCCAGACGAGGTCTTATATGCACTCAGATACGGTGCCACTGTCCCAGACAGGGTCTTACACGAATCAATATGATGCCGATGTCCCAGACATGGTCTTATACGTAAAGATCAAATCAATGCCAATGTCTCAGATGAGGTCTTACATGATAAAACTGAACAGATACCTATGTCATGACATAGCTAATCCTATCTATTCCTAGGTTCGTACGGGACTTCTCGGACATTGTCACTAAGTAATCCTTGTCTCAGAATTCATGAACAGATCATATAATAAATTCATGAATAGATCATATAATAAGTATTCATCGATAACAATAGTCATAAGAACATACATAATTCAATACGAATACGTTTATTTGCATAATGACTTACCTCGGATTCGAGTTAACAGAAACAAAAACGGCTACTCAGTTACTTTCGTTTTCCTGTAATCTAAGTCCGTTTTCCTCGGCTCTTGATCTATACATATTCAGAATTAACTCTTTTGTTCACTAACTTATTCAATTAAATCCAAGGACACACATTTAGGGTCATTTGCAAATTAACCCTCATATTTGCACAATTTATCAATTTAGTCCATTTTTCTCAAAACATCAAATTCACAAAATCATTACATACTCATGCTTAGCTGAATGTTCATACATCACATACGAGCCCCTATTTTCCATCAAATTAGCAATTTAGTCCTCAAAAATAATATTTTCTCAATTTAGCCTTAATTAGCTAAATTCATCAAAAAATTCAAGAACAAAATATATTCATCTAGCTTAAATCTTACATTTAACACCATAAAACATCATAAATGACATTAATTCATCAATTGCTCATCTCAAAAACATCATCAATTCTCAAAATTAAAACATGGGCTACAAAGTTTACGAAGCAACGATTGCGAAAACGTAGAAATTATCGAAAATCGATCAAAAACATACCTTGAATTAAACTCTCAAATGGCCGAATATAACAAAGCCTTTCTTCCCTATTTTGTTTGTGTTTTTGGTGGAAAGATGATAACCATAGCAAATTTTATGCTTTTGGTTTTATTATAATATAACTTAATAATTCATTTCCAATTTTAACCTTATAACATAAAAATTTAAAACATATTATACAAGGTCATTATTGACCATTTTCATTCCACTATCTCAAGTATTGGCATAATTGCCACATGAAACCTTCATACTTACAAAGACATGACAATTAAGCATCTTTTCATAAAACATACAAATTTGCATTTCAATGCAATTCAATCCTTTTTATCAAATTAAATACACAGACAGACAAATTAACTCATAGAAACTTACCACATGCTTAGTCACATATCAACGGCACAGAAAATAATATTAAAATATTATTCAAATTCGGATTTGTGATCCCGAAACCACTGTTCTGACTAGGGTATAAACTAGACTATTATAGAGAAGGATGAGAAAAGATGATATCTTTTCTTCTATTTATTTTATTATATTTCTAGTCAAATTACCACCAAAACCTCACCTAATTCATTGAAAATTTTATTTCTTTGTCTCCTATGACCAGCTATTAACCTTATAAAGGTCTAATTTCATATTAGGGACCTCCAATTAATATTCTACAGCTATTAGACACCTTTTGCTTGTAGAACAACACTTTCGCACTTTATACGATTTAGTCTTTTTTCGCAATTAAGCATGCCATTGCTAAAATTAATGCACCAAAATTTTCATGCACTCATATAATCATGCTATAACACATAAAATAACATTAAAATAATTTTCTCCAGCCTCGGATTAGTGGTTTCGAAACCACTGTTCCAACTAGCCCCAAAATCAGGCTGTTACACTCTTGTACTTATACACCGATCAATTGCCCTGGACTAGTCGTGAAAACTGCATCCTCAAGTCATCCATATATGTTTGATCAATGTACTTCCCTTGGAAGTCGGACAAGAATTGATCCCATGTCGGCTGCTCTGGCTGTAAATCCATCTCGACCGTCTCCCACCAATCATATGCATCACTCTTCAGTTATAAGATGATGCACTCTAAGTTACCCTCAGAGGTAAAATGGAGTGGCCTCAAAGTCCTTAGTATGCCCCTAAATGTAACACCCCAAACTCGGCCTAGATGTTATGGCCGAATCTGGAGAAGTCACAAGGTAGGGTTTTGAAATCGGAGTCATTTTGTCAAATCATTTCAGTTTCAAAACTCATATTCATTTATATCAATTTTTGAAACCGTTTGTTTACTTTATTTATTTACCAAAACGTAAGTTACAGCGGAAGTAATAAAACGTTCAATTTGGTAATCCCATTCATATTTTCATAAAACCGTTGTTTTAGTAAAACCATCGCAAATAAATAGTCAGGTCAACACCAAATCTGAAAATAAAATCAAACAATCCAGAGAGTTCATAAATTACAAAACTCCAAAAATAATCTTTAAAATCAACATAAAATCATAGTCTTAACCGTTTATAAGCTCATGGTCACCAAGAGGCTTCGTCGCACCGAACAACCTAAGTTTGTGGATTACCTGAACAAAACAGACGAACATATGTGAGTTCACATAAACTCAGTGTGTAACCCAACAGATTTAGACATGCAACTCATATAGATATCACATACACAAACAAATTCAGATTCAGATTCAGACTTAAGTCCTTTATAGATACAGATGAAAGAATCAGATACGCAGAATAGATATACTGAATCCTACCCCCATCCTCTACACACCAACTCCGACCATCCCAACACACCATGTGAGGTTAAAAACACACACCCATCCCTACACACCATATTGTGCCATTACGACACATATCAGATAATGTGTAGCCAAGCTGCTAGAATATAGGTGATGAACGCCATACAGAATACTTCATCCATATATGTAAACCCACTCTAGTCACAGATACAGATATACAAATACAGTAATTCCATGCATAACATGCTCATATACCAATGCTTAAAATTAATCTTAAAACATCATTGAAATCGAAAACTTGAAACCGACAATAGTTCAAATCAAGCTTTCATTGCTTACCCCAACACTCCAAACAATTGACTACGATTCCACAAGAGTAGAGTCACGATCTTCTCGATTCGCTACTGCCAAAACAACAGTATACTCCCAATCAACGTTTTAGAAAACACAAGTTACAGAATAACATAGCCCCACTTACCAGAATCATGCAACGAATACTGAAATAACTTGAACAGAGGTACGACAACAGACAAAAGAAAACGAAATTGAAGGAGAGAATAGGAAAAAGAAAATGGTAGGAAAAAAGGGAACTAATGTCAGTTGATTTTGGAAGAAAGAGAAACTACTTGGAAATTTGAAAAAAAAAACAAAAACAAAGATATGACACATATCCCTTGATTTTCTCCCACTAACTCACTATCTCAACCTTCTCAGACTTTCAGTTCAACCGAGACTCTACAAGTCAACTGAGCAAAAATTAATACCCACGCTTGCGCCGGGATTCGAACATAGGACCTCCAACATACTAACCCCCTTACCACTCGAACCAGTAGGCTCATTCTAATATGGATTAACAGTCAATTTTATATAAGCCCACTCAACAAGGGTAAGGCTTGGATAAAAATAATAATAAAATGTGCTAACATGGGACATGAACCCAAGACCTCTCACACACACACCCAGAACACTTAACTACTGAAGCAGATACACAGTTATGTCAAATATTTACAGAAACAGAAACAAATTTACTAGGGCGTTACACTCAACCACTGACTAGCAGCTATCGGGTCATCCTCCCTGGTGCCATAGAAGTCCTCTGCCTTACATCTGCGAAATCTCTTTATTGGAGTCTCTTGCAGAACAAGTGGGTAGGCTGAACCCTCAGAATTGCTCAAAAGATACGATGCAACGCAAAATTAAGATTCTGGAAGTAAGCTGCCTCATCCACACCCAGACCCATTGGAATTTCAAACTCGTCAGTGTTCGGGACAAACTCATCTCCTGTATCATCCATCAGAGAAGCATGACTCTCCTCCCTAGCCTCATGGTTACGATTTAAATCGTCGGGCATGTTGAATATGAAGATGAAACAGAAAAGAGAAATAATCACTAGACTTCCAATCTTAGAAGATTACACTCTTAAACTTAGGGGCTTGTATACATTGACACCTTATTATGACTGACCAGCTAGTCCTAGAATCGACTAAACCTTGCTCTGATACCACTAAATGTAACACCCTAATCCCGAATATGGAGTACTCGAATACTAAGGTGTTATATCAGTTACTGGAGTAACTCAGCAAAATTTTCAAATAATTTTAAAATATTGAAATACTTATTATATAAGAGAAAATACCATACATAATTATACTGAAAATAGTAATAAAAGTAGTTATACAAAATATGTGAAGTTCCAATATCATCGTATATCAAAATAGTCAAAATAAAAGAAATGATAAATGAGTTACAGACCTACAAAAAAATACAATGCCTTAAGAATACAATGCCCACTAATAGATAAAGTATTGTACTCTGAATACGTGATGCTAGGAGTCTCTCATCAATAATGTTCCTCGAACACGAACAAAAGTCTACAAATCTAAACATTAAGACAATTTGAAGGCTGAGCTTTACAGGCTCAGTGGTATACAAAAAATCTACCATACTCTAAGCAATTCATAAATATAAGCATGCAAATCAAATGTATACATAGAAACATGACAGAGTATTGAATAATTAAATCATGAGTCGTTAAATCTACATAATCAAATCGCTTGCATATCAAACTTGTCAAACTTGTTAGATTGCACATACTGCTCAAATAATCGGGTATCTGGATAGTCTCGCGCCACTCATAGCCGCTAATCATATAACCCCGGGTGTCCATAAGGTTATCCCGAGTGCCACTCATGGTCGCTAGTTAGGTTAGAGCCCGAAGGCTGAGTGCAAACAAAGAATCAAACATATAATCACAAAAATACAATCGTGACATTCGAGTCTCATACTCGTTTCAACTTGCTTATCATTCCAGCTAAAATATTAACTAATGAGATGTGACAGTCTGCTACCTTGACATTCTGACCTTTTCTCATTCAAAAATTAATAACTCTTAATATATAACTCTAATTCGAGTACCGTTTGTTTTAAACGAAACTAGACTTTTGTACAGTTATAGAGATATAAGCCTCACTTCTTATTTTATCTTGTTAAATTTTTGGTGATTTTTCAAAGTCACTGCTAAATCTGTTTTATAAAAAATCTACTGCTAGATTTTTATGACCTTTCAACACTAAAAAATTCATATCTTTTAAAATCAAAATCAAAATCGATCTCCGTTTACTCTAAACGAAACTAGACTGACTCGTGGTTACAACAATGTATAGATAACTTCATAATTATTTTTACAGAGTTTATGGTGAATTTTCAAACTTACTATTCATGTAATAATTTGTTTCTAGCAAATTTCACAACTAAGATTTTAGCTTCATTTTAAATCATCCAAACATAATTTCCACCGAAAACATATAACATGCATGCATTATCACACAAACATCATATTTGGACTTATCAAGAAGTATAATAGAGTTAGAGGGTACCACCTTGATGGAAGAACACCAACAAAGTTTCTTGACTAGCTCTCCACCACTTTGCCTTTACCCTTAGCTTTAGAAGATTCACCATCCTCTTTAACTAATAACCATGTAACACACAAGATTTCCCACAAAAAAATAAGAGAGTTGATAGGATGTAAAATATATACTTTAAATAAATAAATAAATAAAATATGAGAAGATGAGTAGAGACTTCCTCAAACTCAAACCCTTCTAAACACCCAAAAACCTCCACTTTCATCCTTGATGAACATAGATACTTTTTTTCTTCTATGGATCTTTTAAAAAAAAAATCAAAACCCTTACCTTCTTTGAGATTTGGAGGATGAAAAAGAAATGGTGAGAACTCACTCAAATCTCTCTCCCTTTACATGACTTGCTAAGGAAAAATAGATGGAGAAAAGAAGAAAAAAATGAAGAAATGTAAAAAGAAAAAGAAAAAAAAACAATAAGGTGATTATAATATAAGGAAAAATAGGGACAAATCCTCTTTATCCCATACCTCAATGTACCAAACCATCTTTTCCCATTAATTGGGAGAAGACTTTTATTCAAAAATGGTAAAATCACCATATTTGCCATCCATCTTCCCCCCCACTTCACACAAGCTTCTCAACATCCTTAATTTCTTATAAAAAGGTCCAAATTCACCCAAATTAATTCTAACAAAACCCAATCCCAAAATAAATTTATCCATTGCCAACCCAGGTCAACAATCGAACGTTGACTCGAGAATTTGGGCTAGTTACAAAATTATTTTTCAGAAATCATTTTCAATGAAACAAACAGAACCTTTATGTAAAACTGACATTTTATAGGTTCTTGGTTATTCCTAATACTAATAGAATGGACTAATCATTTGATTCAATTAACCAAATCTTCTCAATAATTATTCTCTTTTTATTCCATTTAAATTGAATAACTTTTTCATTTTTTTCTTGATTCTATTTCGACAAATCAAACCATCTATGTTGCAACAAGTCAACTATTTCTATTTGCATAATCTTATCTCTGATCAATAAATTAAAATCGATTCATTATCAAGGTCTTTTTGTTTTTTGTTTTTTTCTTTTAATTCTTTAATTTTGCATTTATTATAAACTGTTAACGTAATAATCTCCGCTACACAATGACAAGAGTCTTGCCATTTTCAATTTCCCAAACAAAATGCAATATGAGAAAAGAAATAATATCAGTTGACATCGATATTGTTGCTAGTAAAGGAGAATGTAAGTTTAAGTATGTTGAAATGCATTTATCCTTTTATTTAATAATAGGAAAGGAATTACGGATAATTTTAAACATTATATAAAAAAAAAACCAAATTATCACATGTTTTGTGTTGCAACTATCACAATAGTCTCAATTTCTTGTCAATTTGCTGAAACTCCGTCAACAAACAAATCGACCATATTAAAAATTCTCCCTGACTATATCAATGACCCTTTTTTCCCTTTCAAACAAGTACATGTTCTTTACACCTTGGCTTTTGGGCTTTGTATAGTTTTTTTATATATATATAAATGTACAATAACACACCACTTTATCCTTCTCATCAACTCTCTTGTCATGAAAGGTTTGCTCCTAGAAATGAAACAAATTTTCAAACCTAATATCTCCAATGGAGACCTTTATAGAGATGATCAAGAGGGGAGCTCAAGTACTACTATGTCAGGAAATGGTGATACCATGATCCAAACCTCCGGTTTTCACAGATTTTTACATGCCAAATATCTCAACCCCGCTCGGGCGGTAAGAAGTTGGTTTCTATTTTGTTTACAATCTAACTTTAATTGACTTACGATATAAAAGAACAACTTTACCGCACCTACTATGATGCAGATTTTGGCTGAGATGGTGGGGACTTTTATTTTAGTGCTTTGCATCAGTGGGATCACAGCAAGCACTAATCTAAGAGGAGTTAGAGCAGCACTGCTAGAGTATGCCACAACAGCAGGGTTAACAATTATTGTTCTCATTTACTCCATAGGATCCATATCTGGTGCTCATGTTAACCCTGCACTCACCATAGCCTTTGCTGCATTTGGCTATTTTCCCTGGTCAAGGGTGCTGTATTTAATATCCACTATCTACAAATCAAACACTTTCAATTAATTAATTTAGGTACCAAAAAATTGATAAAAATACCATGGAGGTCCTTGTATTAGGTATTATATTGCATTTTGGCTCCTCTACTCAAAAAATGAGTAAATTAGTCTCTGTATATTAGATCAAAAAGCAAATCGGTCTTTCCAATTAAAAATTTCATTCATTTTTACTATTAAAAACTGGTATGACTAGCAGAATAACCAAACAATAGAAACCATTTTTTAACAGCAGAAGTGGAAAAAAAGTTTAACAGAATGACCAATTTACTCTTTGATCTAATGTATAGGGACTAATTTGTCCATTTTTTAGTAAAGGGTAATATTCAATCTAACTCCTAATATAAGGACTTCCATGATATTTTTATCCAAGAAATTATATCATTGTTTGCTTCTTCTTTTTCTGTCTAACAGGTACCACTTTACATATTGGCACAAATTCTGGGTTCAATTATGGCAGCATTAATGGGAGAGTTTATCTATGGCATAAAATCGGATGTCATGACAACCCGGCCTAGCCAAGGCTGCCAAGCCGCCTTCTTGGCGGAGCTCATCGCTGATTTCATCGTTGTGTTTGTGATTGCAGCGGTGACACAACAAGCACGTTCAGTAAGGCCAAAAATACTGCACCATGATCAGTTGTAGTATGTCTAAATTAAACAGTGTGAAACAAATCGGAATCCATGATGACCATGAAATTTATGCAGGTTGGTCCACTGTCTGGACTGGTTATTGGAATGTCCATTGCGCTAGCAGTCCTCATCACAGGGTGCATACTAACTCTTCAATTTGCATTGGCCATTGGCTGAACTTAATCGACATTCATAGCTACCTTTTTTTGTAATTTTGGGATGCAGGCCTATCTCGGGAGGATCACTCAACCCAGCAAGGTCATTGGGACCTGCAATTGTTTCAAGGAATTTCGATAGAATCTGGATATATCTGACGGCACCTGTAATCGGAGCTCTTTTAGGGGCTCTCATGTATCGAGTTCTTCGTCTCAGACCCATCTCATAAGCAAATTGAGTTTATGAGGATTTTGATTTTGTTTGGTGAATATAAAGGAATCATGCAGCGCCATTATATTTATGGATGTCAAATTTGCGTTATTATCACTTATCAGTACTTCCATATTAATATTATGCTAATTATAAAGCTGGACTTACTGAAATAGGGGTGATAAAATATCGAATCTGGCCGCCACTGGTACGTAGGCAACAAGTTTCGCTCAGTTTTATTAGTTTTTAATGTTACATGCTAATTTTACATGTTTAATATTTAATCAATTTTAAAATATTATATTTATAATTATAGTAATTAGTGTAAAATAATATTTTATTTGAATTATTGAATATAATTAAAATATATTAATTTATCATTTTAAATATTATAATAGAAAATTTTCTTAAAACATTTTTAACATTTTCAACATACAAATTTACTTTATGTAATTAATATAAAGTAACTTTATTCAAAATAATAATTAATTAATATAATTAACTATAGTATTAATTAAGTGATAATTAAGATGCTTAGAAATCTCTAGTCAAGTAATAACTCTATTTTATTTTAATAAAATTAGCAACATAAAATTTTTTTAACTAATAATTTTAAATTATAATTATGAATTTTTTTTCTATATTTCATGCTTAGAGTTCTATTTATGTAATAACTCTATTTTAAAATTAATACAACCATTTCTTCACTAATAATTGTAGTTTAAATTCTAATTATTTTTAAATGTGTCACAACTTCTATTTTATTTCAACTTTTTTAACTAATAATTTTAAATTAAATATTATAATTTTTGTTAAAGGTAGATTTAGTAATATGTTGGAAAATAAAGGGTATTTTTATATAAAAATATATGTATTTAACTAAAAAACTTGGATTTTTATTATATATAATTTATCCAATTATATTCAAAGATTTTATAAATTTATAAATTCATTAATTATAAAATATATTATTATGTTATTTTTTAAGTAGGGTTTTTAAAAATAGGATCAAATTAATTAATTTCACATTAATATACTATCATTTTAATTACTATTATTATTTTTATTATCATATAATGATATTAATAAATTATTATTCTAATATCGATTTAGTAATATAATTAACTATAATAATAATTCTTCAAGGAAATTAGAACTCGGAAACTACTAGTCATAAATGTTAAAAAAATTATAATGTACTTCTTTTTCAATCTTAGGTTTGATAATATATATTTTAATATTTTATAATTTATTTAATGTAAAATAAAGAATAAAATAGTTTTTTTTAATATTAATCTCATTATAGATTCTTATCATATTTACTCTTTTTGATACAATACTTAGAATTACCCATAGCCCTTCCCTAGGAGGATAATGCACTTTAGTACACTCAAACCCACATACTCCTACATTGATAACAATGTCGATTCTAGTCGATTTAAGACTCAATCAAAAATAATAAAATAGTTAAAAATTAACAAATGCATATATATGGCTAAATTGGTGTTGTCTTTGGAATACAATCTAAAGTTTAGGCCACTGTGTTTTATATTTTGTAACTTCATCATTTTTGATGAATTACTTTAATACTCGAATGGTTTATCAATGAAAACAAATTACTATCAATGATATTTTTATTTGTATTGTTCTCAATTAGTTTACATGGTAGAAAAAATGCAACTTGTTGATTACTTTTGTTGAAGCTGATAAATGTTGCATAGCAATCATCTTTTGTATAAGGGGATACAACATTCTATATTTGGTAATAAGGTATAAAAGATGCTTTGGTGGTTGCAAGTTATTTCACTTTTGAAAAAATTATAATTTGATTAATTTTAATCAAATTAAATTTGAGTTTAAGCATAAAAAATGTTAATATTTGATTTAAGCATATTGCAGACTTAATCAAGGACAAAAATCATCTGCCCCTCCTCCTCTTCCTATCCCTCTTTGTACCCATCTACACGTGTTAAAATAATTCATATTTATAATTTTTTTCACTTTGTTTTGACTACGTTAAACTTGTCGGAAAAAAGGGGAAAAAAAAAACTGTGTGAACTCTGAAACAAAACAGAAAAATGCAACCGAAAACTAAAAGAGATATTGACAAGAATGCTGCTAATAAAGCAAATAACCCTTTCCGACATGAAACTGACATATTAAAACGATGAAGTGAAAACTAAAAGAGACTAACAAGAATGTTGCTAATAAAGCAGATAATCGTTCTTAGCATGAAACTGACATTGAAACTTCTGATTTCTCATTTCATCAAAGGACAAAGAGATGAAACAATGTAGCAATTGAATAAAAACTCACATATTTGTATAGATTTGTTATTTGTTAAAACTTAAGACTCCTTCATTTAATTATTCATTTCATTAGTGATCGTTGTTGCATTCAAATGATTTGGTAAAACAAAGAATAACTAATAGAAGAGCCAACCAAATGTGTTTTTGGATACACTAAACAAGCAAAAGAGAAGCAGATGAAAGAACAGATTAGAGAACTTTTATTTCAAGGAGAATTAAAGGTACTTAAATTGACATCTTACATAGAGGACAAGACCCGGAAAAACAATATTAAAAAACACTTTTCTAATGGTTTATTTGACAATCTTTAACTTTGACAAAGACAAAGGAAATCAACTTTATTTATAAGGATAATTTATGATCACCATGGAGGTGAAGAACAATGAGAAGAAAAATAACTTATAGTTTAAAAATGTTGAAATTAGGAAAATTCATAGAATCAGTCAACACACTAACCATTAAAAAAAAGAAAATTATTAGGGAAAAAAAAGGCTAATTTTTTTTCGGTGTAAAAACTTTGATTTGTAAGGATATCTAATCTTTTGTCGTCAAAAGTCAAAACGTTAAAATAAGAAAATATATTTATTACTTGAGACCTGTCACGCAATTATAGGTGAACCACAAAAAGGAATAGAGGAGTAGAGGAATTTTATTCGTTTATTTATACCTAGTGTTTTTTTTTACGTCATTTACGTTCCACGTGAATATATACATTTAATTTTTTTAATAAAATATTTCAATTTTATATAATTAATGTAAGTAATCATTATTAAAATATAAATATATACAACATTATAAAAAATGCATAATATCTAAAAGATGAACATATTTCCGATTCTTACATTCTACTCTTGGATCTTTATTATTTTGAACTCTAAAAAATAGATGTAAATAAATTAATTATATTATAAATGCATTAAATAATAATAGTTGTTGGATTGTTACATAAATAATAATGTTAGTCGGATCTCTAAGAAATCGGATCGTTTAGTCACCTAAATTGCCATCGAATGCTAGTCATATAAGCTAGTGGTTGCCATTTAATTTGCTGCTCCCGCCACCTCAATTTTTGGTTGTTGTTGGAAAAATTATAATTTTTTGGAAATTTTGAGGTATATTCTTGATTGATAAAAGTAGAGAGTTGAATTATAAAATTATGATTTTATATTTTACTCCGTGAGACCTTTACAACGGTATATTATATGCTCAAAATGATTGAGTGATGAATGAGAAATTGATGCTCAAAGTAAGCTACTTGTGAATATTTGTTGAGGAAAAGAAAAGCTTAGATCTCACACTGGTTAAATACCAAGTGTGAGATGTGTATATATATGAGAACCCACTTAAAAGGGGATTAAATGGCTAAGCTTAAAACCATGCCTCGCGTGTAGGGGGTGTAGATTCAAACTCATTGGGGTTGGGACACACCCCCACGACATAGACGACGCGAAATATCTGGACCGAATGCAGAATTTTGTATCCTTATTCATGGATATTTCCAAAATCCGTCCATATTGAATGCATATAAAAGGCTAAGAATTCTTCGGAATTTTTTACTCTCACATCGAGTCAATTTTACTTTCCAAAATTCTCTCTTTTCCTCTCCATATTTTTCAACGTTTCGATGATATAAAAAGACAACGTTTGTTCGTTAATCACTGCAGAGGAGCTACTGCTTCGATCATCGTGTTATTGTATCCTGGGAGACAGTCGACCAACGTTTCTCTAAGTACCACAGGAGCAGCCGAATCTGTCTTAAGGAAACTCTATAAAACAAGCCTCAACATATAGTAAACTCAATTCTTCTTTTCGATTTCTAATTTTGTTATTATTGGTATTTTGTATCTGATATTTTAAATATAAATTATTTAATTTATTTTATTTCATATAAATATTTGTTTATAATGCTGCCATCTTTACCTTTTGGCCAAGCTAATATTTGCCATTTATTTGTATCAGTCCTTGCCGCGTATTGCCATCACTTTGCTATTGCAATTTATTAATTGTTGTGGTTGATTGTTTTGATTTATTGCTCTCCACTTCAGGGGCGAAGCCAGAATAATTTTTTAGGGGGCCGAATGAAAATTTAATTTTTTATAGTCTATATCTTTATAATTTTTATAGGATTAAATTGAATTTTTATAATTTTAGGGGGCTAAAGTACAATTTTACCTTTACTAATTTAAAATTTTTAAAAAAATTTAAGGGCCTAAATATAAATTTTCCATTTTTGAGGGGCCGCCTCTGCCCCACTTGAATCATTTTCGGATATTAAGTCACCAAACTAAATTAGATATTAAATTGATTTAGAATAATATACATTTGTTTAATAATAAAATTAAACTAATCATCATGGAATTTACGTTTTTCTTCATTGAAGCGAAAGATGTTTGGCAAACCATGTAGGCTAAGGGTAAAGCGAGAATTATCAGAGACTGATTGATTCTAAGCAACTAACGCTTAAAAATTTTGCTTGTGGTCCCTATGTTTTAAATTGTTTAATATTATTAAACGTTAGGTAATAAGTGAGTTAATATTTTCTTCTATTTTTTTTGTGCCAAAAAATTATCAAAGACAAATACAAAATATAATACTGCAAATGATGGAATTTTATTAAACTAATATGTTCGAAGAAGTACAAACATTAATGACGAAATAACTACACTAAGGGCAGTAGGTCCTAGCAGATTCCCTCTTTTCCTTTTAAAGTAGATGGGCCAAATTTCACATATCCATACCCTTTACATGTTTATCGAAACTTTTAGCCACTACAACCTTGGTAAATAGATCTACAAGGTAATCCTTAGATATGACTTTGACTACATCAGCTATTCCATCTATCATCGCCGCTCATATAATGTGATATTTTCAATCAATGTGTTTTGTTCGTTTCTGATTTTTTATTTCCTTAGTATTAGCTATTGACGCACTATTATCACTATATGGTGTGGTAGCTTTTATATACCAGCGATGACTTTAAAATCTATTTAGAACTTCTAAAGCCAAATAGTTTCTTTTGTTGCCTCAAAAGCAACATGTATTTCGCCTCCATAGTGGAGTTGTTAATGCAACTCTATTTGACACTTCTCCATACAATTTCTTTGTCGTCTACAAAAAACATACAGCTCGATGTTTATTCCCTCGAATCCTTGCACGTTGGAAGTCAAAATATGTATATACAATGAAAGTTAAATCCCTTCCAGAATATACAAATATTTAATCCTTTATTCTTCGTAAATAGTTGAGTATATGCTTAATTGTCTGCTAGTGCCTTAAACCAAGATTTTCTAATATTGACTCACTAATCCTAATGCAAAATAGATATTTGGATGTGTGCACAACATAGTATACATAAGACTTCCTACTGTCAAAGCATAGAGAACCTTTCTGATATGCTCTATTTCTTTCGCTTTCTTATGACAATCCTCTAAAGAAATATGGAGGCTAGATGTAGAAGGTTGTGTACCTTTCTTTAAATCGAAAATTATAAAACGTTCCAATATCTTGCCTATGTGTAAAACTTGTGATAAAACTATCACTTTGTATTTCGATTCTTAAGTATTTGAATTCCTAGAGCATAATTAGCTTCACCTAAATCTTTCATTCTAAATTGTTGGGTTAACCATTGTCTAGCCGATGATAATGTCCCTGCATCTTTCTAAATGAGTAGAATATCATCAATGTAAAGAATTAGAAAGACCACCTTTTCATCCACAATAAATTTATAAACACAAGGTTCATCAACGGTTTTATCAAATCCAAAATTTTTGATTGCTTGATCAAATATTTGATTCCATGTACGAGATGTTTGCTTATGTCCATTTATAGATCTAAGCAATTTGCAAAATTTATATTCGATTCCTTTAGCTATATAACCAACAGGTTACACCATATATATATTTTTTCTTCAAAATAGTCGTTCAAAAACATTGTCTTGTCATCCATTTGATAGTTCTCGTAATTAAGAACAATTACAATGGATAATAGAATGTGGATAGACTTAAACATCGCCACTGGATAGAAGTTTCTTCATAATACATACCTTATTTTTGCGTATAACCTTTCACTACAAGCCTAGCCTTATAAGTTTCAACATTTTTTTCTGCAATCTTTTTCTTCTTGCATATTTACTTACACTTTATAAGTTTTATCTCATCCAGTAAGTTCACAAGTTTCCATATTGAACTTGACATCTGTAACACCTCAAACCCGGCCTAAACATTAAGACTGGATCTGGCATGTCACATAAAAGGGTGGTTTATAAACATCGTTTGCTAAAAATTTCGAGTTTAAATATTTATTTGCTGGTAATCCTTTATTTAACATATTGGAAAATGATTATTAAGGGTTTAGGAAATTCCCGTATTGAACATTTAATAATAATAGGCAGTAATCAAATTAAAAACTACACCAAATAAAATACCAAAATTAAAGTTATAGTGGCCTTATTACATAACAAAAACCCAAATAAAAATAAGGTAAAGCAGGAAAAGTTTATGAAAAGTAAAGTCTTTATGGCCTCCACGAGTCCGCCTCGACTCTCATATCCACGATCTACTGATTACCTGAGAGGTTAAGCAAAGGGGTGAGTCACCGAGGCTCAGTGTGTAAATCCTCTATAACACATAAACGGCTCGAGGCTCACAATCGCATATCGGGCCTTAGCCCACTCAAGATGACATAAAAATAAATGAATGCATCATGTCCTAGCCCAAACCTAGTTTTTCCATCCTCTACACGCCAACCCGTACTAGCCAATCACACCGTGGGGATTTCTACAATCAACCCTCCATCCGCTACACGTCGTCTTGACAGTCATGCTGTCAGTTATAATACCAATCACTATGTGACCTTAAAATCAACTATGACTTAGCCACCGATCACCATGTGACCTTATTATCAAATGTGGCAGAGCCACCGATCACTATGTGACCTTATAATCAAGTGCGGCAGGGCCACCGATCACTATGTGACCTTATAATCAAGTGTGGCAGAGCCACCGATCACTATGTGACCTTATAATCAAGTGTGGCAGAGCCACCGATCACTATGTGACCCCATAATCAAGCACTTCCCCTCAAACATCATAACATCCAAAATCCCATGCAATATGACATAATAATTCGTGTATGCAGTATGTCATGTATGCAAAACATATATCAAATATATGTAATGACCCAATTTTACCCGGGTCTAAAAAAGACCCAATTACAATGGGCCCATTAAACAACCAGCCCACCAGCCCAACACCAGATAAACAGGAACAAACAAAAAACCCTAAAGCTACCCTAGGCGTCGTCCCATCTGCCCACCTACCTTCTGACGTCCATCCCATCGGCGCAAGTGACGCTTCTGACCACTGCCATGCCAGCCTTCAACAGCACCGCCCTCGCCACTTGCCTGCAAGGTCATTAAACTCGAAATGACAGAAAATGGGGGGAACTATTTGTAAAAAATGGCTATATAAGCCATCTAAAAAAACAATGAAAGGGAGGGGATTTTTCGATCAATAAAAAACGGAGAGACCCAGAAAAACGATTGTAATATTCAGAGAGATTGATCAATACACAAGAAAGAAATTTCAAAACACAAAAACAATAGATCCAAACACAGAAAGCAGAGAAATACAAAAAGAAAAGTGCTAAAAATTAAAAAGCAGAGAAAAACGAGGTGAACTTATTTTGTTTTTCCCATTTCATTTTTTGTTGTTCATCATTCAACACAAATATATATATACACACACACA
Organism: Gossypium bickii; assembly: GCA_025503065.1. Taxonomy (NCBI): domain Eukaryota; kingdom Viridiplantae; phylum Streptophyta; class Magnoliopsida; order Malvales; family Malvaceae; genus Gossypium; species Gossypium bickii. The sequence goes on along the minus strand of CP106720.1, from coordinate 58,484,111 downwards.
CACACACACATATATATTATTTTCTAAAAAAAAAAAAATCAAATTTTACTCATGGTGGTGGTGTGTGTGCAAAGCAAGCAGACGGAGTGGCGCCGGAAACTACAGACCCTATAGAGAAAAAAAAAGGAAGAAAAGTTAGTGTTTTGCAAAGGAAACAGTTGAAATGATTTTTTTTAAAAAATTTTGGCCTTAAATAGCCTCTCAAAACGACGTCGTTTTGGGGTTGGCCTTAAACACCCAAAACGACGTTGTTTCAGGCCTAGGATCCGTGCGCGCGACCCACTCCGACTGGAGGATCCGCGTGTTTTCTAAAAATGGGGAATTTATGCGCGCAGTCCCTCCGCCTTTTCATGGTTTTGCAATCAAGTTTTATGTTTATTTAATTTTGCCCCGAAAGTCTATTTGGTTTTCAATTTGGTCCCCTTGCTGCTGCGTGTTTTGGCTGGAGGGGTTTATTACATTTTTGGTCCCTCCTCTTCCTTCTGCATACAAATAGGACCTTTTCTTTTATTTATTTCATATTTGCCCCAAAACCTTTGTACTAAATTCGATTTAGCCCCCTTTTTATTAATTTGAAATGTTGCTGATTTTTTTTATTAATATTATTGTTGTTATCATTATTATTACTATTAAATCTTTAATTTTTTTTTTGTTATTACTACCATCATCGTACCTCTATATTTCTTATTTTTAATTTTTTAATTCTTAAATACTTTATTTTATTATGTTATCCTTATATATATATGTATTTTTTTTCAATTTCAGATTATTTTCTATTTTATCATTAATATTATTATTATATACTGATTTATTATATACTTATTATTGCTATTATATACTTATTTATACCTTTTTTACATTTTCAAACTTAATTATTTTTTTATCGTTATTGAAATTATTATTACTACTTTATTACTCAATATCTTTGTCATTACTAGTATACTTGCTATTATCATTAATTTGCTACCTCCCGTATTATTATTTCTTTCTTTTTTTATTCTCTTTATATCTTCTATTATTATCATTGTTTTTCCTATTAATGTATTATTATTTTCTATTTAAGTTATTATTATTATTATCATTATTAATACATATATTAACATGTTATTATTACTATCTTTTATTATTATTATTATTACCATTATTTTATATTTTATTGTTTTATTATTTAATTATCATCACTATTATTATTTTATTTTCATTATTATTGCTATTACTATTATTTGATATTCTCATTATTCTCATTATTATTATTAGTATTTTTTTATATATATTCATTTTCTTAGCCTAATATTATATTATTAAACAAAACACATTTTGTAAAATCATCATATTGCATCTAAAGATTTTTAAAATAAGGCAATATTTTGTATTTAGAAATTTGGGGAGTACTACCCTAACGTGCTGGGTTGCGATTTTCCGTTTGACTAAATAGCCTAACATCCTTTTAACAAACTTCGTAAATCATGAGATGACTTTGATTATGAGAGATTAAAATATTGTGTCCTAACGCACTGGATGTGATATTTATATCCTTTCGGAATAAAGAATTCTCAATTTTTAAATTAAACATCTATATCTATTTTCTTAGTTTAACATTATCAAACAAAAATACATTTCAAAACCGCTATATTTCATCCAAAAGTTTTCAAATAAGGCAATGTTTATATGCTTAGAAATTCAGAGAATAGTGCCTTAACGTTCTAGGTTGCGATTTTTCGTTTAACTAAATTATTAAACATCCTCTTAGTAGATTTCGTAAACCCCGAGATGACTTTAATTACGAAGGTTTCGAATATCGTGTCCTAACGTGCTGGATGTGATGTTTGTATCCTCTCGGAACAAACAACTCTCAAATTTCAGCCTAAACTATCCAAACATTTTCTAAAGGATCCGAATTTAAAAATCTTTTGAAATTTTCGACATTAAGACTGTAAATAATCAATTAGGTACCAAGTTTGGGCATGGCGAGGGTGCTAGCCCTTCCTCGTATGTAATCAACTCTCGAACCCGTTTGCCCAAAATTCGTAGACTAAAAATACTATTTTAGTAAACCAAAATGTTTTATTAAAATAGTGGTGATCCGATCACATCAAATAAAGATCGGTGGAGACTCCCGTTTTTATTTTCGTTTTCAAAACCAAAGTCGATTCCCTTTTTTTCAAAAAAGGGTTACGACAGCTTGGCACTCCACTGGGGATTTTAAAAAAGAGAGTCAGGCCGTAAATTGATTATTTTCTGTCTTCTGTCGAAAATTTGAAAATTCGATTTAAAAATTTAATTTGAAAATTATGATCCTTTTTATTGCATGTTGTTTTAATCTCGGCATTACATTGCATGACCGTTGTGGTCGCATCCTTAAGTGGGAGTGAGAAGCTACGCCTTCGTGAGGTTTTCACCTCCATGCAGAATAGTGGATCGCTTTCGGGATACATCCGTACCTATGTCTTCGTGAGGTTTTCATCTCCGTGCAGCCATAGGGAAATGTATTCCCCTGAACTGAACTCGGTCTGTATGAGCCTATAATGGGTGAGGGTCGAGGAATCAGCTGGTTCAGGTACCCTTCTTTAGAACCGAACCACATATAGAGAGACCTAAGAGCCTACCCTAGGTAGAACTGTACCAAACCCTAGTGGTCACCCAGATAAGTGTTCTATTTTTGTTGATTATTTTTTTTTTCTGTACTGACGTATTTTGTTTTGTTCTGTTTTGATTGCATTTCACTACATCATCTTAGAAAGGAGGTGTTGATTCATATTTGATTTCTAAATAAAAGAGTTTGTCATAAGGAAATGTGTTACTTGATAAAGTGGATTATAATACGGTCGTTCGAACATAGTCCAGGTAAACGACGAGAGAGGGCTGATAGCCCACAGAAGAATACAAGACTTCCCGAGGATTCAGGTCGACAAAGATTATTCGGGAGTAGTCATGTCTCCATTTTCTAAAAGAAGCTTATGAACATCGCGGAGGATAAGTGACTGAAGAGGTACGACCGAGACCAAGCAACAAGAAGCTAGAAGAGGCATCTATTGAGAAAGTTCACGGGACACGACCATAACATCTGGATACGAAAAAGAGGATTGGTGTTTTCACCTGGACTATGAAGACAAAGCCGTATATGCAATCTGTTTTATGTAAAGAAATGTATTTTCTAGAAAAGTTCTTCTAATGGAATTGAATTTATAATCAACGCCTCTCTTTCTTTTTGCATTCATTTGCATTGCATTTCATGTATTTGCATTGCATCATATCACATGCATTAATATTTGTAGAAAGACCCTAATTAGTTGAAGCTATTCTAGAAAAAAAAGAAAGAGAGAGAAAAAGGAAAATCTGGAAACTGAACATCACCACGGGACACGTACAAAAACCAAGAAAATGGATCAAAGGTTTGAACAATTCCAGAAGGACATGCAGGAACAAATGCAAGAGTAAATGTCAAAACTCCAGCAGGAAATGAGGGGCCAAATGTTGGAGGCTCAGAGAAATATGATAGTCCAAATAGCCCAAATGTTGAATGGGGCAATGGACAAGGGGAAAGGTCCCATGCCTTCTGTTGAAGAAGATAATGAAGACATCCCCTCGGGTTTTACCCCGTCGCATACAAGAATGCAGCCTGAAGAGTATCTTCAAAGGCCACCAGTTACTATTAGGCCCCAGCAAGGACAGGATGACGCTAGACCTCCCATGAGCTTTCACGTTGGCTCAGGATCCCAACCAGAGGATAGCCCGGCCAATTCTGTTGTGCCCGATCTGGATATAGCAGAGAAAATGGGGTCGAGAATAGAATCCTCAAGGCAGTTAGAGGATCGTTGCAAATGGCTGGAGGAAAAATTCAAGGCGATGGAAAATTTTGATCATCATCATGGGATCGACGCGAAAGATTTAAGTCTGGTTCCAGATTTGGTACTGCCCCATAAGTTTAAAATGCCTGAATTTGAAAAATACAGTGGGACTAGCTGCCCAGAAGCCCACATCACCATGTTCTGTACGCGGATGGCTGGCTACGTAAACAATTATCAACTTTTAATTCACTGCTTCCAAGAAAGTTTAGTGGGTGCGGCAGCCAGATGGTATAACCAGCTTAACCGGGCTAACATTAGCTCCTGGAGAGATTTGGCTCAGGCCTTCCTGAAACAGTACAATCATGTCACAAACATGGCGCCGGACAGAATTACGTTGCAAAATATGAAGAAGAAACTAAGTGAAAGTTTCAGACAATACGCCCAGCGATGGAGAGAGGTAGCAACACAAGTTCAGCCACCTCTCTTAGAAAAAGAAACAACCATACTTTTTATCAATACTTTGAAGGCTCCTTTTATTAATCACATGTTGGGGAGCGCTACTAAAAATTTTTCAGATGTCATGATATCCGGAGAAATGATAGAAAATGCGATCAGATGCGGCAAGATTGAAGCAGGGGAAACCACTAGAAGGTCTGCTCCTAAAAAAGGGGATGACGAGGTGAATAATAAAAACATGGGCACTCAAAGTCAGTTATCGTTAATCAGCCAAAAACGGTGACTATTAAGTATCAAGGTTCATCAAGAAAAGAATCTCGCACAAGGAAAAACATTGAAAAACTCCAATTTACGCTGATCCTAAGGAGTTGTATCAAAGTTTATTTGATGCACACGTTGTGTCCCTCGAATATCCAAAACTGATGCAACCTCCATACCCAAAATGGTATAACCCAAACACTCAGTGTAAGTACCACACGGGGATCACAGGCCATTCGATATAAAATTGCCTTACTTTCAAGAAATTGGTGGAAAATCTCTTCAACATGGGTATTGTGAAGTTCGATGACAGAGCAGTGATAATTGAAATTGGGGGCAAGAGAGTTGCGTTTCCTTGAAGAAGTCATCAGAAACCTAGAAATTGGGGGATCAGAATGCCAATGGTATACCCAAAGAGAGAACCGAGGAATAAAAATTTTCCGAGCATCTACCTTTATGTACTTGAGAGTGTTTTGAACAATGAGACTATGGAAGAAACATGTATTTTTATAGCTAATCTAGAGTAATGTGCAAAACACACTTGTTGCTTTAAGCCTAGAAGCAATAAGATTTCTTTTGAGAAGTAGGCTTGTGCCCAGAATTTTTATTTCAATAAAATGCATCTTTCTAAGTAAATATTTTCATTCTTTACATTTCATACTGTACATTTTTTTCATTTTCTATTCATGACCATATCATACGAATAATCATCCTTAGAATCATTTATTCTTTGGATTTTCTGCCTTCATACCCACAATGGATCCCCAGATATCAATGACATGAGCGACGCTGTTATTGACCCCCTTTTAGTGAGATATGTGTCTAGAGGGATCTAAGGGCTTTGAAGATGACAAAGATTGCAAATTACTTCCTAATGGTAGATCCTACCTTATGAAGTGTCAGTAGACACTATGAACTAACGAAGGAGATGAAGATGGAAGCGTAGCTCCTCGCAGGAATAAGGCAAGGCATCATTGAGTTATCTCCAATGATTTAAAGATGTTTTCGCATGATCACATTAAGACACACCAAACCACTGAAATGTAGGTATGATGATAATATTGGTGTTTTAAAAAAAAGAATCATTGGGAAAAATGATCGAGATTTGGAAAGATGGGCATATAGAAGTTACGTTTATCCTTTACGCTTATTAAACATCGGCCAGGACCTTCGTCGAGGCAGCACATTTCTCATTGGAAGTAATTTCACCCATTGAAGTCGAGATTCCTTTTATTCGAGTCTTGTCAAGAGTTTAAATTGGATGAGATAGAATGGGTCCAATATAAACAGTTTAATTTAAAGAGAAAAGGTTAAAAGCTATCTGTCACGGTCATATGATGCGAGCTTACAACAAAAATGTTCACCCTAGAAAATTTCATGATATGGCTTTGAAGAAGATTTTTCCCATGTAAAAGGGACTTCAGAAGAAAGTGGATGCCCAACTGGGAAGGTCCTTATGCAACAAAGAAGGCTTATTCTGGGGAAGCATGGATATTAATCGAGATGGATAGCAAGGACCTACCCAATCCGGTGAATCCAGATTCAATAAAAAAGTTTTCCAAAAAAACACAAAAAAAAAACAAAAAAAAAGGGAGAGGCTAAAGCGAAAACTCGCAAAGGGCGCTTTGAGACCAAAAGGGATTTGAGTTGAAAACCCGAAAAGGGCGGCTCAAATTTTGATCAAAAGTAGGGCATAGAGTAGTCTTGCTACGCTTAAATTAACAATGAAGTAGCATGTTACGTCTTGGGGCATCGACAAAGTACTCCGGATCCCCTAAACACATAATGAGCTTAAAATGGTCTTCAAGAAGTTTGAATAGAGAAGCTCAGGCTGCAACATCTGGGGCACCTAGTTTCCATTTTACCCATTTTAATTTGTTGTTTGTGATTATCTTATTCCTTTTGAAATACACTACCAATAAATTTCTTTCTTGATTGCATTTGCTAGCTTTGATTAACTTGTTTGTTTCAAGCTATGCTCCCAATCAATTTCCTTCTTGTCCATTGTTACGACCTTTTTCATGCATTTTGCATTGAAATAACGATTGATGGACTAATAAAACTTTCATAAGAAGAGTTTCGTATATTACTCCAGAAAGCTTCAGAATAATACAAGGACCTGAAACAGGACTATTGTTTAGAACTCACTCAGCTCAAGGATTTGGAAATATTGGAGAAAGATAATTATCTCTTTGGACATTTTATTGGTTGAACAAAAGACAAGACATTTCATCGGTGATACAACCTCGACAATACGAGCAAAGTCAACCCTGGCGCACAAGGGGATCATTCTCGGGGAAGAAAAATGATACTCTACAAATATCAGGCATATGCATCTGGCCATTATACCCAGCGAATGATGTAACAAATCAAATTGATCCCATACCAGGGAGCTGCAGCAAGATGGATGGAAGAAACCAAATGTTATTCTCCTAAAGTTGCAGTGGGAGGTACAAACTTTATGTCCTAGAAGGTACAGTGGAAGGGACTCTGAAATTACAGCGGGGCAAGCTTGCTGAGCAGAATATGATCATTTCTTTGGGTTTTCTGTCAAAGATATCGGCTGAACGAGAAAGCATCGTAACGCATCAGTGATAGAACCTTGTTAAACTACGAGCAATGACAACCCAAATAGTAAAAAGGATCATTCTCATGCATTCATGTAAATATCATTCATACACATCTATTTAGGGGCATTCGATTCATTCCGATCATTGCATCCTAATCTTTGTAAAAAGACCATTCTCATGACATTCTGCATTCATGTAAATGTCGGCCATAATACATTTAGTAAGGAGCATTAGATTCATTCTGATCATTGCATCCTAACCATTTTGCATAAGCATAAACACAAAACTGATTTTACAGCACAGGTCCCCTAGAGGAAGTTGTTGCAACATCGGTGAATTCAAAGATCTTGCCTCCCTGAGTGGGGCGAATCGAAGACAGCAGATCTGGCAATCCTGAAGTTGCAGGAGCATATCGAATCCGTACAAATCTTATTTCCTCGAAGTTCCTATAGAGTAGGTTGAGAATACAAATCCCGTCTCCCTGAGTTAACAATGAGGATAAATCCTTATTTCTTTGAAGTTTTCAGTAGAAAAGATGGAGACTACGAATCTCTTCTCCCTGAATTCTTATTTCCTCGAAGTTCCCTGGAGTAGGTTGAGATTACAAATCTCGTCTCCCTGAGTTAACAATGAGGATAAATCCTTATTTCTTTGAAGTTTCATTAGAAAAGATGGAGAATACGAATCTTTTCTCCCTGAATTCTTATTTCTTTGAAGTTCCCGTGGAGTAGGTTGAGATTACAAATCTCGTCTCCCTGAGTTAACAATGAGGATAAATCCTTATTTCTTTGAAGTTTCAGTAGAGAAGATGGAGACTACGAATCTCTTCTCCCTGAATTCTTATTTCCTCGAAATTTCCGTGGAGTAGGTTGAGATTACAAATCCCGTCTCCCTGAGTTAACAATGAGGATAAATCCTTATTTCTTTGAAGTTTTAGTAGAGAAGATGGAAACTACGAATCTCTTCTCCCTGAATTCTTATTTCCTCGAAGTTCCCATGGAGTAGGTTGAGATTACAAATCCCATCTCCCTGAGTTAACAATAAGGATAAATCCTTATTTCTTTGAAGTTTCAGTAAAGAAGATGGAGACTACGAATCTCTTCTCCCTAAATTATTATTTCCTCGAAATTCCCGTGGAGTAGGTTGAGATTACAAATCCCTTCTCTTGAGTTAACAATGAGGATGAATCCTTATTTATTTGAAGTTTCAGTAGAGAAGATAGAGACTACGAATCTCTTCTCCCTGAATCCTTATTTCCTCAAAGTTCCAGAAGAGTAGGTTGAGGTTACAAATCCCGGCTCCCTAAGTTTACAATGAGGATCAACCCTTATTTATTTAAAGTTTCAGTAGAGAAGATTGAAGCTACGAATCTCTTCTCCCTGAATTCTTACCCTGAAGTCATAATGGAGCAAGTTAAAAATAAAATAAATCTCATACCCTGAAGATACAGTGGAGCAATGAAGCGGATTGAAGCTACAAGTCCTGTCTCTCCGAAGTGACGATGGAGTGGATCAAAGCACAAGAGGCAATGGACTAGAACGAGGCTATCTAAAGAAAAGAAGCATCAAGAAGTCAAGATTCGGCAAAATCGGGTAAAATTAGCTCTTTTAAAGTCTTTGCTCTATTCTCGTTACACGACAATGAGCAAAGAGGGGCAGCTATAATGACCCAATTTTACCCGGGTCTAAAAAAGACCCAATTACAATGGGCCCATTAAACAACTAGCCCACCAGCCCAACACCAGATAAATAGGAACAAACAAAAAATCATAAAGCTACCCTAGGCGTCGTCCCATCTGCCCACCTGCCTTCTGACGTCCGTCTCATCGGCGCAAGTAGCGCATTTGACCACTGCCATGCCAGCCCTCAACAGCACCGCCCTCGCCACTTGCCTGCAAGGTCATTAAACTCGAAATGACAAAAAATGCGGGGAACCATTTGTAAAAAATGGCTATATAAGCCATCTAAAAAAACAATGAAAGGGAGGGGATTTTTCGATCAATAAAAAACGGAGAGACCCAGAAAAGCGATTGTAATATTCAGAGAGATTGATCAATACACAAGAAAGAAATTTCAAAACACAAAAACAATAGATCCAAACACAGAAAGCAGAGAAATACAAAAAGAAAAGTGCTAAAAATCAAAAAGCAGAGAAAAACGAGGTGATCTTATTTTATTTTTCCCGTTTCATTTCGAATCTTTTTTGTTGTTCATCATTCAACACAAATATATATATATACACACATATATATTATTTTCTAAAAAAAAAAATCAAATTTTATTGCGGCGGTGCATGTGGCGGAAATGTGATTTGAGGCGGCGTCGGAAACTACAGACCCTGCAGAGAAAAAAAAGGAAGAAAAGTTAGTGTTTTTTAAAGGAAACGGGTGAAATGATTTTTTTTTAAAAAAAATTTTGGCCTTAAATAGCCTCTCAAAACGACGTCGTTTTGGGGCTGGCCTTAAACACCCAAAACGACATCGTTTCAGGCCTAGGATCCGCGCGCGCGACCCCCTCTGACTGGAGGATCCGCGTGTTTTCTAAAAATGGGGAATTTATGCGCGAAGTCCCTCCGCCCTTTCATGGTTTTGCAATCAAGTTTTCCGTTTCTTTAATTTTGCCCCAAAAGTCTATTTGGTTTTCAATTTGGTCCCCTTGCTGCTGCGTGTTTTGGCCAGAGGGGTTTATTACATTTTTGGTCCCTCCTCTTCCTTCGCACATACAAATAGGTCCTTTTCTTTTATTTATTTCATATTTGCCCCAAAACCTTTGTACTAAATTCGATTTAGCCCCATTTTTATTAATTTTAAATGTTGCTAATTTTTTTATTAATATTATTGTTGTTATCATTATTATTAATATTAAATCTTTAATTTTTTATTTTTATTACTAACATCATCGTATCTCTATATTTCTTATTTTTAATTTTTTAATTCTTAAATACTTTATTTTATTATGTTATCCTTATATATATATATGTCTGTTTTTTTTCAATTTCAGATTATTTTCTATTTTATCATTAATATTATTATTATATACTGATTTATTATATACTTATTATTGCTATTATATACTTATTTATACTTTTTTTACATTTTCAAACTTAATTATTTTTTTATCGTTATTGATATTATTATTACTACTTTATTACTCAATATCTTTGTCATTACTAGTATACTTGCTATTATCATTAATTTGCGACCTCCCGTATTATTATTTCTTTATTTTTTTTATTCTCTTTATATCTTCTATTATTATCATTGTTTTTCCTATTAATGTATTATTATTTTCTATTTTAGTTATTATTATTATCATTATTAATACATATATTAACATGTTATTATTACTATCTTCTTTTATTATTATTATTACCATTATTTTATATTTTATTGTTTTATTATTTAATTATCATCACTATTATTATTTTATTTTTATATTATTGCTATTACTTTTATTTGATATTCTCATTATTATCATTATTATTATTAGTATTTTTTGATCTATATTCATTTTCTTAGCCTAATATTATATCATTAAACAAAACACATTTTGTAAAATCATCATATTGCATCTAAAGATTTTTAAAATAAGGCAATGTTTTGAATTTAGAAATTTGGGGAATAGTGCCCTAACGTACCGGGTTGCGATTTTCCGTTTGACTAAATAGCCTAACATCCTTTTAACAAACTTCGTAAATCATGAGATGACTTTGATTATGAGAGATTAAAATATTGTGTCCTAACGCACTGGATGTGATATTTATATCCTTTCGGAATAAAGAATTCTCAATTTTTAACTTAAACATCTATATCTATTTTCTTAGTTTAACATTATCAAACAAAAATACATTTCGAAACCGCTATATTTCATCCAAAAGTTTTCAAGTAAGGCAATGTTTATATGTTTAGAAATTCAGAGAATAGTGCCCTAACGTGTTGGGTTGCGATTTTTCGTTTAACTAAATTATTAAACATCCTCTTAGTAGATTTCGTAAACCCCGAGATGACTTTGATTACGAAGGTTTCAAATATCGTGTCCTAACATGCTGGATGTGATGTTTGTATCCTCTCGGAACAAACAACTCTCAAATTTCAGCCTAAACTATCCAAACATTTTCTAAAAGATCCGAATTTAAAAATCTTTTCAAATTTTCGACATTAAGACAGTAAATAATCAATTAGGTACCAAGTTTGGGCGTGACGAGGATGCTAACCCTTCCTCGCACGTAATCGACTCCCGAACCTGTTTTCTCAAAATTCGTAAACCAAAAATACTGTTTTAGTGGACCAAAATGTTTTATTAAAATAGTGGTGATCCGATCACATCAAATAAAGATCGGTGGCGACTCCTATATTTATTTTCGTTTTCAAAACCAAAGTCGATTCCCGTTTTTTTCAAAAAATGTTACAACAATATAAGTATAACATGAATTACCATCATAATCAGATAGACATAATACAACATAATCAAGCTAATCAACCTCTAATGGTATAACTGTAATTTTACCTAGCAAGGGTATTTTCGTAATTTACCTATCGAGGGTATTTCAGTAATTTCGCACCTGCAACGGCCTTTCCGAAGGCCTAATGTCACCCCGAGCGACTCAGCTACCATTTCCGGTCGTACCGAACTATTGGGCCTAAAACCCGATTTCAACCTATTCGGGCCCACACGCTCGTGTGGCCCACCTAACACAAATCTAGCCACGTATATGAGATTCACCTAGTCTAGTTCACTATATACTACACCATCATACAATTTTATTCAATTGGGCCCACGGGCCCATTGGGCCCACTTCGGCCTATCGTGGCCCAAGCAGCCTCAACCGACAAGAATACTACTGATGGCATCAACTATCGTGTCAAAGCCCCACACGTGCGCTCGCACGCTCGTGTGGCTACTATTGCCGTGACCGGTACTTTGGCATTTGCCGCTCTACAACTAGAGTAGAGAGAGTTGCACTCCTGATAGGAATCTGGTGCTAATCCGAGCTCCGACCACTCCTGTGCCCAAACGCCCTCCAAGGTGTATTCATCCTCCTCCTAGAATGCTATATATATAGCTAGCTTCTCACCTTCCTTCTTTGTATCTTTTCGATGTGGGATCCTTTCGTCAGGAGAGTTTAAATCCAACTCAAACTCTTCCCGTCCAATTCGCAAAATAAATCCTCCCTTGCTTTTCATGAGATTCGAACCCAGGCTCCCTTGCAACATAATCCACGCCGCTAACCACTTGGCCACAAGCTCCTTTTGTGTCTTAAACCATGCGCAACTAAATATAAATCTATAGCCAAACACTAAGGTCCATTTAAAAAGAAAACCAAAATGCAAGAGCCAAGACTTGAACCTTGGACCTCCTTCCTTCCTTGTGGTGTCATTCCCATGTCTCTTATGTGGCGTCAGTTTGCCACTACACCACACACTCCACTTGTGTCATTTTTCTCCACATTTTATTCTTAAAGCCTACCTACTAACTCCCATGGTTTTTTTTGCCTAAAACCAAAATTTCCCCAAAGCCAAAGTTTGATCCCGGGACTTCATAGAAGCCCTCTAACCCTCCAAAATCACTCACCTAATAGGTCTAACTTGCACTAAAGCTGTTCTCTTGCTCCCAAAAATTTTTGAACGCTCCTACGCCTAAGGCCCATTAAGCCCAATCCTACTAGGCTTAATTTCGGGATGTTACAACATCATAGTATCCATTTCAAAATTTATAGTTATTTCCTAAAGCTTGGAATCAACACTCTGCATCACTCCATCATATGTGAGCGGATCATCATCTTTTTGTTCGACAAACTGCGTGTTAAAAATAATACCATCATATAAGAAGAAATTTGGCCTTTTGGAGACCCTCACACTACTATGAGGCACCCTATGTTGTTGATTGTTTTCAGATCTATTGTTTAGGATAGGATCTAAAATCAAAAATTATGGTTCTATTTATTTCCTAAAATTTCCTCTAGTAACAATCTACTTTAAGATTTAAAGTCGTCTGTGTAACTTTCCTCAAAGAAAGTAGCATGTATCGATTCTTTGGTCATTTTTTCTTTTGGATTATAAAATATTTCACCCTTTGTTACTTTCAAATAACTAACAAACATGCACAATTATGTTCGTGAATCCAAAATTTTTGCATTCTTATCCAGTACATGTGCTGGACATCCCCATATCCTTAAGTGATTTAGGTTAGACTTCTTGTTATACCACATCTTGTATGGAGTCTTAGGAGCTTCCTTAGTTGACACATCATTCAAAATATAGCAATAAATTTATAACACATATCCCCAAAAGAATACTGACAACTGTGACAAACTTCACATTGAACGAACTATGTATCAGATAATGTTTTTTTGCAACTGCATTTAATGTCAAAATTGATGCTCCAAATGGCTCGAATCATCTCGAACACTATAAACAACCACAAATCATTTCTTTAATATAAATACTCATCAAGAACACTTCAAAACTCTTGAAATGGACATCTTAGCTAAAAGATCAAGAGGAAAACCTTCAATTCTTTATTTATTTTATTTCCTCTTGTACATATATCTTAAGAGTTTATTATTAGATCTTTTATCATTCTCATTTTCATTTATTCAGTGAGTCAAAATTGTAAACATCAATTGTATATTGGGAGAGCTTCTAGTTGAGCCATATATACTAGAGTGATTCTAGATTAACCTTGAAAATCTCGAAGGTTCTAGCTTAGCCACAAGAACTAGGGGAAAGAGGTTCTAACTTAGGCTTTCAAAAGTTATGAATTGTAAAGGTTATACTTTATCCTTAAATGGTATCAAACCTTATAGTAAATTGAGAAAATCCTTACGTTATGTTTACTTAGATGGAATTGTAATTCTATTCAGGGACTATTCTGAGTAAGGTAGCTATTCCATTGTTTAGTTCACAGAATACTAATCTTCATTCTAGCTGTAACACCCTAAACTTGGCCTAGGAGTTTAGATTGAATCTCGAATGTTACATTGACCACCGAAGTGATTGTACGTAAATTTTACAAAACAAGTTGTCACCTCGAACCAAAACATTAAATCGTTCAAAATTCAGTTAGTAGAATTACAGTTAAATTTATAAATAGCCGAATAAAAGTTTAAACGAAAACCACAGCTCTATAAAACCTTACAATTTAAAAACTGAATAACAAAGTAGGAATGCTGTTTTATTTTTAACCGTGTCTGTCCGAGACCTATGCATACCGAGTCCAGCATCAGAATTTTGAAAGGTACCTAAAAGGGGAAACACTAAGGGGGTGAGCTACACGAGCTCAGTGTGAGTTCGAAACGAGTCTAAAAATAGAATCACAGAATTAACTCAATAGTGCAATAGACATACGGGTATTCACAGAGTCAGAAAGAAAACTTGGAACTAACATTTCAACAGAAAAACAAAATAAAAAAAAAATAAATAAAAATAATAATTATATACTAAATTAAAACAAAAAAACAAAACAAAAAAAAATATTCCTCTAAAAAGTTCACACAAGGAATCGAACCCGGAACCCAGAGGTTCTCTAACACTCACTCCACCACCAAATCAGCAGACCCATTCTGACACTTAAGCACACAACTAAACACAAAAGCACACCCTTCTTTCAGACCCTAAAAACTTCTAACCCTAAAATTCGGGTGTTACAACTCACCCCTCCTTAAAGAAATTTTGTCCCCGAAATTTCCAACTAATAGAACAGTGGTATAACACAAGCTACACCAACATGCTCCCACTGCACACTCTAACCCGAGCAGAACCAGATCAAACTTAAGACCTCATACACACATCCAGGACACTTAACCACTAAAATAAATACACATTTATCCTATCACCTACAATTTCAGTACTCTAATTTAACCGTCGAAACATTCACAACCATACCTGTCTCAAAATCACTGCTCGGATCCGATGTTCTATGGATCCGCATCGAAAAAATGCTCCCGCCTTTTTCCAACAATTTCCCAGATGACACTTCTTACAGTGCTCACAAAACGGAGCGCTTGCACCACTACCGGCACCCTCCGCACAACTACTATTACCACTCACATGCATTCTAACACGCTTCACAGAACGAGGCTCCAACCTCGAAGGACTACGACCTCTTTTCTCCCCACAATCTACACACCTAGCTTGAAGCCTTTCCTCAGTCCTCTCTAACCTAGCCTCAAACACTTTTTGTAATAGCCCAAATTTCAGTGATGTCAGAAACTGTGGTTCGAGGATACTAAATCTAGAAAATTAGCTCATAAATTTTATTATTTAATACTTACGAGTTAAATGTGGTTTTTAAAAGATTTTTGAATTAGTAAATTTGTGTTTATACAAATTTATTAGGTCAATTAATTGAGAAAAAGAGATATCGAGACCTCAGTGTTATAAACCGAGCCATAAATATTTTGATAAATATTTATGGAGTTTCAATATAATAGTATTAAAATTTTGTCAGAAATTTTTAATGTTTCGGTAGTCAATTAATTAAAAGGACTAAATTGAAAAATGTGCAAAACTAGCCAAAGTGATTAAATAGCCTAATACTAAATAAAGGATAATTAAAAGGGAAAATAGACAATCTTAAATGGCTAAGGCAGCATAACGTGAAAAAAAATCAAAGATATTTAAGTGATTAGGGACAAAATTGGAATTAAAATAAAGTTTGTATGGCCAAATGTTATTTTAATAGTTTCTAGACATTTTCTTCATCAATTTTCTGTCAAAAATAGCCACTGATGAGGGTTTGAGCTGGTCTTTCATATTTTAGCTTCAAGTAAGTTCAATTCTAGCTTTTTCCTTGAAATTTTTATGTTTTTGGACTTTTACAATTAGGTCCAACTTGTTATTTCATTAGTTTTTTATTTTGTTAACATGATTTTAGTTATTTGATGATGAAATTGATATGTTAATGGATATGTAAAGGTTTTTTATTAAAGAATTTTGAGTGAAATCATGATTTAGGGATTAAATTGAAAAGTTGTTGAATTGATGGAAATTCTAAAATTTCATGGGATTCAAGGGCTACTGTTGATATATATGAAAATATTTAGGCTTGGAACAACGAATAAATTGCATGAATTTCATTTTCCGAGCCTAGGGACAAAATCGTCAGTTATTAAAAAGTTAAGCGTGAAATGGTAATTTTGCCAAAGATTCAAATAAACATGAATTGATGTTGAATTTATTAATATAGATCCGAGAAGATCAAATTCAGAGTTAGAACGAGGAAAAGAGAAAAATATCGGTGTAGTAGATATTATGTACATGAACATTTGTCAAGGTAAGTTTGTGTAACTAAATTGAGAATATTTTATGCTTGAAATAAATGTTGTATGTGTGAATTGTATGAATGCCTTATGTATAAATTGATCACATGCCCGACTATACTTGATAAATGTTAAACCTCATTGACGTAAGCACGCCCGGGAGCTCAACAAGTTCTAATCCCGATCCTCTCGAGCTCCGTAAAGGTCCCATGAGTCGAGCTCGAGCTAAGTGACTTCAAGAAGCTGTTTCAGCTTTATTCATTCAAATTTGGAGTGAAAACAAGCTCGATGTTAATGGAGAAGCTCGGGCCAGCACCTTAAAGACTCCTTGCACCTTAGTGCAAGCTGATTTTAGCCCATCTTCAGTTCCCCGAGCTCCGTTCAGCTCAAATCAGCTCACTTTTAAGCTCGTTTGAGTTCAACCTAGCTTAGTTTCAGATCATTTCTTTTATAGTTTATATAAATTAAATGTTTGTGTTATTCTAATTAATTTGACACAGCTCATGTCCTAAATTCCCTAGCTCAATCAGTTCATTAAATTGTTTTCACTTAGTTTGAGCTAGCCGAATTTATTATGTTAGATAAGTCTATATTAATTATGTTTTTAATTTAAGTTAGTGTGTTAATTAATATGTCTAGTTGTTATTTAATCTAGGTTCAACCGAATATATAATTGAATTAATGTGTTCATGGTTTTGTAGGAAATGGCCGAATACATGAAGGAGCAATTACTCCAAGATACATGCACGGTTTGGTTCAATGCATGACTTCCTTCAATGAACAGTGCGCTGATTGTTGGCTTCTCTAAGTGACTATTCAGCCAAGAAACATCTCCGTACTTAATTTCCCAAGGCGTCCGAACCCTTTCCCAAGTCCATCTTTATTCCGTTCACACTTGGCTTTCACACCTAGTGACCATTCAGTTGAAGGTGTTCACACTCAAGGACCTTTTCAAGGATCAAGTTCACATCTTAAAAGACTATTCAAGGACCCCCATTAAGACTCACAAATATTCAGCCAAGCAACACAACTTCAATGCTCCTTTACGGCCATAACCGAACCTAGACAAGTCCATTGGAGTTCTCTTGCTTCCAAGTGCATCCAACTTATTTTCTTCCCTATGGAGCATGGCCATTGACATCTAGCAAGCTGAATTTAGACTTATTATTATAATGACTTTATTCTAGATTATTCTAGACTAATTAATGGTCGAATTCTTAGCCCTTAATTCTTGTTAGCTTGTCTATTCGGCTAGCCTTATGTATTGCTATAAATACTTAGCACATTTGTTAAACAAGGAAGACTTTTGCCAAATTATTGAATGAAACTTTGTTTTTTTTGAGGTTAACTTCCTCTCAATTTCGTACGAGTCTCAAGTGACTTATCTAGCTTGCTAGTGGCGTCAACCCGAACTTATTTTTAAACTTATCACCATTCATTTAATGTGACGTTCATCTATCCTTCTACCAAACCATCCTACCACCTTAAACAATATAAGAACCGGGGTGACACTCTTTAGTGTTGAATTGTCCTTGATATTTAAGTTCGATTTCCATTCCACCCACTATCCAAAAATTACCTATCTTTATTTTCTTGTTAAACTAAACCTATCTTGTTAAACTGAACCTATCTCATTCATATATAACTTATCTTTAATTCTTTTTCAAACTTTTGCTTTTACTTAGCCAAAACACCCCTTTCAACGATACGAACGAAACTTCTCGTCAACGATCGGGCAACCTAAGTGACTAGACTCTACAACACCGAGTCGAATCACATCATTTGGTATTAGAGCTACTAAAACGAAGAGCGCCGATGTTCGAAGCCATCCCGAAGTAGGTTCATGAAAAAAAGTTCAAATTAAAAAAAAATTCAAGCTGTATTCAAGTTGTATTCAATTGTATTTGAAGTAAAAAAAAAAGAAGTATACGAAGTTTAAAAATAAGTGAAGTTTTGAAAGTTTATGTATTCATCCCTTTTCTATTCTCGATCATCAAGTTTGTTCTTCTATCTACCATCCTTAAAACGCCACACTTTAAACCGAAAATTTCTTTGCTTGAGCCTACCTCACACCTTTTGCGTTATATCCCTTGTAACCATTTTGAAATCGACCCCAAAGCAGCAAATAAGTCTAAAGAGACGAAATACAAAATTACGAGAGTAAGGTCGAGTGGTAAAAGGCAAAGAGTGAGTGAGTGCAATAGTGTGTTAGAAAAAGCCTTTAAAACGAGAGTAAGCACGAGTGAGAGTGAAAATTTTTATTTTACTTTTCGAGTGAAATAGTGAGATTTTGAAAGCGAGGTTTAAAAAAAAATTCTTATGTCAAGAAGTCCAGAGAGGAATCTGGCGGATAGACCCGAAAGACAACCAGTTCGGAATGTGCCGGACTTAAATTTGTAAGCACTACTTCGTGAAGTTGAACGGTTATTTGATTGAAAGTTGGAACCAATACAAGAACGACTTGACCACGTGGAAGGAAGAGCCCAATGCAAGAGCACTCCTTTAAATCCACCGAGAAATCGAGGCCGATGACGAGTTCAAGATGATGAACTTTCTGAACCGAGTGAGCCCAAAAGTGATCAAGGCTCTAACATAAGTGACCGGAGGAGAGGCCAACGCCACCGAGGCCAATGAGATTAAGAAAGGTTCGATGATGATCTCAAAAGTATCAAATTGAGAATACCCCCATTCCAAGGCCGTTCGGATCTCGAAGGCTATCTTGAGTGGGAAAAGAAGATCGAACTCGTGTTCAAATGCCATAATTATTCCGAGGCCAAGAAAGTCATGTTGGCGGCAATTCAATTCTCTGATTATGCCATGATTTGGTGGGACCAACTCACAACGAGCCGGAGACGAAATGGTGAGCGTCCTATCAACACTTGGGCAGAGATGAAGGTTGTGATGTACCGGAGGTTTATTCCTTCGTATTATCACCGAGAGCTATATCAAAAGCTCCAAAATCTCTTCCAAGGGATGAAAAGTGTGGAGGACTATTACAAAGAGATGAAAGTCGCCATGATTCGTGTGGACATTAAGAAGAACGAGAGGTGACTATGGCTAGATTTTTAGCCGGTCTTAACCGCGAGATTGCCAACATTGTAGAGTTGTAACATCATGTAGAGATCGTCAACATGGTTCATATGGCCATTAAGGTCGAGAAGCATCTCAAAAAGAAAGGTTCTATTCATGGCTATTCAACTCCAAATGTGTCTAAATGGAATCAATGCGTGAGTAAAAATGCTTCAGCAAGACAAATGAAGGAACCCATGGTGCCAGCAAAAACACCCAAGCCCGTGGCCGGAAGCAGCAAAGGTAAGGCCATTGAAAATGTTCAAAACTGGTCGAGCAATATTAAATGTTTTAAGTGTCTCGAAAGAGGTCACATCGCGAGCTAATGCCCAAATCAAAGTGGATGGTGATTCGACCTAATGGAGATATAGAATTGGAAAGGGAAGACGAAGAGAATGAAAACAAGATCGAAAACCCTACTGATGAAAATGAAGAGTTAGAGTATGCGGTGGAAGGCGAGATGCTCGTGGTGGAAAGAAGCCTAAGCACCCAAAGCACCGAAAGTGAACTGCAACGCGAAAACCTATTCCATACCCGTTGCCATGTACAAGGAAAGGTTTGTAGTTTTGTTATCGACGGAGGTAGCTGTACAAACGTTGCAAGCACTCTCATGGTGGAAAAGTTAGCATTGCCAGCTACTAAACATCTGAGCCCGTACAAGCTGCAATGGCTCAATGAGGGTGTTGAATTAAAGGTGACCAAATAAGCCCTAGTTTCATTTTCCATTGGAAGGTATCATGATGAAGTCCTTTGTGATGTGGTGCCTATGCATGCGAGGCATTTGCTGCTTGAAAGACCTTGGCAATTTGACCGGAGAGTCAAACATGATGGCTTTGCTAATCAATATACCTTTGAACACCGTGGCAAAAACATCACTTTGGTGCCTCTCTCGCCACAACAAGTCTTGGAGGACTAGCAACGACTAAAGCAATCCATGGAGCGAATGAGAGAAAAAGAAGAATATGAAAAAGAAAAAGAAAAAAAAGAGGAATAATCGGAAGAAAAGAATTCAAATTGTGAAAAAAAATAAGAGTGTTGAAAAAGGAAAAGAAAAAGAAAAAGAAAATAAAAGAAAAATGAGTGAGAAAAAGAAAAATGTTTTGATTAACCGTTGTCTTCATGTCTCTTCTTTATCTCAGGTTAATTCGAGAAAGGAGCTTCGATTACACTACATTTTTGAGGAGAGAAGGTTTGTGTTGATTGAAAAAGGTAAAACATTTTTGCTTTCCTGCTCCTAAAGGTAAACAAGGTAAAACTTTTGAAAATTTTAAAACATCTCTGCTCTATACGGATGATGATGAGAACCTTGTTGATGATTTGGATTTTGAAACTTACTTGGATCCTACTGTGGTTAATTGTTCTACTTTGCTTGATGATGATATATTTGTTTTGGTTGATAATAAGAAAAATCTGTCTTTTGAAAAATGTGATGTTAATAAATTCATTGGCGAGAATATAGCCAAACAGCGATTGCAAGGTTCAAGTATGCAAAATCATGAATCATATAAATCTTTTCATTTGCCTGTTTGTGATGAATACTTACATTTCTTGACTCATTGCTCGCATTCCATTTATATAAACAATGACTTGTGTAGGCAATTTGAGATGTTCGAATGCCTTAAAACATATCCGTTTTTGTTTCGATCATTTGATGCGGCATTGACAAGTAAAACGCTTCGTTCCCTTGACTGTGAAAATGATGTTTTAAATCTGTCCTTTTACATGAATCATACTTGTCTTGATACGATTATGCATGATATACATGTTTGTTTGGATAACTTCTTGTGGTCTTATGGTTGTCCATTTCAGTTGATTAATTTTCCATCTCTACTGCCGAATATGGCAAGTCAATTTGAAAAGGTCTACGTGGGACCATTCACCCCATTCATCCAAGGAGAGTCGCGTAAGAGGAAATATCTTCGAGTGAACCAACGGGCTCGACTTGAGGACAAGTCGCTTCAAAGAAGGGGAATGATTTAAGCATGCCCGAGAGCTCAACAAGTTCTAATCCCGATCCCCTCGAGCTCCCTAAAGGTCCCATGACTCAAACTCGAGCTAAGCGACTTCAACAAGCTGTTTCAGCTTTATTCATTTAACTTTGGAGTGAAAACAAGCTCGATGTTAATGAAGAAGCTCGGGCCAGCACCTTAAAGACTTCTTGCACCTTAGTGCAAGTTGATTTTAGCTCATCTTCAGCTCCCCGAGCTCTGTTCAGCTTGAATCAGCTCACTTGAGCTCATTTAAGATTGTTTGAGTTCAACCTATCTTAGTTTCAGCTCATTTATTTTATCATTTAAATAAATTAAATGTTTGTGTTATTCTAATTAACATGACACAACTCTTGTCCTAAATTCCCTAGCTCAATCAGTTCATTAAATTGTTTTCACTTAGTTTGAGCTAGCCGAATTTATTATGTTAGCTAAGTCTATATTAATTATTTTTTTAATTTAACTTAGTGTGTTAATTAATATGTCTAGTTGTTGTTTAATCTAGGTTCAGTTGAATATATAATTGAATTAATGTGTTCATAGTTTTATAGGAAATGGCCGAATACATGAAGGAGCAATTACTCCAAGATACATGCACAGTTTGGCTCAATGCATGACTTCCTTCAATGAACAGTGTGCTGATTGTTGGCTTCCCTAAGTGACTATTCGGCCAAGAAGCATTTACACACTTAATTTCCCAAAGTGGTCGAACCCCTTCCCAAGTCAATCTTTATTCCGTTCACACTCAGCTTTCACACTTAGTGACCATTCGGTTGAAGGTGTTCAAACTCAAGGAACTTTTCAAGGATCAAGTTCACATCTTAAAGACTATTCAAGGACCCTTATTAAGACTCACAACTATTTGGCCAAGCACCACAACTTTTAATGCTCATTTATGGCCATAGTCGAACCTACACAAGTCCATTGGAGTTCCTTTGCTTCCAAGTGCATCCAACTTATTTCCTTCTCCATGAAGCATGACCATTGGCATTCAACAAGCTGAATTTGGACTTAGTATTATAATGACTTTATTCTAGATTATTCTAGCCTAATTAATAACTGAAGCCCTTAAGTCTTGTTAGCTTGTCCATTCGGCTAGCCTTATGTATTGTTATAAATACTTAGCACATTTGTTAGACAATGAAGACTTTTGCCAAATTATTGAATTAAACTTTGTTTTTGTGAGGTTAACTTCCTCTCAATTTCGTACGAGTCTCGAGTGACTTATCTAGCTTGCTAATAGCGTCAACCCGAACTTGTTTTTGAACTTATCACCATTCATTTGGTGTGGCGTTCTTCTATCCTTCTACCAAACCATCCTACCACCTTAAACAATATAAGAACCAGGGTGACACTCTTTATAGTGTTGAATCGTTCTTGACGTTTAAGTTTAATTTCCATTCTGCCCGCTATCCAAAAATTACCTATATTTATTTTCTTGTTAAATCGAACCTATCTCATTCAAATATAACTTATCTTTAATTCTTTGTCAAACTTCCGCTTTTACTTAGCCAAAATACCCCTTCCAACAATACGAACGAAACTTTTCATCGACGATCGGGCAACCTAAGTGACTCAACTCTACAACACCGAGTCGGATCAAATCACTTGTTTAAATGAAAAATGTTATAAATATATGTTTTAATTAAGTGTTGTGTATGTGATTGTATTATTGTCATGTGTATAAAAATAATTACATATCCGATGATGATTTTTAAGTATTAAGTTCCGGTTAAAAAAAAAGGTTATAAATATATATTTGAAATAGGTGTTTTGAATATTTAATATATAAAAATATATGATCGTAAGTTCTACATGACTTAAGAAAAGGAATAAGTCCCGATTGAATGAAGGAAATTTTGATGGATTAGTGTAAAGGCGATTCTGCATGTGTTGCAGATAGGATTTAGCTCAGACGAGTAATCCTAATAAGTCTCTCAAGCATTATGAGATAAAGTTCTATGAATATAGTGATTGGTAGTAATTACACATATGTTGTGGACTAACGTAGCTTTGTGTGAGCATCGAGGTATAAGTGTGGTGATTGGTAGTAATTCTGCATATGTTGTGGACTACCATAGCTCTGTGTGAGCATCGAGGTATAAGCATAGTCATTGGCAGTAATTCTGCATATGTTGTGGACTACCGTAGCTCTATGTGAGCATTGAAGTATATGATTTTCCCGAATGACTTGAAAAGGTGGCTCGAGAGTTTTGTACACTTAAACTGTACTACATGAGAGTATCCATTGATATTTCTAGTAAATTCAACGGGCAAAATCTTTATATGAGAAAAATATGAACATTAAACGAATTAGTACGTGTACCTGCCTGAAAATACATGAAAATGATAATAAATGATATATGGAAATATGGGATGATGATATACGAACATGGAAGTTGTTTGATTAGTGTATTCATTCATGAGTATAGAATTGTAAGCCTCAAGCGTATTAATCATATGATAAATATATTTCATATAACTAAATGGCAAAGTTTCGACATGAAATAATCTGAATTCGAGGCAAATTATTATAAAAACATACTTGACTTACAGGGTATGTCTTGAATATGCTATATGAACGCATGATGTGAAAAGTATATGCATATTGAAATCTAATGAGTGATGTGCCCATATGTATTTCCCAATATATATATTAATTATATGACTAACAAAGGTGGTGAGAATGTGTGGTAGGGCTCATGATCAAATTGACTGAATATGTTTTCCATGTTTATTGTGAGTAATAATGAATAGTAAGTTAATTACCAAGTTATACGGACTTACTAAGCATAATATGCTTACCCTATTTTATTTTCCTCTGCTTTATAGTTGTTCGGAAGCTCGAGGGATTGGAAGCATTAGAGGAGATCACTCACACTATCCATCGGCCCATCTTGGTGTGAATGGTAAATCAATTACGGTTATAATGGCATGTATAGGTTAATTAGCCAATGTTGGTATATAACATGTTATGAATGTAACTAGCCATTGGTATGGCTTGTTTTTGATATATTGAGACGTACATCTATATACAGTCTTAATAGGTTAATGGTACGAGAGTGTAAATAGTAAATAGAGGTAAACACATGGATGAGTTGAATGATATAACTAAGTTGATAAATTATGCTTATCTATGACATGGAGGAAATAAGTAAACTTGCATATATATGAATATAGGTGAAGATATATCAAACATAAAACTTGATTAGGGCTTGGTTAAATGTCTTGAATTGTACCTTGGATGTGTTTAAGTGTTGGTGTAGATGGAAGACTAAATGGGTGAAAAATAAGGCTTGGAAAATAGCTTTATTTTGTCCACACGGGTAGACACACGGGCGTGTGTGACACATGGCCTGGCACATGGGCATGTGACTTGGCCGTGTAACCCCTGCACCTAAAATAAATTACAAGACAGAGAGTTACACAGGCTAGGGACACGGGCGTGTGCCCTACCCAAGTAGCATACGGCCTAAGACATAGGTGTGTCATTTGGCCGTGTGAGCCAAACGGCCTGACCACATGGGCGTGTGTGCCCTATACCTAAGAAAATTTTGAAATTTTGAGAAAAATTCTCAGAGTTTTTGGTTTAGTCCGATTCGTTTCTAATGTATGTTTTGGGCCTCAAGGGTCCATTCAAGGGACGTTACGATTATTCTCGAAAAATGAATAGTAAATTACTTGAGTTTATCTGGAAATGTTCTGTAAACTTTGGTAATACTTTGTAACCCTGTTCCGGCATTGGTTACGGGTTAAGGGTGTTACATTTGTTAGTATTAGAGCTATAGTTTAGTCGGTTCTTTGATTGAATGTAGCATATGTGAAGTCTAGAAATACATGCCATTATATAACCTGTGATAGTATGATATCTCTCGACTTTGATGATAATTGTTTTACTAATAGACAAAGATGCTTCCAACCGAGCTAATTCCGATAACGATGAAAGTGATACTCAAGTATATGATTAAAAAGAGGTTGTTTATGATGAGTAGAGACTCATAAAGGTATAAATAAAGGTTGTAATGAACACGTTGATGATAAATGTCATGTTATACATATATATAAATGAAAGTCAAATTTTGAAGCCTTACAATCTCCACCCCCTCACTAGTACAGTTTTATACAGTGAAATTCATAAGATTTATATTGACAAAATTTATAAGTGTGAAATTGAAGAGTTCAGTGGCTAAATAATTAATAATGCAGTCAGAGGTGAGAATGGGTTAGTAAGTAAAGACGATTTTAACAGAGAGATTAGATATTTTTCTGAAGATTATTCAGAATATGTAATGCTACTGTTAAGGAATATGTTAATCATGAATAATTTATTTATTTGGTTATGGAATATACATGCTAGATTAACTAGAAATTTCTTCTGAATTAGTTTCTTTAGTGAACTAAATAATATGGAATCATTGATGATTTTAGTAATCAGTGAAACAGTGATGAAATGGAAAGATATATGAATGCAACTGTTATAATTGTATATCTTATAGCAATTCTTTCTGGGTATTTTACATATTTGTTATTTACAGAGGTATATGTAAATTTTAATTTTCAGATGTGATTCTTATTACATAGAAAGGTTGGTTAATCATGATATTAGACGGAATTATTGAAAGTTTGATTAATTCATGGGCGGTATTGCTTTATCCTTCTTTGGTTTTTAAATCAATTGTGTTTTAAAGAAGACTTGATGATAAGGTTTGTACGACACTATTTTCTACTTTTACTAGTTGAGGTTTTGAATTGTAGATGTGGTTTATCTGTGAAAGATATTCATTGGTCGAAGGTAATTACACTTATTACTGTTATACATCCTTACCCAAACATGGGAGTTTAGTAATATGGATCTCGGATTATAGAAATTATATTATTACACTGGTTGTTATTGGGACTATTTTCAGTTTTTTCCCTTCTATGTGGAAAGTACTATTGATATTGAGATATTATTCTATCTATATGGTTAAAATGTCGGCCCTATTATAGTACTGTGGTTTTAAATCAGTATAACGGTTATGACTTCAGAAAATTTAAAGCTTCAGTGTTGATAATTGAAACAGCTACATTGATGATACAATTATTATAGAAAGGTGTAAGATTTGAAGGGTTTGATAAGTGTCAGTAAAGTTTTGACCAGATGGAAGTTCTGTTGACTGAAGCACCAATCCTAGTTCAACCTGAGTCGGGTAAGAAAATTGTGAATTTCAGTGTTGTACCATTAAATGAGTTAGACTGTGCTTTGATACAGTAAGGTAAAGTAATAGTCTATGCTTTTAGACAGTTAAAGATCGTATGAAAAGAATTAATTGATATATGATTAGGATTTGCAACCATGGTATTTGCACTAAAGATTGGTGATATTAATGGTTAGTGAAGAATGTTATATATATTTATTGATAATAAAAGTTTAAATCATCTGATGTTGCAAAAAGCATTTGAATATGAGACAGGATGGATAGCTAGAGTTATTGAAAAACTATGATTTGATAATTAATTTTTAGTTGGAGAAAAGCAAGTATAATTACTGACGCTTTGAGTAGAAAATTTATGTTTGCCTTATAAGCCATGGATACTCGATTGTAATTGTTTGATGATGGCTCGAATTTTTAGCTGAGCTTAAAGCTAAAATGATGTTTCTACAATAGATCTGTGAAACTCGGAAAAATAACAACAGGTTGTAAGTCGGGTACAGAGTAAAAAAAGCTTTTATTTAGAATTTCAGATTGAATTTAATAATTGTCAGTTATTTAGAGGTAAAATCTGTGTACCGAAGAATTTAGAGCTTGTACAGAAAATTTTATACGAATGCTCATAGTGGTACTATGTTTGTTTATTCGAGGAATGATAAAATACATAATGATTTAAAACAGATATACTGGTAGTCCGGAATGAAATGTGGTATTTCTAAAATTGTATCTAAATGCTTTATATGTCAGTAAGCTAAAGCTGAGCATCTGATATTGCTACTTTTGGGACTGCTACAGCTAGCGAAGATACTGAAATGGAAATGGGATAAAGTTATTTAAATTCTATATCGAGATTATCCCTATCTATGAAAAGAAATATACAATTTGAGTAATTGTTGACCATTTGACGAAGACTATATAGATTATCCTGATATGAATGGATTTCTTACTTAATAGATTGTCTGAATTATTTGTTCCTGAGATTGTCAAATTTCATGAGATGCCAGTTTCCATTATTTCTGACTGAAATCTACGGTTCACGTTCTGATTCTGGAACAAATTTCAAGAAACTTTGGGTACATGGTTATATTTTAGTATTGTATGTCATTTTCTGATGAATGGTTAATTTGAATTTGTAATTTGAATTCTTGAAGATATGTTCTGGTACTATATTTTAAAAATTTGAAAGCAATTGGAAAAGAAATGATTGCTGTGAGTTGAATTTACGTATGATACTAATTTTTAGTCAAGTATTAAGATGGTCCCGTATGAGACTCTGTATGACCATGAATGCAAAACTCTATAGTATTTGACTGAGATTAGGAAAAAAAAGAATACATGAAATTGATCTGATCTGTTGAACTAAAGAAGACGTGAAAGGGATCTGAGATAGTTTTAAGAAAATTTCTGAGTGTCAGAGGTCTTGTGCGGATCTTAGACAAAAAGAAATGGAGATCTGGGATAGTGACAAAATATTCTTGAAAATTTCATCATGGAAGAAGTTCTCCAGTTTTAGTTATAAAGGCGAATGAAGCCCGCGGTTTAGCAGGTCATATGAGATTATTGAAAAGGATCAGAATTGTTGCATATCGATTGGTATTGTTGTCAGAGCTTGATAAAAGTTATAACTGTTATTTATGTGTATATGTTTCGACGATATCGATCAGATCCGTCACATATTATTTCTCGGATAGGTATTAGAGTTCAGCCTAACATGACTTTCAGTGAGTGATTGGTTGAAATTCTGGCATGTAAGGTGGAGGAAAATTATGAGAAATATAATATCTAAACTTCTTTAATGGTGAGATTTTCGAGGACAAAAATCCATAAGGGGTAGAATTGTAATAGCCCAAATTTCAGTGATGTCAGAAACTGTGGTTCGAGGCCACTAAATCTGACAAATTAGTTCGTAAATTTTATTATTTAATATTTACGAGTTAATTGTGGTTTTTAAAATATTTTTGAATTAGTAAATTTGTGTTTATAAAAATTTATTAGGTCAATTAATTGGGAAAGAGAGATATCGAGACCTCGGTGTTATAAACCAAGCCATAAATATTTTTATAAATATTTATAGAGTGTCAATATGGTAGTATTAAAGTATCGTCAGAAAATTTTAACGTTTCGGTAGTCAATTAATTAAAAAGGACTAAATTGAAAAAGGTGCAAAACTTGCTAAAGTGATTAAATAGCCTAATAGTAAATAAATAAGGACTAAAAGGGAAAATAGACCATCTTAAATGGCTGAGGCGGCATAATGTGAAAAAAATCAAATATATTTATGTGATTAGGGACAAAATTGAAATTAAAATAAAGTTTGTATGGCCAAATGTTATTTTAATAATTTCTAGACATTTTCTTCATCAAATAGCCATTGAAGAGGGTTTGAGCTGTTCTTTCATATTTTAGCTTCAAGTAAGTTCAACTCTTATTTTTTCCTTGAAATTTTTATGTTTTTGGACTTTTACAATTAGGTCCAACTTGTTATTTCATTAGTTTTTTATTTTTTTGGAAGTTTTGGAAGATACCATTGATAAGTTCATATGATTTTAGTTATTTGATGATGAAATTTAGATGTTAATGGATATGTAAAGGTATTTTATTAAAGAATTTTGAGTGAAATCATGATTTAGGGATTAAATTGTAAAGTTGTTGAATTTATGGAAAATTCTAAATTTTCATGGAATTCAAGGGCTGGTATTGATATATATGAAAATATTTAGACTTGCAACAAGGAATAAATTGCATGAATTTCATTTTCCGAGCCTAGTGACGAAATCGTTATTTATTAAAAAGTTAGGGGCGAAATGGTAATTTTGCCAAAGATGTAAATTGAATTCAAATAAACATGAATTGATGTTGAATTTATTAATATAGATCTGGGAAGATCGAATTCGGAGTTAAAATGAGGAAAAGAGAAAAAATATCGGTTTAGTAGATATTATGTACACGAACATTTGTCAAGGTAAGTTCGTGTAACTAAATTGAGAATATTTTATGCTTGAAATAAATATTGTATGTGTGAATTGTATGAATTCCTTATGTATAAATTGATCACATGCCCGACTACTTGATAAATGTTAAACCTCGTTTAAATAAAAAATGTTATAAATATATGTTTGAATTAAGTGTTGTATATGTGATTGTATTATTGTCATGTGTATGAAAATAATTACATATCCGATGATGATTATAAGTATTAAGTTCCAATTAAATGAAAAAGGTTATAAATATATACTTCAAATATGTGTTTTGAATATTTAATATATAAAAACATATGATCGTATGTTCAACGTGACTTAAGAAAAGGAATAAGTCCCGGTTGAATGAAGGAAATTTCGATGGATTAGTGTAAAGGTGATTCTGCATGTGTTGCAGACAGTATTTACTTCAGACAAGTAATCCTGATAAGTCTCTTGAGCATTATCAGATAAAGTTCTACGAATATAATGATTGGTAGTAATTCCGCATATGTTGTGGACTACCATAGTTCTGTGTGAGCATCGAGGTATAAGCATAGTCATTGGTAGTAATTCCGCATCTGTTTTGGACTACCGTAGCTCTGTGTGAGCATCGAAGTATATGATTTTCCCGAATGACTTGAAAAGGTGGCTCGAGAGTTTTGTACACTTAAACTGTACTACATAAGAATATCCATTGATATTTCTAGTAAATTCAACGGGCAAAATCTTGATATGAGAAAAATATGAACATTAAACGAATTAGTACGTGTACCTGCTTGAAAATACATGAAAATGATAATAAATGATATATGGAAATATGGGATGATGATATACGAACATGGAAGTTGTTTGATTAATGTATTCATTCATGAGTATAGAATTGTAAGCCTCAAGCGTATTAATCATATGATAAATATATTTCATATAACTAAATGGCAAAGTTCCGACATGAAATAATCTGAATTCGAGGCAAATTATTATAAAAACATACTTGACTTACAGGGTATGTCTTGAATATGTTATATGAACACATGATGTGAAAAGTATATGCATATTGAAATCTAATGAGTGATGTGCGCATATATGTTTCCCGATATATATATTAATTATATGGCTAACAAAGGTGGTGAGAATGTGTAGTAGGGCTCGTGATCAAATTGACTGAATATGTTTTCCATGTTTATTGTGAGTAATAATGAATGGTAAGTTAATTACCAAGTTATACGGACTTACTAAGCATAATATGCTTACCCTGTTTTATTTTCCTCTGCTCCATAGTTATTCGGAAGCTCGAGGGATTGGAAGCATTAGAGGAGATCACTCACACTATCCATCGGCCCATCTTGGTATGAATGGTAAATCAATTACGGTTATAATGACATGTATAGGTTAATTAGCCAATGTTGGTATATAACATGTTATGAATGTAACTAGCCATTGGTATGGCTTGTTTTTGATATATTAAGAAGTACATCTATATACAGTCTTAATACGTTAATGGTATGAGAGTGTAAATAGTAAAAAGAGGTAAATACATGGATGAGTTGAATGATATAACTAAGTTGATAAATTATGCTTATCTATGACATGGAGGAAATAAGTAAACTTGTATATATATGAATATAGGTGAAGATATATCAAACATAAAACTTGATTAGGGCTTGGTTAAATGTCTTGAATTGGACCTTGAATGTGTTTAAGTGTTGGTGTAGATGGAAGACTAAATGGGTGAGAAATAAGGCTTGGAAAATTGCCTTATTTTGTCCACACGAGTAGACACACGGGCTTGTGTCTTGACCGTGTGTGACACACGGCCTTGCACACGGGCATGTGACTTGGCCTTGTAACCCCTGCACTAAAATAAATTACAAGACAGAGAGTTACATGGGCTAGGGACATGGGTATGTGCCCTACTCAAGTAGCACATGGCCTAAGACACGAGCGTGTCATTCGGCCGTGTGAGCCACACGGCCTGACCACATGGCCTGTGTGCCCTGTACCTAAGAAAATTTTAAAATTTCGGGAAAAATTCTCAGAGTTTCTGGTTTAGTCCCGATTTGTTTCTGATGCATGTTTTGGGCCTCGAGGGTCCATTCAAGGGGTGTTACGTTTATTCTCGAAAAATGAATAGTAAATGACTTGAGTTTATCTAGAAATGTTTTGTAAACTTCGGTAATACTTTGTAATCCTATTCTGACGACGGTTACGGGTGAAGGGTGTTACAGTTTTTCTATCACTTCCCTCACTGCCCGAGTCAATGCCTCGGTACCATGCTCCGGATTATCGCTACCCGAAGTTGGCAGAATTTCACAGCCCTCCGAATCTTGAACAGACGCACGCCCCAAAGAAGCATACTACTCCTCGCTATCATGCTTACCTTCAGAATCCATTTTGTGCCTAACTTAGGATATCTACACTTTCAGAAAGTAAACACAAAATAAATACATAAGTCTACATTTCTAATCTTACAATTTCGAATTTCTACCTGGGCCAACATCAGAGTCTTAGACATTTCGTTTTCATAAAACATTTCCAAAACACAAATCATTCCAACTTACTGTGGTAAAGTTCCTAAAAAAATTTAAAACAAGCACGTGCGCACACGATTACATAAAAACACAGGCTGAGTTTTTGCAAACCTAGCTCTGATACCACTAAATGTAATACCATAAATTCGGCCTAGGAGTTTAGACCGAATCCCGAATGTTACATTGACCACCGACGTGATTGTAGGTAAATTTTACAAAACAAGTTGTCACCGCGAACCAAAACTTTAAATCGTTCAAAATTTAGTTAGTAGAATTACAGTTAAATTTATAACCAGAATTAAATAGCTGAATAAAATTTTAAACGGAACTTGTACCACAGCTTTATAAAACTTTACAAGTCAAAAACCGAATAACAAAGTAGGAATATTGTTTTATTTTTAACCGTGTCTGTCCGAAACCTCCGCATACCGAGTCTAGCGTGAAAATTCTGAAAGGTACCTGAAAGGGGAAACACTAAAGGGTTGAGCTACACGAGCTCAGTGTGAGTTCGAAATGAATCTAAAAATAGAATCACAAAATTAACTCAACAGTGCAATAGACATACGGGTATTCACAGAGTCAGAAAGAAAACTTGGAACTAACATCCCAACAAAAAAACAAAATAAAATAATAAAATAATTATATACTAAATTAAAACAAAACAGACAAAATAGAACAAAAATATTCCTCCAAAAATTTCACATAAGGAATCGAACCTGGAACCTAGAGGTTCTCTAACACTCACTCCACCATCAGACCAGCAGGCCCATTCTGACACTTAAGCACACAACTAAACACAAAAGCACACCTTTCTCTCAGACCCTAACCACAAAACCTAAAAACTTCTAACCCAAAAATTTGGGTGTTACACTAGTAGTATCCCTTAAAAAACGTTGAATGGTCATTCAGCATTTAACCCATGGAATGGCTATTCAGCAAATATAAGGAATAGCTTCTTTTTTTTTCTTCCTAGCATACCCATAAAAAAATCACAAATTTACAAGCTTATATTTGGCAAAAAAAAACTGGAGACATTATTTTTCACCATTTTCTTACAAACTTTCACTTTTCATCTTTCTATCGAGTTAAAGGGAAGGAAAGCTCAAAACACTCGAAAACATCTCTAGATAAGCATCAATTTTCTTGGGGAAGATTCAAGCATCTTGAAAACTAAACAATATGGATCTTTGATACTTAAGTTTGATTTGAGTTGTTAAGTTGTTTTTTTTCTCTTAAAATTAAGTTTGATTTGAGTTGTTAAGTTGTTTTTTTCCCTTAAACTATTTAAGAACTTGAAAACTAAAAAATATGAGTCTTTGATGCTTTTCTCTGTTAACCCCTGCTTCTTTGAATCCCTTTATGTTAATCGTCTAAGTTTTAAATTTTTTTATTTATTTTTGGGTTTTTTTTAGTAATTGACAGTGGTTTGAAAGCAATCTTAGATTAAAGGATTTTCTTCAAAAGCCAAATGTTTTCAGAATCGAGATCCAAGGTTTATTTTTTAAAAAAAAATTGTTTTTGTAGATAAAATCAGATTAAGAGGTATTTTTTATACCTCCAAAGCTTGAATTTTTATGGTTATCTTGGATTTAAAGGAGTTGTCTATTTTAAACAAAAACCTCAATCTTTTTTTTTTCTGGATTTTTGAAACATGTTCTTAAATTTTGAAAACTAGATTAGTCGCATCCATCTACGTACAAGTGGTACTTCAGCCAAGAAGTAATTGAGAACCACTCTCCATCTAGGAAGGATGGAATCAACCTTAAAAAAGGGGAGTAGTTGTGAAGTCATATTGTTCTTTTCTTCAAAAGCTTGGAATGAAGCTTAAAGTGTAAGCACAAGGGCTATGCCTATTTTGAAGTTCTTTACTAACTTGATGGGATGCTAATTGCTTTCCAATAAATCATCAATTAGGTCCTTAGTTTTGTAGTTCTTAAGTTTTTTCGC
Organism: Gossypium bickii; assembly: GCA_025503065.1. Taxonomy (NCBI): domain Eukaryota; kingdom Viridiplantae; phylum Streptophyta; class Magnoliopsida; order Malvales; family Malvaceae; genus Gossypium; species Gossypium bickii. Next base: position 58,450,097 of record CP106720.1, on the reverse strand, counting down.
ATAATATTGCTTTTGAAGCATTAACTTTCATTTTGTGTTTTAGTATGTGTAACATTTTTTTAAGTGGTGATTGAAAAATTTACTTGCAGACCTCAAGTAGCAATAGCATGTGTAATGATGTTGTGTCACTGGTTTTACATGCGCCAATCCATGCAAAGAAGGATTGACAGGTATATGCTTTAATTGTCTTCCCCTGTTTTAATACGCACTTATATCTTTCTCATTCTAAATATGAAACCATGTATTAATGGAAATGAGTGCTAATAGGGAAAACATGCAATGATTATGTACTTTTCATGAGACTAGTTATCTACATTCTTTGGAAGCAGAAATCACTAAATTCATATAAGAAATAAACGGTTATACTCATAATATCATCACATGCTATTGCTTATTTTTGGATATTTAGTAGTTTCTGTTTAAAGAGAAAATGTATATCTAGTTGTTCAAATCTAGCGACTTGTTTTTCTCTTTTCTGAACATATCTGTGAAATTTGCAAACCATTGCAACTGTAAGCACATCTCTTCCATGCAAAATAGAGAGGCTAAACCTACTCTTTGTTATCTATTCAACTGTAAACCAACTTGACTCGTAGCTCATTTGTTTTTAAGATGTTATCAAGTGTTTGTAAATTCCTTTTATTTCTTGGGATGTTGATCGTGTTTATATTGTTGTTTTAAGCATTCTAACCATAGATGATGATTTCTTCTTAGATAGGCTAAACCTACTCTTTGTTAATTGAACAACTTAATTGCATTTCTTGTTATTCAAATTTCTCTCATAGTTGAAATCATGCAACTTAAGTATTGTTTTTTCATTAGTGTTGTTTGTTCACTTTCAATTTATTAGACCCTATTAAGAACTAGGTATCAATTGCTTTTGAAGAGAAAACTAGTAAGGAAGAAGCTCAATAATATCTTGAAAATAATTCTATTTGACTCTATTATTTTATCTCTGCTTTTCTCTTCTTTGATAAGTGTTTATATAAGCTTGGATAATTGCTCTTATGAATAACTACTCTTAACAACTTTACTAACTTCTTTAACAGACTAACAGCCTAGCTATATGAACCTTAACATTCACCCAGCTTCTCTATGGGCAAGACCCGAAAAAGATTACAGAAACACGTAAAATATGTTACCGAAAGCGGCTTGGCAAAAACATCAGCTACTTGATCACAGGCAGGAGCCTCTCCTACCATAACAGACCCATCCGCCACTTTCTCTCGTACAAAAAATAGGTCCAGCTCAATGTGCTTGAACTTAGAATGTAAAACAGGGTTAGCTGCAATAGCTACTGTACCAGAGCTATCGCGCCAAATCGTACGAGTATCATCTGACTTGACCTGTAGTTCTTAAAGTAATGAAAGGAGCCAGGCAACTTCACTAGTAGCTACTGCAAGGCTTCAGTATTTTGCCTCAACCGTAGACCGAGCGACCACTTGTTGCTTCTTAGACCCCCAAGAAACAGGAGTGGATCCAAAATAAACACAGAACCTGAAAGTTGATCTACGATCATCAAAATCGAGCCCCCAATTGGCGTCGGCATAGGCACTCAATGATAAATGAACTGACGGCCAAAAGAAAATTCCAAAATCAATGGTCCCTGATAGGCACCGCAAAATGCGTTCCAGGGCAGCCATGTGAACATTAGTAGGGCTATGCATGAATTGACATATCCGGTTCACAGTGTAAGCAATGTCAGGGTGAGTAAACACCACATACTGGAGCGTTCCTGCAAGGCTTCTATACTCAATTGGATCTGCTAAACTTTCACCATCATTTTTGGACACTATGGACAAGCTCACCATCGATGTGTGAACACTTTTTGCATTCGTCATCGAAGCTTGGTTAAGAATATCCCGTATGTATTTTGTCTGACATAAATGGAGACACCCGGATATGTTCCGACTAACTTCGATTCCAAGGAAATAGTGTAAATCACCCATATCCTTAAGCGAAAATTCATCATTTAGTAATCCAAAAAACTGATTAATTTCGGTAGCTAGATTCCCAGTAATAATAATGTCATCGACATACACCAAGACATAGAGAGTAGAGTCAGCCTGGATTTGAACAAACAATGATGCATCAGACTTGGAAACGACAAATCCAATAGACACAAGGAACTGCTTCAGCTTTTCAAACCAGGCACTAGGTGCTTGATGGAGGCCATATCATACTTTCTTCAGGAGAGACACAAGCGGTTTTCCAGATGAATCAGACTGAACATAACCTTGAGGTTGTTGCATAAACACTTCAGCATCCAAATCACTATTTAAAAAGGCATTCTTCATATCGACTTGTCGGAGAGACCACCCTCTAGACACGGCAATGGATAGAATAATACGAATAGTAGCAAGCTTGACAACTAGACTAAATATTTCTTTGAAGTCACAACCAGGTACCTGAGAACAGCCTTTGGCTACCAATCTGGCCTTTTACCAAGCAATAGTACCATCAAGATTTCTCTTAATCTTGAACAGCCACTTGCACCCGATGATCTTTCGATTTAATGGAAGAGGAACAAGCTCCTAGGTAGAGTTGCGAATAAGGGCATCATACTCGGCCTGTAGAGTAGCACACCACTCAGTAGAAGATAATGCCTCCTCTATTGTAGATGGTATAGCATCAGCATTCATAGCTTTGGGTTTTAAAATTCCAGCCTTAGCTCGAGTCACCATCGGATGGGTATTAACACCTCCCGTAAGTCTGGGTAAACCAGGAGCAATATCACCATCAGGTGGAGGAGAAACCATCAGATGTGTCTCAACACTTCCTGTAGGTCAGGGTAAACCAGTAGTATTACCAAGACTCAGTTCAGGCATGTCCGTAGGGTTAGTCGGAACCAAGTCAAATGAAGATGACACATTTCTAGCAGACGATGAGCTAGAGAAATTTGACGACTCTGTTAAGGGTTCCACTGGGCAGGTGGGGACTGTCTGAATGAGGGGAATAGTTGTTGAAACAGTTACCCCAGATTCAAAAGCCAGGCTTTTGGAGTTACTTGTAGAGTTAGACGGTAAGAATTTACTCTCATAAAAAGCAACAAGTTTTGACACAACAACCTTACCACTTGGAAGAAGACATTGATATCCTTTGTGTTGAGTACTGTAACCCAACAATATGGAAGGTTGTGATCTAAACTCCACCTAGTGTGTTGTATAAGGATGTAAGTAAGGATAACAGCAACAACCAAACACTCGTAAATGATCATAGGTGGGATCACGACCATACAGAGCCGTAAAAGGAGACTTTCCTTGTCGAACCACAGTGGGAAGACGATTGATAAGATGCATCGCACAATAAAACACGTAGCTCCAGTATTCCATGGATAGATTTACTTGAGCCAATAAAGTGATGCCCATTTCCACAATGTGCCGATGCTTGCATTCAGCAATTTCATTTTGTTCAGAAGTATAGGGACACGTTAATCGATGAATAATTCCTTGAGATGCCAGAACAGACGTAAATGCCTGATATTCTCCACCCCAGTCACTCTGAAGTTGTTTGATGGGTTTGTCGAACTGTGTCTTAATCAGTTGCTGGAAGCGAACGAAACATTCTAAAGCCTAAGACTTTTGACTTAGAAGATAGATCCATGTAAACCTAGTTCATGCATCAATAAACGGCACGTAGTACCATTTATTCCCACTGGCTACGGCCCTGAGACCCCACAAATCAGATACAATCAATTCAAATGGTTAATATTCAGTAGTAGACACAGAGAATGGCAATTTATGTGACCTTCCTTTTTAACATGTAGTATAGATACCACCAGCACAACCTTTAGTAAAATTGATATTACATTTTTTAAGACACTCTTAACAACAGAAACAGATGGGTGGCCAAGACGATTATGCCACAGGTCAAACATAGCACAGTCCACAACCTTATTCTGAATGGAGCTTCAGTAGGCACCGGAAAGTGATATAACCCGTCACGTATGTGGCCCTTCAGCAGGATCACCCTCGTCTTTATATCATTGATAACACAATATGTAGGATGAAACTCAAAAAATACTTCATTATCATTAGCAAATTGTGATACTGACAGAAGATTCTTTCGTATACTTGGTACACACAACACATTTGGTAAGCGAAGTAATCTAGATGGAATGGGTAAAAAACCATTATCGATTGATGAAATCGAAGCAAGGTTGCCATTACCCATTAAAAGAGAAGACATATCTGAGTATGGTGTGGTGTCACGGAGCGCTGTCAGATCCCGGAAAATATGATGGCTTGCACCCGAATCAGGATAGCAAGATGTTGTATCGATAGGCATGGGAATATAAGAATCATTGCCACCATCATTAGAGCTGACTTGAGCAGTGTTAATGTGAAACCCGGACGTGTCGAAAAAATTAGAAGCATGTAGATCACCGAGTCGAGGAAGTCTAATACATGGATCGGAGCTTATCTACATCCGAGCTCGTGGTTTTGTGGGCTATAAAAATGAGGCACATCCACCATTGCAGTATTCGACCTGTTATTGCACGGCCTTTGTCCATAAGGTACCCCAAATGGCTGCCCAATTTCACGCCTTACATGGCCAGATTCATGCCCAATAACATACGGCCCAAACGACTTAGATACATTGTTGGCTTGGACATTTTGTAACCAATGTGCCATCTGCCCATAATAATAGTCTGCCACTCCATGATTCTGACCCATATGCAGCTTATTTTGACCAACAAACAAATGATTTTGACCGGCCATCCCACAATTTTGACCAACTTCAATTTTATTTCGACCAAAGATAAACTAATTTTGACTATCATTGGGATGATAACTCACCCTAGGCGATTTGAACCCCCATTTGGCACCTCCGTATTTCCCAGGCATGGTATCGCCGTCACCCTCATCAGAGCAGAACCCATGCGACGGGGTCGGACCACCTTGATGCACCACTGGAGGCGTCGACGGCAAGGGGTCAGACTCCCTGTGATAATGGTAGTAACACCGTTGGGAGAGATGCCCAAACGAGAGTAGATTTGACATTGGATCCGAAGCCAAAACGACCTCCCACGACCATGAAGCGACGAACGCCCACCATGGAATAGACCTTTCACCATTGGAGACGACACAGGCTTAACAAGATTCGCATGGAGAGGAAGCTCCTAGATCGCACGGTTCTGTCGATTCTCACACTCCACAAGGGCATTGACGAGTCGGTTAAAGGAGATAAGGCCAGGCGTTAGTGAGGTCGAGGAGACAATGGCCTCGAACTCTGATGGTAGTCCAGCAAGCATAATCTCGATTTTCTCCTCTTCTGGAATTCGTGAACCTGATGTCTCCAACAAAGCACACAGGTTCTTAATCCGAGCAACGTAAATTTTAATAGACATAGTACCATTCTTCAGTGAATGTAACTCATGTTGTAAATGTGATTGTTTGTGTAACACCCCAAACCTAACCTAGAAGTTAGGCCCGAACCCGGTGTGTCACATCAAAGGCATAATTCAAACGATTTTGCTAATTAAAAATTTAAGGCCCAAAAGCCCAAAATCCTTGAGTCTTGTTAAGTAATGGAAAAAAAAAACCCATTTTATAATTTTAATTACTTCAGAAGCCAAGTTTAAACGTAAGAAATTTACTCAGGTTTAATAGTTAAGTAAACAGTTGAAACAACAAAACCCAAAGTCTAAAGTCAAAACGGAGTACAAGGCCTTATTACATCCAACAAAAATAAGTAATTAAAACTATGTCTTTTAAAACAAATAAATAAAAATTTAAACATCTTGTAGTGCGCCATTTTTGAGTCCTCTCCCACGTCGAGCCATTTACTGAGGATCACCTGAAACATTAAATAAAGGGTGTGAGTTTCGAAACTCAGTGTGTACAACCCTTGGCATTCAATTCAATATATAATTATCACATTGGCCTGAGCCCTATCAAAATCGTTGGTCTTGGGACTTGGCCCACAATGACCACATATCATATCATATCATATGCAAAACAAGGTAATGCAAAACCCTCCCCAAAAATCCATCCGCTACACAACATTTCCCTTCCAACCCTACACACCTGTGGGGATTTCTAAATCGACCCACTGATTCTCTACACACCAAAGGTAGCACTCATAGCGGCACTACTCAACGTTGCAGCAAAGCTGCTAATCATATAATGGGCTTAAAGCCACCGGTGGATCCATGGTCGTCAAGCGACTATGCGATCCTCAAATCATCCTCCATACCATAATTCTCACCCATATGCATCCTAATCAGAATATCACATGAATGCAACATGCACATGAGTAACATCCATAAAACTCATACTCATCACATAGGGGTATTTTCGTCATTTCACAACCCAAAGGTATTTCCCTAAATCTACTCTATAAGGGTATTTAGGTAATTTTACAAAATAGAGGTACTTTGGAAATTTAGTAAATCGAGGAAATTTTGATAATTCTACAAACCAAGGGTATTCTGGTAATTTCATAATTCGGGGCTATTTTAGTGATTTTGTAAATCTAATGATGTTTTGGTAAATTTTTTTTCTTACTAAGGGTATTTTGGTAATTTTCAAATTAGGGGTATTTTAGTAATTTTGCAAACCAAATGTATTTCATTAATTTTGCACACTGGGGTATTTCGGTAATTTCATAAACTGGGGGTATTTTGGTAATTTCATAAACTGGGGGTATTTGGTCCCTCTCGGGTTTTAGTTATGAACTTTGGCCCATTAACAAGTCCTTGCGGCTAAAGTGAACAGACACTATGCACCAGGTAGGATTCCAGAGAAGAGGAGGTGGGCCACTAGGACCGCTTAAGTACCAAGCTCTCCCTAGATCCAATCCTAGACATGCATATGTCCGTTGCCACACTCTAACCTAGTGACTTGTCCACGGACATGTTTAATTATTAGATTAAGTCTTATGTGGTTTAAGAGTTGTTCAGAACTAGGCCTAAAGTCCATTAAACCCTAGCATACTTTTCTACGTCCACAAAAAGCCCATCAAGCCCAAATCACATCCTTACGGCCCATTAGGCCCAGATCTCATCCATATGGCCTATTAGGCCCAAATCAATTCCAGATCATGTAACATGCATGACTAACTCAATTCGTATAACCAACCAAACAATTTCATCAAACTTAGCCTCAGGGCCCACCAGGCCCATTTAGCTACTTTCGGTATTTTCAGCTTTCTGGCATTGCCGATATCGTAAGTGTGTAGTGTTTGTACACACCTGGTTACTGCGACGTGCTATACTATCCTTAGCCTCGAACCTACAACCAACCAGCCTTCAATCAATCACTAAATCAAAACATTTACCAAAAGCCGAAGCGTTATCGTAACCTTACCGTGTGCCACCGGGTTCTAATAGCCCTTCCTTAGCTACTAATCAGGAGTATCCCCTAGATCTGCACTCATACATACACCATCAAAATTTGAGTGACTCATAATCCACACAAGTCACCCCTATTGATCATACACACATTCGGCCATTCACTTAAACCACAATCGAGTTGAATACACTTATCCTTGCTAACGATCCTACCACGCTTGCGATCTTTGAATATTATCCTTGTTATCACAGAGTTAACGATAGGACAGTTAGATAGGACGTACAAAAGAGGTTAACAGAATGCTTACCAAAACAACTTTCGATTATGCGGCCTAAATTCGGCTTTTGAGATTAGTATGGTGACAAAGACAATTCGGCACCAATACGGTGAAGAAGAGGAGAAGTGATTGGCTAAAACTAAAGGTGAACAAGAGAAGGAATTTAAGAAGAGAAGGTATAGGGAATTCGACTAGAGAGAAAACCAAAATTTCAGCAAAGAAATGATGGGTTTTTTTTTTTGGCTAATGGAAAAGTTCGGCTAAGGGGGAGAAAAAGAAAAGTAATGGAACCCAAGCAACCTCTCAAAAGAATTCGACACCTCCTTTTATAGCCAATAGTCGAATCTTACCTTCCCCCACAGTCTAATTCGGCACCAACTTTTCCCACCTCTCATCTCCTAATTATTCTCCATGATATCAACTCTGGCCATCCACTATGCAAATAAACACTCCAAAAACACCTTACCACTTGAACCTTGGACCTCTTCACGCCACCTTGTAGCTACCCTAGTGACGTCACATTACCACTGGACCACAAGCCCATTTGTGTCCTATTTTCTCTTAATCTGCTTAAGAGGCCTAATGTCTGAGACTAGGGTCCACTAAAGTAAGAAAAATAAATTTTTCCTTATGGTCATCCCTATCTCTAATACTTCAAATAATCCCGATAATACCTTAAAATTAATATTCTAAGTGCTACTTGTAATACCAACTTCAGTGCACAGAAACTTAGAGTTTCAGAATTTTCCTAAGACCCAAAGCCCAATAGGCCCAATGCTACTAGGCCCAAATTCGGGGCGTTACAAATCTACCCCCTTAAAGAAATTTTGTCCTCGAAATTTCCATCTAATAGGGTAGTCATATAACAACTACCCCACTACGCTGCCGCTGTGAACTCTGATCCAACCGTCTTTAACACACATCCAAAACACCCACCTATCGTAGCAGATAGGTTACAATTTCTAAAATCCTTAACATGGCCTGCGATACCGCATCTTCTATAGCGGCAGCCCGTTCATATTGTCCCCTTTCAGCTAACGGTGAGGTCGAAGCCTCCCCTACTCCAACGTTGGGCATGTGGCCTGACTCGAACGACCCTGCCCTTACACTTCCACGGCCTCTGTCGCGGCCTCTTGCACCTCTTCTAGTGCTCATTGTTGTGTATTTCTGAATTAAAAATTTTATGTAATTAATACATAGCTCCACTTGTTTAGGGCACATGTCTTATGCGAGTAACCAGTTTTTTTAAAGCTATTACATGGTCAAGAATCCACTACAAGCTTAAGTTTCCTACGGGCTTTAATCTCTAAAAGCCTATTTTTAAGTAGCCCATTATTTATACAGTTCTGTAATTTAAACAAATGTAGTACAGAGAACTTACTTGGCTCGACATCGAGGGCTCGGTGAACCACACTTCAAGAATCCTGCAAAAACTTTTTACTCTACTTATTTTAAAAACCCCCAAAATCTAAGGCCCATTTCACAGCCCGAGCTTTGCAACTGGGCTCAGATACCATTAACTGTAACACCCCAAACCCAGCCTAGAACTTAGGCCCGAATCCGACGTGTCACATCAAAGGCATAATTCAAACGATTTTGCTAATTAAAAATTTAAGGCCCAAAAGCCCAAAATCCTTGAGTCTTGTTAAGTAATGGAAAAACAACCCATTTTATAATTTTAAGTACTTCAGAAACCAAGTTTAAACTTAAGAAATTTACTTAGGTTTAATAGTTAAGTAAACGGTTGAAACAACAAAACCCAAAGTCTAAAGTCAAAACGGAGTACAAGGCCTTATTAAATCAAACGAAAATAAGCAATTAAAACTATGTCTTTTAAAACAAATAAATAAAAATTTAAACATCTTGTAGTGTACCATTTCCGAGTCCTCTCCCATGTTGAGCCATTTACTGAGGATCACCTGAAACATTAAATAAAGGGTGTGAGTTTCGAAACTCAGTGTGTACAACCCTTGGCATTCAATTCAATATATAATTATCACATTGGCCTGAGCCCTATCAAAATCGCTGGTCTTGGGCCTTGGCCCACAATGATCACATATCATATCATATCATATGCAAAACAAGGTAATGCAAAACCCTCCCCAAAAATCCATCCGCTACACACCATTTCCTTTCCAACCCTACACACCTGTGGGGATTTCTAAATCGACCCACCCAAGCCGAATCTGTGTGGAAACGTGGAATGAAATGAAAGTTTATGTGAGGATAAGCTCATTCATGTTTGCTTGGCATGCATATGATGTTATGTGCCCAACCTATTTGATTAAGTGAATATGATAAATACACTTACACAAATCAACAGAATGTGTGTTTATGTACACCTGTTTGAATAAGTGTCATCACTATGTTAATGTGGTTGAATTTTATGTTCACTTATTAAATTAGAGATAATATGATGTTATGCTTTACGTCTTTGTTATTGAACCATGAATATTATAATAGTAAGAAAATTGAATTAGAAAGATCAAATTGAGTAGAACATAGGAAATGAGTGCGATCGTTCAATGATGAATTGACGGATAAGACTATGGTTGGACCATGGAAAAGTATGGAATGTAATACCATATTTGGGCTATGGCATTTCAGTGAAAATACCATAATTGGGTTATGGCATTGTGGACATAAGACCATGGTTGGACCATGGCAGTACATGTATGTACGAGTAAGACCATAGTTGGACTATGGCATCAAGTAAACTACATACTCAAACCTGTAAGGTGTTCTCTAATTTGACAGTTGTTAGTAAGTAAATTCATTGTTTGAAATTGTGGATGGAAGAAAACATTCGTAAAATGAATAAGTATATTTAATTGCCTGAAGTGAATTATGTGATTATGATGATATTACATTAATGATGAATGCTAAGTCATATGTATGTATTTATGAGAGTCAAGTTAGAGGCTTTACGACCTCACCCCTTACCAGTGATGCTTTATGACGAAATTTTACGAGAACCATGTTGAATAAGTTCATAAGTGTGAAACTAAAGAGTTCATTGATGAAATAATTAGTAATGTATACAGAGCTAAGAATAGTTTGGAAAGTGAAAACAACTTTAGAAGAAATATCAGAATATTTTAAAGATTACATAGATTATGCAATGTCACATATAAAAAAGAATTGAGTTATGTGTATTTAAAGTATCCTCAAGTATAGTAATGAATTTTGTGCATTCACGAGTATATAGACGGATAGTCTGAATGAGGAAATTATATTCTGGAAAGTAAGATACAGAGATATGCCTATTGGATTGTTCTAATCGAATGATGTTATTATGAGTTAAAGCTGTATCGATTGATAAAGTCATCACATTTATGAAAATTTGAATGATCTATGCATGTTAGCAAAGTTCTAAACAGTTGAAAGTACTATTAACTGAAACTCTAGTTCTGAGTTCAGTTTGAATTGAGTAAGAAAATAGCAATTTTTCAATGATGTACTATTGAACAGATCGGAATTTGTTTTAATACATGTAAAGAATTAGTTTGCACATGCAGACGGTTAAAGTCACATGAAAAAGAACTGTTCGACTATTGATTTAGAGACGGCCACTTTTATATCTGTGCTGTGAATTGGATGATTTTGTATGTTCGACGAAAAATGGCATAAGCTTCATAATCCTAATAGGTTAAAGTATCTAATGTTGCAGAAAGATTTGAAATTAAGACAACGTGAATGTTTTGAGATGTTAAAAGACTGTGAGTAATTATCGACTTACCTTTTAGAAAGCAAGCATGGTTACAGATGCTTGAATGGAAAATCTTTGTTTATTTTTGTGAGTACTAGTTACTTGATTGATTTTATTTGATGATGGACTAGTTCTAGCTAAGTTAAAAGCTTAAGCGTTGCTTTCTTTGTGAATTGAGAAGCTCAGAAATGTGATAGAGAGTGGTGAACTAAACGAGTACAGTGTGAAATGACTTCCTATTCTGAATTTCAAATTGGACCTAATTCCTGTTATTATTATTGTTCTGAGATGGAATTCGCATACTGGGCAATCTAGAGTTTGTAAAAAAGTTTAGTACAAGACTCAGTAGTAGCTCGTCGGTTCATCCAAGAGTAAAAAATGGTGCAGTCATATAAAGTAGATGTGCTAATGATCGCGTATGTTACATGATATCTTGGATCCGTATTCAGATGACGATATGTTAACAGATAAAAGTCAAAAATCAAGTGTATTCAGGACTAATACAGTTAGTGGTTGTGCGAGAATGGTAATGAGATAAAGTTGCCATAGATTTCATATTGGGATTGTCATTATCCCCGAAAAGGAATATGATAATTAGTTTATGGTTGATCATTTGACAAAGAAAGATCCGTATGATCATTTCATTAAGTACAGATTTCTTATTTGACAGATTAGCCAAGTAATATGGTTCTGAGATTATTCGATTATGCAGAGTGCCAGTTCCATTATGTTGGATAGATATCCGAAGGTTACATCGCAATTATGGAATGAGCCATAGGAAACTCTGAGTATGCAGTTGCATTTTGGCACAGTAATTTGTTTTGAAATCATTGATAAGTCTAAAAGAGTAGTTCAGATTTTGATAGTGTACTCCAGCACTATGTGCTAAAGTTTAAAGGATATTGGAAAGAGATATATGGAATTAAATCAATTTGTAATTCCAAGAAGATTAGTGAAAGTGTTTCAGGAGAGTTGAAAGCAACTTCTTCTGGTAAGATTTTCGGGGACGAAAATCCCTAAAGAGGGGAAGAATTGTAACAGCCCGAATTTGGGCCTAGTCGGAACAGTTGTTTTGGGGCCACAAATCCGACGAGGAAAATATTATTTTTATTATATTTTTATGGTCTACGATTTCATGGAAAGATTTCGTGAAAATTTTGTTCGAAAATTTTGACGTTTGGGCACTCAATTTAGTCAAAAGGACTAAATTGTAAATAGTGCAAAAGTTGAGTTCAACATGTTAGAAGTGTCCAATTTCTATGAAATTTAAAATTGGAGGTCCTTAAATGGTAATTGGACCATTGGTTAAATTTTTGGACAAAAATGGACATGAGATAAGTGAAATAGGATATTTTTAAGTTGGGGGCATTTTGGTAATTTGGTAATTAAATGGACTAAAAGACAAAATAAAAGCCAAAAACCCTTGTCCATCTTCTTTCTTGGCTGAATTTAGCATGGGGGAAGCCATGGCTAGGGTTTTCAAGCTTTCAAGCTCAATAATAAGTGCATCCAAGCCCCGTTTTTAATGTTCTTTACATTTTTGAGATCTCCGTAACTCGGTTTAGCTATTTCTACCATTATTTTGAGCTAGGGTTTGTGTTTAAAAATTTACCCATGGATGACATGCATGTGATTTGATGTCTAATGGTAGAATATGAATGCTCGGTGTGTAGTAAATGACTTTTACTAAGTGATTTTCGATGAAATCACATAAAATGACTAGTTTGTAAAAAGTTGAAAAATGTATGAAAATGTGTGAATGAATGCAAATTGTGGACTGCTATAGTTATGAAAATGGTACGGATAGGCCTAAAATACAAGGAAATTGAATAAAAATCATTTTACGAGCCTAGGGGCAAAAGTGTAAATATGACAAAGTTTAGGGGCAAAAATGTAATTTTGCCCTAATATGATTTTTGGATTGAATTGAATAGTATAATAACTTAATAAGTGAAATGTGATATTTTAGATAAAGAAAATGAGTTTTGGACTTAGAACGGGGGAAAGACGAATATTAGATGACTCGGTCCCTTTCGCCATTTTAAGTCGAAGTAAGTTTGTGTGTAATAATTCATCATCATGTTATTATGCTTTTAAATGTTTGACATTTCTTGAAAGGTATATTATTTCTATGAAATCGACTAATGATGCCTCGATGAGAGTATGATGAAAATATGTTAAGATGAAGTCCCGGTTGAACATTCGGAATAGCAAGGATACCCATGTTACAACATGAGATAAGGAAGGTCCTGTACAAGACCATGTCTGGGACATGGCGTCGGCACCAAATGTAGGTCCCGTATAAGACCATGTCTGGGACATGGCATCCCCGCCGAAAGAGGGTCCCGTGTAAGACCATGTTTGGGACATGGCATCGGCACCAAATAAAGGAGGTCCCGAATAAGACCATGTCTGGGACATGGCCTCGGCACCAAAGAAAGATCTCGTGTAAGACCATGTTTGGGACATGGCATCGACATCTATATACGATCTTGTATAAGACCATATTTGGGATATGGCATCGACATTGAGATATGAGATCCCGTGTAGGACCGTATATGGGATACGACATCAGCATCAAGATGTGATCCCATGTAAGACCATATCTGGGATATGGCATTGGCATCATGATACATGTATGATGAGATTGAGTACCCTTTGATATTCCGAGTAGTTCAACGGTAAAGAGCTAAGTTTAGGTTCAAGAAGGAAAAAGTGCTAAAGTTATGTAATGAAGTGATACAGATACATATGAAAAACTCATGAGAAATGAGCCCGATATGTGATATGTGATGATTAAGTGCAAGTATATGTATGTATACACTCATGAGCAATGTGCTCAGGATGTGATCGAATTTTGGTAAGAAGGTAAACGAGTAAGTTAATACCTATGAGAATGACCTTGTGATTATAAAAAATCATGCTTATGATGTGTGAATAAGTGGGAAATGTGATTGATGATCATGTCTGAGGCTTTTAAGCCAAATTAAATTGAGAAATGAAATGTTCAAGTCCTTGTTGTGGATGTATAGGTTAAATTGGCCAATGAATGGCTTGTAAATATTTGATGATGACTAGCTATTGGCATGGCTAACTATGGATATACTTTAGTGTTATATGTGTGTAAATGAGGATTAATACAAAGAAAACATGATAGAGTAAAATTAGCAATAAAATAGTTTGAACAGCAACAGTTGTATCACTTTGAAAATTCACCAAAAATGGTGAAAATTGAATTAGAAGTTGAATAAGATATTAGATTAAATCTTATTGAGTCTATTTTTTCATAAAAGAAACAGTATAAGCAAAATAATTTCATATGATGAGATATTTGGATTTTAGTGAGACAAGGTCAGAATGATCTTGGAATCCCCTGTTCTGATTTGGGAAATTCATTAAAAATTGTAAAAAAAAATAATAAAGGGATAAAATTTATATGCTTGAATTTTTTAATGAGTTTATTTTCAAGAGAAACAAAAGGGAACATCATTCGAGTTCTGTACCACGAGAAAATAATTTTTTAGTGAAGAGGGGTCAGAATTATCAGACAGCGAAACATGGGAGACTTTAAATAATAAATTGTACTGATTGGCTGAACCAAAAATTCTGGAAATTTGATGATAATAATATATGTGAGTCTAGTTTCAAGAAAAATTAGCGGATCTTAATTTGGAGTTTCGTAGCTCCAGATAAAAATAATTTAGTGACTGTAACTCGAGTAGACAACTCAAGATGAATATAAATGAATTGTGAAATTTTATACAATTATGATTGTATTACCTAGAGAACATATTGTGAGAATTGGTGAAAAACATGTTAATAAGTTGCTTATTATTTACATACAAACTTACTAAGCATTGTAGCTTACTGCCCTTCCTTTCTCATATCTTATAGGGTTTTATGTTAGCTTGAGTTGGAGATTGCCAGAGATGTTATCACACTATCAAGCTATCATCGTGGGGTAAAAGTGAATACAGACCTCTTAAGTTTATGTCATGTATAGGGACTTAGTCAATTGTGTATGTGTCATTTGATTTGGCCAAATGTGTTGGTTCATAATGGTAATATGATTCATTTTGTATATGGCCATGGGATGTGGCTCATATTGGTTAATGAGTTGTAATGCGTATTTATATGTGTGTGCTTATACTAAAGGTTTCATGTGATGTGGTTATGTGTGTTTGGTATGGATGGATTTAGGATGTGTTGATGATAATCATGGCATGAAAGTTTGATAAGTTTAAGCTAGGCAAAGTATGGTGCCTTATGCATGAATAAGATTATATGAATTCGCTATGATCATGACTTGTTTGATGATGTTTAAGTGCTCAATTATGCCATGAAAGATGCCATTGAGGTTGTGTTTAACTATGTGCAAATGAGGGTGCCAAATGGTTTGGTAAATAGCCATTTTCTTGGCCACACGAGCAGAGACACAGTCGTGTGTCTCAGCCGTGTGGAGGACACGACGTCAGGACATAGGCGTGTGCCCAGGGCGTGTAAAGTCTGCATTTATTTTTCAAAATTTAATTCACCACACGGCCTAAGCACACAGGCATGTGACTTGGCCGTGTGACCCTATTTTGTTGATGATGTCATAAACAGAGAGTTACACGGGCTAAGGACATGGGAGTGTGTGACACACGACCTACCTACACGGTCGTGTGACTCCTGTTTTGATGAAAAATTTTATAAGTCTTCTTAAAGTTTCCTAAGTTCTCGGTTTAGTCCCGAACAATTCCCAATGATTGTTGTGGGCCTCGTGGGTCCATATAAGGGATGATTTGCATGTGAATGAATGATTTTAAATTGAATGTAATTTTATAGCCCGATTTTGTATAAATGTTTATGTTTAAGTTCAGTAATGCCTCGTATCCTGTCCCGGTGTCGGACACGAATAAGGGATGTTACAAAATTAGTAAACAAAATAACTCCAAAAGAAAAAAAAAAAGCAATTTTGAGCAGAAGCTTTATAGATCTAGACTTTTTGAAGGTTTTTAGGAAAATCAAAATGGAAAATATGAAAGAGTAGATCAAGAAAAACCTTTGGTAAAATTTGGGTGAATTCATGTGGGTGGTTGACGGTGACGAAAGGCAACAACAAGGACGGTGGTTTGTTGGAGAAAAAGATATGATGAAATTTGGGGGGGGGGGAGAGGACCAACAAAGATGAGGGAAATAAAAAAATCTTTTAATATAAAATATGTTAAATATTTTAATATAATTTAATATAAAAATAAAAAAACTTTTAATATAATTTAATATAAAAATATTATTTCCAAATTTTAGAAAATATAAAAAAATAAAAATAAAATATTTTAAATATTTTATTTAATTTAATATAAAAATATTTATATTAAAAATGTTATTAAATTATATTTAATAATAATCCTATTAAAGTTTAATATAACAATAATAATAATAATCTACTTAAAAAAAATTCTGCTAAGGGTACTCTGATCATTTCAACTTTTTTCCTTGTGCTATTACAACATTTATTCTATTCAATCAAACACAATAACACTATTACAATTTTATTCTATTCCATTCAATCAAACAATTGAATTACTAATTATAACTTTATTCTATTACAGTTCTATTCCATTACAACTTCATTACATTACAACTCTATTTCATTTCAATAAACCAAACATGACAGAAATAAGGTAATAGAGGAAGAGAATTGGGGCCGAACAACTATAAATCATTTATACAACATTTTTTCCTTTTCTTTTTCATTTTTGAAGACTTTATAGAATTTTTTAAAATACCAATTCACCCCTCTTGATATTTTCGGCCTAACAATTATTTATTTTTTAAATATTTTAATTAAATCTAAATTGAATTGAAAAAAATATTAAACATAAATGATATTGAAAATTGATGAGATGGCACCATTTCATAGCCTAAAACTTAATGTTTTTAGGATCATATCAATTATTCTCGAGAAATATTTTTAATTTATGAAAATATAAAATTATTTGAATTCATTTAAACTTATTTAAAATTAAAGTGATTCGAATTTAAAATAATTTATATCCAAAAATAACTTAAAAGTTAAATTATCTAAAATTATTTCAATTCAAAAATATCTGAATTTAATAAATCCTACACCATCAAATTCCCCAAATAATATGAATGCAAAATAAACATTAACATAAAATAATTAATTAAAAAATAGTCTAATCACAACCTACCCAATCAAGTCCGTTTGCGACCATTAGGCATTGCCCAGTGATTGTCTGAATCTAAATTTGTTTGTGAGTAATTATTTATTTAGTTAACAAACAAATGGAGTTATTTTGTGGCCACGGTCCATGGACGCAAGCAATGTGGCCCAATTAAGTACGCGTAAGCCATATTCGCTGTTGCGGAATAATCAATAGTGGACCAACATTTTAGGAGGTTGCCACTTGCCGCGCCTAATACCCGAGATTATAGGGGTGAGCAAAACTCGATTCGATTCGAAAAAATTGAAAAAAAATTCGAATTTCGAGTTAAACGAATCGAGTTATTCGAGTTAATCGAGTTATTCGAGTCAACTCGATTTTTTCTTTTCGAATTTCGAGTTCGAATCGAGTTGAGTTTTGAATTGAATAACTCGAATAATTCGAATATCAAACTATAATATTTTACATTTTACCCCAAACTCCCAAACCTTTTTACTTTTCCTCAAAACTTTTACTCCTTCCCACTTTCCCCCAAAACTTTTACTCCCCTCCTCCCAACCCCCAATCTACCCAAAATCCATTTCCCACCAAAATTTTACTCTCACATTTACTTTTTCTCAAAATTTTACTCCCAAAAATCCTCAAAACTTTTTATTTTCCCCAAAATTTTTACTCCTCCCACTTTTCCCCTAAAACTTTTACTCCTTCCCATCTCACCTCCCATCTACCCCAAACCCATCCCCCTCCAATTTTTTTAATATTTTCCTTCAAAATTTTACTCCCCCTATTTATTTTCCCTCAAACTTTTATTCTCCAAAACTTTTTATTTTCCCCCTAAACTTTTACTTCTCACCCTTTACTCTCAAATAAAAAATCAAAATTATCTAAAAAAAATCACTATATAGTAATAATTTTATTTATATTTACTATTTATATTATTAAATTAAATTTCACATTTTATATTATTTATATTATTGAATTGTTTAGTCATATTGAATATTTATATTAAAATTGAATTATTAATTATGCCATAAAAAATTCATGTTAAAATTTTATATTGGTATCAATTTCACATTTTATCTTTAAAATAATTTTTATTAAAAAATCACATTTTTACATTTAATATATTTTTTAGTTCCAAAATACATAGTGACAAGAATCTGAAGATAATTGAAAGAACTAAGCAAGCAAAGAAGCTAACCCGTATATAAAAGATTAATAAATAAATTATTTGGTGATGAAAGTTAATAAAAAAATTTGGTTAAGATGGACAAATTTTATTACGATGGGTGATAATGGTTACAAGGACCCAAAATTATTTTTTAAATTTTAACTCGAACAAATATATTCGATTCGATTCGATTCGAATTCCATCTCACTCGACTCGATTCGAGAAAATTTCAAATCAAATTAGGATGATAAAATATGATTCGTCAACTCGATTAACTCGAAATTTTTTCATTCGATTCGATTCGATTCGATCGAACGCTCACCCCTACCCGAGAATGGCCAGTGGGGCCTCAACTGGCTATTTTGACTTGTAAAATTATTTTTCTTTTTCTAATTTTTACATTATTCTAATTTATATTATTTCAATTTTTCTTTTGAGGAACATAAACGTGAGGGGAAAAAAATCCAAACTTTTAAGCACATAGCTCATACAATCTCGAACTACCTTGTCACCCTATCTTGTTCGAACCAGGCAAAATCCACATTGCACTTTAGCATACCAACAGTCAAAGGTTCCCAACCAGCCCTTCCCTCAACTCGCGACACTCCTGCCCGATCACCACCTTCACTAGTCACAACAAACACGCTCAACGACTGAAGCCAACAAAGTCGGAAATCATCAGCAGCTCGAGCAATCGAGGCCACTCCAACATCCTTCCCTTTCCAAATTAACCAAATAATTACGGCCGGACCATATCATCCAAAACAACACCAACACACAATGTAATTGTTCAGGAGCTACCGAATCAGAAAGTCTACTACATAACTTAGCAACCGTCGTCTGACCAAAAGAAAAACTAGTACCACTCAAAACAGCTTGCGCATACGGACAATACAGTAAAACATGATCCATACACTCTGCCTTACCATAACGGCTACATGAGGGGGACAACGGGAAACCCTTCTCACTCAAGCGAATCCGAGTCGATAAAAAGTGCCAAATACAACGCCAAACAAAGTCCTTTACCTTCAACGGGAGTTTACAATGTCATAACTTAGCCCAAACAATGTTCTCATCAAATAAAGCCTGATCCAATCGCATGTTAATTGCAACTCGGTATGCCAACCTCACACTATACCTTTTGTCGAAACCATTTTTATATTTTTAGAAAACAGGGTCGACTTTTAAAAATATAAACGGGAGTCGCCACCAATCCCTTTTTGCTTAGGTGTGATTGGATCACCTTAAAAATATTTTATTTAAAACATTTGATTTTGGTCCACAAAAAAAAACAAGAAAACGGGTTCGGGAGTCGGTTACTTATGAGGAAGGGTTAACACCCTCATAACACCCAAAAATTGGTACCTAATCGATAAAATCATGTCCTAATGTTGAAACTTTGAAAAATTTTAGAAAATGGTCCTTTTATTTGAAGGAAAAAAAAAAACCAGACTTACCTATCTCAAAGAAATAAAACACCATACCCAGTAAGTTAGGATATAGCATCTCATGACTTCGAAACTAGGCACGTCTTTGGAAAATCCCTATCTCGAGACACAAAACATCATATCCAGTAAGTTAGGACACAACGTTTTGAATTCCCAATGTCGAAACCATTTTAAAATCGGTTTTAGAAAATGGGGATCGACTTTAAAAAAACGAAAATAGAGTCACCACCAATCTTTTTTACTTAGGTGTGATTGGATCACCTTGTAAAACGTTTTATTTTAAAACATTTGATTTTGGTCCGCGAAAACGAGAAAATAGGTTCGGGAGTCAATTACGTATGAGGAAGGGTTAGCACCCTCATAGCGCCCAAAAATTGGTACCTAATCGATAAAATCATGTCCAAATGTTTGAAATTTAAAAGTATTCAAAAACATGATTCCTTTAAAAAAACTTTGAGCACTTTAAGTTAAAATTTGAGATTTTCTTATTCCAAAGGAATATAAATATCACATCCAACACGTTAGGACATGATATTTTAAAACCTTTGTAATCAAAATCGTCTCACTATTCACAAAACTTATTAAAAGGATATTTAGTTATTTAATCAAACGAAAAATTGCACCTAACACGTTAGGGCACTATTTTTCGAATTTCTAAATACCTAAACATTGCCTTATATCTTTAAAAAAAAAAACTTAAATGAAATATAGTAATTTTGCAAAAAAAAAAAAATGTATTTTGTACTTCAAATAATAATAATCCATGTGACAATATTACTTTTACATTATCGAACATAAATATTTATAACATGCTAATATTTAAGATAGTCAATAATAATATGAAATATAACAAATAATAATTTCTATACTAAGCAATTGCAAATATATGATGAAGTATAGACAAATATAATAAACAATAAAATTAACTATGAACATATTTCATACAAATAAAGAACAACAATATAAACAATGTGTTAAAAAAATATATAATGATTTTAAAAAAATAAAAAAAATATTAAAAAATGAACACATTATAAATAATTATAATATTATATAATATGTAGCACTTAAAAAAATAATATAATATATAATATATATATACTAAAATAATATATAATAATAAGACAAAATAATAGATATTTACAATTTAATGAATTAATATAGATAATTATTATAAAATATTTAATATAATACATAAATTAATATCAAAATTTAAAAAAAAATAAAAGAGGAAAAAAAGATTAAAATGAAATATAAACAGATTTCCAGGGTTAATTTTAAAAAATTGAATTAGTTAATAGGACGTAATTAAATTAAATAAAATAGCGGAGGGATCAAAAGAGTAATTTTCCCATTTCAAAAAAAAAAAACACGCGGACCCTTCTTCAGGTCCGGTCGACGCGCGGATCCTGTTTTGCCAAAACGGCGCCGTTTGCTTTCACCTATAAAAATTAGTTTTATAAAAAAAATCATTTAGTAAGTTGTTTTTTAAAAAAAAAAAAAAAGATTTGAAAACTCTCTGGATCTCTCGTCTTTCTGCCTGGGCTTCTGTCCATCGGATTGTTGGGCTATGGGCCACACGCGCCTCCATGGCCGGTGGCCGGAGGCCTAGAACGTCCGTTATCCTCGCTTTCGAAAAGGTATCTCCTTCCCCTTTTACTTTTTCCACAGTGGTTATATATACATATATATATACATATATATGTATATATATAAAATGAAAATAAAAATAAAATATGCAACAGAATGAAAGGAAAATCACCTAAAAAAATTGCTGTTATTGATTTTTGTTTCTGGGAATATTTCTGTCCCTATTATTTTGTATCACTCTTTGCGTTTTTTCTCTCTGTATTTTGTGCTAGTTTTCCTCTTTGTATTCGTGTGTAACAGTGTATTTTTCTCTCCCCCCTCCCCCTCTTTTTTACAAATTCTTGTAGGCTTTTATAGCCTTTGAAATGAAAACAAAAAAAAAAGGAAATAAATATTCTGCCCCTGTTTTGCCGGATTTTGCTGCTTGTTCCTTCCTTTTTTGTGCAGGTGAAAAGTGACGAGGGTCTCGGCGATGATGGGGCTGTGATGGCGTCGCGACTCACGGCTTGACGAGGGCGTGAGGAGCTATTGGGCGCTGGTATTGCAGCGTGACGATCAGTCTTCTGTCATTGCGACATCTAGGGTTTCTGGAGAACCCTAGGTCTCTGTTTCTGTCAGAGATTTGGGCCCCTTTGGGTCGAGACTGAGTCTGGGTGTATTCGGGATTTTGGGCTACTGAGTAGTTTTAGTTGTTCTGTTAGTCTATTTAGGTATTGGGTCACAGGTTTAAATGTTGGGCTCGGGTAATTTAGGGTATTTGGGCTAAATGCAACAGGCTTTTGGTTTATTGTTTTTGGGTTTTTTGTAAAAGGACACGATGTTTTTATACCCTCGTAACTTAAAAAACATCTCATGATTTTCAAAAGCTTGTTAAAAGGATATTTAATTATTTAGCCAAACAGAAAATCACAACTCAGCACGTTAGGGCACTATTTCCCGAATTTCTAAATACAAAACATTGCCTTATTTTAAAATATAGTAATAAAAATGTATTTTTATTTTGAACAATAATCCATGTGACAATATTGCATTTATAAACTATCGTACACAAATATTAAAAACAATTATAATACATTAGCATTTAATATAGACAATACAACTAAAATAACTACACTATAGTAATCATAAAATAATAAATAAATAAAAGGGCATTGCATAGACAAATAAAATATATAAAGCAATATATAAAACAATAAAAAATACTAAATAAATATTATAATAAATATATAATTTAACACATATAAAAGATAATACATAATAATATATATAATAATTTTGAATAAAGATATTTTAAAAAATATAACATAAATAATATAAGTGAAACATGTTATAAAATATAAATAAATTTTATACAAAAATAAAATTTTAAAAATAATATATGATATAATATAATACTATATGATATAAATTTTTTAAAAAAGATATAATATAGTGATTAATATATAAAAATAATATATAATGAAAATAATTTTGAGCTAAATAAAAATAATAAATAATAACTATTTAATATATAAATAATTATTTAATATATAAATATATATATATATTTATACTATTAATATATTACTATATAAATAATAAATAATGTGGACAATTTAATAAAATAATTTAATACAATATTAAAATAATAAAATAAAAGGATAAAAAATAAAACAGAGAAGACAGGTGTTAAAAAGCAATTAGAACAGATACAAAAGAACTGAATTAAAACACGCATTAAATCACAGGGGTTAAAATGGCAATTATGTCAAATTTTAAAACGGCATCGTAATAGATTTAGCCTTTAATGCAGTCCGAGGATTAAAAAGAAACCGAATATAAATTTTAGGGCCAAATTAAAATTTAAAAAAAAAGGGATCTATTTGTAATAAGCTTAAAAAACGAAGGGATTGCGCACATAAATAACCCACTCGAAGTAAAAACATGCGAATCCTAATGTAACGGGTCGGGTCTCGGGTCAGGTTCGTGAAACAACGTCATTTTGGTCCTTACCTGACCACGCCAAAACGACGTCGTGCGGATGGGCTATAAAAGCTAAAATTCAGCCCAAAAATTCATTTCAAAACCCTTTAAAAAAAAAAATTAGAAAACGCTCTCAACACTCCTCTCATCTGTTCGGGGATGGTCACCGGACCCTCGAGTTTCTTACTTCACGCGCAACAAGCGCAACACTTGCCACCACGGGCGGTGGCCGGAGGCCAAACCTCTCCTTTTCAAGCCCGTCGAAAGGTAAGCCCCCTTTTCTTTATTTTTAAAACTCTGTTTATATGCAGAAATATATAAAAAATAAAAAAAATAAAGTAGAAAGAAAAACCTCTGCGAATGGTTTCTGTTCTTTTATTTCTCTGGATTTTCTTGTGAATATTTTTTTATATTCTTTTTCTTTCTGTGTTTGTATCTCTCTGTTTGTGTATATTCCCCCTACGTTACAAAGTAAATCGGGCTTTTTATAGCTTGAAAAAATAAAAGGAAATATACCCTTTCTGCCATTTTGTCGCAGTTTCCTTTCTCGATCACGGTTAATTTCAATTTTTAAATATTATTTAATTTTCTTTCATTTATGTAATTTTAATTAATATTTATTTTATAATTTTTTATAACAGTCGGTAGATCGGGTGTTACAATGTTATATTCGTAATATGTCTAGTCCTCTATCACCGTTGATAGAAAATTACTTGAGGGAAACGGATTTTTAGCACGTGGCCAATATAGGCCGGGGGTGCTGCAAGTTAGATCTGAAACTCATCAACGCGTTCATAAAGAGGTGGAGATCTAAGAAGCACACATTCCATCTTCTATGCGGGGAGTGTACGATCACTTTGGAGGATGTGCAGTTACAATTGGGGTTGCCGATGGATGGGTCCGTACTCACCTCATTCGCTCAATCTGCTAATTGGGGAGCTGTATGCTATGATCTTTTTGGTGTAATTCCGAATAATATTTACGGAGGTTGGATCGAGATGGGCTGGTTACGAGAAATATTCCCAGAACTGTGGGATGATTCGACTGAAGTAGAAAGAATACGATACGCTCGAGCATACATCCTTGAGATCATTGAAGGTTATCTGATGTTGGACTTGTCACGAAACCTTGTACATCTAAGGTGGCTGCTGAAACTCGTCGATTTTAGAGTAGTTGGCGAACTCAGTTGGGGATTTGCAGTGTTGTCGACATTGTACTAGGAGATATGTCGAACAACGCTACCAAATAAAGCCAAAATCAGAGATTGTCTATCACTACTACAATTATAGGCTCGGATGCACTTTCTATTTTTAAGTCCTCAAGTGAACCACTCGCATACATTCCCACTCTTAACGAGTTAAAATTTATATTAGATTTTACAATTATTACATATATTTAAAATATAATTTTATGCTAAAATTTTATTTAATTAGGTGGAACCATTAAGCGAGTTATGTTGGAATACCTACCGCTCTTGAAGATATACAGCTTCTATTAGACCAATGGTTGGAATTGCATTTAAGTATATATATAAATGAAATATATATACATAACATAGTCGTTTCGTATTTAGTATTTAGTATTTAGTGTTATGTATATAACTAATATTCACTACAGCAAAACAGACTTTTAGCGGCGTTTTTTTAGGCTTTTAGCGGCGTTTATAAGCGCCGCTAATAGTATTTGCGGCGATTTAAAAGTGCCGCAAAAAATGCCGCTAAAGACAATGCCGCAAACTTTAGTGGCGTTTATGAAAAAAATGCCGCTAAAGGTCTTGACTTTTAGCGGCGCTTTACCCACAAACGTCGCTAAAGGTCATGACTTTTAGCGGCGCTTTTCCTACAAACGCCGCTAAAAGTCTTGACTTTTAGTGGTGCTTTTCTCACAAACGCCACTAATTTGTACATATTTGCAATAGACAATTTCTCTAATATCCTACCCTTCCTGCATTAAATCCAACCAAAAACAGCAAATGTAACATATAATTACAACCCAAAACAGCAAATGTAGCATAAAAATCCGTCCAAAAGCATTAAATCTAAATGATACTTCAAATTTAATAAAAGATATATGATGTAAATTAATAAATGAAGTATAACTGAAAATATTCTTACAATAATGTTAAATGTAACAATGTTAAAAATAATCTTACAACGGGAAAATAAATGCCTAAGATGGCGGCTTTTGTGACTGCTGAAACATCTGCATCATATGCTGAAGTTGTAGCTAGAGCTCATCGTACTTTACGCTCTGCTCACGCTGCTGCCTCGCTCATCGCCTGCTACCTACCTCACGCTTGCCATTTCTTTGTATCCGCTCCAAGTTTGTTCTTTGGAGTTCTTCATATTGTCTTTGAACCTCAGCAATTTGCTCAACCATGCTTGCTTGCATCTGAGCTATCTGGTATTTTAACCTCTGAACTTCAGCTTGAGCTTGACTCCCGGAAGGCATGTATTGCTGGGAGCTGGATCCAAAATATTGGGTCGGGGTAACACCAGATCCTTGAAATCAAACTCGACCATACCTTTCAGGACCCAAAACATCAGTAATAATTTTGTTATCAATATCCTCAAGATTAAAAGAACCATCAGTCGAGGCAACCGCTTCATTTGTTATCAATATCCTAAAGATTAAAAGAACTATCAGTCGAGGCAACCGCTTAATACTCTGCCTTCTTCTCCTTTAGTTTCTCCTAATAAATCAATCAAAGAGTTAGAAACGAAATATATAATAGGAAGGAATGCAACATAACTTAACATTATTAATTTAAAACTACTAACGATGAATTAAACTATTATAATTAAACATTATAAATATTTATAATAAATCAAATCTTATTAAGTAAATATACCATAATTTCTCCAGCTTTGGATGTCATCGGAAATCCATCTTTCTTCCTATGCGTAATGTCAAAAAGCTGAAGGCATCCAACTTTTTGACTAAACGAGACTTCCTACAGTGTAGTAGTAAAAATATAATTTAATAGTATAAAGTCATTAATATTTGACAGAATTAATAAATTATAATACCTCAGCCTCACCTACACAAGCAAAACTTCTCGACCCTGCTGTGTGCGTGAATTTTTGTTTCTGCCTGCTGCTTATTCCAACTCGCTCACGGTCCTACATAATAAAATTATTATTACGTATATAGTAAATACTATAAACCGAAAATTTTTTAAGAGTTTAGAAGTACGTAATACCTCTCCTTTCTTTGAATTCCAGAATCCAAACGCATCTTCCCATTGGTACCTCAACATTCCGGGCGGGATATTTCGCAATTTTTCTTCGAGGCTTATGTCTTTCTTAAAATATTCTTTTTTCAAAGTGCTTTTATGGTCTCTCTATTTTTTACCCAATGTCTTCTTGATATAGTCATCGGAGACCTTTAAAGCAAATCTCTCCTAAAAAAACATAAGTTTAGAAAGTAAATATAAATGAATCTCAAACCAAAGTATTTTAAATTACATTCACGTTTTGTTACCTTAATATTATCGAGAGCTTGATTTTTGTTACCATTAGGCATGTGATGCCATGATTCGTAGTTGATGGGAAACATATTGGCATTTCGTGCTATAATGCCCAAATAGCCTGTTAAAAGTCGAGCTTCAGATCCAACAGGCTGGCCATGACTGTTTCTCCTTACTTTGACACGCTCGACAAGATTTAAGTCGTATAAATCTTTAAGCAGCGTACGTTCTCGACCTCTGCGCGTCCCACCACTTTCAGCTGAAAAATAATATATTATTATATTAAAATTGAAAAATGAATCAATAATAAAAGTCAACATGCATGTAAAATAAACTTAACATTACTTTGAAATTCTGCAGGCTCATCAACTGTCTCCGGCACATTCGAAGATCCAACAACTGTTTGCTGTTCACTATTTCCTTCTTTCGAATTTGGAGTATTCTGGACAATACTTAAATCTCGTAATCTTCTTCTACGCATTTTTCCTGCAATACACATAAAATAGTTGAGATTTTAGTAACAAATAACAACAATAATAGTACATATAAAATAGTTAAATTATATAACATAACCAAGATTAAAATTATAATATTACATATAAATAAAAAATCGTAAAATCTTACTACATCATAATTCATAAATATCTTCGTCCACATCCTGACGAACCCATTGAAATTGTGTACTAGTACTAGGGATATTTTCATTTAAGTTTTGTTCTGAAAAAAGCAAAGTTTCTGATCTTTCGACGATGTCATCTCTACTTCCATTGCCCATGTCAAACAAGTCTCTAGGGGTATTTCAAAGTACAACGTACCAACCCTCATCAGTTGGATCTTTTGAGTAAAAAACATGTTTCACTTGAGAAGAAAATACATACGGCTCATCTATCAATTGTTCTCCAGTGTGAATCAATCGAGAGAAATTCACCACTGTAAAACCATATTGATTGTTTTTAATTCCGCGAGCCGTATTCACATCAGCCCAATCACCTTGAAATAAGACAACTTTCCATTTGCGATAATAATCCAACTCAATTATGTCAGTAAGAAGTCCGTAATACTCCACATTCCCCTCGACAGGATTACTATCCCTAGCACTAGCATAACTTGTAATTGAAGAATTAACAACAATTCCACAATTTTGGGTTCTCCTCAATCTCTCGCGATATTTTGTATGAAATCTAAATCCATTGATAAGGAAGGCACTATATCTTTTCACTATTCTATTTGGACCTTGGGAAAGCCATATAACTTCGTCATTTACTTCATTCCGACTCCAAACCTATTGAATCGAAAGTAAATTGAGTAATTATAAATGTTATGAGAAAACATTATTACTTGTCAATGAAAACTTCAATTGCATACCGTTTGGCTTAACCATTCATGAAATGATTCGTGTGACGACTTATTAATTTCTCGTTGTTGTAATCTTGGAATTGTGAACAAGCTCTCAATATTTGTTTGTACTCACTATGTTAAAAAAGGTTTACTTTGTTAGAAGACAAACAAATTATAATTGATGAATATTTATCAAATTCTAGAACTTACTTGCGTAATGGTTCCATTGAATTGTGATGAAAAAAAACATGCCGATGTGCTTGGACCCACGGTCTATCATCTAATTCTGCAATTTCAACTTTGCCGATTGGTTCTCTGAAACTTTGAAATAAATAAGTTTCGGCCAAGTTATCATCTGTGAGCCCAGCATTTCTAATTGGTTTATTCATTCTTGTTTCAACATCTTCCAAATACCTTGAACAGAAAGTCATACATTTCTCTGCCAAGTAGCCTTCAGCAATTGATCCTTCCGAATAACGCTTATTGTGGCAGTAAGACTTCAATTTGGATAGGAACCTAAACACGATATACAACATTATCAAAAGTTGCAACTAAAGGCATTGAGGTGAATGAAGGAATAATTTACAAATAAATTAAGACCTTTCTATGGGATACATCCATCGATAGAAAACGGGTCCACCAAGTATTGCTTCATGAGGGAGGTGAATTGTTAAGTGCACCATAATAGTGAAGAAGGAAGACGGGAAGATCTTCTCCAAATTGCATAAAGTTAATGCGGCTCGATCTTGTAGTGTCTCAAGTTCTTGAACATCCAAAACTTTGCCACAAATGCCTTTCATTATATTGGATAGTTCAATTACATAAGACGTCACCTTTTTCGACATACAACACCGCATAGCAACTGATAGTAAGTCTTGCATCAAGATGTGATAGTCATGTGATTTTAAGGCATATAGTCTTCGATCTTTAAGACTCACACATTAAGATATATTTGATGCATACGCATCCGGGACCTTTATATCCTTCAACACCATACAGAACACTTCTATCTCCGTCTTCGACATTAAAAAAATAGAAGGCAACAACCGATATTTCCTATTCGGAAGTGCTTAGGGATTAAGCTCACGCCGAATTCCCATGTGGACTAAATCAAGTCGACTCTGAAGATTGTCTTTTGATTTTCCATCTACATTCAAAATAGTCCCAATGATGTTCTTGCAGACATTTTTCTTAATGTGCATGACATCAAAATTATGCCGTAAAATGTGATGCTCCTAATAAGGCAACTAAAAAAAATACTTCTTTTTTTCCACAAGTCTGCCTCATTAGGATCATCCTCTTCATTAGATTTATCATCATATTCATCCCTTGATCTTCTATTTCTTTGCGTGTTGGCTGGTTGATTTATCTTCCCATAAATGAAATTCATATCTTTCAACATGAACAAGATTTCAGATCCACCGGTCTGCGAAAGAGCTTCTCTGAACTATTCAGTACCGTCAAATTGAGTACTCTGAAATCTAAATCTATGATTTTCCGGTAACCACTGAAGATGCCCCATGTAAGAGAACTTCTTCCCATTATATAACCATTGCGAACATGTTTGCGCAGCACAACAAGGACAAGCATAACGTCCCTTGGTGCTCCAACCAGATAAATTGGCATAAGCCAGGAAGTCATTAATAGTCCACAACAAAGCTGCACGTAAATTAAAGTTCTCCTTTCTCAGTACATCATATGTCTCAACACCAGCCCATAATTATTTTAACTCTTCAATAAGTGGCTGCAAATATATGTCAATATCATTCCCAGGACCTTTCTCTCTAAAGATAATCATAGATAAGATAAAGGATGATTGTTTCATGCAAACCCATGGAGGCAAATTGTAAGGAACAAGCACCATAGGCCAAGTACTATACGCTGTGCTCATGATTTTGTAAGGGTTAAATCTATTAGATGCTAGCCCAAGCCTCACACTCTGAGTATCGCTTGCAAAGCGTGGAAATTTGGAGTCAAATGATTTCCAAGCTAAAGAATCTGCAGAATGCCTTAACAATCCATCATCGGTTCGTCCATCATGGTGCTACATCATTAACTCGACTGTCTTCGACGACATGAAAAGCCTTTAAAGCCTTGGTATTAGCGGAAAATACTGCAAAATCTTAACTGGCTTCTTCCTTGACTATGCATCGTTTTCATCCTCGTTACCGTCTTCTGTGTTTCTATTCATCCAACGAGATTGACCGCATACATGACAACACTGTTGGTTTTTCCGGTCACCCCAATACAACATGCACTCATTTGTGCAACTGTGAATTTTGTTGTACCCAAGGCCCAAATCTTTTATCAGTTTCCTCATGTCTTTGGAAGATTGAGAGATTTTCGCAAACGGGAACATTTCTCTCAAAAACTCTAACAACATTGTAAAAGAGTTTCCGGTCCACCCTCCCAAACATTTTAAGTGAAAAAGACGAATACAGAAAGATAGTTTTGAAAAATTTGATCCCTCATACAGTTCTTCATTCATTTCACCAAGTAACGTGTAGAACTTCGCCGCTTCTTCATTTGGCTGTTCATCAGGTACACTTCTTTCCGTTTCGGTGAAAGTATTTCCACCAAAATTATAATCGTCGGTTGCACCCAAGTAAAGTGGAAATGATTGCAAACCATCACTGCGCATATTAAATGCATCTCGCAACATGCCTTCCATGTCATCTTCTCTAACATTCTGATCGTAAGCACTATGAGGATAACCCAGATTCATCGATGAAGAGGCTCCACTAGATGTACACTCTTCATGGAAAATCTATTTTTTATACCCCCGAACAAAGCCATCAACAATTAGATGTTCGTAGACAACTTCACAATAATGCCAATTGATATTGCAACACTTCTTACACGGGCAAAGAATCATATTCTCTTGGCTTGCATTTTTGAAATGCAAAATTTAGAAAAGTTTCTACTCTATTTCGATAGCCGCTGCTTATCCTTGACAGATTCATCCAAGTTCTATCCATTTCATAATTGTTGAAGTCTAAAGTTGACAATAAATTACACGGGTGAGTTGTTTATTTATAATTTATGTAAGTAATGATATGATATATATTTTTGTACTATGTAAGTTCTGTAAATTATGCAAGTTATGAAGTTTGATCTTAAAATTATGTAAGCTATGAAATTTGATCTTTAAACTATATGCTTTTAAGGAAATTATTACATTAAACTACATGTATTATGTAAGTTATATAAGTTATGTGAGTTATGTAAGTTATGTATGTTATGTGAGTTATCTAAGTTATGTAAGTTATGTATGTTATGTGAGTTATGTCAATTATGTAAGTTATTTAAATAATGATCATTATTATTATTATATTGATAAAAAAATTATAAGTTTTAAAAACATTTAAAAATATTAAATATTAAAATCAAACATGATTAATATAAAAAATTAGTAATTTGACTTTTATATTAAAATATATTTAAATAATGAAAAAACATAAAAAAAAAAGAAATAACTTAACAAAGTAATTAATGAGTAACAAAAATAAATTTTCATTCATTTTAAAAAGTTTTTAAATTGCTTTTTTTTAAAAAAGAATTTGATTTTTATTTTAAAATATATTTAAATAATGATCAATATTATTATTATATTGATAACAAAATATTTATAAGTTTGAAAAACATTTAAAATATTAAATATTAAAATCAAACATTATTAATATCAAAAATTAGTAATTTGATTTTTATATTAAAATATATTTAAATAATGAAAAAAACATAAAAAAAGGAAATAACTTAACAAAGTAATTAATGAGTAACAAAAATATTTTCATTTTAAAAAGTTTTTAAATTACTTTTTTTTAAAAAAAAATTTGATTTTTATATTAAAATATATTTAAATAATGATCAATATTATTATATTGATAACAAAATATTTATAAGTTTGAAAAACATTTAAAATATTAAATATTAAAATCAAATATTATTAATATAAAAAATTAGTAATTTGATTTTTATATTAAAATATATTTAAATAATGAAAAAAAACATAAAAAAAAAAGAAATAACTTAATAAAGTAATTAATGAGTAACAAAAATAAATTTTCATTTTAAAAAGGTTTTAAATTACTTTTTTTTAAAAAAGAATTTTATTTTTATATTAAAATATATTTAAATAATGATCAATGTTGTTATATTGATAACAAAATATTTATAAGTTTGAAAAATATTTAAAATATTAAATATTAAAATCAAACATTATTAATATAAAAAATTAGTAGTTTGATTTTTATATTAAAATACATTTAAATAATGAAGATAAGGTAATTAACACCCAAACCAAAATAAATTAATGAGTAAAAAAAATAAATTTTCCTTTCAAAAATCTTTTAAATTAATTTTTTAAGATTAAAATAAAAAAGTATTAAAGTTTAAGAATTAATTTAGAAAGTAATTTATAGTTTAAGGATAGCTGATGAAAATAATATGATAGGCTAAGTAGGTATTTTCTCAATTATATCTCTTCAAATACAAACAACAATAATGGTAAATTTATAGATAAGGCAATTAGTAATACATTTCTAAATCTTGCAATTTGGAGGGTTTTAAAGGAGAGGAGTAGTGAATGAGGGGTGTGTCAAGGAAATTTCATGAAATTACTGCTTGATTTCTTGTTTCAGATTATAAAAAGAAATTATGTTTTAGTAATTGAATAATTGGTTTTATTTGTTCAAGTAAGATTGTTATTACTGTCTATATATTGGTTATTGGATATTGAAGGGGCAGTGAGCTTTTCTATGCCAAGCATGGAATTAATGCTATCCTCAACACAGACGGGGAACAAACAAAACTAATCTCCTTTTACATGGTAATATATATTTAATGCATCAACATTGTCAAAATGTCATAAATCATATGATATATAATATATCTAATGAAATGATATAATGTGGTCTAGTATATATTTGCAAACAAGCATGAATAAAAGACCAAGAAATGGAGAGAAGATGGAATGCACACACATTTTATATATATATATATTCCTGGCGCAATGATATAAAATGAAAGACAGCATTGTCAATAACATTGCCACTGGAGGAAATTAATAAACTCAGACATTTTACCATTTTAAACAATAAATTAATTTTTTCAAATCTTTTTGAATTTTTTAAAATTCATCATACATGGCATTGTTATACCTAAGGAGGATCCATTATATCTTACAGTGAGATTTAAGGCAACCCATTAGGTTTCCAGCCTATATACTTTGAATCTTTTTTTTTTGGACAGCAATATAATAAACAGTCTATATACCAGTTGAAACAATATAATAAACAGCAATTTGGACAGCAATTTTTCCAAAATCATCATGATATAACTTTTTTCAAATCTTTTTGAATTTTATAAGATTCATCATACATGGCATTGTTATACCTAGGGAGGATCCATTATATCTTACAGTGAGATATAAGGCAACCCATTAGGTTTCTATCCTATATACTTTGAATCTTTTTTTTTTTTGGACAGCAATATAATAAACAACCTATATACCAGTTGAAACAATATAATAAACATCAATTTAGACAGCAACTTTTCCAAAATCATCATGATATAGCTTTTTTCAAATCTTTTTGAATTTTTTAAGATTCATCATACATGGCATTGTTATACCTAGGGAGGATCCATTATATCTTACAGTGAGATATCAGGCAACCCATTAGGTTTCTAGCCTATATATTTTGAATCTTTTTTTTTGGACAGCAATATTATAAACAGCCTATATACCAGTTGAAACAATATAATAAACAGCAATTTGGACAGCAATTTTTCCAAAATCATCATGATATAACTGTTATTGATCAGAATTTTGAACTAAAACATACATTAATAATTTCAAGAAGCTGGTCTACTCCACTCTCACCAAGAAACAGAGGCTGCAGTCAGAAAAATAGTATTTGTTAAATAATTTAAAGGGAAAATGATATAAATAAGCAAAAAAAAAAAAAGCAACGAAACACGTACCTGCCCAAGCAATATTTCAATCAAAACACAGCCAGCAGACCAGATGTCAATGGCTGTGGTGTATTTATTTGCACCAAATATTAATTCAGGTGGTCGTTAGTACCTACAATAGATGTAAGATTATAAGAGTAGCACCAAATATTAATTTCGTTGAACCAAATATAAAAACTTTATCAATATCACTACCAAATATTAATTCGAAGATTAAATGGTAGCTTCAGTTGAACCAACAGTTGCAGGAGCAGTAGGAAGCAGTAACTGAAATACAGACAACATTAACTCACTAATACTTTAAATTAAAAATAAAAAACAGAAAATAAAAATAATATCAAACAACATTAATTCACTATTGCTTTTTTAGAAAAAGCACACTTAACTGCTTTTTGGTTTGGCAATGTCAAGATGGACATGTTTCATTAATCTAAGATAACGAGTTTAATATTCAAATTATCATATTTTGTATACTTAATTTAAGTAATTTGTAATTCAAATTATTGATATTTTCTAACTTCAAAGTAGTTAGTTAAAGGATCATATGTCTAATTAATTGTTTTGTATATTATAGTCAGAAGTTAAAAAAACGCAAGTAAAATATAGAAAAATTCTATTACAATTAAAAGGGATTGCATAACTGTAACAACAAAAAGAAGAATAAAAATGATTTTATACTTGTTAAGTTATTACCACCAAATCCAATCCGTAGGAGGAAAATAAGGTTTCCAATCACCAATGGAATTTCACCTAAAATATATAATTAAAATCGTCACAATTTACTAGTTTTTTTTCTAACGTATAATATCAACTATGTAGTCTGTAATCAAAGCTAAGAAAATTCTTATACTCTGTTTCTCTCCTATTCTATAATATCAACTATGCATGGCTGAGCAACAATTAATTCAACACATTAATAATAAGGTAAATCTAAAGGGTAGGTGATTCAATATTTTTTCAATTCAAAAGGGTAGCAAATTAAAATTCAGATCTTCGATTATTATAAACGTTTTCTCATGGACCAAGTTCTAGCAGCTAAAGTGTGGAGGGCCAAAAGTAAAGTGGCAAACAAGACATTAATTAAAATCTACAATCTAAGTTTTCGCTGTTTATATTGTTACCTTTTCTTTATATCATAAATATAGTGAAAACAAAACACATTTTTGTTCTTCAACAAAAGTTTGAAGGCCTAATTAAAATTTTCAAAATTCTGTAAGCAGCATAATCAAAATTTTCCAAACTCTCGACCTCTTTTGACTCAAACATAATTCAGCACTACTCATCATCATGTGTGACTGTTAAATTTGATAAAATATAGCATCTAAATGCCTTCAATAACTTTCCCCTTAATCTCAAATTATATATATTATGTTTTCTACTTTGGGTTTGACATGAAAACATTGTATAGCATTTCAAATCGCATTTGGATTTGTCTATCTTAGGCTTAAACTATATATCTATTGGCTGTAAATCCAAGTGGATTTCATATCTTTATTGACTTCATCATACCTTTCGGCTAATATTTTAACAAAAAATTCAGCTTCCTTTTCCTACATTATTTTAATATAACTACATACATTATTTTAATATAATTACATTATCTTCAATTTTTAATAAAAACCGAAAGAAACAACTATAAAACGTTAACTGTTAAACGAACCTTGTGAAAATAACGGATTTTGGAGAGTTCACAGGCCACCTCTTCGACTCTTTCGATAGCAAACAGTCAACTGTTCTGGCAAGTGGGGGATCTAAGCTAGCCACTCATTTCCCACATGTAGTATACGATCAAACAGAAAAAGTTAAAACCTCTTGTTGTGTTGTTAACATTAATCAGGATTAGTTATGAAAAATATAGAAAAAAAATTCAGATTAGAATTCGACAGTAATTGAAATCCATGCCCAGAAGCAAATAAATAAAATTTGGGGGGAAGTAATCAAATTGCTAAAAAACAAGAAATAAATACCTGATGGGGGAAGTAATCAATTTGGGAAAGGATTTCACACCAGAATCGAAGAAGAAATTAAGGATTGGGAGGGGAATGCAAAAGGGGATGAAGAAATTAGGGATTTCGGGAAATAGAAAATATGGGGGAACGGACTTTCGGCTTAAAGTTTTAGTGTAATTAAAATGGATGGAAAAAGAACGACGCCGTTTCTATATAAAAATTAACCCTATTGCGGCGTTTTTTAATAAACGCCACTAAATAAATGCAAAAAACGTAGTCGTTTTTTCTCAAAATTGTGGCGTTTTGGGCTAAAACGCCACTAATAACATGGACAAAACGAACGTATTTGTGGCGTTTTATTGAAAGCGCCACTAATAAGAACGGAAAACGGTACCGTTTCTTGAACGCGTAATACATATTTGCGGCGTTTTTACAAAAATGCCGATAATACATCACCTATTGCGGCATTTTTGGTTAAGCGCCACTAGTGATACTACCATCGCCACAAAATGACGCCATTTTTTTATTATTAAATATCATGACTTTTTGCGGCGTTTTTTACATAAACGCCGCTAATGCATTTCATTCCAATTAATATTTAAAAATTCAACAAAATTTTAAAATGTTTATAATTTCTTTAAAATTATATATACGCCAACAATAAAATACAAATATATTAGCACGTGAGTTTTCAAATTAGTGTAATCCAAGATTGAAGTCAAATTGATCCAAAATTAAAACAAAAGTTATAAAATGGAAATATTAATTAATAAAAAAGGAGAGAATAATGCATTTTTAAAAAATAAATACACATTTTTAAAAATAAATACATCAATATATTTTTATATTGAATAAATATAAATATTTATGTATGCAATATATAAATAAAAAATGATGTTAAAATATTATATCAATAATTGGGTTAATATTTGATAAGATCTGGATCAAATTAAAGTTCATTTATACAATTGAACATTAAACGTACCATTGTTCATGTATGCTTTTGGGATTTAACTCATTTTGATATATATATTTTTTAAAATAATAATTTATATTTATCTTATTTAGATATATATTCTAAAAAATCCAAAATTAAACCCTAAACCAATAAACCCTAAAACCTAAACATGTAAACCACAAACACCTAGCTACAACCAAAACCCCAAAATCCACCCCTCAATATACAATAAACCTTAAACCATAAATCCAAAACCCCAAACCCCAAACCCTAAACCTTAAACTCTAAACCCTAAACCATAATCATAAACCATAATTTTGGGAATTCGTGTGGCCAGACTATAAATCATAAACCCTTAACCCAAAATAATAAACATTATACAATAAACCCTAAAACTCTAAACCATAAACGTTAAATCTTAAACCATAGACAATAAACCCTAAAACTTAAAATACTAAAGATTAAACCCTAAACTCTAATATTATATACCATAACACCCTAAACCCTAAACAAGAAATATATATTACAAGGTAATACAATTAAAAGTATTTAAAAATATTATTGCTTGCTTAAACCCTAAAATAACTTTATTTTTTTGTCATTTTTTTCAAAATCCCTAACCCTCAAACCCTAACCCTTAAAACCATAATTAAACACTAAGACTTGGCATATAAAAACTAAACCCCAAACAACAAACTTTAAAACACTAAATCACAAACACAATATAACAAACCCTAAATTAACCACTAACTTAAAATACTAAATATTAAACCTTAAATTATAAAACCTTAAACTATAACCTTTTAAACCCTAAACCCTAAAAAATTTTAATCAATATTAAGTACTGCTTCCACAATTTTTTATAAACATATATAAGCTTTTACATTATTAATATATATATATCTATGTATATACATGTACATCAATATCCATATGAAATTTTTAGGGGGGTTTAGGGTTTTAAGGATTATGTTTTTAAGGTTTAAGGGTTTAGAGAAAGCCATATGGCGTCGATTTTAACAGCTTCGTAAATTAAATGAAAACTTCTAAATAGTTTAGTTATCAATTTGTAAATTTTCATAATTAAGTAACTAAAATGAAACTTTCTCATAGCTAAGTCAGTTTCAAATATCAAAATAAAATCACATTCAAAAAAAAAATAAGAAAAAAAATGAAAATCAAATTGAATCAAATCGAAACGAGTGTCAGTTACCCTAAACGAAAATGGAACTATTGCTCAACCTTTAGCAGCGTTTGGACCAAAAAAAGGCCACTATTTCTCAGTTTTTAGCCACATTTTTATCAACACGCCGCTATTTCTCAGTTTTTAGCGGCGTTTGGACCAAAAACGCCGCTATTTCTCAGCGTTTTCATGACCAAAAACTAATGTATAGTATTTGCGGCATTTTTTGTAAAAACGCCGCTAAAACGCTATTTTCCTATAGTGATTTTTATCATGTTCATATAGTTTCAATGGACACCATGCGAGGATCCAACAATTTGGGTAGTAATTCCAGATGAATTCCTACAGAATCCAAACATTTGGCATGTTAGGGTCCCATTGATCAACTACGCTACTATAAGATGCACCAGACAGATAGAGTGTTGCGGCAATTTGGATTTCAAAAACCGATTCCCGTGGCACTTGAGGTGCTCGATAAGTAGCACAAAATAGACTTGTGGTGACCAAATATGCATTTACCGCTCTTCTTCTCAGAATATATTGAAATGTGGAAAATTGGTATGATAATATACCTACTCGCGAACCGATCATCATTTTAGAGTTAGCATGCGAGCCAGATTAAATGTCATGGTTTAGGATTCATGACAAGCCATATTTGCTCTCGGAAGAGCAGAGACGCCGACAATTCCATGTTGATAGGGAACGATGGAGCCCTTTAAATCCAAGGAAAAAGGGCTGATGGGGCGAGTCCATCAACAGCGCCCACACAATCATCGGGCCCAACGCCTCAAGCGACAATACCCACACCATAGCCCCTTCAGATTATGCCAGGTGTGTATCTTAGCCTTTACATGTATCCTAACCTTTATATGTTTCTTTTTCCTAGTAACAACTTAAATAAAGCAAGCGATACAGATGACCACTTACGTTCATCTAGGTCCAGCGGGAATACGTGTCTCTACACATTGTACATGTATTCTAATTTGCATACTTTGTCGACATAACTTATGTGATCCAAACGGAGATTCTGACAACCTGCAATTACATGAGTGCATGGATAACGAAGTGCATCAAACTTCCCACAGTCGCAACTCATATTTCTCAGGTGTACACGATATTGCCCATCAGTAATACCTTGGTTCGGTCTGTCAAACTCCGTCACACGAAACCATAGGTTGTCACGATCGTGACACACTGTGTGCATGGTGTTGGTTCTCTCCTTCGCCTTGTTAATTTCTTGCACTACCTTCCGGAACCATACATGGGCTCCCTGTATTTGGCCTTTATAACTAGCTTCTCGCTTTAGAAACAGTGCCACCAAATGGAAGTATGTCTTCTACACAACGGAGGTTATCAACAAATGACGTGTTCTTTTTAGAATAGAATTTATGCATTTAGCTAGGTTTGAGGTCATAGGACCATATCGTAGGCAGCCGTCGTATACTTGTGTCTACTAATTGAAAGGTAAGTTACAAAGGTAGTTTGTGCCTTGATCGTCAATTGACCGAAAAATTGCCCACATCACATGAAAATGGTCCTTATTAATCTTGTACCCTATCAATATAAGTGGATAGCAATAATTACATACCATTCTTCCATTCAGAACAAATTAAATATTACAAATGAAATAATATTAGTGGTGATTAAATTCCCATGTTGGTCACTTGTTGTGTTCAGTGGTAGACCAATATTGCCCGTAGTAGTTGGACGCAACATGCCTTAAACAATACCGATGGTGTGTGCGATCCTATAGGCTTCCCTGTTGCTCAATTGCGGCTAGTATTCTAATGCCTCGATCTGATATAACATAGATATCAAGTTAGGGGCAGACATGCCTCCTCAACCTAGAAAAAAAGAAATCTCAGTCGTCACTTGACTCCCTCGGTGCTATTGCAAACGTAATTGGAAGGATTCTCTGTAACACCCCTAACCCGTATCTGTCATCGGACTAGGGTTAAAGACGTTACCGGACAGATCAAAAACATTTTTAGAAGTTCATGCATTCATCCATCAGTCTCGAACATAATGTCCCTTAATACGGTCAACGAGACCTAAAACATGCATATAAATCGGGTTGGGACTAAACCGAAACACATACAAACATTCTCGAAAATTTAAAACTTCTCAAAATTTCAGGGGTTACACGCCCGTGTGGGTAGGCCATGTCCCTCCCACGGCTGCTAGACACACCCGAGTGTCCTCCCCGTGGTCGAAATTGACTTTTCTTCCATGGCCACCAAGAACGCTCGTGTACTCTGGCCGTGGTCGATCCTGTCAAAAATCACACGGCTACTAGGCACGTCCGTGTGCCAAGGCCGTGTACTCCTATGCTAGCTACTGACTTAGCCCACGGTCACTAGGCATGCCCGTGTGCCACAACCGTGTGACATTATAGGCCATTTTCAAGGCCAAAATGCCACCCACTTGGGTCTTACCTACAAACAATACTTACCAACATATTTCATGCATACTAGATAACCAAAATAACCATTCAATCTAGACATTCAATATCCATTTCAACCATGACAACTTCCAAGACCAAAACATATGTATATCAAGTATAATTCATCTAAGTGCTTACCCAAAAACTTGACCAATTCATGTGCTTCAACCATACTAAAGTATACTTCATCTAACACATTCATTTAAACATAATACCAACATATAACTAGTCAAATCACATGGCTAAATTCACTTCATTTACAAATACAAAAGACTAGCCTATACATGCCATATCTAGCAAAATATATATATCCAAAATGTACCAAAAACAAGTTGAATAGTGTGATGAGGATCCTTGACGGTCCCGAGTCATCAGTAGCTTTGACGACCTAGAAAACAGAGAAAACACACACAGAGTAAGCTTTCGAAAAGCTTAGTAAGTCATAATACAAACAAACTTAGCATAGAAGGCATATATACACATGGATACATTAGTACATCTTAATCACTTAGCAAATTATCACATATATACTTTCGTCCCTGTACTTGGCCATATTTGCCACATTCATAAATTCAAAAGTCTCATATATACAAAGCTCTTTCAGCTTACTATCACATCTCATATTGTTATCCAAATATACATAATCATTATAGTAAGATCACATAGGAACTTACCTTATATACACACATAGTGTATGAATCAACGTACCTGAAATGAATTCACTATTTAAATATCCATTTCATCACACAGACTTGCCCGTTGAATCGTAAGGAAACTAGTAGGATACTCAGAAGCTCGGAATAGTCGTACAATGCCAACGTCCCAGACGAGGTCTTATATGCACTCAAATATCGATGCCACTGTCCCAGACAGAGTCTTACACAAATCAATACGATGCCGATGTCCCAGACATGGTCTTACACGTAAAGATAATATCATTGCCAACGTCCCAGACGTGGTCTTACACGAAATCTCAAATCAATGCCAACGTCCCAGAAGAGGTCTTATATGATAAAACAGAATAGTTACCTATGTCATGACATAGCTAATCATATCTATTCCTAGGTTCGTACGGGACTTCTCGGATATTGTCACTAAGTAATCCTTATCTCGGAATTCATGAACAGATCATATCATAAGTATTCATCGATAATAATAGTCATAAGAACATACATAATTCAATACGAATAAATTTATTTGCATAATGACTTACCCTCGGATTCGATTTAATAGAAACGGAAACGGCTACTCGGTTACTTTCGCTTTTTTGGGATCTAAGTCCGTTTTCCTCGGTTCTTGATCTAAACATATTCAGAATTAACCCTTTTATTCACTAATTCATTCAATTCAATCCAAGAACACACATTTAGGGCTATTTTCAAACTAACCTTCACATATGCACAATTTATCAATTTAGTCTATTTTTTCTCAAAACATCAAATTCACAAAATTTGTTCACACACATGCATAGCTGAATCTCCCTAGGGACTATATAAGTCCATATTTTTCATCAAATTCACAAATTAGTCCTCTAAAATAATATTTTCTCAATTTAGCCCTAATTAGCTAAATTCATCAAAAATTCAAGAACAAAACATGTTCATCTAACATATAACTTTCATTTTTCACTTTCATCCATCACAAAACACATGAATTCATCAAAAGCTCATTTCAAAAACTTCATCAATTCTCA
This sequence comes from Gossypium bickii, assembly GCA_025503065.1. NCBI lineage: Eukaryota > Viridiplantae > Streptophyta > Magnoliopsida > Malvales > Malvaceae > Gossypium > Gossypium bickii. The sequence goes on along the minus strand of CP106720.1, from coordinate 58,407,469 downwards.
AAATTAATACATGGGTTTTGTAGTAGACAAAGCAACTATTGCAAAAACGTAGAAATTATCAAAAATCGAAGTCAAAACTTACCTTAATTCAAGCTTGGAAGTGCCGAAACCTAGGATAGTTTTCTTTCTTTTCTTCTTTCAACATTCGGCTAAATGGATGAACATTATAGCCATTTACAAACTTTTGTTTTACTTAATATTATGTTATTAACTCATTTACAAAATTAACCTTAATGCTAAACATATATAACATATAGGCATAAGGCTATTCATGACTTTTAATGATCCACCATCTATGTATTAGCTTAATTGCCATATAAGGCCTTCACCTTTACAAAGCCACAACACATTGGTATTTTAACAAATAGCAAGAAACTTTCACATTTAATGCAATTTAATCTTTTTGTCAAATTAAACACACAAATAGACAAATTAACTTACGGAACTTTATCACATGCTTAATCACATATCGAAGACACAGAAATAAATATTAAAATATTATACAGACTCGGATATGTGGTCCTGAAACCACTGTTCCAACTAGGGTGTAAACCAGACTGTTACAATTTTCCCCCATTAGGGATTTTCGTCCCCGAAAATCTTACCGTTAAACAGAGTCAGATATTGCTGTCTCATTGAATCTTCCGACTCCCATGTTGCCTCTTCTATTCCGTGTCGATTCCATAGTATTTTCACTAACGAAATTTTCTTATTTCTCAACTCTTTCACTTCACGAGCTAAGATACGGATCGGTTCCTCTTCATATGTCATATCTAATCGGATTTCAATTTCAGATGGGGCAATCACATGTGACGTATTGGATCGATATCTACGGAGCATCGAAACATGAAATACATTGTGTATCTTTTCTGGCTTAGAGGGCAACCTTAATCTATATGCAACAGGCCCAACTCGTTCAATGATCTCATACGGTCTGATGAACCTTGGACTTAATTTGCCTTTACGTCCGAATCAGAGTACTTTCTTTCACAGAGACACTCTCAGAAATACTTTGTTGTCGATTTCAAAATCTATATCTTTTCGTTTCAAGTCTGCATAAGACTTCTGACGATCAGATGCTGTTTTCAAAGAGTCTCGGATTAGTTTCACTTTCTGTTCTGAATCTTTTATCAAATCAACCCCATGTAGCTTATTTTCACTGAGCTCAATCCAATATAGAGGTGTACAACATTTACGTCCGTACAAAGCTTCATAAGGGGCCATTTTGATACTTGACTGAAAACTATTACTGTATGCAAATTCAATCAATAGCAGATACTGTTCCCACGTACCGTTAATCTCAAGTATACAACATCTTAACATATCTTCGAGAATTTGAATAATCCACTAGGATTGACCATCTGTTTGCGGATGAAAAGCTGTACTGAAATGTAGTTTCGTGCCTAAAGCTTCTTGTAATTTCTTCCAAAAACCTCGATGTAAATCTCGGATCCCTATCTGACACAATGGATAGTGGCACTCCGAGCAATCTAAGAATCTTAGAAACATAAAGTTCAGCTAATCTATCAAGTGAATAATCAGATCTTACCGAAATAAAATGGGCAGATTTCGTCAATCGATCAACTATAACCCAAATCACATCTTTCTTTCTCGGAGTCTGAGGCAAACCAGAAACAAAATCCATTGTCACTCTATCCCATTTCCATTCAGGAATCAGAATTGACTGTAGCAAACCGGATGGAACTTGATGTTCAGCTTTCACTTGTTGACGGATTAAACATTTCGAAACAAAGTCAGAAATGTCTCGTTTCATACCAGACCACCAATAGTGTCGTTTCAAATCATGATACATTTTCGTACTCCCCGGATGAACAGATAGACGACTGTTATAAGCTTCACACCAAATCAGCTGAATCAATTTCGGATTTCTCAGAACACAGATACGACCTCGAAATCTCAAGCAATCATCAATAACTCAAAATTCAGATTTAGAATTTGAATCGCACTGAGCTCGTTTCGCTAATAACTCATTATCAGATTTCTGAGCATCACATATCTGCTGTATAAACAATGGTTTTGCTTTTAACTCAGCTAACACAGAACTATCATCAGATAAATTTAACTGAGCATCCAAAGCACGTAGTGCAAACAATGATTTTCTACTCAACGCATCAGCAACAACATTTGCTTTACCCGGATGATAATATATCACAAGCTCATAATCTTTTAACAACTCTAACCATCTTCTTTGATGCAGGTTCAAATCCTTCTGAGTTATCCGATATTTCAGACTTTTATGATTTGAAAACACATAACATTTCTCACCTATAGGTAATGGCGCCAAATCTTAAGTGCAAACACAATCGCAGCAAGCTCAAGGTCGTGTGTCGGATAATTCTTTTCATAAGGCTTCAATTGTCTCGAGGCATAAGCTACAATTTTGCCTCCCTGCATCAAAACACATCCCAGACCATTTAATGAAGCATCATTGTATATAACAAATTCTTTACTCGATTCTGGCTGTACTAACACTGGAGCTTCTGTTAACAGAGTTTTCAACTCATCAAAACTTTTCTGGCATTTATCTGACCATTCAAATCTAACATCTTTCTGAAGTAATCTAGTCAACGGAATAGCTATCACTGAAATTTTTTTTACAAATCGACAATAATAACCAGCTAAACCCAGAAAACTACAGACTTCAGATACATTTTTCGGAGGTTTCCAATTCAGAATAGCAGAAATCTTACTCGAATCCACTCGAATTCCAGAAGCTGACACAATATGTCCCAGAAAACTAACCTCGTGTAACCAGAATTCACATTTGCTGAATTTCGCATACAATTTCTTTTCACTGAAAGTTTGCAACACAATTCTCAAATGCTTGGCATGCTTATTTTCATCACATGAATAAATCAAGATGTCATCTATGAACACCCAACAAATTGGTCTAGGTACGGTCTGAAAATTCTATTCATCAGATCCATAAAAACAGTAGGAGCATTGGTTAGTCTAAATGGCATAACTAAAAACTCATAATGCCCGTACCTCATTCTGAAAGAAGTCTTCGGAATGTCTGAATCTTTAACTCTCAACTGGTAGTATCCCGATCTCAGATCAATCTTAGAAAATACAGTAGCTCTTTTTAACTGATCAAATAAATCGTCTATTAGGGGCAACGGGTATTTATTCTTTATAGTCACCTTATTCAACTGATGATAATCGATGCACATTCTGATCGTGCCATCTTTCTTTTTCACAAACAGAACAGGAGCTCCCCAGGGCGAAAAACTCGGTCTAGCAAACCCTCTATCTGTCAATTCTTGTAACTGTGACTTTAACTATTTCAACTCTATTGGTGCCATTCTATAAGGAGCTATCGATATAGGTGTAGTACAGGTAGTAAATCAATACTAAATTCGACTTCACGAATCGGAGGTAAACCCGGTAACTCTTCAGGGAACACATCAGAATACTCACAAACAATAGGCACTGATTCAACTTTCTTCTCAGATACTTCCGAATCAATCACATAAGCGAAATATGCCTCATAACCCTTTTTCACATAACTTTGAGCCTTCAAAATAGATATCACAGCAGGCAATCCATTCAAATCATTAGACTCAACTCGTACAATTTCATCATTCGGACATTTCAAATCAATAGTCTTTCTTTTATAGTTCACAACAACATCATGCAAAGACAACCAATCCATACCCAGAATAATATCGAACTCATCAAATGGCAAAAGCATCAGATCAGCAGGGAAACAGATATCTCAAAACATTAACGGACAGTTCTTGCATACTTTGTCAACAAGGACACTTTTACCTAAGGGGTTCGATACTTTTATAGCAAACTCAGTAGACTCTACAGGAAAAGTCTTGTTGAATACTAAATTTATGCATATATACGAATGCGTAGAACCAGGGTCTATTAATGCAATCACAGAAGTATCATAAAGAGTAAAAGTACCCATTATAACATCTGGTGATGAAGCTTCCTCGAGCATACACTCTGGCAGGTGTTCTAGCTTCAGATCTTACAACAGTATCTCTCGTAGTTCTCTGACTACCACTGACGTTTCTTACATTCTTCAAAGGTATTCTTCGAAGGTCTTCCACTCACAGGTGCGTTATCCGATCTCAGATTCTGAACAGTTTTTGGCTCAACCGACTCAGGGCAATCACGGATAAAATGATCAAGTAATCCATATCTGAAGCAAGCTCTGTCATTTAATCTACAGCTTCCCAAATGCCTTTTTCCACAATGTTTACATTCAGGTCTCCCAGATCGAACATTACCAACGCTAGCCACTGAAGTTGCTGGAGTTTTAGAACTCATTTGCGATCTAGCTCGATTTCTATTCGAATGTCCCATATTATCTCTGGAACGACTTTGATCATCTTTGAATCTCTTTGAAGCAGACTGAAATGATTTGCTTGGAAATCTCTTTCTCGTATCCCGAGTTTCAGACTCAGCTTTTCTTTTATCTTTCCCGACTGCCTCAGCTTTACATGCTCGATCAACAAATACAACGAACTCTTTAATTTCTAAGATCCCAACTAGCAAATGGATGTTTTCGTTAAGACCATATTTGAATCTTTTACACATTATAGCCTCAGAAGATACACATTCCTGAGCATACTGACTCAATCTCATGAACTCTCGTTTATATTTTGAAACAGTCATTCGACCCTGTTTTAGTTCTAGAAATTCCTTCCGTTTCTGATCGATGAATCTTTCGCTGATGTATTTCTTCCGGAACTCTATCTGAAAGAAGTCCCATGTAACTCGCTCTTTTGGAACAATGGAAATTAAGGTTTTCCTCCATTGATAACCTACATCTCAGAGCAAAGATATAACACACTTTATACATTCTCTCGGAGTCAAAGATATTTCGTCGAATACCCGTATAGTATTTTCTAACCAGAACTCAGCCCTTTCAGCATCATCATCATTAGTAGCCCGAAACTCTTCAGCCCCATACTTACGGATCTTGTCAACCGGAGGCTTATTCCACGGATTCAGATTTGCAGTTAGAGGTATATCGGATGTCTAAGGGGGATTAATCGGGGGCGGGGGTTGCGAAATAGTCGGGTTATTCTTTACAAATTGAGTAAACCACTCACTCGTTATCTGGAAGAAAGCTTGTTTAGCTTCTCCCTCTTGAGCAGGCGCATTACTTTCTACGTCGTCAGCTACTGCTCCTTCGGGATCCATTACTATACGAAAATCACATTTTTACACGTTAAGACTAGGGTTAAAGGCGTTACCAGACAGATCGGAAACATTTTCAGAAGTTCATGCATTCATCCATCAGTCTCAAACATAATTTCCCTTAATACGGTCAACGAGACCTAAAACATGCTTATAAATTGGGTCGGGACTAAACCGAAACACATACAGACATTCTTGGATATTTAAAACTTTTCTGAGTTTCAGGGGTTACACGCCCGTGTGGGTAGGCTGTGTGCCTCCCACGGCTGCTAGACACACCCGTGAGTCCCCCTCATGGTCGAAACTGATTTTTCCTCCACGGCCACCAAGCACGCCCGTGTACTCTGGCCGTGGTTGATCCTGTCAAAAATCACACAGCTACTAGGCACGTTCGTGTGCCAAGGCCGTGTACTCCTATGCTAGCTACTGACTTAGCCCACGGTCACTAGGCACGCCTGTGTGCCACAACCGTGTGACATTATAGGCCATTTTCAAGGCCAAAATGCCACCCACTTGGGTCTTACCTACAAGCAATGTTTACCAACACATTTCATGCATATTAGATAACCAAAATAACCATTCAATCTAGACATTCAATATCCATTTCAACCATGACAACTTCCAAGACCAAAACATATGTATATCAAGTATAATTCATCTAAATGCTTACCCAAAAACTTGACCAATTCATGTGCTTCAACCATACCAAAGTATACTTCATCTAACACATTCATTTAAACATAATACCAACATATAACTAGTCAAATCACATGGCTAAATTCACTTCATTTACAAATACAAAAGACTAGCCTATACATGCCATATCTAGCAAAATATATATATCCAAAATGTACCAAAAACAAGTTGAATAGTGTGATGAGGATCCTTGACGGTCCCGAGCCTTCAGTAGTTTTGACGACCTATAAAACAGAGAAAACACACACACAGAGTAAGCTTTCCAAAAGCTTAGTAAGTCAGAATACAAACAAACTTAGCATAGAAGGCATATATACACATAGATACATTAGTACATCTTAATCACTTAGCAAATTATCACATATATACTTTGGTCCCTGTACTTGGCCATATTTGCCACATTCATCAATTCAAAAGTCTCATATATACAAAGCTCTTTCATGCTTACTATCACATCTCATATTGTTATCCAAATATACATAATCATTATAGTAAGATCACATAGGAACTTACCTAATATACACACTTAGTGTATGAATAAACGTATCTGAAACAGATTTACTATTTACATATCCATTTCATCACACAGACTTGCCCGTTGAACCGTAAGGAAACTAGTAGGATACTCAGAAGCTCGAAATAGTCGTACAATGCCAACGTCCCGGATGAGGTCGTATATGTACTCAGATATCGATGCCACTGTCCCAAACAGGGTCTTACACGAATCAATATGATACCGATGTCCCAGACATGGTCTTACACGTAAAGATAATATTGTTGCCAACGTCTCAGACGTGGTCTTACACGAAATCTCAAATCAATGCCAACGTCCCAGATGAGGTCTTATATAATACAACAGAACAGTTAGCTATGTCATGACATAGCTAATCCTATCTATTCCTAGGTTCGAATGAGACTTCTCAGATATTGTCACTAAGTAATCCTTATCTCAGAATTCATGAACAGATCATATCATAAGTATTCATCGATAATAATAGTCATAAGAAAATACATAATTCAATACGAATACATTTATTTGCATAATGACTTACCTCAGATTCGATTTAACAGAAATAGAAACAGCTACTCGGTTAGTTTCACTTTCCCACGATCTAAGTCCGTTTTCCTCGGTTCTTGATCTAAACATATTCCGAATTAACCCTTTTATTCACTAATTCATTCAATTCAATCCAAGGAAACACATTTAGGGTTATTTTCAAACTAACCTTCACATATGTACAATTTATCAATTTAGTCTATTTTTTCTCAAAACATCAAATTCACAAAATTTGTTCACACACATGCATAGCTAAATCTCCCTAGGGACTATATAAGTCCATATTTTTCATCAAATTCACAAATTAGTCCTCCAAAATAATATTTTCTCAAATTAGCCCTAATTAGCTAAATTCATCAAAAATTCAAGAACAAAGCATGTTCATCTAACATATAACTTTCATTTTTCACTTTCATCCATCACAAAACACATGAATTCATCAAAAGCTCATTTCAAAAACTTCATCAATTCTCAAAATTAATACATGGGTTTTGTAGTAGGCAAAGCAACGATAGCAGAAACGTAGAAATTATCAAAAACTAAAGTCAAAACTTACCTTAATTCAAGCTTGCAAGTGCCGAAACCTAGGATAGTTTTCTTTCTTTTCTTCTTTCAACATTCGGCTAAATGGATGAACATTATAGCCATTTACAAACTTTTGTTTTACTTAATATTATGTTATTAACTCATTTACAAAATTAACCTTAATGCTAAACATATATAACATATAGGCATAAGGCTATTCATGACTTTTAATCATCCACCATCTATGTATTGGCTTAATTGCCATATAAGGCCTTCACCTTTACAAAGCCACAACACATTGGTATTTTAACAAATAGCAAGAAACTTTCACATTTAATGCAATTTAATCCTTTTGTCAAATTAAACACACAAACAGACAAATTAACTTATGAAACTTTATCACATGCTTAGTCACATATCGAAGACACAGAAATAAATATTAAAATATTATACGGACTCGAATTTGTGGTCCCGAAACCACTGTTCTGAATAGGGTGTAAACCAGACTGTTACATTCTCCCACCACCATCCTTGCCACAACTAGCAATAGTCGATGAGTATATCTACCATACATAAAGGTACTGTCAATTTGTACCAATGGCTTGTAGTACACAAATGCGTCCTGACATTACTTAAAGCTCCAGAACAGACGCTTGAACAATTGGCATCCACGGAGTAAGTGGTCATAGTACGCAGGGCCCATTTCAAAGTCTGTTATACAACCTAGGACGTACATCTCCAGCACCTGGCACCACTGCCACACCTCATTATATGAAGCATCCCACCTACTGTGCATCTTATCCAACACCTTCTTAGCAATCCAAGCCTAGTGGTAAGAAGGCATGTACTTGAATTGGCTACAGATATTAGTCATTAAGACTGATACAGAAATCCTAGGATCCGCCTTCACTATCAGTAGTATTAAGCCCGCTATCATATCTGAATCCATCTTGGGATGATCTTGTGAAACACCTGTCAACCCATGAGTACGTTAAATAATGCAACATTAAATAGTAACAGTAATATTCAAAAACCCTAAACCCCTAGTGATACTGTACTTGCAACACACGTAAGTGGACTATTGAACTTCTTTATCTCCTACAACCCTATCCTTTTCTTAACCGAAGCGATGATTTTCCATGAACATGTATCGTATCGCATTGCATGTTTGGCCTTGAACTTCCTCGGATTTAGATTTAATTAGGTGGTAGTTAACCCCATTCATGATGCTATATTGTTTCAATGCATCGAAAAAACTATCCTTACTGGAAAACTCCTTACCTCCAATTCATCCGAATCCAACGACAAACTTATATGGTCACGCCTTCTGTGTAGTAGATCTGGAAACTCCAACGCATCATCTGCCGATAGATCAACATTATGCATGTGGGCTGGAGGCGAGTACACCGTGAATCGTAAATCTTCATCATCATCATCTGAACCCCCTTCATCATCTTCAAGTTCGGTTGGAACAGGCTCAGGTTCAAAAAATAATGCAACTTTTGTACCATCAGGGCTGTGCTCTCGAGGTGGATCCATATCGGACTCATCATCCGACCCACCATCATCTGCAATGTACGAGGTACCCTCGTCGGTGGACGTCGGAGAAAGTTCATTATCCCTTATTGGGAACATTTCATAACGTCCCCAATCAGATGTGGATTGCCAACCACTAGACATTGATGCTGTAACACCCCTTACCCGTATTCGACACCGAAACAGGGTACGAGGCATTACTAGACTTATACACAACAATTATACAATGCCGAGACCTGACTTTCCACTCTAAATTAAAACTTTCTATAACACCTCTTAAACAAGCCTACGAGGCCTAAACCACACTTTAGAAATGGTTCGAGATCAAATCGAACTCCCTTGAAGCTCTTTAGAAAATCTTAAAAAACTTTCACTAAACAATCTACACGCCAGTGTAGAAGAAGGGACACACCCGTGTGGCATATCACATGCCCGTGTTCCACACCCGTGTGGAATTATTTCTCAATCTGAACCTACAGGGGTTTTCAAACGGCCGAACACACGCCCGTGTCTCTGGCCCATGTCCCTCACACGGCCTTGACACGCCCGTGTTTTAGCCCATGTGCAAAAACTTAGACATTCTGTTTCGACGTCATCACTCCATAAATGTCACACAGCCTAGGCACATACCCGTGTCCTTTATTCATGTGGCGAATTAAATTCCAAATTTCAAGTGCAGACTTCACACGGCCTGGGCACACGCCCATGTGCATGGTCGTCTCCCACACGGTTGAGACACACGATCGTGTCTCTGCCTGTGAGTTTACTACTGAGCAAATTGACTTGTAAACCTAGCATGCAAGGGGACACACGGCCTAACCACACGCCCATGAGGTTGACCGTGTGTCACACACGACCTAGACACACGCCCATGTGGACACGAACAAGGCTATTTGCCAAGCTTTTTCTATCACCCCAACTCATATAAATATACATCACACTATACCTTAAACCCATCATGCATAATTAAACTAAGTAAACCAATCATGTATCTTGCACATTTATGAATAACCTCATCTTTTCATAGATTAATAAGAAATAGCCATCAACTATAGCCTTATACAAAGAGTTCAGCTTCGAATGAGCGAACACATTTGGCCAAAATAATATGACATTCAACTAAGTCTAGTCCTATACATGCCATACTCAAAATGCTAAATCTAACTATACCAAAATATACTGATAGTGTGGGTGATCTTCTGATTATCTTCGTATCCCGAGCTGGCTCTTTGACACTATAAAACAAGGGAAAAGAGAAGGGAGTAAGCTTTAAACTTAGTAAGTCTATATGTAAACAATAAACATCATACCACATAATCATCAATCAAACATTACATGCTTTGTAAAAACAAACCATATCCTCATAATCATGCTTACTCATTTCAACCCTTACCACATCCCAACCACATATCATACACATTGCCCGCATTTATTTGCACACATATACCTGCACTTATCATCATAAAGCCACATGATATTCCACTTAGTCAAGTTTCTCGATGAACCCTTCGGAATGATATAAATTACCCAGTGGTTTTGCACACAGCTCACCATTAATCAACATCAAGGTGGTATCGCACACAGCCCACCAACGATAATAATTACGGTTGTATCGCACATAGCCCACCAAAAATAATAATTACAGTGGTATCGCACATAGCCCACCAAAATGATAATAGATACGATAGTATCGTACATAGCCCATTGTTAATAAATAAAAAGGTGGTATCGCATACAGCCCACCAATAAATACATATTTACGGATATTTAACCGCACTCATATTTCTATTTCGAAGGTTCATTTGAGAGTTTCTCATTTTCTATCATTTCCAATAAGTCTCATCAAAAACAATTACATCCACACAATGTATTAATAGGTAAAGCATACGTAATAAGGATGTATCATTTACACATAAACTTACCTCGGTGCAAAATATGTTAATTTGCGGTTTAGTCTGAAACCTTGCCTTTTCCTCGGTTAAGGTTGATTTCACGTTTTTCTTGATTTATAATAATAAAATTTACTCATTTAATCACTACATAAATCCAAACACTTCAAAATTTCTACTTTGGCAAAAATGATCGTTTTGCCCTTATACTTTGGTAAAATTACGATTTTTCCCCTAGACTCGTAAAATGAAATGTGTTCATTTTTCTCACACCCAAGCCTAGCCGATTCATATTCTCTCTTATAGCAACTCACAATTTCAACTATTTCACACATTTATCATCTATTTTATGACTTTCACAAAATAGTCCTATTAGGAATTTCCATGCAAAGTCCTTTCACAAAAGTTGTTTATTTAACAACCATTATTCATTTTCTTCCCTAAAAACTCAGCAAACAACATAAGCACTCTCATGAAAAATCCCTAAATTTTCAACGATTTTGCAAAATAGTCCACTCTTTAGCTAGCTTAAGCTTTAGGGGTTCCAAAAACACAAAAATCATCAAAAACAACCATCAAGATGACTTACTTGTAAAGATGAGATGTAGATGAAAATTTCAAGCTTCCAAACTCTTAAGCTTGCTGATATTTTCGGTGGAAGAAGGAGGAAAGATGAAAAAAAAATGATAGCCTCTCTTTATTTTATTTTATTTTATTTATCAATTAAGTCACCAAAATTTCACCTAACCATTGACTATGTCCTTATTTTGTCCCCTATGGCCGGCCATCATACTAAACAAGGCCTAATTGCACATTATGGACCTTCAGTCAAAATTCTATAGCTATTTGACACCTCTAGCTTGTAAAATAAAACTTTCGCACTTTATGCGATTTAGTCCTTTTTCGCAATTAAGCATGAAATTGCTAAAATTAATACACCAAAATTTTCATGTACTCATATAATTATGCCATAACACATAAAATAATATTAAAACTAATTTCTCTGGCCTCGAATTAGTGGTTTCGTAACCACTATTCTGACTATCCCCAAAATCGGGTTATTACAGATGCCATTCCCTAGTATGTATTTCCAGCATTGAACATCGACCCATCGAGGTACATGTCCCATCCATTAACAGAGTGTCGTGCAGGGGTTATGTATTTTATATTGCCACCAAACACGAGCACTTTCGTGTTTTGCCTCTCACTAACGGAGTGTCGGGTACGGGTCGTGTATTCTTATCGAACAGCAGTAGATGTTGAAGTCGCAAGTGCTTCATTTGGTGATGAAAATTGTACATATAACTCAAGATAGGGTGATCACTAGCGAGATGAGTCTGTACCATCACCTCCAAACTACAACCACCTTTGATATCAAATGAGTTATATGTCACGGTATCAACCGAAACACAAAATTGATACTTAATAAACGAAACTCTCATTAGTGTCATTCTGAAGATTTTGCTCCTAATTCTTTTACGAAGTTCTATCAAATCTATGTCCTGGTTAAAAATCAGTCGCATTGTGTTCTCCAATAAAAAAAAAAAGTCGTTCTCGGTGTCATGGACCTCACTGTCATCGTAAATAACAACACTAATACGTTCACTCATTTTCAACCAAATGATCTGTCGAAAGAAATTCAAAACAAAAAATATTTTGCAAAAATATAATGATTCGTATAAGTATTAATACGATAAACCAATTTATACCTTCTCAACTTCTTCAATTTATATTTTTCTGAACTTCTTCAATTTCTATTCTTCTAAACTTCTCTAGTTTCTCTTGCTGTAACTTATGCAACATGAGAATGAAATTTGGCTCATTTATAGCCCAAGGTTAAGTAGGATGAACTATAGAAAAAGAGCATCCAGGTGAGAGCTTTTTTCAGTACTTTTGCTGACAATGCATCCTGCTTGAAGCGTTTTTTACCCTAGTTTTTTAGAACCATCTTCTCAAAATTATTTTTTCATAAACTACTGTAGAAAAAGAGCGTCCAAGTGGGAGCTTTTTTCAGTACTTTTGCTGACTGTGCATCCTACTTGAAGCGTTTTTTACCCTTTTTTTCAGAACCATCTCAAAATTATTTTTTAGAAACTATTGCAGAAAAAGAGCGTCCAATTGGGAGCTGTTTTTAGTACTTTTGCTCACAGTGCATCCTGTTTGAAGCATTTTTGACCCTATTTTTTCAGAATCATCTTCTCAAAATTATCTTTTCAGAAACTGTTGTAGAAAAATAGTGTCCAGCTGAGAGCTTTTTTCAGTGCTTTTGTTAACTGAACAAAAAAAAAAAAAATCCATCTTGTCAAAATAATTTTTTTTTCATAAATCATTCCTAAACCTATTGCAAAAACACTAAAACCCCTAAAAAAATATTTTTAAAAATCCCTAAACCGTAATTTATTTTTTAAAAACCATAAACCCTATTTTATTTTTTAAATTCATAAACCCTATTTTATTTTCTCTAAAATTATAAACCCTAAACAAATAAAACCCTACTTTATTTTTACAAAAAATCCTAACCCTAAAACCCCAAACACCTAAACCCTAAGCCCTAAACACGCAAATAACCCTAAACCCTAGAAAAAAAATGGGCTAAAGCACGTCCCTGAGGGAGCGCTTTTGCCATGTCAGCAAAGCGCTTCTATGTCAGTGCGTTTTATGTTGACATGGAAAAAACGCTCCCTCAAAGACACGCTTTTCTGAAATTTCCCTTTAAAACGTGCCTACATGGAAGCTTTTTTGGTTTTTTGGCCCATTCCAATAAATAAAGTTTAAAGTGACCCATTTCCGTTAATAGAGTTGGAAATGGGCCCTTTTTAGTGAAATAGTCCTGAATTTGTTTAAAGTTATTTAAATGATATTTAATTTCTTTTTTATTTCGTTGGTATCTAAATTTGTATTCTTCATATGCATTATTTCAATCTGTTAAAAGTATTAATTTTTTAAGAGTAAACATGTAGTTTTTCTCTTGAACTTGTGTAAAAGTACCGTGGTATCTGAACTTGTCTAAAAGTGTTTAGTTAGTACTTAAACTTTTTCAAAAAAATAAACTTTTTAAAATTAATTTATATTTTTGAGGGATTTCTAATTTTTTAATTTATGTTTGCCATACGTCATACTAAGAGATTGTCACGTGTCACTATATGATTGGTCATTAGCACCACGTCGGCACAAACTAATGGTGTTAGTACGAAGGTATCTACCTCGCTGACAGAATACAAGTTTAGGTATCAACTAAATACAAAAAAAAAAAATCAAGTACTGATTATATACTTTTAAACAAGTTAAAGTACAAACTACATATTAACCCTTTATTTTTGGTATAATTTGAGGTTGTATTTTATTATTAAGTAATAAAGAATAAAATTAAAATGAAGCGAAAATTGAAAAAAAAAATGCAAGTGGCGGAATTAACGTTGGTTTGATTTATGAAAAAAAAATATTTTTTATTTTTAAAAAGTAATTTTTATTTTTAAAATTGAAAGATATGTTAGAAAAATAGAAATAAAAATTTGAAAAATATGTAGTATCTATTTTCCTAGGAAAACAAAATAGAATAAAACAAATTCCTACTTTTATATACATCAAATCATGGTAATAAATTTGATATTTAAAAACTGTTGAAAGTTATTTTTGTTTTATATGAATTTCAACCATTATCAATTCATTTAAAATCAAAAAAAAATTCTTATTTCAATTTTTTTCAATTCTACAAAACATTATTAGTAATAATAAGGGATAAATATCAAAATTCATACATGAATTTTAGTTTAATATGCAATTTAATACATAAATTTTGATTTAATACAATTATACACTTAAAATTTGAATTGTGGTTTATATGTATACATGAAATTTTGATTTTGATTCAATTGTACACATTTAAAAAAATAAATACATACATTTATTTCCATGTTAGATTTAATATAATTATTTATGTATGCAATATATCAATGTAAAATAGTGTTAATTCGATAATGTTGTCAATGATTTATAAAAATTGAATCAAATCAAAATTTCATGTATAAAATTGCACAACTCAAAGTTTATGTATGACATTGCATATTAGATCAAAGTTTATGTATAATTTTAATAGTTATCCTTAACAACAACAACAAAAAATTATTGTTTTCTAATTTTCTAATTTTTTATTTTTATTTTCTAAAAATCTTCTGTAAAATTTCTAATTAAATATATTTTCTTTAATAAAAAACACTTTATTTTCTGAAATTTTATATGTTATCGAGAAAACCATTTGTATTAAAATTGAAGTTTATAATTAAAAATTGTTGTGATAAAAATAAATTTTTAATGTAATGAAACTTATGAGGATTTTAATATTTCTTAGTATTACTGAGGAGTTTTTAACTCTACAAAGTGCTAAAAGACAATTATGTATTATTTTGTTAGTTTTTATTTATTTTTAATAAAACATAACGACACACGACAGTTTTGAGGAATTAAAACTCCACCAGTGATACTAATCAAACTTGAAATTGCAAAAATCAAGATGTATTTACTGCCTACTGAAATTTATTGGTTAAAATTATTCAAAAATCCTTTTTAACGATTTTGAGCTTTGTTCTTATTAAACATATTCAACATCTTTTAGCGAATATAAAATTGTGGGATATGCAACACAATTTTAGGGACTATAATAAAATTACTAACTGCATAATCAAAAGGTCTTTATTACGAACTAGAGTCTGAAAGTGTTTGAAAAAATTCCAAAAGAAGAGTTAATCATTTCTCTTATTATTCAAGTAAGAGATAATCTTGTTCAGAGAATTATTATATTTCTAACTTGTTCCATTTTACCAAAAAAAAAAAATTGCTTATATGCTTTCCTTACTTAGTTTTAAGTCGATAAGGGGGGAAATTGAAAACATATTAATTATATTGAAGAAATTGAAATGGAATGGATCTAAAAATAAGAAATCCAAGCAGAAATGGATGGAATCAATTTCCCCAATTCTTTTAGATTCAGTGAGAGGATCTTTGTAAATGGTAATATTGCCTTTTATGGCATACGTAACGTTAAAGGTTCCATGGTGATTAAAACAATACTTTTTTTTTTCTTCCATACGATATTTCTGTTCTCATCTTAAGATGTGGTCTATGAAAACAAAAATCTCGTGTTGACTATGGAACCTTTAATAATACATATTCCATAAAAAAACAAAACACTATTTCAAATGTTGCTTGAAAATGAAAATGGACAATACAGTTGGTAAATAAAAGTATTATTAAAGTTATTGTATTATGAGTTTTGCATTTTGTTTCTTTTTATTAGTTAATTAGTCCCTATATGTTAAATAAAAAAAATAGTGCGGTCATTTATGTTAAAAAAAATTCATTCATTCCTACTATTAAAAGCTTGCGTGGTTGATAGAAAAATTATATAGTGATGTGTCATGTGTACCTTATAACATACATAGGCAAATTTTTAACAATAAAAATTGATGACATTTTTAGTAAAATTGATGACATTTTTATCAATTTTCTTTTTGATCTAATGTATAATAATTAATTTATACATATTTTAAGTAAATAAAAAAATACAATCCAACTCTTAATATAAGAATCTGTATGATACTTTTATTTACTATTCGCATAGAAATAGATTTATGCTTCTCGAATGAAAAACAATGATATTGTAACATTTCTTGAAACATGAAACTTATTTTTAACCATAAATGCTTTTAGGGTATTTAGACACTCAAAAGTGTTAAGGTGTTTTATAGAGGATTGATTATAACCACATAAGAAAAAGAAATTGAAGCTATTAAGTGATCAGCCTATGATTATTAATCGCATTAGGTAAAAATTACAATTGATGTGAACCTAGAAAGCTAAATGCCAAATTAAATCTTAATTATCAATTAAAAGCTAAATATAGAGAACTAGATATATCTACGCCGTTTATTGATACCTTGAAGCAATGTATCGATGTACGTCTTTCCAATTTTATTATTTGACTATTGACTTGTAGTGTATTAATATTCAGACTTTTTGTATTGATATTGAATCATCAAAATATCTTAAAACATTCTGGTATTGATTTTTAAAAAAATATGGGATAAGTTAAAACACATTATAAATATATTTTTGAGTATTTTGCAAGTCTTTAAAATGTATTGAAAATGTTGATCATTAAATGACTTAGTTAATAAAAATCATATGTTATATCAAAAGCTTGAGATATCAAAACTAATACTATTCGTAAGATCCAAGTAAACAACAACAATATCAACCAATGTGATCATTTTCACAGTAAAAATAAAGAGTTAAGATTTAAGAATGCTCAATAATAGAGTGTAAGCCCAATATTATGGAATCTAAGTGTGTAGAATCTAAACATCTTCTTTATGGAATCTAAGTGTGTAGAATCTAAACATCTTATTTTCACTTCCAGTTTTAATAATAAGTGAAAAAAATACTGGAAACTAAGGGTTCTTTTGGATGGATGGTGTATTTACCTGCGGTTAGTGTAAAAATAATGGTGGCGGTGAGATTAGATACTGTAACGTGAGACAAAAAGAAAACTAAACACACCACACTGGATGTAACGCCCATCTAAAGGGACCCTAAAGAGAAAATACTTTGAATTGAAACTTGAGAAAGGTCTTACAAAATAATTTAAAGAAAATACAAAAGACAACAAAAGAAATGTAAAAGACACTCAAAACTAATGAAATCGTAAGCTAAAACAATAGAAAAATAAAACACAACTCTCTATCAACCTTCCCTCTCTTCCAAATAACTAAAAAACAAAATCCCTTTTTATGTTGAAGTATCTAGATAAGTGATTTCACAAATTGGCCCTCAATGAATCTTTAGTTTTCACAGAGTTGCGACGTTGCAAAATGAGTGTCTCGACTTTGCATCAGTTTTTTCTTAGTTTACCCTTTTGAAACCATCTCAAATTTGAGAGAGTGTCACAACCCTTTATTAACGAATTGTCTTCTTGTATAGGCCATATGTGCAGTTCGTGACTTAAGCTTCAGATTAGGTTTTGACTAAGTTATTAGATCTAGTGCATTCATTTTGTAAATTTTTATTTTTTGAACAAATTGGTTTAATAAAAATAACCATTAATTACATTAATACATTTTATATATTGTCCTTAATGTTTTTTCACAAAAATCAAAATAGAAGCAAGTATTGACTCACAAAAAATACCGAGAACCTTGCTCTTGCTGAAATATCCCCAAAGAGGGCTTTTTAACGTAAACAGTTCCTTCCTTCGGAGCTTAACGAAATCATTGCCCTTCCCCTTGGCAAGATCTGACCTCTGTTTTCCCCTATCTTTTGGTGAACTTTGCTATTTCAACCTATTAAATCCTTCGGTTGATCTTTTCCATCGTTTTAATATATGTATAGGACTGTGTTCCAGTGCAGACTTAACTATGCCTATTTACCTTGTATGGGATCTGCAAATTCCATGGCGAACCAGTGTATGCTTATACTACGAATACCCTTTATCTAAGGAGCCTATTTCTTTCCACCATATTTGGGTTGAAACATAACCTTGGCGTCACTCATCATTCCCATGGTCTATATTCCTTGGTCACACCAATTTATTTCTTCATATGACTTATCACTCCAGTCACCCGCAAACTCCACTTTTACCCTTGACCTTCTTTATGAACTGTGGGCTTTCCAATTACAATCCATATGTCTTTACACCATGGTCGACTTCCTATGTTACGGTCCTAGCTGACCACACCGTGTTTAGTGTCCCGACAGACTTAGCATGCTGTCATAGCTAAACTATAGTCTTACATAAAATACATGTGTTTAATGTCCCGATAGACTCAATTGGTTGTCATATTTGTTCTATGGTTTACACCTCATAATCCCCGTGATTACTGTCTCGACAAACTATCCTGAGTTATGTCCCAGCGGATTGTAACAGCCCGTTTTTAGTTAAATCGAAACTGTGGTTTCGGGACCACAAATTTGAAGTTGAAATAATTACTTTATTATTATTTTAATGTCTACAGCATGATTTAGTAATTGTGTGAAAGTTTTGTTTAGAAATTTTATCGTTTGATTGGTCAAATTGATAAAAAGGATTAAATCGCGTAAAGTGCAAAAATGATGTTCTAATAGCTAAAGGTGACAAATAGCTATATAACCTTAAATTTAAGGTCCTTATGTGGTAATTAGACCATTTCAATTGTTAGTGGGCAATTATGGTAATATATTAAGGGATTTTGATGGTTATTAATTAAGGTTATATTAGTAAATTAGTAATTAAACTTAAAAAAAAAAAACCATTACCTATTATCATCTTCTTCTACTGAATTTAGGGCAACAAGGAAGCCATTTTTATTCTTTACATTCAGCTTAGCATTTATGCTCAATTAGGTATGGTTTTTATCCCGTTTTAAATGATTTCTACGTTTTTGAGATCGTTGCAATTAGGTCTAGCTAGCTTAGGGACTATTTTGCAAAATTGTTAAAGATTTTGAATGTTTCCATTAATGAATACATGATTATTTTGATGTTTAATGATAGATTTTGAATGTTTGGTGATAGTTATACAAGTTTTGTTAAGTGATTTTTAGTGAAAATGCAAATTAGGGATTAATTTGTGAAAAGTGTAAAATTTATGGTTAAAATATGAAATAAATGAAAAATATGGCTGCTAGGGACCTAATTGTAATTTGGCTAGCATGGGTTGTGGTTGAATTGCATGAATTTGTGATTTTATGAAATAAGGACTAAATTGTAAAAGATGTGAAACATTAGGGGCAATTGTGTAAAAATGCCTTAAAGTGAATTTTGGACTAAATTGAATAGAGTGATGATTAAATAAGTTAATTTTAATTACATATAGATCAAGAAAAGTGAAACTCGGATCTAGATCGAGGGAAAAACAAAGTTCTCGACTAATCAACTCGTTTCGTCGTTTTTGCGTCTCAGGTAAGTTCGTATGTATTAAGCATTGTTATAATTATGTTTTTAATACTTTGATGTTGCATAAACTATGAATACGAGATTACGGACATGTTCGACAATTATTCACGACGATTCGGCAAGTGTGAAATCCCGGTTGAACCTTAGGAATAGATTTGGATACTAGTGACATGTCATTAGGGGATTATTGTGATTATGTGATCCAGGTGCTGGTCCTGTACGTCCTACCAGTGGCTAAGTATACCGGCATGTGTTGCAGTTACTTGACAGCTTGTGTGAGCAGCACCATGTAGCTACGTCTTGACCCAAAGCTTGTGTGAGCAGGCCCATTGATAGCTCGAGAGTGAGCATTTATGTGATATGTGATTTAGATAGCTTCGGCTACATATGTGGCACATCGGGTGCGAGTTTCCCATGTATCCGATTGTAACACCCCTAAACTGTATCTGTCGTTGGAATAGGGTTACGGAGCGTTACCAGAACTTTGTAGAACATTTTCAGATAAATCATGTCAATCACTATTCATTAACCGAGAATATTTGTAACGTCCCTTAGATGGACCCTTGAGTTCCAATACAAGCATTAGAATCGAGTCAGGACTTAATTAGAAACACTAAGAATTTTTCGTGACATTTCAAAAATTTTCCAAGGTGTAAGGTTCACACGCCGTGTGGTCCAAGAGACAGGCCCGTGTGACTCTTAGACACGCCCGTGCATCAGGCCGTGTCCGATTTAGATTGCTCTCTAACTTGCGCCACACGGCCATGCTACACGCCCGTGTGCTAGGTGTAACACCCCAACCCGTATCCGTCACCAGAATAGGGTTACGGAGCATTACCAGTAATTACAGAACATTTTCAGATAATTCGAGTAAATTATTGTTCATAGCAAAACTGTCCACTTGAGTCATAGTCACTAAATTATTTATATCGTGAGCTAAAGAATTCTAAATTAAGATCCGCTTGATTTTTCCGAAACTAGACTCAAATATCTTTCTACCATAAAATTTTCAGAATTTATGGTTTATCCAAAAGTACAATAAAATCTTCAAGTTTACCCCTGTTTTGCTATTTGACAGCTTTGACCATTCTTTACTAAAAATTAATTATCTCTTAGTACGGGGTTTGGACGATGCTTCCATTTGATTCTATTGAAAATAGACTCATTAATAATTTAAGCATATAAATTTGAACCCCTAATTTTTTTTCACAATTTTCGATGATTTCCCAAAGTCAAAACAGGGGAACCCAAAATCATTCTCACATTGTCTCACAAAATTTATTATATCTAATAATTTATAACTCCATTGCTTACACCGTTTCTTCTATGAAAAACTAGACTAAATAAAATTTAATTTCATATTTTATTCAACTTCTAAGTCGATTTCCATAATTTTTGGTAAATTTTCAAAGTCATACTATGCTAACACATACATAATCACCATATCATAATTTCATAAATATACCAAACCAATCATCACTTAGTAATGCTTAGTAAGTCCGTATAACTTAGTAATAAACTTACCATCCATTCATCATCAAAATAAATATAAAGGGGCATAATCAAACCATTTAATCTCACAAACCCTATCACACATTATCATCACCCTTGTTAGTTACATATTTCATATAAATTTCAAGAAACACATACATGAATTCATCAATATTTGGATTCCCATACACACAGGTTTTTCCACAACATGTATTCGCATAACATATATACAAATTATTTCCATGTATTTCAGATATATTTTATATTAATTCATCTCGAGTTCCGATATATTTCATGTCAGGACTTTACTCAATAATGAATTGCTCTATTGATAATCACTCGGGTAGTACACTCAAGGTGTACTAATCTATTCTCATAGATGAATATATTCATCAAACCATTCTATATTCATATATAAACATCTTACACTTTCATAGTTCATTTCATGTAATATATTTTCATATTTCCACATATCATGTCTCAATCTATAACCATTTATCTCAATTTCATATTTGCTCATATTAGAAACTTTCCCGTTGAATTTATTTAAATTATCGATGGATTCTCATGTTGTACACTCATAGTGTACAAATCATAATCCATCCATTCATATCCAGTAGTACCTTTTAGGTACACCCTCGAGCCACATATTATACACTAGAATTACCAGTCCAGGCTAAATTCTGTCTGTAACGCATATACTCTAAGGGCTTTGTTGGATTACCAATCCAGGTTAAATCTTTTATATGACAAAGAATTCTCTATAGAGTCCAATCTGGATTACCAGTCCAGGCTAAATCCAGTCAATTCGGATTACCAGTCTAGGCTAAATCCTAATTGAAACATATGCTCGAGAGACCCATTTCAGATTACCCGTCCGGGGTAAATCCTTTCCATAATAAGATCAATAGATTACTCGTCCGAGCTAAATCTTTTCTGCAACACATGCAGGACCTCATTTCATATAGGAAAATCACCACTATCCATCGATAATCATTATTCAACCGAGACTTACCATTTATGGGATATTATCATTTATTGGGCTTTATTGAACATCCTTAATTCCATAATATATATATGATTTATATATCATCACACGTATATATATACCATCACATTCGTACAATTCAATTTAAGCATATTAACATAAATAGTTAAGTTACATGGACTTACCTCAATAGTTGTTCGTGTATATAAAATCTATTAATTCAACATTTTCTCATTTCCTCTCTCTAACTCCATATTCGGACTACCCGAATCTATACGAGTAAATTTAACATCAATTTAATGCAATTCATACTCAATTGAATCCAATTTACATTTTAGGCAAAATGCCCTAAACTTTTAATAAATGACGATTTCGTCCTTAGGCTCGAAAAATGAAATTCATGCATTTTATTCCTTGTTCCAAGCCTAAATATTTTCATATATAACAATCGCAGCCCTTGAATTCCATGAAATTTTAGAATTTTCCATAAATTCAACAACTTTACAAATTTATCCCTAAATCATGATTTCACTCAAAATTCTTTAATAAAGTACCTTTGCATATCCATTAACTTCTCAATTTCATCATCAAATAACTAAAATCATATGAACTTATGAATGGTATCTTCCAAAACTTCCAACAAAATCAAAACCTAATGAAATAACAAGTTGGACATAATTGTAAAAGTCCAAAAACATAAAAATTTCAAAGAAAAAGCAAGAATTGAACTTACTTGAAGCTAAAATATGAAAGACCAGCTCAAACCCACTTTAATGGCTGTTTTTGACAGAAAAGTGATGAAGAAAATGTCCAGAAACTATTAAAATAACATTTGGCCATATAAACTTTATCTTAATTCCAATTTTGCCCCTAATCACACGAATATCTTTGATTTTTTTCACGATATGCCGCCTTAGCCATTTAAGATAGTCTATTTGCCCTTTTAGTCCTCCTTTATTTACTATTAGGCTATTTAATCACTTTAGCAAGTTTTGCACCTTTTTCAATTTAGTCCTTTTTAATTAATTGACTACCGAAACGTTAAAATTTTCTGACAAAACTTTAATACTATCATATTGACACTTCGTAAATATTTATAAAAATATTTATGGCTTGGTTTATAACACCAAGGTCTCGATATCTCTTTTTCTCAATTAATTGACCTAATAAATTTTTATAAACACAAATTTACTAATTCAAAAATCTTTTAAAAACCACATTTAACTCATAAATATTAAATAATAAAATTTACGAGCTCATTTTCCAGATTTAATGGCCTCGAACCATAGTTTCCAACATCACTGAAATTCAGGCTATTACAATTCTCTCCCCTTAAAAATTTTCATCCTCGAAAATATCCCAGTAAAGAAGTTAAGATATTATATTTCCCATAATTTTCCTCCACCTTACATGCCAGAATTTCAACCAATCGCTCACTGTAAGTCATGTCAGGTTGAATTCCAATACATGTCAGAGAAATAACATGTGACAGATCTGATCGATACCGTCGAAACATATACACATAAATAACATTTATAACTTCTATCAAGCTTTGACAACAATACCAATCGATATGCAGCAATTTTGATTCTTTTCAATAATCTCATATGACCTGTTAAACTGCGGACTTAATTCGCCTTTACAGCTAAAACTAGAGAACTTCCATGGCAAAATTTTCAAGAATATTTTGTCACTATCTTAGATCTCCATTTCTTTTTATCTAAGATCCGCACAAGACCTCTGACAATCAAAAATTTTCTTAAAACTATCTCAAATCCCTTTCACTTTTTTTCTTCGGTTCAACAGATTAGATCAACTTCATGTATTTTTTTTTACTAATCTCAGTCCAATACTATAAAGTTTTGCATTCATGGTCATACAGAGTCCCATACAGTACCATCTTAATACTTGACTAAAAATTAGTATCGTACGCAAATTCAACTCACAATAATCATTTCTTTTCAATTGCCTTCAAAATTTTAGAATATAGTACCGGAACATATCTTCAAGAATTCAAATTACAAATTCAAATTAACCATTCATCAGAAAATGACATACAATACTAAAATATAACCACATACCCAGAGTTTCTTGAAAGTTGTTCCAGAATCAGAACGTGAACCGTAGATTTCAGTCAAAAATAATGGAAACTGGTGTCTCATGAAATCTGACAATCTCAGGAACAAATAATTCAAACAATCTATTAAGTAAGAAATCCATTCATATCAAAATAATTTATACAGTCTTCGTCAAATGGTCAATAGTTATCGAGTAGTATCTTTCTTTTCATAGACAGGGATAATCCCGATATAGAATTCATAACAACTTTATCCCATTTCCATTTCAGTATCTTCACTGGCTATAACAGTCCCGAAGGTAGCATTATCTGATTCTCAGCTTTATTTTACTGACATATAAAGCATTTAGACACAATTTTAGAAATACCACATTTCATTCTGGACTACCATTTTATCTGTTTTAATTCATTATGCATTTTATCATTCCTCAAATAAACAGACATAGTACCACTGTGAGCATTCATATAAAATTTTCTATACAAGCTTTAAATTCTTTGGTACGAAGATTCTGCCTCTGAATAACTAACAATTATCAAATTCAATCTGAAATTCTAAATAAAAGTTGTTTTACTCTGTACCCATTTAACTTATAACTCTTTATCACCTTTCTAAGCTTCACTAATCTGTTGTAGAAACATCGGTTTAGCTTTCCTCAACCAAAATTAATCTTTCATCAGATAATAGCAATCAGATATTTATTGCTCATAAAACAAATAGAGATTTTCTTTTCAGAATATCAACAACTATAACATTGGTTTAGCTTTCCTCAACCAAAATTAATCTTTCATCAGATAATAGCAATCAGATATTTATTGCTCATAAAACAAATAGAGATTTTCTTTTTAGAATATCAACAACTATATATATTTTTCCCGAATATTACTCAATTACCAAGTCAGAGTCTTTCAATAGTTCAAACCATCTGCGCTATATCAGATTCAGATCTTTCTATACCATCAGATACTTTAAAGTTTTATGATCAGTACATATATGGTATTTTTCACCATACAGATAATGTTGCCAAATTCTCAATGCCAACACAGTAATTGTCAATTTAAGATCATATATCGGATAATTCTTTTCCTGAAATTTTGTCTGTCTAAAAGTATAGACCATTACTTTGCCTTCTTTCATCAAATACAATCTAATCCATTCAAGGATGTATCGCAGTAATAATAAATTCCTTACCTGATTCAGGCTGAACCAGAACTGATGCTTCAGTCAATAGAGCTTCCAACTGATCAAAACCATTTATCGATCCATTCCAACTGATCAAAACTTTCTATAATAACCATGTCATTGATGTAGTTATTTCAATAATTAACATCAAGGCTTTGAATTATTGCAAAGTCACAATCATCAGATAAATTTAAAGCCATGGTGCTCTAATAAATCTGACACTTCAACAATATAGATAGAACAATACCTCAACTTTAATAATATTTCCAAAATAGAAGAGGAAAACCGAAAGTAATCCCAATAGCAACCAGTGTCATAATAAAATTTCTATAATCTAAAATCCATATCAATTGACTTCCATGATCAAATTAGGATTTATAGCAGTAATACATGTAATTACCTTCGATCAATGAATATTCCTTACAGACAGCCCATAATAATGACAAGAAAACCAAGATAATGAAATCCAAGTTGCGAAATTTTACTGAATTTTTGAGAAGATAACCCATATTGAATAATAAAAAGATTGATGACATCTCAGAAAAAGTCCAAAAGAGTAACATTGCACATTCACACTATAAACATTCATAATAAAGACAGTGTAACTTGCACATTTGCTATTTAAAACTTTAACCAACAGAAGTAGAAAATAGTATCATACGAATTTCATCATCAAATTTTCTATCAAACATGCTGAATCAGAAAACCCGAGAAAGATAGAGCAATACCGTTCATGAATCAACCAGACTTACAATAATTTCCGTCTATTACCATGTTTAGCCAACCTTTCCATATAATTATTATAGCATCTGAACATAAATAGTTATATATATACCTTTGAAAATAGCAATACATATAGAATACTCATATAAAGTACCCATAAGAGATTGCTGTAATATACCCTATTATAATAGTTGTATTTAAATATTTTTGCAATTTCATCACTAATCCAGTGACATATCAATAATTTCACATCATTCAGTTCACTAACGAAGCTTATTTGGAAGAAATTTTCAATTAACTCATTTTGTAGATACCATATCTGAATAAGTCGATTTCCTATAAATAACTACTTTCTTTAATAGTGGCACTGCATATCTCAAATAGGTTTTTAGAAAAATCTGATATCTCTCTTCAGAACCCATCTTTAATTACTTACCCATTCTCAGCTTTATTGTTTTATTTATCATTCAGCCACTGAATTCTTCAATTTCACATTTATGACCTAAATCAATATAAATCTTATGAATCTCATTACATATAACTGTACTAATAAGGGGGTGGGGATCGTAAAGCCTCACAATTTAACTGTCATGTATATACTCATATAACATAACATTCTCATATACTATAAAACATTTATCCGTACCTTTTCGAATTCTATTTCATCATAAGTAACATTTTACTCGGATACTTGAATATCACTTTAAGAATTATCGGAATTAGCTCGGTTGGAAAGCATCTATGTCTATTTGTGAAACAATTCTCATCAGAGTCGGGAGATATCACACTATCAAAGGTTATATAATGGCATGTATTTCTAAACTTCACATATGCTACGTTCAGGTCGAGAACCGGCTAAACCTAGCTCTAATACCAATAAATGTAACACCCCAACTCATATCCGTCTCCGGAATAGGGTTACGGAGCATTACCAGTAATTACAGAGCATTTTCAGATGATTCATGTAATTTACTGTTCATAGCAAAACTGTCCACTTGAGTCATAGTCACTAAATTATTTATATCGTGAGCTACAGAATTCTAAATTAAAATCTGCTTGATTTTTCTGAAACTAGACTCAAATATATTTCTACCATAAAATTTCCAGAATCTATGGTTTAGCCAATGAGTACAGTAAAATCTTCAAATTTACCTCTATTCTGCTGTTTGACAGCTTCGACCTTTCTTTACTAAAAATTAATTATCTCTTAGTACGGGGTTTGGACGATGCTTCCATTTGCTTCTATTGAAAATAGGCTCATTAAGAATTTAAGCATATAAATTTAAACCCCTAATTATTATTTTTTTGCAATTTTTGATGATTTTTCAAATTCAGAACAGGGGAACCTGAAATCATTCTGACATTGTCTCACAAAATTTATTATATCACATAATTGATAACTCCATTGCTTACTCCGTTTCTTCTATGAAAAACTAGACTCAATAAAATTTAATTTCATATTTTATTCAACTTCTAATTCGATTTCCATAATTTTTGGTAAATTTTCAAAATCAGACTATGCTAACACATACATAATCACCATATCATAATCTCATAAATATACCAAACCAATCATCACTAGCCATTCCAATGGCTAGGTTTCAAACCACAATTTACAAGACAAGATTTACTCGAATTAGCCCATACATGCCATTATAACCATTATTGTTTTACCTTATACACTGAATGAACTGTTGGATAGTGTGAATGATCTCCGCCAAGCTTCCGATCCAACGAGCATTTCGATTTACTATAAGACAGAGAAAAATAAAAAGGAGTAATCATATAATGCTCAGTAAGTCCGTATAACTTAGTAATAAACTTACCATCCAGTCATCATCAAAATAAATATAAAGGGGCATAATCAAACCATTTAATCTCACAAGCCCTATCACACATTATCATCACCCTTGTTAGTCACATATTTCATATAAACTTCAAGAAACACATATATGAATTCATCAATATTTGGATTCTCATACACACATGTTTTTCCACAACATGTATTCACATAACATATATACAAATTCTTTCCATGTATTTCAGATATATTTTATATTAATTCATCTCGAGTTCCGATATATTTCATGTCAAGACTTTACTCAATAATCAATTGCTCTATTGATAATCACTCGGGTAGTACACTCAGGGTGTACTAATCTATTCTCATAGATGAATATATTCATCAAGCCATTCCATGTTCATATATAAACATCTCACACTTCTATATTTCATTTCATGTAACATATTTTCATATTTCCACATATCATGTCTCAATCTATAACCATTTATCTCAATTTCATATTTACTCATATTAGAACTTTGCCCATTGAATTTATTTAAATTATTGACGGATTCTTATGTAGTACACTCATAGTGTACAAATCATAATCCGTCCATTCATATCCAGTAGTACCTTTTAGGTACACTCTCGAGCCACATATTATACAGTAGAATTACCAGTCTAGTTTAAATTCTGTCTGTAACGCATATACTCGAAGGGCTTTGTCGGATTACCAGTCCAGGTTAAATCCTTTATATGACAAATAATTCCCTATAGAGTTCAATTTGGATTACCAGTCCAGGCTAAATCCAATCAATTAGGATTATCAGTCTAGGCTAAATCCTAATTGAAACATATTCTCGAGAGACCCATTTCGGATTACCCGTCTGGGCTAAATCCTTTCTATAATGAGATCAATGGATTACTCGTCCGAGCTAAATCCTTTCTACAACACATTAGGACCTCATTTCATATAGGGAAATCACCACTATCCATCGATAATCATTATTCAACCGGGACTTACCATTTATGGGATATTATCATTTACTGGGCTTTATTGAACATCCTTAATTTTATAATATATATATATGATTTATATATCATCACACACATATATATACCATCAAATTCATACAATTCAATTTAAGCATATTAACATACATAGTTAAATTACACGAACTTACCTCGATAGTTGTTCGTGTACATAAAATCTATTAATTCGACATATTCTTCTTTCCTCGCTCTAACTCCATATTCGGACTATCCGGATCTATACGAGTTAATTTAACATCAATTTAATGCAATTCATACTCAATTGAATCCAATTTACATTTTAGGAAAAGTTACCATTTTGCCCCTAAACTTTTAATAAATGACAATTTTGTCTCTAGGCTCGGAAAATGAAATTCATGCATTTTATTCCTTGTTTCAAGCCTAAATATTTTCATATGTAACAATATCAGCCCTTGAATTCCATGAAATTTTAGAAATTTCCAAAAATTCAACAACTTTACAATTTTATTCCTAAATCATGATTTCACTCAAAATTCTTTAATAAAGTACATTTACATATCCATTAACATCTCAATTTCATCATCAAATAACTAAAATCATATGAGCTTATGAATGGTATCTTCCAAAACTTCCAACAAAATCAAAACCTAATGAAATAACAAGTTAGACCTAATTGTAAAAGTCCAAAAACATAAAAATTTCAAAGAAAAAGTATGAATTGAACTTAGTTGAAGCTAAAATATGAAAGACCAACTCAAACCCTCTTCAAGGGCTGTTTTTGACAGAAAATTTATGAAGAAAATGTCTAGAAACTATTAGAATAACATTTGGCCATATAAACTTTATTTTAATTCCAATTTTGTCCCTAATGCATGAATATCTTTGATTTTTTTCATGTTATACTGCCTCAGCCATTTAAGATGGTCTATTTTCCCTTTTAGTCCTCCTTTATTTACTATTAGGCTATTTAATCACTTTAGCAAGTTTTGCACCTTTTTTAATTTAGTCCTTTTTAATTAATTGACTACCGAAACGTTAAAATTTTCTGACAAAACTTTAATACTACCATATTGACACTCCATAAATATTTATAAAAATATTTATGGCTTGGTTTATAACACCGAGGTCTCGATATCTCATTTTCTCAATTAAATAACCTAATAAATTTTTATAAACACAAATTTACTAATTCAAAAATCTTTTAAAAACCACATTTAACTTATAAATATTAAATAATAAAATTTAGTGGCCTCGAACCACAATTTTTGACATCACTGAAATTCGGGCTATTACACTAGGCTGTGTGGTTAATTAATTTAATTCGAGTTCGATGCAGGTTTCACAAGGCCATGACACACGCCCGTGTTCAAGGCCGTGTCACCTACACGGCTGAGACACACGCCCGTGTCTCTACCCGTGTGCTCGATTTTGAGCATTCTGTTTCAAAATTTTAGGATGGAGGGGACACACGGCCAGAAGACATGCCTATGTGCTAGGCTATGTGTCACACATGATCAAGACACACGCCCGTGTATCTGCTCGTGTGGACAAAACAAGGCTATTTTCCAAGCCCTATTCCTCACCCTTTTTGCCTTATACCTGCGCCAAAACATAAACACATTCTCATGGCCATATAAACATTCAACCAATATGCCATTATGCACCACAATTTATTTCCATATCAATCTTGTACTCATATTTACCTATATACAATGGTCACATTTATGCATTTTGTATCAATTATACTAATTTAATTCATTCATCCATTTGTCAATGTGATTTCTATCAATTAACCATTTTAATCATATACTATGATGACTTTCATACATAAACACCAAAAAATGTCCATAACTAGCCATTCTAATGGCTAGTCATTATCAAATATTTACATATCATTCCTTAACCAATTTAACCTATACATGCCATTATAACCCTATACATGCCATTATATACTGAAATGAGCTGTTGGATAGTGTGAGTGATCTCTGCCAAGCTTCCAGTCCAATGAGAATTCCGATTTACTATAAGACAGTGAAAAATAAAATGAAGTAAGCATACAATGCTTAGTAAGTCCGTATAGCTTGGTAAATAACTTACCAACCATTCACATTTAAGTTAAACATTGCAAGGTATAACCAAACCATTTGGTCATAAGCCCTAACACATATTCTCAATACCCATGTTAAACACATATTTCATATAAACATCAAGAAACACATATATGAGTCCAACAATATTCAGATTCTCATACACATATGTTTTTCCACAACATGTATTCACATAACATATATAAAATTATTTCCATGTATCTCAAATTTATTTCATATTAATTCATCTTAAGTTCCGGTATATTTCATGTCAGGACTTTACTCAACAATCAATTGAAATTTTGATAATTACTCAAGTAATACACTCAAGGTGTACAAATCTATTCTCATATATGAGCATATCCTTCAAACCATTTTATGTTCATATATAAACATCTTATACTTCTATATTTAATTTCATGTAATGTCTTTTCACATTTTTCAGGTAAATACATGTAAAAATCACTTTTCTTTTCATATCAGTATTTTACCCGTTGAATTATTGAAAACATCGATGGATACACAAGTAGTACACTCGAGGTGTATAGTTCCATATTCCGTTAGTTCATATTCAGTAGTACCTTTTAGGTACACTATCGAGCCACATCATACAGTAGAATTACCAGTCCAAGCTAAATTCTAGTTGTAACATATATTCTAAGGGCTTTGTCGGATTACCAGTCCAGGCTAAATCCTTTATATGACAAAGAATTCCCTATAGAGTCCATTCTGGATTACCAGTCCAGGCTAAATCCAGTCAACCAGACTAAATTCTAATTAAAACATATGCTCGAGAGGCTTATTTCAGGATTACCCGTCTAGGCTAAATCCATTCTACAACACATGCAGTTTTATCAGGAAAAACACATTTATCCATCGACTTCCATTTGTTCAAACGGGATTTAACATTTATCAGGCAATTTTCGGGTATATATTCATCTCATAAATTTATGCATTTATGTAATTCACATTTTCACATTCAACTCAAGCACAAAAGTAAATTTTTATCATTTATCACTTATCGGGTATTATCATTTATCGGGCTTTATTAGATGTGCAATCATTTCACTTATATATTTATACAATCACATACACGATTCAATTTAAGCATAAAAACATGCATAGTTAAGTTATACGAACTTACCTTGATAAATGTTCGTATACATAAAGTCTATTAATCTGAATTTTCTCTTTTCCTCGTTCTAACTCTGTAACATCCTAAATTAGGGGTTGTGCGTTTGGAGCATAAATTTACGAGTTGGTAGGCTTTAAGAGTGGTTTGGAGGCGTTTTAGGAGTTCTTAAAGCTCGAGGACTAAAATGGAAGCTTTGGAAAATTTTTGGAATTTTAGATTAAAAAAAGGAAAATAGGAAAAGAGGCCTTAAAAGAAATTATGTGGGGTTTATAGCATAAGGAATAATTTGGCAAAGTGGCTTGGGGCGCTAGGGTATTTTAGGAGGGCAAGAGTTCGAGCTGCATGTATCGCATTTTGGGAGTTTTATTTTTGTTGGCGAGCAAGGCAAGGAGGCCTTAAAGGAAATTTCGTGGCGTGTTTGGCATATAAAATTCCTTGGCAGAGTGGCTTCCATGCGCCACTTAGGGGCTTGGACATAACTCCATAACGTCTGGAGTTCGAGTCGTGGGCGTAGCATAAGTGTTTTATTTTTGGAAATTGGCGTTAAGGGGAAAAGGGAGGTTTTAAAAGAAATTCGGAGTGGAACTTGTCGCAAGGAAGCGCCTGGGTGGAGTGGCTAAGGACGTTGCTTGAGGGCTGCGGCTGGGAGGACTCGTGTTCGAGTCCTGGGGGCCGCGCTTAAGGCGTTTTATTTTTGCTTTTAGCGCTAAAGCATAAGGGGCCAGCAAAGGGTAGTTTAAAATAAATTTATGGCAGAATATGCCATGAAAGGTGCGTTAGAAGAGTGGTTGGAAGCATGGGGGATTCTCTCCAGGTCTTGGGTTCGAGACCTAGGGGCTGCACCTGGGTTTCTTTTTTATGCCGGCGTGAGGGTGGCTGCATGGGGCATGTACGCGTGAGCAATGCTTTTTGGGATAATTGTTATTTTTTTTAGTATTTTTATTATTTTTAAGTATGGGGAGTTTTAATTATTTTATTGTTGGAGTATGGGTTAGTTTAATTTATGCATGGGATTTTTTTATTTTATTTTATTTATTGAAGAAAGAGTTTAGGTGATGGGGTGTTGTTATATTATTATTATTATTATTATTATAGGATGATGGGTTAGTTATATTTATTATTATTATTATTATTTTATGTATGGTGATGGGGTAGTAATGGGGGATAGAATAAACAATGTGTTTTGGTAATTGATGTTAGAAATTAGCAAAAGGGAGAGCATGGCCGGCTTTGTCCTTTGTTCTTGGCCAAAATTTTTGAATCTTTGACCTTCTTTCCCCTATTTGTGAGCATGGCCGAATGTTGCATTTTTGGGGGCTTGCTTGATCGGCTTTGAGTGTTCAAGGAGGTGCCGAAATTCCTTGGATTTATCTTCTTTCCTTTTCTTTTGTTCTTGCCGAAATTCATGCTTTGCTTTCTTTCTTCCCACTTTGTGCATGGCTGAAATAGGGACCTTGGGGGCTTGTATTTTCGGTTTTGAAAAGGGGTTAAGTGCCGAATATTACTCATCCTTATAGAGCTTAGGCCTAATCTACAAGGGTAAGTATTTTTCTACTTTAGCAATTGGTTTAGGCCTTGGTTGTTTGGATGGCTGAATATTTTTAGGGCCATAAAATGTGTTTCTTTTGCATGTGCCATCGTGAAGGAGCTTTAAAGGAGAAGCTTCGGGATTTTGAACATCAAGGTATGGAATTTCGATAACTTTGGGAGCTAATCGACAGGAACAAGTGGCAGTTTCGGGATTTAGTCGAGCAAGGTAAGTAATAGCTTTCGGCCTAAGGCCATTTATTTTGGTATTTAAGGGGGGGCTAATCGGTTCTATCCATGATGGAGTAGGGGTTAATCGAAAGAAGCATATAATAGCCTCCGGGATTCAAGGTTGTTTTGGTAAGAAATATTTAGTAAGATTCGATACTTAGATTTATGACTTGGATGATTAACCGTTTGATCTGATTAAGTATCATTAATGGAGGCAAATATCAGTCAAGAAGGTAAAGGGAAGATCCTTATCCCGAAGTTTAAGAAATGATCTGTCTCGGCAGTGCGAGATTGGCCGTCGGGGTGTGGGCCAGCGTCCGAACAACAACGTAGGCAGATAGCCGTAGTGTCGTTTAGTGATAGTATTGGGATTGAGGGCATAACGCTGTTAGTAATCAGGTGCGTAGTTATCGCACTGTTCTCTTGCTTGTTTATATGTGTTATTTGTAAATGTATATGTTGTGCATGTTAGTCGAAATAAGGGCTAAGATGATGGATACCCGTGGTGGCTGATTGAATACTCAGGTTAGTGATTTTCAATAATAAATGATTATTGATGAATGTATAAAAATGTGATGGCATGTGATGTATATTTGTTTCAGTAATATGTTGTCATGGTACATACATATATACATGGGACTTGGGATGTGACTATTGAAAGATTGGGTGTACGCTATGTGCGTGGTCTAATGCTAGCCTCGTGCTACATTAGCGCTTGATGTTAGCTATGTGCTTCATCAAGGGAGGTGTTGGTTGAGTGCCCATCTCGGCGATTGATAGCTGTGTGCATCACCGTGGATTTATTGATTTGTGGGATCCCTATGGGATCGGTGGCTTGGCCACGGCCTTGGGCAATAAGTCTGCCAAGGTAAGATATGTGGATCACTATGTGATCGGTGGATTAGCCACGGCCTTGAGCAGGGAGTCTGCTATGGTAGGAGTACGGATGGACTTCGGATGGGTTGGGCTTCATAATTGCATATTCATGTGTATGGACTGTGTGGATATGGGCTAAGCCCATATGTCGAGACATGTGTAATAGCTATGCACTGAGTCTTGGTGACTCACCCCCTTTTCTACCATTTTCACAGGTGAGTAGATCGCGGAGACGGAGCCGGAGAGGACTCAAGGCGGCCATGCATGTTCCTCGGCTGTGAAATTTTATTTCGTACCGTTAAAGTTTACTATTTACTAAATTTCGGTTTGGATTGTAATATGGCCACTAATTATTATTTTGGATGTTTAAGTAGTTGCTTTTACCTTATTTCTATTATATTATTCACGAACTTATAAACTGTTAAGCAAATCGGTAAAAGCAACATTTTCAAAATAAGTATTCGTACGCGTTTTCAAAGATGTTACCATCGGGTAGCAAATTTTAACAAGTTAACGATAACCCTGATATTTCTAAACATCTAAATGATCAAATGGTTTCAAAGGAAAAGAAAAAGTTTTCAACTCAATCGTGTTTATCAAACCAACCTATCTTAGTTTTAGCAAACACCGTTTTACAAATTCAACAATATTTTCAGATTTCCACCGTTAACCCGATTCTTTCAAAACGTTTTTACTCCGTGACATACCAGATCCGGTTAAGGCTCGTGGGCCGGGTTTGGAGGGTTACAAATTGGTATCAGAGCCCGGTTCAAAACTCGGCTGTGGGGGCCCAAGGCCCAAAAATGTTTTCTTGATAAGTCTCTATGAAATATTATGGAAATGGTTTTGTTTTAAACAAAGATGGCACCGAGTCTCCCAGACCGATCCGCTCGGGTAAGTACCTCTGACTATTGAGGTGATTTGAATAGTGAATGTGTGTGGTAAATACCACTGAATGAATGTGTTGAATATGTCTCTAAGCATGAATGTGACTCTCTGAATTAGAATAGTAAACTCGAACTGAAACTTTGTGTGATCGAAAAAACCACTTCTAGAACTTTATTTCATAAAATTGTTCGCGATTAATCAGTGGAACAAAATTTTGATGCATAAAACTTTCTAAGTCAGATTGCGCGATAAGAGATGAGTTCTAGGGCACGCGGCCGTCGTGGACGCGGTAGAAGTAGAATGGCGAGATCGAACCGGTAGGGTCCGCCATGGGTCGAGAAACGGCGCGCCGCCAAAGAAGTGGACGCGGAGGATCAAAATCGACGGAAGAGGATGACACGATGATCGCGGGCTATGCTACGAGTGCTAGAACGAGTAGCAGGAGCTAATGTGGGAAATAGAGCTCGGAAGTCAGTATCGAAAAGGCTTAGGTCGAATGGAGCCGAAGTTTTTAGAGGAGTATCGGGAGTAGCTCCAAATGTAGCAGAGTATTGGTTGGAAGCAATCGAAAGAATCATGGATGATTTGGATTTGTACTCACTCGAGGAAAAGTCGAAAGGTCTTTGTCTCGTTGCTCCGAGATGAAGCTTATCGATGGTGGCTCACTGTCAGGCAAGGTGTTCCGGCAGATCGACTGGATTGGGAATATTTTAAGCTTAAGTTTGAAGGGAAGTACGTTGGAGCTAGCTACTTGGACTCGCAAAGGCGTTTCTAAACTTGGTGCAAAGAAGTAAGTCGGTAGCAGAGTATGAAGTAGAATTTGTGCGGTTAAGCCAATACGCCAAAGGGATCGTGGCTACTAATTACGAAAGGTGTGTCCAGTTCGAAGATGGGCTACGAGACGAGTTGCGAGAGTTGATTGCTCCGCACAGAGAAAGAGACTTCGCCATTCTAGTGGAGAAAGCTCGGATCGCTGAGGAAGTTAAGAGGGCTGTAAGAGAGAAATGAGATGAGGAAAGGAACCGGGATAAGAGAAATTTTAGATCGTCTGAATCATCTGAGGGTCTTCGGAAAAAGCCAAGGGTTGAAAATTTTGCTCGTGTGACTAAGCCAGCTACGGAAAATCGGAGCCGTCCGTGTGCTCAGTGTGAAAGGTATCATGACGGCGAATGTTGGAATCAGAAGCGAGTATGTTATAGGTGTAAGTCTAAGTCTCACTTGATTAAAGACTGTCCTCAAGTGATGGATAGGGCTCGAGGTCAAGGACGTGGAACTCCAAGAAGAGGTGCTGAAGGTTCAGATGCGAGATGAGATAACGGGTATGTTCCCTAATTCTGGAATCTCTGTATTGCTTGGATTGTTATGAGATAGTTCGTGTTTGTATGCTAGTAAAGTATGATAGTTCTTTAGATCAGAATGCGCAGCGGTGGAGTAAGTGTGATAAGTTAAGATGTACGATTTTTCGGTAGTAAGTAATTTCGAGGACGAAATTGTTTTAAGGGGTAGAATTGTAACATCCTAAATTAGGGGTTGTGCGTTTGGAGCATAAATTTACGAGTTGGTAGGCTTTAAGAGCGGTTTGGAGGCGTTTTAGGAGTTCTTAAAGCTCGAGGACTAAAATGGAAGCTTTGGAAAATTTTTGGAATTTTAGGTTAAAAAGAGGAAAAGAAGAAAAGAGGCCTTAAAAGAAATTATGTGGGGTTTATAGCATAAGGAATAATTTGGCAAAGTGGCTTGAGGCGCTAGGGTACTTTAGGAGGGCAAGAGTTCGAACTGCATGTATCGCATTTTGGGAGTTTTATTTTTGTTGGCGAGAAAGCCAAGGAGGCCTTAAAGGAAATTTCGTGGCGTGTTTGGCATATAAAATGCCTTGGCAGAGTGGCTTCCATGCACCACTTAGGGGCTTGGACATAAGTCCATAACGTCTGGAGTTCGAGTCGTGGGCGCGGCATAAGTGTTTTATTTTTGGAAATTGGCGTTAAGGGGAAAAGGGAGGTTTTAAAAGAAATTTGGAGTGGAACTTGTCGCAAGGAAGCGCCTGGGTGGAGTGGCTAAGGACATTGCTTGAGGGCTGCGGCTGGGAGGACTCGTGTTCGAGTCTTGGGGGTCGCGCTTAAGGCGTTTTATTTTTGCTTTTAGCGCTAAAGCATAAGGGGCCAGCAAAGGGTAGTTTAAAATAAATTTATGGCAGAATATGTCATGAAAGGCGCGTTAGAAGAGTGGCTGGAAGCATGGGGGATTCTCTCCAGGTCTCGGGTTTGAGACCTGGGGGCTGCACCTGGGTTTCTTTTTTATGCCGGCGTGAGGGTGGCTGCATGGGGCATGCACGCATGAGCAATGCTTTTTGGGATAATTGTTTTTTTTTTTTTTAGTATTATTATTATTTTTAAGTATGAGGATTTTTAATTATTTTATTGTTGGAGTATGGGTTAGTTTAATTTATGCATGGGATTTTTTTTTTATTTTATTTTATTTATTGAAGAAAGAGTTTAGGTGATGGGGTGTTGTTATTTTATTATTATTATTATTATTATTATTATAGGATGATGGGTTAGTTATATTTATTATTATTATTATTATTATTATTATTATTATTAT
Source organism: Gossypium bickii (assembly GCA_025503065.1). Taxonomy (NCBI): domain Eukaryota; kingdom Viridiplantae; phylum Streptophyta; class Magnoliopsida; order Malvales; family Malvaceae; genus Gossypium; species Gossypium bickii. The sequence goes on along the minus strand of CP106720.1, from coordinate 58,369,062 downwards.
TATTATTTTATGTATGGTGATGGGGTAGTAATGGGGGATAGAATAAACAATGTGTTTTGGTAATTGATGTTAGAAATTAGCAAAAGGGAGAGCATGGCCGGCCTTGTCCTTTGTTCTTGGCCAAAATTTTTGAATCTTTGACCTTCTTTCCCCCATTTGTGAGCATGGCCGAATGTTGCATTTTTGGGGGCTTGCTTGATTGGCTTTGAGTGTTCAAGGAGGTGCCAAAATTCCTTGGGTTTATCTTCTTTCCTTTTCTTTTGTTCTTGCCGAAATTCATGCTTTGCTTTCTTTCTTCCCACTTTGTACATGGCTGAAATAGGGACCTTGGGGGCTTGTATTTTCAGTTTTGAAAAGGGGTTAAGTGCCGAATATTACTCATCCTTATAGAGCTTAGGCCTAATCTACAAGGGTAAGTATCTTTCTACTTTAGCAATCGATTTAGGCCTTGGTTGTTTGGATGGCTGAATATTTTTAGGGCCATAAAATGTGTTTCTTTTGCATGTGCCATCGTGAAGGAGCTTTAAAGGAGAAGCTTCGGGATTTTGAACATCAAGGTGTGGAATTTTGATAACTTCGGGAGCTAATCGATAGGAACAAGTGGCGGTTTCGGGATTTAGTCGAGCAAGGTAAGTAATAGCTTTCGGCCTAAGGCCATTTATTTTGGTATTTAAGGGGGGCTAATCGGTTCTGTCCATGATGGAGTAGGGGTTAATCGAAAGAAGCATATAATAGCCTCCGGGATTCAAGGTTGTTTTGGTAAGAAATATTTAGTAAGATTCGATACTTAGATTTATGACTTGGATGATTAACCGTTTGATCTGATTAAGTATCATTAATGGAGGCAAATATCAGTCAAGAAGGTAAAGGGAAGATCCCTATCCCAAAGTTTAAGAAACGATCTGTCTCGGCAGTGCGAGATTGGCCGCCGGGGTGTGGGCCAGCGTCCGAACAACAACGTAGGCAGATAGTCGTAGTGTCATTTAGTGATAGTATTGGGATTGAGGGCATAACGCTGTTAGTAATCAGGTGCGTAGTTATCGCACTGTTCTCTTGCTTGTTTATATGTGTTATTTGTAAATGTATATGTTGTGCATGTTAGCCGAAATAAGGGCTAAGATGATGGATACCCGTGGTGGGTGATTGAATACTCAGGTCAGTGATTTTCAATAATAAATGATTATTGATGAATGTATAAAAATGTGATAGCATGTGATGTATATTTGTTTCAGTAATATGTTGTCATGGTACATACATATATGCATGGGACTTGGGATGTGACTATTGGAAGATTAGGTGTACGCTATGTGCGTTGTCTAATGCTAGCCTCGTGCTACATTAGCGCTTGATGTTAGCTATGTGCTTCATCAAAGGAGGTGTTGGCTGAGTGCCCATCTCGGCGGTTGATAGCTGTGTGCATCACCGTGGATTTATTGATTTGTGGGATCCCTATGGGATCGGTGGCTTGGCCACGGCCTTGGGCAATAAGTCTGCCAAGGTAAGATATGTGGATCACTATGTGATCGGTGGATTAGCCACGGCCTTGAGCAGGGAGTCTGCTAAGGTAGGAGTACGGATGGACTTAGGATGGGTTGGGCTTCATAATTGCATATTCATGTGTATGGACTGTGTGGAATGGGCTAAGCCCATATGTCGAGACATGTGTAATAGCTATGCACTGAGTCTTGGTGACTCACCCCCTTTTCTACCATTTTTACAGGTGAGTAGATCGTGGAGACGGAGCCGGAGAGGACTCAAGGCGGCCATGCATGTTCCTCGGCTTTGAAATTTTATTTCGTACCGTTAAAGTTTACTATTTACTAAATTTTGGTTTGGATTGTAATATGGCCGCTAATTATTATTTTGGATGTTTAAGTAGTTGCTTTTACCTTATTTCTATTATATTATTCACGAACTTATAAACTGTTAAGCAAATCGGTAAAAGCAACATTTTCAAAATAAGTATTCATACGCGTTTTCAAAGACGTTACCATCGGGTAGCAAATTTTAACAAGTTAACGATAACCCCGATATTTCTAAAAATCTAAATGATCAAATGGTTTCAAAGGAAAAGAAAAAGTTTTCAACTCAATCGTGTTTATCAAACCAACCTATCTTAGTTTTAGCAAACACTGTTTTACAAATTCAACAATATTTCCAGATTTCCACTGTTAACCCGATTCTTTCAAAACGTTTTTACTCCGTGACATACCAGATCCGGTCAAGGCTCGTGGGCCGGGTTTGGGGGGTTAGAAACTCCGTATTCGATTTATCTGGATCTATACGAGTAAGTTTAACATAAATTTAATGCAATTCATACTCAAATTAGTCCAATTTACATCTTAGGCAAAATCACCATTTTTCCCCTAAACTTTTAATAAATGACGATTTCGTCCCTAGCCTCGAAAAATGAAATCCATGCAATTTACTCCTTATTCCAAGCCTAGCCAAAATTTAAATATAAAATTTACAGCACATGTGTTCTATTAAATTCAGAATTTTTCCATGGATTTCACATTTTTACAATTTAATCCCTAAATCAAGTTTTCATCAAAATTCACTTTGTAAAAGTTGTTTATCTATCAACAACCTTTCATTTTCTACCATAAATTTCATAATTTCAGCATATTCATCTATGGTAAAAATTCTATACTTTGATATCTTTTCAAATTAATCCCCCAAATAGAGAAATTAAACTTTCCCGATCTCAAAAATATAAAAATTACAAAAAAGTGGACATGAAAACTTACCAATTTGACCAAGAAAACTTGCTTTCTCTTTCCTAGGGTTTCCATGGAATACTTGGGGAAGAAGATGATATAAAATGATTTTTATTTCTATTTAATTATTTATCATATTTTAATTTGATCACTTTCCAATTTAGTACTTAGCCTTTTTCTAATTTTCCATGGATGAATCATCCAAAAAAATCTACTAACTTTTCATTAATGGTATAATTATCATATAAGGGTCTCAAGTTTTTAATTCATAGCTATTTGATCCTTCTAGCTACTAGAATCCAACGGTCGCATTTTATGCGATTTAGTCCTTCTCGTAATTAAGCACATAATTGGTAAAAAAAAAATTTATCAAAATTCCCACATGACATTTATATCATATTAAGGACCTTAAAATAAATAAAATGAAATAAAATTTTATTTTTGGCTCGAATTTGTGGTCCCGACACCACTTTTCCGATTTCACTGAAAAATAGACTGTTACACCGATAGTATTCCGAACAGTTCAACGGGTAAATGAAAGACGTGGTTGAATATAGGATTGATACGAGATGGTACATGTACGTACATGAATCATATAAGTTTAAATCGAAGGGATTGTAAAGTTCATAGACGAGATTATAATTGAAAATGTGAAAGGTTTGTTAGTTAAATGAATTACGTGTTGATATGTTCAAATTTAATAGTTGTATATTTTTGTTAAGATTGATTTTATTTCATACGAGCTTATTAGGCTATAAGGCTTACTTTGTTTATTTTTCTATGTTTTATAGTGATTTTAAAGCTAGCTCGGATTTGGGGATCGTTGGAGACTACATCACACTATCCAACTAATATTTTGGTACTTTTAAGTTTATGTTATGGTTATATGGCATGTATAGGATTATGGTCATTTTGTTATGTAGTTTGGTAATGAGTTGTTCCATTTGAATTGGCTTGTAAATGCTTATGTTTTGGTTTGTATATAAAGCCATGTGAGTTGGCTTAATTTTGGTTGGTATGGTTATGTGTATGATGGTGTGCATATGGTTTATATTATGTAGTTAAGTTTGGTCTTGGAATTCTTACTGGTAATAGATATTGTGATTGTCAAATAGTAGAAACTAGAGAAGTTATGTGCTTGTAAATTGAGCATGTTGATGCAGGATTGAATGCGCATAATTGGTTAATTGTGTATGTTCGAATTTGGTATAAATGGTATAGCTTACTTTTGCGACTTGTGTGTATGGAAGATAGTGATATAGAATATGCATGATTTAGGCTTAAATTGGTTCGTTTAAATGTCTATTTATATGCCATGAGTTGTGCAATTTGGTTTGGTATAGGTTTGTGCAAGTTGGGTGGCAAAATGGCTTGGTAAATAGCCTGTTTTTGTCCACATGGGCAGAGACACGAGCGTGTGTCTCAGTCGTGTGTGACACACGGTTATGTACATGGCCGTATGTCCCTTGGTGTTGAAATTAAATCAAGTCAGTATGCTCTACACGGCCTCACACATGGGCGTGCGACTTGGCCGTGTGGCATAAGTTAGTATACCCTACAGGTTTGACATGGCCTGGCACACGGGCGTGTATGGCCATTTATAGGGCACATGGGCTAGCCACACGGGCGTGTGTGTTGGCCATGTGACCTAAGTTAGAGAGTTACACGGGGTCGGACACTAGATGAGACCCGGCCATGTGCTCCCATTTCGAATGTACACACGGTTTATGACACGAGCGTGTCTGTTGGCTGTGTAAGACACACGGTCGAGCCACACAGGCGTGTGTCCCCTATTTTTGAGAAAATTTTCTAAGTGTTTTAAGAATTTCCAAAGTTATCAGTTTAGTCCTGAACCACTCTTAAAGTATGCTTAGAGCCTTGTAGGCTCATATTAGGGACATCATGATTAAGTTTGAATGATAGTTGCATGAAATATGAAAATGTACGTGAAATGAATGTTTAATTGAATTATAAGTTCGGTAATGCTCCATAACCCTATTCTGACATTGAATACGGGTGAGAGGTGCTACATTTATTGGTATCAGAGCTATGGTTTAGTCAATTTTAGGACTAACGTAGTGTGTGTGAGAGTCTAGCTATACATGTCATATATAACCTGTGATAGTGTGATGACTCTTGACAATTTAAACTATGTTTTCGTATAGCAAATGGATCCCAATCGAGCTATAGTTGATGATGTTGAGAGTAATGCGTCAGCTCCCGCTCAAGGGATAGGCCGTCTGAATCTAGAAATTTATCGAGTAGTCGTGGAAGAGAGGCTAAAGAAGCCTTTTTTCAAATGATGAGTGAATGGTTCATAGAGTTTGTTCAGAAAAATATGGCTGCTCAACAACTTGAACCCCCACCTAATCCTCAACTTGTTCCCATAGCTCTTCAAGGTGTGGAACTTCTACGAGTAAATAAGCCACCAGTTGATAATATTCAGAAGTATGGGGCCGAAAAAATATGCTGTATCACTTCTGACGACCATTGCGTATCAATGGTGGAATACTTTGGTGTCTGTAGTACCGAGAGAGAGTTACCTGGGAATTCTTTCAGACGGAGTTCCGGAAGAATATATATGTCAAAGATTCCTTGATCAAAAGCACAAAGAATTTCTAAAATTGAAACAGGGCCATGTGATAGTGACTGAGTACGAAAGAGAATTCGTAAGATTGAGCAAGTATGCTCGAGAGTATGTTTCTACTGAAGAAATCATGTGTAAACAGTCCGTTGATGGGTTGAATGAAGATATTAAACTTCTACTCGGAATCCTAGAATTGAAAAAATTTGTTGTCCTGGTTGATAGAGCTTGCAAAGCTAAGGAGCTTTTAACACCCCTTACCCGTGTTCGACGCCAGAATCGGATACGAGGCATTACCGAACTTAACTTGCTTAAACATACAACATTGGGCTATAAAATTTCATTTCAACTTAAAACTTTTCATTCATATACATAACATGCTTATAATGGGCATATGAGGCCCTAAACATACATATGGAAGGTTTCAGAACTAAACCAGAAACTTTTGCGCTCTCAGAAAATTTATTCCTAAGCAGGGCCACACGCCCGTGTGAAATGGAACACGCCCGTGTGGGTAGGCCATGTGGTCACACAAGCCCATGTTCCCAGCCCGTGCAGACTTTATTTTTCATTTCGAACCTACAGGGGTTTTCAAACAGTTGGACACACGCCCGTGTCAGTAGCCCGTGCCCCTCAAACGGCCTAGACACGCCCGTGTCCTCACCTGTGTGTGAAAAACCTGGGTATTCTATTTATGACGTCAGCAACCTCTTAGGGGGCACACGGCCTAGTCACACGCCCGTATGCTAGGCCGTGTGACGAATCAAATTCTTGCAATTTGATACAGGGGACACACGGCCTATTAACACACTCATGGGGCTGACCGTGTGTCTACCCGTGTGGACAATTAGAAAGCTATTTTCCAAGCCATTTGCCACCCTGAAACATAAACACACATATACCACCACAAACAACACATAACATGGCATTAATACACTATGAAAAATCCATAAATCATCATTCATACAAACCACATGTTTCTCCATCAATTTCATGAACTTTCACTCCATAAAACTTAGCATCATTAAAAATAAGAAACTTGAAAAATATTGGCCAATTCATAATGGCCACTTACAAAATGAGTGAGTAACATTAATAGCCAACACTTTGGCTTTCAAATATGACATAACACAAGATGACCAAGTTTCTATACATGCCATATTCAAAATAAATTAATTTTACTATACCAAAAGAATGATTGATAGTGCGATCCGAGCTCCGACATTTTACGATCCCCGAGCTAGCTTAGCGATACTACAAGGAAAAGGGAAAATAGAGGGGTAAGTATATAGCTTAGTAAGTTTGCATGAATTAAAATAGCAACATAAGTACTCATGGTAAAATCCATTCATCTCATAGAACAATAACAACACAAGTTCTCAAGTACTTAGACATACTTACTCATAGTTACTCTTACCCATCACATAATCACATTATGGTTCCATAACTCGTATTTTACTCATGGTACCTGTATCACTTCATCACATAATTTAGCACTTATGCTATCTTGAACGTAAACATAAATCATTATCATCCTTAACTTAAATGTAACTCTTTTTCATCTTTGTATAACTTAGCTTTTTATCATCTTTACATAACTTAGCTCTTTTGCCCATTGAACAACTCAAAATATTAGAGAATACTCAATCTCATCATCCATGTGTCACGATGCCAATGCCATATCCCAGATGTGGTCTTACATGGGATCACCTCTTAAATGACGATGCCATATCCCAAATATGGTCTTACACGGGATCTCTTAGCTCGATGTCGATGCCACGTCCCAAACATGGTCTTATACGAGATCGTATATAGATGTCGGTGCCATGTCCCAGACATGGTCTTACATGAGATATTTCTTTGGTGCCATGTCCCTGTTTTGGCGACGGATATGGGTTAGGGGTGTTACATGGTGTGTAGGGCTGGGTGGGTGTTTTAAACTCCACATGGTGTGTAAAGATGAACGAAGATGGTGTGTAGAGGATGGGGGTAGGATTCTGATTTTTGATTTTGATATGCATATTTGTATCTGTATCTGTAATGGGCTTAAGCCCGAATCTGTATCTGTCTGATTCTGTTTTTTATTGTGTGCATGCTTAATTCTGTGGGGTTACACACTGAGTTTACGTAAACTCACTCCTTTTTGTTTTATCTGTATAGGTAATCCACATGGTTTTATGGTGACGACTTAGTTTACAAAACTCTTTCCATGTGACATTGCCAGATTCGACCATAATGTCTAGGCCAAGTTTGGCGTGTTACATTTAGTGGTATCAAAGTCAGGTTGCAAAACTCGACTGTGAATTTTGGGTTCCAAAATTTGGAAGAATTGGTTTTCAAAAGATTTCAAACATTCTAAAGTAAGTGTGTGGTTCACCGAGTCTCCAACTTCGATCTTGTAAGTATTTCTTATTTTTGATAGAAAATTCTGAAAACATTATTGATAGTCTACTTGAAAACACTATAGTTAGTACACTCTGAAACTATAGTGAAACTGATTGAGACTAAAACTTTCAAAAACAACTCTGAAGTTCTGATACTTTATGCATAAAACATCTGTTAATGAATATCTAAACTGATGCATAAAATTTTTAATGTAGATAAAACTTCTAAATCATAATGAGTGTACGAGATATCCGTGGACATAGTATTCAAGGCCGAGGTAGAGGTCGTTGGAGGCTGAAGCTGAGTCCTCATATCTGGGTAGTATTCTGAATCTGGACACTAGTGAGACACCTGTGTCACCTCCTACTGAAACTGGGTCTTAGAGTCGTTCAGCTGGGGACGACGCACTGTGCCAAGCCATGTTGAGGATATTGGAGCGGGTTGCTAGATCTAATTCTAGGTCTAGGGGCCGAGGGTCGGTAACTGAGTGACTCCGGTCTAATGGAGCTGAGTTGTTTAGGGGTGTCACAGGAGTCACCCCTAATGTAGCTGAGTATTGGTTAGCGGCCACTGATAGGATTATGGATGATTTGGATTGTGCCCCCGAGCAACAATTGAAGGGTGCGGTCTCTTTGCTTTGCGATGAAGCATATCAGTGGTGGTTAACAGTTAAAGAGGGCACTCAGCCTAACCATTTGACTTAAGAGTTCTTTAAGACTACATTTCAGAGCAAATATGTGGGAGCCAGTTACATTGATGCTTACAGGCATGAGTTTCTAAACCTCATACAAGGTGACCGATCTGTGGTCGAGTATGAGGCCGAATTTTTTAGGCTTAGCCGCTATGCTCGAGGTATGGTGGCACCAGAGTATGAAAGATGTGCTAGGTTTGAGGGTGGCCTAAGGGATAATCTGAGGGTTCTGATAGCTCTGCAGAAAGAGCGTGAGTTCGCGATTCTGGTAGAGAAGGCAAAGATTGCTAAGGATGTTAAGCGCGCAGAGCACCAAAACAGAGACTGTGAGAGAGGTAAAAACAAGAGGGATTCAGAGCCCTCGAGTTCTGTGCAGAGGCCTAAGAAAAAGACTAGATCTGATGGGCCAGTTAGAGTGGGGGCCGCTGTTGCTTCCACTAGGATACTGCCTTGTGGAGATTGTGGTAGGCGCCATCCGGGCTAGTGTTGGAGGAGGATTGGGGCTTGTTTGAGATTGGGTCTCTTAAACACCGCATTCAGGTGTGTCCACTGAGAGCTGATCAGGTGCAAGGTCTGGCATCAGGTCCCCTGTAGCCATAGAGAGTAGTTCAGTAGCCACCTAGGGGCTGTGGTCAGGCTAGGGGTGGTAATGGTATGGGTTAAGGTCAGAGAGTACCGGGCAGAGGTGCTGGTCAAACTAAAGTGAGACAAGCTACTTTGGTTTATGCTGCACGTCGCTGGAAGGATAGAGATGCTCCTGACATCATCACCGGTACGTTCTTTATATTTGATACACCTTATTTGCTATAATAGACATAGGTACTACTCATTCTTATATAGCCTATTCTGTTTCTAAAAATCTGGGGTTATCGGTTGAGAGTAGTTCTAGTGAGGTTAGTGTGATAAGTCCATTGGGGTAGTCTGTTCAAGCTAGTAAATAGTATAAGGATGTCCCGTTAGAGGTGGAAGGGGAGATATTTCTGGCTAATTTGATGGAGCTTTCATTTGGGAAGTTCGACCTGATTTTAGGTATAGACTGGTTGGTGGAGCACAGAGTCAGTTTGGACTGCGCATCTAAGAGGGTCGTTCTGAGGACCAAGGATGATGTGGAGATGGTTATGATTAGTGAGTATCGAGACTGTCTGTCGTATGTCATCTCTGCATTAGTAGCTGAAACACTGGTCCGAAAAGGGTGCAAGGCATATTTGGCTTACATCAGTATTACTGCTTCTGGGAACTCTTCGATTCGGGATATCAGAATAGTGATGGATATTCCGGATATTTTTCTGGAGGAGTTACTGGGATTGCCTCCGAGTCGAGAGGTTGAGTTTGGGATCTAGCTTCTTCCGAGTACAGCTCCGATGTCCATCACTCCCTACCGTATGGCACCAAAAGAGCTTGCAGAACTCAAGGCTCAACTACAAGAGTTGTTGGACCGTGGTTTCATCCATCCGAGTGTGTCTCTGTGGGGAGCACTAGTATAGTTTGTTAAGAAGAAGATGGGACCATAAGGATGTGCATAAATTATCGGCAGTTGAACAAGCTGACCATTAAGAATAAGTATCCACTTCCAAGGATCGACCACTTATTTGATTAGTTCCAAAGGGCTTCTATGTTCTCTAAGATTGATCTTCACTCAGAGTATCATCAGTTGAGGGTTAAGGAGGCGGATGTGCATAAGACGGCATTTAGGACTCATTATGGACATTACGAGTTCCTAGTTATGGCTTTCAGGTTGACGAATGCACCGACTTCATTCATGGATTTGATGAATCGGGTGTTTCAGCCCTACCTGGATCAGTTCGTCATTATCTTTATCGATGACATTCTAGTATACTGTAAGACTAAGGATGACCATGATCAGCATTTTAGAGTAGTGCTTCAGATTCTGCGTGAGAAGCAACTTTACGCTAAATTCAGCAAGTGTTAGTTCTAGCTTCGTGAAGTAACTTTTCTGGGGCATGTGGTTTCTGCTGAGGGGATTCATATTGATCCTCGAAAGATTGAGGCTGTGCTGGATTTGAAATAGCCTAAGAATGTATTTGAGACCCGTAACTTTCTGGGTTTGGCAGGATATTATCGGCGTTCCGTTGAAGGGTTCTCTTTGATTGCTACGCCGTTGACAAGCTTCTATGTCAAGGTATTCTGTTGGTTTGGACTAATGCGCAGTAGTCAAGCTTCGAGAAGCTTAAAACTATTCTGACCTAGGCTCCTGTTTTGATACAGCCTGAATCCGGTAAGGAGTTTGTAGTCTATAGTGATGCGTCACGCGTTGGTTTAGGATGTGTTCTGATGCAGGATGGTAAAGTTGTGGCTTATGCCACCCGTCAACTTAAGACACACGAGGGGAACTATCTGACGCATGATCTTGAGTTTGCTGCAATGGTCTTTACGTTGAAAATCTGGAGACATTATCTGTATGGTGAGAGGTGTATCATCTACACTGATCAAAAGAGTCTCAAGTATCTCCTTAGTCAGAAAGAGTTGAATATTAGGCAGCGTTGATGGATTGAGCTGCTCAAGGATTATGATTGCACCATCGAGTATTGTCCTGGTAAGGCTAATGTGGTGGTCGATGCTTTAAGCTGAAGAGTGATGTCTGATTTGAGGGCGATGTTTGCTCGCCTTAGTCTGTTCGATAACGGGAGTCTGTTCGCCGAGTTGCAAGTTAAGCTGACTTGGATTGAGCAGATTTGGGATAAGTAGTTGGGGGATGAGTCTTTGAGTTTACAGTTCCGTCAGGTTTAGAATGGCAGCACTTCAGATTATGGACTGAATAATGATAGGGTACTCTATTTCCGTGCTCAGATTTGTATAGCGAACGATGTAGATATGAGGTAGCTGGTTCTGAGGGAGGCACATAGTAGCCATTATGCTATGTATCCCGGTGGTAATAAGATGTATTGTGACCTTCGTGAGTTATACTAGTGGCCGGGGCTAAAGCGTGAGGTTACTAACTTTATGGCTTGATGTCTGACTTGCCAGCAAGTTAAGGCTGAGCATCACTTGCCTTCGAGATTGTTGCAGCTAGTTAAGATTCCCTTATAGAAGTGGGATCGAGTGACGATGGATTTTGTTAGTGGGTTGCCCTTGACACCTACTAAGAAGGATTATTTTTGGGTCATCGTGGATTGGTAGACCAAGTATATGCTCACTTCATTCCGGTTCGAACTGACTATTCTTTGCAGAAGCTAGCAAAGTTGTATATTTCCGAGATAGTTAGAATGCATAGGGTACCCTTGTCGATTATTTCTAACAGAGATCCTCGGTTTACATCTCGGTTCTGGAAGAAATTACATGAAACTCTAGGGTCGAGATTGGACTTCAGTACTGCGTTTTATCTTGAGACCGATGGTTAATCCGAGAGGGTGATTCAGATACTGGAGGATATGCTTCGGAGTTGCGTGATTGACTTCCGAGGTAGTTGGGAGGATTATCTACCTCTAGCTAAGTTCACCTTCAACAATAGTTTCCAAGCTAGTATCCAGATGGCACTTTATGAAGCTCTGTATGGTCGTAAGTGTCGTACTCCTTTGTGTTGGACAGAGTTGGGCGAACGACGAGTGTTGGGTCCTGAGTTGGTTTCTGAGACTGACGATAAGGTTTGATTGATTCGGGATCGTCTGAAGGCGGTTTCTGATAGGCAGAAGTCTTATATAGATCTGAAGAGGCGTTATATTAAGTATTCTATGGGGGACTTCATTTTTCTCAAGGTTTCTCCATGGAAGAAAGTTCTAAGATTCAGTCGCAAGGGCATGTTGAGCCCTAGGTTCATCGGGCCGTATCAGATTCTAAAACATGTGGGACCAGTTGCTTATCAGTTGGAGCTACCTTCTGAGTTGGACCATATTCATAATGTGTTTCATGTCTCTATGTTGAGGCGGTATCGTTCTAATCCATCCCATGTTGTCTCGGTTGAGGAGATCGAGGTTAGGACAGACTTGTCTTTTGAGGAGGAGCTGGTTCAGATCCTAGATTGAGATGTTAAGGTTCTGCTGAAAAATCCATTCCATTAGTGAAGGTGATGTGGCGGAATCATAGCATTGAGGAGGCTACTTAGGAACCGGAGGACTCGATGCGTCAACAGTATCCTCATCTGTTCTGATCAGGTAAATTTCGAGGTCAAAATTTCTTTTAGGAGGGTAGAGTTATAACACCCCAATATTTCTATGCCTATTTCTGGATAAATTTGACACAACTGTCTGTCTGCTTCAGTGGTTATGTGTTCTGGGTGTGTGTGAGAGGTCCCAAGTTCAAGCCTTACCTTTGGTAAATTTTTGTATCTTTCTGACTTAAGCCCTACCCTTGCTCAGTGGGCTTATATTTAATTATTCGCAAAACCATATCAGAATGAACCTGCTGGTTTGAGTGGTAAAGGAGTGTGTGTATTGGAGGTCTTGTGTTCAAATCCTTGCGCGAGCGAGGAAGTTTATTTTTACTCGTTAGATTGAGAGAGTTTCAGTTGAACAGAAATTCTGAGTAAGTGGTTGCATAGTGGGAAGTTATCAGATTTTATTTTTATTTTTATTTTATTCTTTTTCGTAAATTTTAGCTTTCTTTCCCAAAAATTCTGACATTCTTCAAAATTCTCTTTTCTTTCTCTGCCATTTCTTCCCCCTCTCTGCGACCTGCCGTTTTCCTTTCTTTTGTTTGGTTCCTAAATTCGTGGTTCGGTCGTACTATTCAAATTGTGGATTTGTCCCTTTGGCGTGGTAAGTAGATTCTTGTCGTCAATTTTGATTTGTGATTTCCTTATTTGGTGAGGTGTTATTTCATGTTTAGGAGCAGATTGTGGAGCAGAGAATCACACTTCTTCGGTTTAGAACGCGTTGGCTGTGTTCGGCGTTTGTGGTAAGTTAGTTTCATACTGATTCCCTATTATTGAATTTGATAATCAACTCGCTAAATCGTTGTTGGGTGCTCTGTTTTAGGCTTCAGGAGGCTCGGGGTTATTTCTGCATCGAAAACGTACTAGGTGTGTACCCGAAAAGCAAAAAAATAGGTTTTGACGAAAGCCGAAATTGTAATCTTTCGGTGCCACACGGCTGTTAACGTAGTGTTTTCTTATATAAGGTTCTATGTTCTTGATATGCTAGTGAAGGGAAATAAGAGAAAGTGATGGGAAATATTATAAAGAAAGGGAATAAGGGTGTTATAAACTTGGTAATCAATATTTTGCACTAAAACAATTTTGGACAGCAGCAGTAGTCTAACTTTGAAAAATCACCAACAATTGTGAAAATTGAATTAGAGGTTGAATAAAATATGAAATTAAATTTTATTGAGTCTAGTTTTTCATAGAAGAAATGATATAAGCAATGGAATTGTAAATTATGAGATATATTAAATTTTGTAAGGAAAGGTCAGAATAATTTTGAGTTCCCCTTTTCTGACTTTGGAAAATCCTAAAAAAAAATTTAAAAAATAATTATGGGTTTAAATTTATATTTTTAAATTCTTAATGAGTATATTTTCAATAGAAACAAACAGAAACATCATAAAAATCCCGTACTAAGAGATAATTAATTTTTAGTAAAGAAAGGCCGAAGCTTTCAAACAGCAGAACAGAGATAAATTTAAGGATTTTACTATACTTATTGGCTAAATTATAAATTCTTATATTTTTATGGTAGAAAGATATTTGGGTCTATTTTCAAAAACATTAAGTAAATATTAATTTGGAATTTCGTAGCTCAAGATATAAATAATTTAGTGACTATGACTCAAGTGGACAGCTTTGAATGAACATTTTAGTAAATAGTGGAATTATAGATAATGTTACTTATAAGCATGTTATATGCATTAAGGATGTGGAATCGAGAGGAGGAGGAGGAAAATATATGAATATGCAGCTAGCATGGGTTTATATTAAAAATGGCTAATTTGTATGTTTTATGCTCAGGTACTAAATTGAATAAAAGCAAAACTTTAGGGTGTAATTTTGTAAAAAATGTCAAAAATGACGAAATTGAGGGAAATGAATTGTTTATTGTCTAAATTAATAAATTGAATCAAATTATTAATTTAGATCAAGATCGGGTGAAAATAGAAGAAAATGAAAATTACCAAAATTCCCCTGAATCTTGGTATTTCTGCAATTTAGCCAGGTAAGTTCATGTAACTTAATTGAGCATGTAAATATGATAAATTGAATGTTGTATTGGATTGAATGTGGAATTTTAGTACGTGAATCTAATATGAATGATATGAATGTAAGAAATGAACACATGCTTGGAAATATTTGAAAAGGTTAAATTCCGTGTGAATATTGGATTTCGATGGATAAAGGTGATTTCCCAAATGAAATGAGGTCCTGCATTTGTTGCAGAATGGATTTAGCTCGGACGAGTAATCCTATTGACCTCATTATTGAAAGGAATTAGCCCGAACTGGTAATCCTAATACAAGCCTCTCGAGCATATTAGGATTTAGCCGAGAATGGTAATCCTAATTGAGCCCTTTGAGCATTTGTTGAAGTTTGGATTTAGCCTTGACTGGTAATCCAGATTAAGCTTTTCAGAGTATTTATCACAAAAAGTTTTTAGCCTAGACTGGTAATCCTAACAAAGCTCTTAGAGCATATGTTACAGATAGGATTTAGCCTGGACTGGTAATCCTACTGTATCATATGTGGCTTTAGTGTGCATTACAAATAGGATTTAGCCTGGACTGGTAATCCTGCTGTATGATATGTGGCTCGAAAGTGTGCATTACAGACAGGATTTAGCCTAAACTAGTAATCTTGCTGTATAATATATGGCTCGAGGGTGTGCTCTCGGAATAAGTACCCTAATGGGTACTTCTGAATATGAATTGAAGGGTTATTGATTTGTACACTTTGTGTGTACTACTGGAGTATCCATCAAAATTTCAATAATTCAACGGATATAAACTCTCGAAATGAGAAATATGTGTTTAAATGAATTTATATCTCGAATATTCCTAAAATACATGAAAATGATGATACATGATATATAGAAGTATGAAATAATGCTATATGAACATGGAATTTGTTTGATGAATATGTTCATCTATGATTATAGATTTGTACACCTTGAATGTACTACCTGTGTAATCATCGATACTTTAATTGATTTAATGGGTAAAATTCTGATATGAAACAATATGAATACTAAATGAATTATTACCGTATATGTCTGAAATATATATAATTATTTGTACATGTTATATGGACACATGGTGTGGAAAGTATATGTACATGGAATTTGATTAATGTTAAGTTCGATATGAACTATTACTAGAATAAACATACGTGAAATACATGGAAATTATGGTACATGAAATATTGATATAATGAAATGAATGATATATGTTATTAAAGAATCAGTAAAAGAATGATATGTATCATGACATGTACATATATGATTATCTTTGATATGTTGATACAAGGAAATTATGTAAGTTGAGACGAGTATTAAACTTAAGTGTGACATGTCGAGAAAATAAGTATATCAATGTTGAATTTGTATGAAATATGTGCAAAGTTGTTTGATGCTTAGACAAGTGTCAAGTTGTTGGTTGAATGGTAAAATGTTTATTTATATGATACATTGATTTGGTAAGTATTTAAGTGAAAAATATGCTAATGCTCATGAAAGAGTGGTAAGGTTAAATTAAATTATGTAATTTCTTATGAAATGACTTATCATGTGATCAATTTGAAAAAGGCTTTGGCTAAATGCACTAGCTTGTGGCCACGATTGAATGAAATGTTTATGACTTGAGTGTCATGCATATGAAATAAGTGTAGAAAGTAAAGAAATACAAATAAAAATAAAGAAACTTGGAAGAGTTAAAGTTATATAAACTCCTACTAAGTTTGAGATAATATGTATAAGTGATACTGTGAAATTATTCACCTTGTGAGTTGATATAGCTTCATGAATATAGTGGAATCAATAATGGATTATTCTTAAAATGTATAAATTTCATATATGAAAAGAAGTATTATGATCAAAGATTATACGAGCTTACTAAGCATCCATTGCTTACGTAATTGTTTTCACTTACCTTACAGATTATCAGAAGCTCGAATGGGTTGGAAGCTTGTCGGAGTTATATCACACTATCCATCGATTCTATTGGTAATTTTGGATAATATGATTCTGGTTATAATGGTATGTATAGGTTATTTTGAGAAAATATTCGCCTATATGTGTTTTGGTATTTTGGTATATGCACAGTTTACTTTATAATGTTGATCTTCTAAAATTTTTGGTTAGTTTGATGACAAGTTGGGCAAGAAATGAGGCTAAGAAAAATGGCCTATTTCATCCACACGGGTAGAGACATAGGCGTATGTCTCAGCCGTGTGTGACACACAGCCAGATGACACGGCCGTGTGACTTCTGCAGTGTTGAAAATTTTTAAATATTTTCGAAAAATTTTTTGAGTTTCTAGTTTAGTCCCAAGATATATTTTTCGGCCTCGATGACTTACATAAGGGACATTATGATTAAATTTGATTGATTTCATGTATGAATGTTATATGAAATGAAATTTTTGTTATATGATCTGTAAATTCTAGTAATGCTCTGAAACCCTGTTTCGGCGACGGATATGGGTTAGGGGTGTTACATGGTGTGTAGGGCTGGGTGGGTGTTTTAAACCCCACATGGTGTGTAAAGATGGACAAAGATGGTTTGTAGAGGATGGGGGTAGGATTCTGATTTCTGATTTTGATATGCATATTTGTATCTGTATCTGTAATGGGCTTAAGCCCGAATCTGTATCTGTCCGATTCTATTTTTTGTTGTGTGCATGCTTAATTCTGTGGGGTTACACACTGAGTTTATGTAAACTCACACCTTTTTTTTTTAATCTGTATAGGTAATCCACAGAGTTAGATGGATCGGTGCAGCTGAATACTCAACGGTGACCACTCGCCATAAATTGTTTATTTTGCTTTATGGTTTAAATCAAGTTTTGGCTTTTAATTTGAGAGTTTATAATTTTCTGGGACTGTATGGACTTTTAATTATTGGTTTGGTTTTGTTGCTCGACTTATGCAAGCTTTATCAAAAGTTTTCTTTTAAAACGACAGTTTACTAAAAAAAAGTTTTCTAAGTCAAGAACAATTTTGCTAAGACATCATAATTTTACGAAAGCTTCCACCCTAATTTATGAAAATGGAGTAATGTCTTGGTATTAAACATAGAAACTTAAGAGTCGAATAAACATTTTTGAGTTGTAAAAATAGATGAATGCTAATAAACTGAAATGGTTTTATGGTGACGACTTAGTTTACAAAACTCCTTCCATATGACATCGACAAATTCGGCCATAATGTCTAGGTCGGGTTTGGGGTGTTACAGTGTGAAAGTTTCGTTTAGAAATTTTATTGTTTGATTGGTCAATTTGATAAAAATGACTAAATCGCATAAAGTGCAAAAGTGATGTTTTAATAGCTAGAGGTGTCAAATAGCTATAGAACCTTAAATTTAAAGTCCTTATTAATTAGACCATTTCAATTGTGAGTGGACAATTATGGGCATATATTAAGTGACTTTGATGGTTATTAATTAAGGTTATATTAGTAAATTAGCAACTAAACTTAAAATAAATAAAACAAAACAAAACCATTACCTATTATCATCTTCTTCTACCGAATTTAGGGCAACAAGGAAGCCATTTTTCTTCTTTACATTCAGCTAACGCATTTATGCTCAATTAGGTGTGGTTTTTGTCCCATTTTTAGCGATTTCTACGTTTTTAAGATCGTTGCAACTAGGTCTAGCTAGTCCAGTGACTATTTTGCAAAATTGTTAAAGATTTTGAATGTTTCCATTGATGAATACATGAGCATTTTGATGTTTAATGATAGATTTCGAATGTTTGGTGATAGTTATACAAGTTTTGTTAAGTGATTTTTAGTGAAAATGCAAATTAGGGATTAATTTGTGAAAAGTGTAGAATTCATGGTTAAAATGTGAAATAAATGGAAAATATGGGCTTCTAGGGACCTATATAATTCGGCTAGCATGGGTTATGGTTGAATGAATTTGTGATTTTATGAGATAAGGACTAAATTGTAAAAGATGTGAAACATTAGGGGAAATTATGTAAAATGTCTTAAAGTGAATTTTGGACTAAATTGAATAGAGTGATGATTAAATAAGTTAATTTTAATTACATATAGATCAAGAAAAGCGAAACTCGGATCTAGATCGAGGGAAAAACAAAGTTCTCGACTAATCGACTCGTTTCTTCGTTTTTGCGTCCAAGGTAAGTTCGTATGTAGTAAGTATTGCTATAATTATGTTTTTAATGCTTTGATATTACATAAACTATGAATACGAGATTACAGACATGTTCGACAATGATTCAATGATGATTCGGCAAGTGTGAAATCCTGGTTGAACCTTAGGAATAGGTTTGGATACTAGTGACATGTCATTAGGGGATTACTGTGATTATGTGATCTGAGTGTTGGTCTTGTACGTCCTTCTGGTGGCTGAGTATACCAGCATATGTTGCGGTTACTTGACATCTTGTGTAAGCAGCACCGTGTAGTTACGTCTTGACCCACAGCTTGTGTGAGCAGGCTCTTTGATAGCTCGAGAGTAAGCAGATGTGATTTAGATAGCTTCGGCTATATATGTGGCACTTCGGGTGCGAGTTTCCCATGTATCCGATAGTATTCCGAATGGTTCAACGGGTAAATGAAAGACGTGGTTGAATATAAGATTGATACGATATGGTACAGGTACGTACATGAATTGTATAAGTTTAAATCGAAGAAATTGTGAAGTTCATACACGAGATTATGATTGAAAATGTGAAAGGTTTGTTAGTTAAATGAATTACATGTTGATATGTTCAAATTTAATAGTTGTATATTTGTGTTAAGATTGAGTTTATTTCATATGAGCTTACTAAACTATAAAGCTTACTTTATTTATTTTTCATGTTTTATAGTGATTTTAAAGCTAGCTTGGA
Source organism: Gossypium bickii (assembly GCA_025503065.1). Classification (NCBI taxonomy): domain Eukaryota; kingdom Viridiplantae; phylum Streptophyta; class Magnoliopsida; order Malvales; family Malvaceae; genus Gossypium; species Gossypium bickii. The sequence goes on along the minus strand of CP106720.1, from coordinate 58,349,723 downwards.
TTCGGGGATCGTCGGAGACTACGTCACACTATCCAGCTAACATTTTGGTACTTTTAAGTTTATGTTATGGTTATATGGCATGTATAGGATTATGGTCATTTTATTATGTATTTTGGTAATGAGTTGTGCTATTTGAATTGGCTTGTAAATGCTTATGTTTTTGTTTGTATATAAAGCCATGTGAGTTGGCTTAATTTTGGTTGGTATGGTTATGCGTATGAAGGTATGCATATGATTTATATTATGTAGTTAAGTTTGTCTTGGAATTCTTATTGATAATAGATATTGTGATTGTCAAATAATAGAAACTAGAGATGTTATGTGCTTCTAAATTGAACATGTTGATGTAGGATTGAATGTGCATAATTGGTTAATTGTGTATGTGCAAATTTGGTATAAATGGTATAGCTTACTTTTGTGACTTGTGTGTATGGAAGATGCTGATATAGAATATGAATGATTTAGGCTTGAAATGGTTGGTTTAAATGTCTATTTATATACCATGAGTTGTACAATTTGGTTTGGTATAGGTTTGTGCAAGTTGGGTGGCAAAATGGCTCGGTAAATAGCCTATTTTTGTCTACACGTGCATGTGTCCCAGCCGTGTGTAACACGTGGTTGTGTACACGGCCGTGTGTCCCATCGTGTTGAAATTAAAATCAAGTCAGTATGCTCCACACGGCCTCACACACGGGCCTGTGACTTGACCGTGTGGCATAAGTCAGTATACCCTATAGATTTGACATGGCCTAGAACACGGCCTGGCACACGGGCGTGTATGGTCATTTGTAGGGCACACAGGCTAGCCACACGGGCATGTGTTTTGGCCGTGTGACCTAAGTCAGAGAGTTACACGGGGTCGGACACGAGCTGGGACACGGTCATGTGCTCCCATTTCGAATGTCTACACGGCCTGTGACACGGGCGTGTCTGTTGGCCATGTGAGGTACACGGCCGGGCCACATAGGCGTGTGTCCCTTATTTTTGAGAAAATTTTCTAAGAGTTCTAAGAATTTCCAAAGTTATTGGTTTAGTCGCGAACCATTCTTAAAGTATGTTTAGAGCCTCGTAGGCTCATATTAGGGACATCATGATTAAGTTTGAATGATAGTTGCATGAAATATGAAAATGTATGTGAAATGAATGTTTAATTGAATTATAAGTTTAGTAATTCTCCATAACCCTATTCCGGCGTTGAATACGGACGAGGGGTGTTACACGGATCATCTATGATGTTATAGTATCTTTCAATTATGGTCTTACACCTCGTAATCCCCTTGATTATCGTCCCGGTGAACTATCCAATGTTTAATGCCCCAGCGGATCATCTATGATGTCATAGTATCTTTCAACTATGGTCTTACATAATATAACCCCGTGTTTACTGTCCCAGCAGACTACCAAAGGATGTCATAACATCTTTTAGCTATGGTCTTAATCTTATTTACCATTTTGGTGCGCTTTCATATGATACCATATCATCTTTTAGATATGGTCTTACTCATTTTATCATGATTCCATAGCATCTTTCAACTATGGTCTTACTCATTTTATCATGACGCCATAGCATCTTTGAGCTATGGTCTTACTTATTTTATGCGTATAGCCTCCGACCGATCCCATAGCCTAGCCATGATATTTTATTTACTTTTCCCATTGCAACCCAACCATTACTCCATTCATCGTCCTAACCTTAATGCTCGAACACCGCAGTGTCCCCTCCGTAAGGCCTGGAGCTTCGCTCATCACGGGTGCACTCAGCAACATTGTATGACATTATCTAACAGAATCAACCCTTTTTCCCATTCCTAACTTCATCTAACCCACTAGTAATTTCCCTTCTAAATCATGCAGACACTAATTATGCATTCCTTACAGAACTTCTTTATGCAATGCACTACACCAGATAACCATTTAACAATCATCTACTATTACGATCAATATTAACATATAAAATTTTCAGAGCAACATTTAGTAACCAGAAGGCAATGTGCAGAACCACATCTTGTTTTCTTGCCTGCTTAGCTTAGCTTCTCCAAACACCAATCCTCCTTCATCCTGGCAACTAAACATGAAACCATGTATCAATTAAACTAAAGGTGTTCAACCCTTAAGACCCAGTTTCCACAATTATCCAAAAACTTTGAGCTTTCTTATTCTACTTCTTTTCTTCAATCCAAAAGTTTAGAGGGATAAGGAAACTTACCAGTTCCTAATCTTTCTACTTCTAGACTTAAATCTGCATGACAACTGCAACATGCAGAACTTCCTTCAACTATATTATATTCTTCTTCAGGGCGACTGAAGAAGACGATTCTTAAAGAAAAAGGTTTGGGAAATAGGATTGAGAGGAATTTCATTCCCACACACACCTATATATACTCCCTCAGCACGGTCTCAAAGGGCTATTTCCACTACTCAATCCTAATAATTAAGTCTTCCACTATGGAACTAGCTGGTTATATCCTAACCGGACCAGGGTTAAGATACAACTATTTGAATTTTGGCCACTAAAATTTTTGATTTACTCGGCAGGGCTTGATAGTTTGCTAATCCTCTTAATTTATTCATAATTTCCTTAGTTTTGGGCTTAAATAACAATGTTCGTGTTACAAGTATGTAATTAGGGAGAGCTCGGTCATGATACTATTGTGGAATTACTTCGTGACTAAATAATTTATAATTTATAGGTGAAAAGTTGGAACTTAATTATAAATTATTTGAGCTCTAACTATATATGTTCATTCGGTCCCTCCACTAAATAATTGAAACCATAAATGATTTGCATGTAAAACCAAATGAATAGAATTGAATGGAAATAATGAAGTTAGGGAAATAGGTTGCATTCACAAATGAATGTGTTTTCTCATTAAGTACAGAAATGACTTGAGAACTAATTTAAGGTTTTCATATTATTTAATTAATTATAATTAAATAATTGAAGATCAAAAATGAAATTAAATTAATAGTCATTAATAATCCATGGAATATGGAAATTAAAAATATTTCCTCATAGATTCTGTTACAGTAAAGTTGTTATGACTTTAATGGAATTAGAATTGGGTTGAGAAAATTATTTAATTGAGAAATTGATGTACTTAGTTTAATTAATTAAATTAAATAATATTTATTTTGAGAAATAGAAAACAAATATTGGGTTGATTTAAAATATAAAATGTTGAGTCAAAAGCCCAAGAACCTCATATAATTGGACCCAATATAGAAGAGATCTAAATTCCCTTATATTACATGTGAGTAGCAGCAACCCTAGTGTTATTATCAGGGGCGTATTTAGGGGGGCTGGCAGGTGCCCCGGCCCCCCTAAAATATAAAATTTTTTTTAGCCCCTTAAATTTAAAAATAAATAAATTAGTAAAGGTAAAATTACAATTTGGCCTCCCTAAAATTATAAAAATTTGATTTAATCCTTTAAAAATTATAAAGATATAGACTATAAAAAATTAAATTTTCATTCGGCCCCCCTAAAAATTTATTCTGGCTTCGCCCCTGGTTATTATCTGGGGTGTGTCATCCTTCTCTCTCCTAGTTAGACTACGAAAGTGTTTTTTATTAAATAAATAGTTTTTGTGTTATGCTTATTCAACCAAGATGATTCTCTCTCTCCCTATAAATAGATGGTATTGATAGAACTGTTAACACACAAGTTTTTTTATATATTGTTATTCTGTTAGAAAGTAATAAAATTTTATTTTCTTAGAATAAATTTTATTTATTTAGGAATCACAATTTCTACTGATTTCTATTGATAGAATTACTTCCCTACTGAAAGTAACTAAATTGTTTCTTGTTCTGTATTTGGTTCGTGTTGCTTGAGTCTACACTTGGTGAAATTCAATGTACGAGGATAGCGGAGAATATCATTCGATTGAAAGTCAGTAACGATACAGATCCATCTCGCAAAAAGCATATGTACTTTTTGAAAAAAAAAATTTATTGCTATAAATATTACAAATCGAACTGGTTTTCAAAAATTTTAAACTTTTGCTATAATTGAAAATTCTTTTCATTTTTCCAACACAACTAACATCTTTGCTATGGGATCTTTTGCCTAAGAGATGAGTGTAGAGTAGAAAAATTTAAACTTGAATAGTAAAAAGTACTTAAAAAGCAAGAATTTAAATACATGTTATGCTATGATTCAAGAATTTCACTCATATGTTTCTTCTGTATATAGGCTACCCAAATCTTCCAATTCCAACTGTTATCAAATCTTATGCATTGGTCGTATAAACGGTTGCATTAGGTTTGAGGACTTCGAAATCCATCAACTCCTTGATGTTGTAGTCCTTGATTCTTCTAATTAGGACCTCTTTTAATGAAAATAATTTGGTGTTTGAATTTTTATTTTATTTTATATGATGTTTCTATAGTTTTCATTTTATTTGATTCATAACTAAAAATTCAAGAAATTATTTTCTTAATTTTTATAATTTTTTTGAGTCTTTATAATTTTTTATTTTATAATATACATATATATATTAAATGCATGTGTAAAAGAAGTGCCGCGTTTTTATCGTTAATTGGATGTATCACATGTTTGTTTTCTATACCGTTAATTTTTTCAGGATAGATTAGTACTATAATGGAATTAAAAAATATATATGTATCAACGTATTAAAATAGAAAAAAAAAAACAGGTATAATTCAATTTTCGTGACTTGCAAAAATAGAGAAAAAAAAAGGATGTAGTTTTATCCAAAAGTAGCATTTTAGAAACCAAAGCTTCTTTTTGTATTTTTTTTTTTTTTGTGAATTATAAGAGGAGAGTAAAACCCTAAATAACAATAAGACCAGTACGACTCGAACCCAGGCTACACATGACGGTGATGAACACTTTGACCATCAGGCCAACATACGGGGTTTTTTTTTTTTTTTTTTTGAATGGAAATGCAACTGGAGCACTTTTATTTAAAAAAAAGTAAAAAATTACAAAACCAGAAACCAGAAAATAGAAGCAAAACAAAATAGCGGCTAATAAATAAACTCCAACCTAGACAAAGAGTCACCCCTTCAATTACATGACACGTGCAAACATTGGGGAACTCTAAACAACAAGAACAGGTCATCAAACCCTTCCCTTGGAAACCCAAATATCATTTATTCATGCTCTAGAAAAATCAAAATGTCCTTTCTTCTCCCATGCATAGTGATTCAATCAAAATCCCTCATTGCACCAGCACAATTGGCTGCTATGGTGCCTGTAACACCCCAAACCCAAATCCGTCACCGAAATAGGGTTACGGAGCATTATCGAAGTTTACAAATTAAACAGATAGAAAATGCAAACATTTCATATTATATAGCATTCATGTCAAAAAGCAATCAAAATCATACATATTATCCCTTATACGAGCCCTCGAGGTCAAAATTACGCATCAGAAACATATCGGGACTAAATCGAAAACTCAAAAAATTTTTTAAAAATATTTAAAATTTTCAAAACTACAAGGGTCACACGGTCGTGTGGTCAGGGCGTGTGACTTACATGACAAAGAGACACGCTCATGTCTTAGGTCGTATGGGCATTCGAAATAGGGACGCAGGGCTGTGTCTCAGCCCGTGTGAGTATACTGACTTGGGTTACACGACCAAGTCACACGCCTGTGTGCAGGGCCGTGTGAGCATGCTGACTTACATTCTTAAATGATACAGGGGATACACAGCCGTGTCACATGGCCGTGTGTCACACACGATTGAGACACACGCCCATGTGGACAAAAATAGGTCATTTTACAAGCCATATTTCTCACCCAATTTTGTGTCAACCTACAATCAATTTTATACATATCAACAAGTCATAATTAGGCATCCAAAACAAGCCAAAATAAGTGGCAAATCTCAACAAATTACATATAGGCCAACATTAAACACGCCTATGCATGCCATTATATCCAAAATCAAAACATTTGAAAGTACCGATAGAATATGGATAGTGTGATATAACTCTGACAAGCTTCCAACCAATCGAGCTTTCAATAATCTGAAAAGTAAAGGAAAACAACTACGTAAGCAATGAATGCTTAGTAAGCTCGTATAAAATTTAATCAAATCAATCCATTTCATTATGAAATTTACACTTATCAAGAATAAACATTTACTGATACCGCACGATTCAAGAAACCATATTCAACAACTTACAAAATGAGTAAATCCATAGCATCACTTATACATATTATCCCAAGTATAGTAGAGTTTTAAACAACTTTATACTCTTCCAAATTTCTATATTCTCATTTGTATTTCTTTACTTATTACACCCATTCCAAATGCATAACACACAAGTCATAAGCATGTCATACCTGTAACACCCCTTAACCCTTATTTGTTGCTAGAACAGGGTTACAGAGCATTAACTGACTTTTTAGATCAAATACGAATATTATATATCATTTAACAAACATATCATAAATTAATCATATTATCTCTTTAATCAACCTTCGAGGCCCAAAATATGTGTTAGAAACAAATCAGGACTAAACCGGGTACTTAAATTTTTTTTTTTCGAAAACATCAAAATTTTCAAAAGAATAGAGGACACGCATCCTTGTGGCTCACATAGTCAAGAGACACACCCATGCCTTTGGCCGTGTCCAAAATTGGGTGCTCACTGACTTTTGTCACACGCCCGTGTGATAGGCCGTGTGAGCATACTGACTTGCAATATTACGGTGCAAGGTTCACACGGCCAAGTCACATGCCCGTGTGCTAGGCCGTGTGCCACACACAGCTGAGACACACGCCATGTCACTGCTCGTGTGAAAATACCTAAACGTTCTGTTTTGAAATTTTAAAGTTGCAAGGAACACACGACCAAACCACACGCCCATATATTAGCCGTGTGTCTCACACGGTCCAGTCACACGCTCGTCTGCCTTGCCGTGTCGACTCAAAATGAACCTTAAACATCAAGTTTAGCATTCCCTGTAATCTTGGACACCAAGCAACTCAAAAACCATTAGTTCAACCAATTCAAAACACAATCAAATACCTTAAAAACATATCAAAATAATCAACTTAGTTGCATATCCAATGTTCCCTCATAGATTCCACATTTATATTATCTAAACATGTTATCAAAATATCAGTTTAATCCATATTATAAACATACCAATTTCAATTTAATTTTACCTAAATCATGAACTATTAAACATTAATTTGACATACCATGTTAAAGCTTCAAACACAAACATATGCTTATAGATATATATCAACTAATACTTAACTTTCTTGGCATTGATTGTCCCAAACAAAATAAACATTTTTATGCAATAGCTTTGTCATCGGTAAGGCTATCTTCAAAAATCTATTTACAAATCTTCGATAATAACCATCCAATCCAAGGAAACTATGGACCTTTGACACATTTTTCGGTGCTTTCCACAGAAAAATTGCCTCGATCTTTTTCAGATCAACCCTAATTCCATCTGCAGAGACAACATGACCCAAGAATACAACCTCTGATAACCAAAATTCACACTTACTAAGCTTCCCATATAACTGCTTCTCTCGTAACACTTGCAAAACAATTATAAGATGTTGTTTATGCTCGGACTCTGATTTTGAATAGACCAAAATATCATTAATGAAAACTACCACAAACTAATCCAGATACGGTTGGAAAATACGATTCATAAGATCCATAAATGCTACCAGAGCATTTGTCAATCCAAAAGGCATCACTAAAAATTCATAATGACCATACCATGTTCGAAATGTCGTCTTCGGTACATCACTTTCTTTCACTTTCAATTGATAGTAACCCGATCTCAAATCAATCTTTGAAAAAACAAATGCTCCTTTTCGTTGATCAAATAAGTCATCAATACGGGGTAAAGGATATTGATTCTTGATCATTAACTTATTCAATTGTTGATAGTCTATACAAAGCCGCATTGAACAATCTTTCTTTTTGACAAAAAGCTCTAGAGCTCCCCAAGGCGATGTACTAGGACGTATAAAACCACAATCTAGTAAGTCTTGCAGTTGCACTTTTAATTCCTTCAATTTTGTAGGTGGCATACGATAAGAGGGTATTGACACCGAAGCCATGCTCAGAAATACTTAAATTGCAAACTCAACCTCCCGATCTGGTGGTAATCTCGGTAATTCCTCAGGAAACACATCAGGAAATTTAAAAACAGATCGAATTTTGCTGCACTAAATTTCAATAGAATCTGAATTGATGACATAAGCTAGAAAAGCTTCACAACCCTGATGAAGAAGTTTATTAGCTTGAATTACTAAAATGGTACGAATTGAACCACTTGTTCGAATACCATTCACCTCAATTTTATCACCGTTTTCACTCTGAACAACAAACTTCTTTTTGCAACAATCTAGAATCACACTGGGCTCCGTAAGCTAATCCATACCCAAAATTATATCAAAATTACCAAACGACATTATCAACAAATCAACTGGAAAAGTTATATTCTATATCATTAACAGACATCTCTTACACACCCGATCCATTAACACTGATTGTCCCAATGGACTAGACACCACTATTGATACTCTAGACGTCTCATATTTTAAACTTCCCGACTCAACCAATTTAGTATTAACATATGAATGCGAAGATCCCAGATCTATCAAAGCATAAACAGGTTCTGAATGTAATCAAAATATACCTGTCACAACTTTATTTGCATCACGATCCCCATGAGCCCGTACAACATAAGCTCGAGCTGGCGTTCTAAGCTCTGACTGTTGAGTAACAACATCATTTCCCTTTCTAGCACCACCTCTCGAAAATGAACCACTTCGACTCGACCCGCAACCTCTAGAAGTAGGCATAGATCTCTGAGAAGTAACAGGTGTAGCATTCTCATTCTTCGAACAATATCTAACAAAATGTTCTGTAGATCCACAGTGAAATCAACCTCGAGTTAATTTCCAACATTCACCACGATACTTTTTCCAGCAATTTTCACAATTCAAAATTTCAGTATCCTGAGATAGACCTCATACACTACTCGTAGACATTGTTGGCTGTTTATCACGATTTCTATCAGTCTTGTCTGATTTAAAATTTGATCTCTAGCTACCACAGAATTCTTTTGATCTCTTCGATTGTGGATTTGAACTAGTAGCTCTAGGACATTTTCAACTGTACGGGTATTCCCAGTTTTTTTATTAAAACCCAAAATTTGTTCTACCATTCTTACCCTTTCAACTAAATCTGCAAATTCAATGATTCTGTGTGATACTAATTGTACTCATAATTCATCGCATAAACCACGTAGGAATCACTTGCAACTGTCAACTTCAGTTGGCGCAAATTCAGCAGCATACTTACTAAGTCTCGAAAACTCTCGTTCATAATCTACCCTAAATATTTCACCTCATTTCAGCATAAAAAACTCTTGTCTTCTGTCTTCAATATACAATTCACCCTCATATTTCTTCTGAAATTCCTTTTGAAAGAATTCCCAATTTACCTGATCTGCAGATACATGACGTGTCACTGCCTGCCACCAGGTATATGCTCCTCCTTGCAGTAGAGAAACAACACATAACAAACTTTCTCGTGGATTACACTCAAGTTGCTGTAAGATTCTTTTAGTAGATTCAATCCAAATTTCAGCTGTAGAAGGATCAACTCCTTTCAAACCCAAAAATTTAGTTGCACCATACTTATGCAATTCTTTTACTGGAGCTCGATGAATAGTAGGAGTAGATGTCGTAGCGGATTTAGTTCCCACCACTCACTGAAGAGCATAAGCAATAGCTCTAAGTAACTATGAATCATCTATTTCCCCAGTATTACCTTGTTTAACATTAGGTTGTTGATTACTAAATGGGTTAACACTCGGTATTGCCGATTCGGTTTCATCTAATTCATTGGAAACATCATCTCCGATATACATCTCGTGATCAACATCATCATTATAATCATCTGACATTTTCAACTATAAAACAAAAAAAATTTTATATCAGCATCCAAATCCCAACTCAATTCAACTTAATTATGACATGTACCTCTAGACTCAATTTAAAGCTCAATGTAGTCTGAGAATCGCTAAACTTGCAAAACTCTAATATCAATAAATGTAACATCCCTTAACCCTTATCTATTACTAGAACAGGGTTATGGAGCATTACCTGACTTTTTAAATCAAATACGAACATTATATATATCATTTAACATACATATCATAAATTAATCATATTGAGGCCCAAAATATGTGTTAGAAACAAATCGGGACTAGACCGGGTACTTAGAAAATTTTTCCTAAAACAGTAAAAATTTTCAAAAGAATAGGGGACACACGCCCGTGTGGCCAGGCCGTGTGGCTCACACGGTCAAGAGACACACCCATGTCTTAGGCCGTGTCCAAAATTGGGTGCTCACTGACTTGTCTCACACGGCCAAGCCACACGCCCGTGTGCTAGCCCGTGTGCCACACACGACTGAGACACACGCCCATGTCTCTGCCCGTGTGAAAATACCTGAGCATTCTATTTTGAAATTTTAAAGTTGTAGGGAACACATGACCAAACCACACGCCCATGCATTAGCCTGTGTCTCACACGGTCCAGTCAAATGCCTGTGTGTCTGGCCGTGTGGACTCAAAATAAACCTTAAATATCAAGTTTACCATTCCTTGCAATCTTGGACACCAACAACTCAAAAACCATTTGTTCAACCAATTCAAAAAACAATCAAATACCTTAAAAACATATCAAAACAATCAACTTAGATGCCTATCCAGTGTTCTCTTATAAATTCCACATGTATATTCTCTAAACATATTATAAAAACATCAATTTAATCCATATTATAAACATAAAAATTTCAGTTTAATTTTACCTAAATCATGAACTCTTAAACATCAATTTGACATACCATGTTAAAGCTTCAAACACAAACACATGCTTATAGATATATATCAACCAACATTAAAATTTTAATCTTATTTACAACTAAACCACAAAATAGTTAACATTTAGACACCCTAGGTACATGCCGACACAAAAGAGATATAGATCACCACGTCTGAGATCAGGATTGTTGATGGATGCGAAATCAACGATAAAACTTAAGTACCTAACCTGCGCACGGAAAACAAAATCGTACACTAAGTATAAACTCAGTGGTATTTCTATAATCCAAATATTAAAGGCAAGATAATTTAATATATACATTTAATCACACAATAACATTAATCATTCAATTCATCAATTCATTAACACATCATTTATAACATATTCAATTCTCATCTCTTGCTATTTCAAATCTCATACTTGCTATTCAAGTAGCTTTTTCACATTCAATGTTTTCTAATACCAATCATAGTATCATTTCATTTAATTACCCCTATTAACATGACTCAGACTCCGAAGGATACACGGATCCAACCAAAGCACACCAGTTTTGTACCCAGTACCTTATCGGATAATTCAAAGTAATAAATTGACACCTAGTGTCTCATCGGTTAAATCGAAGTAAATTGGCACCCAGTGCCTCATCGAATTAATCCAAAGTAATAGATTGACACCCAGTGTCTCATCGACTCGAGGTCGAAGAATCCTTGAACTCTTCCAATCCTATGGCATGCCATCTATATCCGACTCATCCCGATACAGTTAAGAGGGTTTCAATCACTTTTCAAGTGCAACAAACATCCAATATTCAATTTACACATTAATCACATATTCATATAAATTCAATTCAATATCAAGATGATAACAATGACCTTAATTACTTAACATAAACATTTAAATCAAAATAAATAAATTAATAAATAAATTCGAATTATAGAAATACAAACCAGAATATCTGAGCTATTCCTCGTTGATTTTATCTTTTCCTTTCTTAGTCGAGGTTTCCGGCACAACATTAGCTACGGAATTAAAACAATTAAAATTTATCAATACAAAAAAATTCAGTTTCACATTGAATACTTCAATTTTTTTTATTCAACATTTGCCTAAATTTCAATTTAGTCCCTAAATCGAGACTAACCTTATTTCTTCACAATTAATTCTATATTTTCATTCAATTTCCACTTTAAACTAGATTTAACTCTCTAATTTAACTTAATTCCCTAAATTTTGAAATTTTCACAATTTAGTCCCTAATACTCAAATTTTACAATTTACAATTCAATCCTTTTTCATTTCTAACTTAAAAATCTATCAATTTAGTCCCTAATACTCTAATTATTCAACATAGACAAAATTTAAAAACTCAATAATTTCTAAAATTTTGACATAGGTCCAGTAGTATTTAATACCGGGATTTCAAAAACATAAAAATTACAAGAAAAGGAACTAAATTGACTAACCAATTGAGCTTTGAACTTTTGAAAACCCTAGCTTTCTCCTTTTTCTTTCTCTCTGTTTTCTTCTGTTTCATTTCACTTTCTTTCCTTTTTCTATTTCTTTTTCCTTTATTTATTATTATAATATAATATAATATATACCTTAAACATTAAGTTTTATTATTATAATATTATAATATATATTTTTTAACTTTAAATTTTATAAATAAATACACTTATGCTTCCTCATTCAATGCAATTGGAATAATTGCCTATTTAGTTCTTTTAATTTTTCTTTAATCTATAAATCAACTTTCACCTTTTATGCGATTTAGTCCTTATACCTAATTATTCTTAATTCATGCAAATTCACCGAACCAAAACCTAATTAAAAATATTTATTAAAAATATTTACGAGTCCATTTTACAAAAACGGAGACCTGAAAATTCACTTTCCGATACCCGTAACTATCGGGTTGTTACAATACCACCATAGCCACAAGCTAGTGCATGCAAACATAGCCCTTTTCAAATTAACATCATAATAAGCCATTTCATAAGAAATTGCATAACTTAAAACTTACCACTCTTTCATGAGTACAAGTATATTTTCATTTGAGCACTTACCATTTCAGTGCATCTTAATATTAAACATATTACCATTCAACCAATAGCTTGGCACTTGACTAAACATCAAACAACAACACTTGTTAGCATACATGAACATATTTCATATAACTTCAACATCAATAACCTTACTATCTCAACATGTTACACTTGAGTTTATTACTCGTCTCAACTTACATAATTTACATGTATCCACATATCATAATACATATCATTCTCTTACAATTTCTTCATATACATATATCATCCAAGACAACTCCCGATATTTTACCTTTCGAAGAATGACTTACGGATTTGAGTACATCGTTAACAGAAGCTCGAAAGATGAACAGAAGCACATGAGAGCTAAATAGAAACCCATAAGGGTTGAACAGAAGCTCGTAAGAGCTGAACAGAAACTCATATGAGTTAAACAGAAGCTCATAAGAGCTGGACAGAAACTCATAAGAGTTGAACAGAAGCTCGAAAGAGCTGAACGGAAATTCATATGAGTTAAACAGAAGCTTGTAACAGCTAAACGGAAAGTAAAACACGAGAGTTTGCAACAAATTCTAAACCTCGATTTACTTGGGTAATTTGCCGTCATTTTCCTCCAATGCCATCAATTCGTCAAATCACAAATGTACTCAAATCTCACGTTCAATCCAAGCTGAGTATTAATTTCGATAATATTTTTCCAACAATAATTCAATTCCAACAACAAAACACACACACACACACACACACACACACACACACACACACACATATTACCAATTACCAATTAACATTTACTTTACTCAAAATTATACAGAATACAATTCATACGAACTTACCTCATTAAATTACAGATATACCAATATTCGGGGGTATTTTGGAAATTTTCTATTTTCCTTGATTTTCCACTCGACCTTGATCTAAATTAATAATTTCATTCAATATATTAATTTAGACAATAAAAAAATTCATTTCATACAATTTGGTCATTTTTGACATTTTGACAAAATTGCCTCTAAAGTTTTACTTTTATTCAATTTAGTCCATGAGCCCAAAACATGCAAATTAACCATTTTTAATGCAAACCCATGCTAGATGAATATTCATGGCATTCAATACAGCCCATTTTTGCAATAATTTCACAAAAAAAATCTTGTATTTTTACTATTTCAACAATTTAGTCCCCAATCGGGAAATTCATCAAAAATCACTTAATAAAATATTTTTAATTAATAAATAATATCTCAATTTCATCATTTAACATCAAAAATCATATAGATTCATCAATGGCTACATCCAAAATCTTTAACAAAATCAAAAACTAAGGTAAGATTTAGTTTAACCTAATTGTAACAATCTCAAAAACATAAAAATCATAAGAAACGGGTAAGAATTGGACTCACATGAAGCAAATATGCAACACCAGCTCAAGGAGCTCTCCCCACGTCTATTTGAACTGAAATTGGGAGAAGAATTGCCTAGAAATCTCTTAGAAATTCAATTTGTACTTTTAATTTCATAATAATTACCATTTTGCCATTAAATGGCCTTTTTTTATTTTTTTTCTTGTTATGTCGCCTTATCCTATTCATTTAGGTATATTTACTATTTAAGTCCTCCCTCATTTATTAATCAAGCCATTTAATCACTTAAAAATTTTAATTATCAAGTTTGCACCTTTTACAATTTAGTCCTTTTTAATTAATTAGCTATCGAAACGTTAAATTTTTTCAACAAAACTTTAATACCATCTTAACGACACTCCGTAAACATTTATAAAAATATCTACGATTCGGTTTACAGAAACGAGGTCCCGATACCTAACTTTCTAAAACCATTTGACCTAATAAATCATTATAATACACAAATTACTAATTCAAAAACCTTTTTAAAACCATATTTGACTCGTAAGTATTAAATAATAATATTTGCAAACTTACTTGTCAGATTTGGTGGCCTCAAACCACTAATTTCGACACCACCGAAAATCAGACTGTTACAGTGCCTTCCGGTTCTGATCCACTATCTCCACCAAGTATTGCTCCTCAACTTTCGAAAACTCCTTAAACTTTCACCACTCTATTTTTATATCTTGAATAAAAGCCCCAATGGTCGATCTGTCCACACCGCTCAAGTTAGCCTTCTTTATTACAGACAAAGAGTCACCTTCCACAACAACTCTTGAAAATCCCAAATCTTCCCCCCATCCTGAGTGCTTGAAGACTCTCGAGAGCCTCAGCTACAAAAACCGACGGTAAGTTGTCGTTTACAGTTATCATTTTAGCTAATATTATGGATCTGCTATCTCTAATAACTATACCTGAACAGGACTTTGAAGAACTCTCAAGAAACGCTGTGTCAAATTTTATTTTGATATAAGGATCCTCAAGCGATTTCCATATTTCAAAACTCGCCGAAGATAAAGGTAACTTCTTTTGAGTCCCCCTTAGTTCCTGTAAATACTGTAAAATCTTATGTGCAATCTGTTGTGTTGATGCAAAACCTCTGTCATGGACCCACCTATTCCTCTCTGACCAAATGAACCATATCGCACATGTTATCCGACAACAAGTATCCATGCATTGAAAATTCCCTTTAGCCAATTCTGGAAAGATTGTTCCCCTCTCACCTATTCCATTTTATATTCAGTAGGTTCCAAACTTCAGCAACAAATGAGCAATTCCGAAAACCATGCTCCGAACCCTCCACACGCTTTACGCACTTTGGGCATATCACTAAGCCAGTCAAATTCCTGTTGTATAGATTGTATGAATTAGGAATTAGATTCTTAAAGATTCTCCATACTGTAATTTTAATCTGTGCAAGCAATTTTAGGTTCCATAACCTTTTGTTGAAAGTCTTGTAATAACTAGTAGCTTCATGATCATGTATTTCATTATGGCCTTATAATAATCTGTATCCGTTTCAAACTGAATACTTGCCTGAGGAATCAACCTGCCAAACCACCATATATAGATACAGGTGCAGACCTAAAGGGATACCTAAAATATTTTTCGGCACATTAGGACAAAAATGCTGGTAATCTTTCCCACATCCCATTTTCTTTCATAAGGCATAATTAAATCTAAAACAATTCTATACGACACATTTACTCCCGTTTCCTAAATTTTCCTTGTTACCAGGCTAGAGATCCAAACATCCTCCCATTTATCAATACTTGTACTCATTCCAACCTGCCATCCCCAACCCTCTAAAAGCAGCCACATCGCAGACCATATGCTCATCCGTGTATAAGATGGGTAAGCTTCTAACCTCAATTTCCAAAAATCCGAATTGGGATAATATTTGGCTTTGAATGAACGTGCTAATAATATTTGATCTTTAACTAAACACCAACCTTGTTTAGCTAGCAAAGCAATGTTAAATTGGCTAAGGCTACAAAATCCCATCCCACCAAAGTGTTTCAAAACACACATCTAGGGCCATGCACACCAATGAATTCCACGTTTACCCTAAAAAGTTTTGCCACCAAAAATAGAAATAATTTTCTCTAACTCTAAACATAACATAACTGGTAACAGAAAACAAGACATCGTTAAAGTGGGTATAGCTTGTAGTACGCTTTTTATAAAAACTTAAGTCCCCCATGGGATAGCAGTTTCACACATCGACTATTAATGTGACTTCTCTGTTTGTCTTTTAACCCCTTAAATGCTCTTTTCTTACTCCTTCCAACCATATTCGACAATCCTAAGTAGTGCTCAGGATCTATAGAAATACGAACCCTCAAATATCTTAAAATCCCATGCCGAACTTCCTCACCCACATTCGCACTAAAATAAATATCAGATTTTTCATAATTCACACATTACCCTAATGAGGCTTTATACTCCTTAAGAATTTGTTTTAGAATCATAGCCTCTTCCATTGTAGCTCTCCCAAATAAGATGCAGTCATTTACAAATAAAAGATGTGAAATTTCAGGCCCTCCCATACTAATCCTTACTCCCTTAACTAAACCCCTTTGACTTGCCAAACGCATCAGTGAGGAAAGCCCTTCACTACAAATCAAGAACAAATATGGTCTAAGCGAATCCCCTTGACGCAGTTCACGTTCAGGTGAGAACTTGTTACCCACTGCGCCATTGAGCATTACAGAATACATAACAGTATTGACATAATAATGAATAAAATTCACCCATCTTTCCACAAAGCCCATATTCAAAAGCATCTTTCGTAAAAATTCTCATTCCACCCAATCATATGCCTTGTTCACATCGAGTTTTAAGGAAAAATTCCCATTCTTCCCATACCTTTTTTTGCTTAAAAACCTGTAAGAAAAGCACTTTTCCATGCACTTTCTGAAAATGGTTCACCACAGTTTTTGAAATAATCTTGTACAGAACCGAACACAAACTTATAGGGCAAAAATTTATCATACAATTTGGGTTTGATGTTTTCAGAATTAACATATTGTGAGTATGGTTAATGTCTTCTAATGACTTACCTCCGTGTAACACCTCAAGACAGTAAGAATCAACATCTTGGCCAACGATATGCCAATATGACTAAAAAAAGTTATAGGAAAACCATTAGGACCCGACGCCTTTGTAGGTGCCATTTTTTTCAAGGCTACAAAAATATCTTCTTTTTCATATTAGGCTAACAAACCCCTATCCATTTCCTCCGAGATACACCCCTTCACCCCCTCCAAAATATGATTAGAGTCTCTCGAACCCTACAAGGTAAACAATTCCATAAAATACTCAATAGCAATCTTACTTATCTCACCTTCGTTACTGTGTATTTAACCATCTCCCCAATCCAAAGCTTTTAATCTATTTCTCCTCTTATTTTGGGATGCAACTCGATGAAAAAATCTTGTATTTTTATCTCTCTACTTCAACTAATTCACACGCGCCCTCTACTCCCAGTATGTCTATTTCTTTTCTAATTTAAAATTCAGGTCCATCTTAATATCTAAAAAGTTTAAAATGTTCTCCTCGTCTCTTTCTCCCAAATCCAGCTCCTCATTCCTTTCAAAAAGGTGCCTCATCCTCCTCCCCTTATCCCATTTAATTCTATTCGCCCATTTTTGTAGCCCCATCCTAAAAAATTCAAGCCTTTGAGGAACATTCCCCCTACTATGATTCCAAAGTTGATGGATTTCAGCCTTGCACGAATCCTCCAATGTCCAAGTTGATTCAAATCGAAACCCAGAACTCTTAAGACGCCTCTCTCCCGTATCTGTACACAACAAAAGAGGACAATGATTAGAGAAAGAATGAGATAAATGACTAACAACAACATTAGGAAAAATTGTCCACCATGTCGAATTAGCCACACCTCTATCCAATTTTTCCCTAATGTTGTTATGTGCAAAATTCCTCTGCTCATGTAAACTAAGGTCCTTCAAAACCTAAATCCTCCAACTGACAATCCGACAACACTCGCTAAACCAGACACTTTCAGTTACTGCTGCACGTCGTGCTGGAGGAGATCTTAAAGATATGTCCCATCCCAACTCCAACAAATTCTCATCCACTCGTAACCGAATCGGGCAAAAACAGTCATTATGACCCAAACACCCACACATGAAACAGAACATAGTAAGGCTTTCATATTTAAAACGAGCGTAGGAAAAAAAATTGAGAGACAGTTGGATTTTTTTTCCTCCTCCGTAATGGAGAACTGACACCAAGTAGCTCCCTAATATGCTAAAAAGCTGATTGCCTCGACTTAGTTGTTGTCAATCATCTTCCTCAAAGACCCCAATAAAGTTTCCCAACTATTTTGCAATTGTCTCCGAATAAAACCCAAGGGGCAAATCATGGACTTGTACCTAGAATTGAGTGAAAAATAGAAGAAACAACATCGGTTCCTCCATCTCCTTCAACCTATGAAAGCTCAGCAAATGATTATTGGAAGTCCAAGGCGCTCCTCTCATCACCCGTTCAAGATCCACCTTATGAAAAAAATGAAATAAAAAATCTCTTTCCCCCATCTCTAAGATCTCAATTCCTCTTAAAGGGTGTCAGAGATTTGCCAGAGTCTTTCGCAAAGCCTGAAATTGAACCACGCTTGCAGTGAGAAAACGTCCCACTAAACACAAATCATACAGCCTATTTTTTCCTTCAGAAATTCCCCAAAATTGTAATACTTCCTCTTCCATCCCATCCGAAATACGCAGCCTGCCTAGCTCCGTTTCCATCCTCAAAGACAAAACAAGACGAACAGCCTGGAAAAGAAACAAATAAACCCCTAAATCTGTCAACCTAATTTAAAAACCCAAAAGCAAAAAAATAAAACTCTATTTTAAAGACGTGCAAAAGAGCAGACATTTTTTCCTTTTTGTTTTGTTTTGTTTTGTATTTTTTTATTTTTTTTTTTGGGTTTGTTAAAGCATAATTTTAATAGCCAAAGTCAAATTCTATATGCAATGAGGGTAAAGTTCTTTAAGGAATTAGCTTGAGATTCCTATCTATATGCAATTATTTGTTGATCCTCTTTTTTGACATAGAATTCTTTCGTGATCCCTAACATAGAAAAATGTAGATAATTTTATGAAATTAGACATTAATGATAAAACAATTATTCTTATTCCATAGAAATGAGAGGTCTTGGTGGTGCAAGTGGGGTCTTTTGTAGAACAACAAATAGCAGGCCAATTGGGAATTTGAAATGGATATTTTCATAATGCACCATCTCTTACAGTTGTTTTCAAGTTAGGTACTCAAATACGTCAAACAAGAAATGAATATGTGCGTGTGAATCTGTCAATTTCCCTTCAAACCCAAAATACTTTTGAATTTTGATATTTAATAAGAAGAAAAGAAGTCTTAATCGTTATTACTAGTGGTTGTGCTTTAACCCTTTTTTCTTGGGTAGGATTGAATTGTTTTTTTTCTCATTAGAATCCCTTTTCCGTTTATTAGGATTCCTGCAGTATATTTGCAAACATTAGCCAAAGATTTTCTTAGGGTTCTCCACCAAGTCATAACCATTCTCCTTGTTTCATCTCTTGGGTAGGATGGTTGGTTGGTATGAATAAAATTTAATGAAAAATAATAGCTTTAATTGTACAATTAAAACTAAGGATTATTATATGGAATACTAAGGTTGAAAAAGTAACATATGTCTCATTTATTTATTTTAAACATCAATTAATGGTTCATGATTATAGTTGTTGGAATCTTATTGGTTGGATTAGGAATTAATCGGTATATTAGTTCATACAAAGGGGTTGAACTATTTGAAATATAGATCGCTCTAAACCGATTGAATTGAGATAAAAAATTGGTTGAACTGACAACTGAATCGACTAATCTCGTCTTTAAAATTTTCAATAATTTTTTTTTTAAAAAATTGTATGATTTTAAATAATTTATTTAATGACTTGACCAATTCAACCATTAATCTAATTCCAAAAACCATATACATAACAACTTTTTAACTTCACTTATAAAATTAAAAAAAATTCACTCAATCAAAAAATCATCCGAAAATTTCTAAAATTAATGGTGGATATGGAAAGATAATAAAATAGTGGTGATGCGAGGTAAAAATAAAAACGAGTATCAAAAACATTAATTTAAAAAGTATCGATATATTATTTATAAACTTTTTAGTAACATTTAATTAAAAATATTGTTTTACATATTTATTTGAATATTTTAATTTATTAACCAACTTTTTAAAAAAATACAAAAACTAATTCTTAAATAATATAAATATATCTATTAAATCAATAAACAATTTTTTTATAAAAGAAATTAGAAGTCAACAAATTAAAAATTAAAAATAAATAAAATATAAAAAACAGATAATTGACCAAAGACCAAATTAAGTAATTTAATTTTTTATTAAAAAACTAGTTAAAATGGAAAGGCTAAATGCTCATAGGGCCCAATCTTTTACAAGTTGCTTACATAAGGGTCAAACCTTTCAAAATATTCATATAATCTTCTAATCTTTAGAAAAATGCTCAAATAAGGGTTTTTCAAACACATCAGCCAAGTTTATAGTAAAAATTAGGTAAATGTTGACATGTTTAAAATAAAATACATGATAGCTTAATCAAATATTACTTCAAAAGAAAAAAAAACAGTAAAACATAATTTGAAACATGATATATGGCATTTGAGAATGCCTTATTTGAAAACTTTCAAAAAGGTTTGACCCTTATTTGACCATTTTTAAATGTTTGGCCTTCATTTGAGCACATTTGTAAAATTGAGGCCCTTATATAACTATTTTAAAAGATTTAACCATTGTCACATCCCAAAAATCGAGTTAGAAGAAATCAGGTTAGTGAAACCAATAGTGGTTACGTCCTGCTTTTGAGTTAAGATTGTGAAAAATTTTGTAAAATAATTTAATTTGGTTCAATGGTTGAGTGTTGTGATTGTGTGTGTGAAGTCTTGGGTTTCAGTCTTTCCTTTAAAATTTTGTTAATTTTTTGGTTCTATCCCTATTTCAGATCATTTGACTTAAATCTTATTTCTGTATAAGTTATAACAAAATGAGCTTGTTGGTTTAGTGGTATGATATTAACTTACCTTTAAGTCTTGTGTTTGAATCCTGTGTTGCGCAAATTTGGAATATTTTTGCTCCGGCTTTTTTTGGGAAGTAGAGTTTAATTTAAACTCTATAAAATCTGGTGGTTAAATCCTTAGTTATTTTATTTTAAATTTTTTCCCATTTTCCTACTTTTCTCACCTATTAACCGTCCACTTCTTTTTGCTTTTCACATTCCTTTCTTTTCCCTTTTGTTTATTCCACAGCCTCTTTTGCATAGTTTTCTTTTTGTTCTTTTTGTGGGTTTTGTTTCCAATTTTTGGTTCTGACGCATCTAAAGTTTACATTCCGTTGTGAACTTGCTATTAGTTCTGTTTGCTTTCGTTCTTCGTTGTGAAATCATGACGAGTTCGGTAAGTGTGCAAGTGTTTGAAGTCGGATTAAGTCAATCATTGTTTTGCTGAAATTCTTTCAAATTTAATCTCTGTGTTGTTTGTTCTTATGTTATTAGGAGATAACCTTACGGTGCTCAACAATTCCCTGGCTAGTTAGGAACGATTTTGGTGGCTGTTAATTTCGTAGTAAGTGATCGAACATTGATTTTTTTGGGGTTGTGTTTAAAGAAAATTTGGGAGTAATTCGGGTTGGTAATCGATGTGTTTTGTTTTCGATTGTAAATTCGTTGGTTCCAGTTGTGTGGTCGATTGAGTTTTCCATCAGGTGTGTGATTCTAACATGAAACATTGATTAGAACTCGTAAAACACTAAAAAAACAAAGGCTATTTTTGAAACTGCTCTGCGTCACACTGCCGTGTGCACCACATGGGCGTGTGGTCGACCGTGGGGAGCACATGGGCATGTGTGATCACACAGGACATTTGGGTAGGCCGTGTGGGACACACAAGCATGTGTGATCACACGGGCACGTTAGGTTGGTCATGTGGGTCACATGAGCTGGGCTAGTTGGGTTTATGGGCCCATTTTTTGACAATTTTCTTCTAGGCTCGTTTGACTACAAAATTCATAATTAGACATTCCTTGGAGTCTGTTCGTCTTAAATAAGACTTGAAAATATGAAATTTGATAATATGATGTTGTAAGTAGTGTAGGCTTTTAAGTAAAAACTGTGCATTAATTATTTAAGTTTAAACGTTAATCAAGTATGATTTATATATGTTCTGAAACATAATTAAATGACGATTGGAAAGTACTAAAATGCTTACAAATTCTAAATCTAAGGTAAGTGATCTGGCTTGTATTCTGCAGTGTTTGATTTGTTGTGTGATAATGAATATGTTGTATGATACGAACTTGCCTCGGTGATGATTCGAGTCGTTTAGATTGCCCGATTGTAAAATGGAGAAGTCCCGTTCAATTCAGAGTTTGATGGAATTTGGCTAAGTATAGGCTTTAAAAAAAGGGGTTTGAAGTATTTTAGATATGATAAGTATATGGTTTTGGCTAACAAGAAATAAGGTTATATTTAAGTCGATGAATGTGGATGGAATAAAAAGGCTCAAGGTTGAAGAATGAACCAATACTATATACAGTATTGACCCGAGACTTATAAAAACACTTGAGATGGAAAATGATAGAACCTTGACCCACTATCTATAAGGAGATAGGAACCAAAGGTATAAGGGTGAACGCCACACTCGGTTTAGGAGTGATAAGTTCAAAAGAAACAGGGTGACACCAGTAGCTAGGCTAGATAAGTCAAGCTGAGTCTTAAAATAACAAAAAGAGTTGAATTAAACTCACAATGTTATAAATATCCAAAAAAGGATAAAAAGTATTTTTATCTAAATTGTCCAACTAGCAAATGATTACAAAAACAACTATTTATAAGCCCTAAAATGCCTATTGAAATTCGACTACTAATGTGGGAACACAACCTTTAAAATGTTCACACTTAATAATGAATTTCGGTTCATGAATTGGCAGATTCATGCTTCAGCCGAATAGTCACATTCCTCCCTCTTAGTGCGTGCATGTGTTCTTAGTCAAGAAGCATTCTTTATGTTCCATGGATGTGCAACCCTTAATCTACCTTCATTCCCTCTTGGCTGAATGCTAGGTGCATGAAACATTCATCTCCTTTAATTTAGATATTTATGGCGTCTTGATCAAATAAATGGCAGCTTGTATTTAATTGGTTCATCCCCCATTCTTCATGCATAAATGTGCTGGTACAATGGCTGAATTAATGAGGCTTGTATCCCTTAAATATTGTTCATGAATTCGCCCATGTATGAAGTAATTGATTAGCCAAATAAGATGTGAATATGATTTAATTCCCCTTGGATAGCCGAATGGGCAGCAGCCATTTTTAATGTTGTTGTAGCTCACGAATAGGCCTCAATGTGAACATATGAATTCGGTTGGACACTTAGTGTGAACTCAGCTTCTAGCTGAATGGTCAAGTGTGAAAACACTTGAATTTCTTTTGTAAAAACGAACAGCCTTCTTAGAGCAAGTTGACCCATGAACATTGTTGTTCAATGTGTTGAATTAATCTATCTTCTCCTCCCTTGGACGTGCATGCATGTAGGGCATGCATGAATTGCAACCCAATGGCCACATTAAGATTCCCAAACATCTATAGACATGAATGCTGCATGGAAGAAAACAATCAGCAGCTCCAGCTCCTTTTAATGCACATCCAAGTGCATGTCTTCACCTTCAATGCCGTTCATTGTACATGCTTGCTATCCATTGAATGTTGCTTGCTGATCAGCTCCTACAAACACATTAAAACCCATCTTAATTTTAAGAATAAAACATAATCCAACATCATTTAATTTGTCTAAGCTTTGGACACATTAAAAGCAAATAAATTCGGTTGTAGCTAAGGCATATTAACACAGGTATTAGACTAGGACAAATTAATGACATGTACTGAACTATGACAAATTAAAGACATGTATTAAAATAAAACATATTTATGAGCTGAAACCAAGTTAACTAACTTAATTAAATAATTTGATTTATTCCAGCAAGTTTAGGAAGCATAAAATAAAAGGATGGAATTGAGCTCGATGAGCTAGAATAGAGTGAATTGAGCTCAACGAGCTGGATTTGAGCTAGGTTAGCTTGCAAAAGATGGCCAAGCCTCGCTTGGTGAGATTCCTCATAAACATCACAATCTGACAAATTAAACATCTTACACGAAAACTTTTTACCAAATATGCTAAATAAAGAAGATGCGAGCATACAAACATTCAACCATTCAATCCTTTCACATTTCATCCGAAAAAGCATGCTTATACAAGAGAATTTAGCACAAAAATTCAAAGATTTCACGTATCCATCACAATCAAACAAATCAAACTTTCTATGTGAATAATCTTTATCACACACGTCCAAAGTTTGTATAGATTGAATTAATCCAACGTCTTCAACAAGCTTGCCAACACGAAACTAATCAAACGAAAAATTTTCCCATAGACATGAAGATCCCACACAAAACTTTGGAGAGTTCACATTATCGTCACATTCAAACAAATTAAACACTTTATGTGTAAACTCGTTATCATATAAGATTGCATTTTGTATTTTTCGATTTAATCGAACGAAATCAACAGATTTTTCAACACAAAACACATCAAGTGAACAACTCTTCATGCCTCCACTTAAAATGAATTTGTTAACAACAATTAGAGAATAACAATTAACCAAATCAAAATAAGGAGATCTTTCAAAGATTAAGTCATCGAAAATTTTATTAACAACTTTTAAATCAGATTGTCGTGACTCGATTGCCAAAGATTCCTTACCTTGCTTATCTTTAAGCACTTGTGGATTAACGTCAACTTCAATCTTACCTTTCTCGATTAATTGAAACAGTCTCTCCTTGGAAAGGTAATGAAGTTGGAACTTGTCACATGAACCTTTAGAAACCTGAAAAGAAGAAATAAAATGAGAACAACTCGCATGTTGGTTAGTAAAGACATTACTCACTTTCTCTTGATCACGATCTTCTTTTTCATTCGTTTCTTTTTCTAACTCATTTTCAAACTCCCTCTCTTTTACCACAATCTCTTTTATTTTTGAAAACTCATTGTCTCTTATTTCTTTCACATTCTCGCTCTCTTTTTCAATTTGTTTTTCTTTCTCCCACTCTTTATCTTTTTCAATCTTGTTTTGCTTTCCCTCAATATCTTTATCTTTTTCAATTTCTTTTTCTCTTATCTCTCTTTTTCTTCTCCCAATTTCATTTAGGATTCTCTCATTCTCTCGCATCAACATTTCTTGCCTCTCTTTTCGTTTAATTTTTTTTTCTCGCTTCCTTTCATTACAAGATAAAGGTAATACAAAAGAATCAAAACTACAAGCTTTTCGTTCAAAGGAAGGGAAAGCATCTACATTTGAGTCACGATCAACTCTTTGTGAATGATCCTTCGTGGATGACTATTTTGATACATACGAGACATGTTTGCCTCTTTGTGAGTGTTCCTCTATGGATGAATGCCTTGATGCACTTGAAGAGATCTTTCTACTTTCTCGTTTGTCACCTTGAAAGGCTTCAAACTTGCAGTTTTCTTTACACCAACCTAAGTCCCATGAAGAATAGGAATCAAGATGTGAATCTCTTCCAAATGAATCTTTTCATTCTTTTTGCACATAGGACTCCTTCGATAATCTTCCTCCCACACGATTTATTCTTTTATGTATCTTTGCACATTCAAATCTCACAATCCTACGCATTGCTTTCATCAAATCTTGGTATTCAAAATCTAAAGGCTCTTCTCGAAACATGATTTATTGATGGAAAAGAAAAGTGATTAAAAACAGAAAATGAATGCCTCACTAATACAAACCTCATGAATCCACTCACAAAGAAAGATAACATAGCACTCCACTCGTGTTTGCACTCTTTAATGGCTTTTATTCTCTCTAACTCTCTCATTGCACTCAAGCCTTTTTCCACTCGATTCGCCTCTCAAAGTTCGTAGAAGACTCGATTAGACTAATCTACTAGTCTTAGGGGTCAGTTACAAAAGGGTTTTGTAAAGGTAGTAGATGAGATGGGTGCAAGGTAGGCTAAAAGAAAAAAAAAATTAATTTTGGTTATAAAGTGTGGCGAGATGGTGTTGATGGCAATAGGAGAGAATTTGATAGTTCGGGTACAATTGAACACTTTCCAAACACTATTTTTATAATTACAAAATGCTAAATACAAATGAATGTTTTTTGTGCAAGAAATTTTTTTTCGATTTTTTCAAAACTTACCCCGTGATGCTCGAATGTCCGTACTCCTCGATTTTAGCTAACTCTGATACCAAATGATATGAACTCGCCTCAGTGATGATTCGAGACGTTTAGATTGCCTGATCGTAAAATGGAGAAGTCCTGTTCAATTTAGAGTTTGATGGAATTTGGCTAAATATAAGCTTTAAACAAAAGGGGTTGGAAGTATTTTAGATATGATAAGTATATGGTTTCGGCTAACAAGAAATAAGGTTATATTTAAGTCGATGAATGTGGATGGAATAGAAAGGCTCAAAGTTGAAGAATGAACCAATACTATATACAGTATGGACCCGAGACTTATAAAAACACTTGAGATGGCAAATGATAGAACCTTGACCCACTATCTATAAGGAGATAGGAACCAAAGGTATAAGGGTGAACGCCACACTCGGTTTAGGAGTGATAAGTTCAAAAGAAACAGGGTGAAGCCACTAGCTAGGCTAGATAAGTCAAGCTGAGTCTTAAAAGAACAAAGAGAGTTGAATTAAACTCACAATGTTATAAATATCCATAAAACGATAAAAAGTATTTTTGTCTAAATTGTCTAACTAGCATGTAACACCCCTTACCCGTATCTGACGCCGAAATAGGATACGAGGCATTACCAGAACACATACACTTGTAAACGTATTAAACCGAGTCATGAAATTTCATCCAAATTAAAAATTTTCAAATTTTTATCTTTGAGTCCCTAAATAGGTCTTACGAGGCCCAAAAAATACTTTGGATATGGTCCGGAACTAAACCGAGAACTTTAAAATACTTAGAAAATTTTACCAGAAAACAAGGCCACACGCCCGTTTGGCTTGGGACACACCCGTGTCCTCGAGCCGTGTAACTCTCTGTTTATAACGTCATCAACCATTTAGGGTTGCACGGCCAAGTCACACGCCCGTGTGCTAGGCCGTGTGACCATCCTTGTGGATGAAAGTAAGGCTATTTACTCAGCTTTTTTCCATCCAAAAACTCTTTCACACTTATACCAAGTTTATCAACATACACATGACATTTTTTTAGGCATCCCAATAACCACATCATGGCATTCGTACACCATTTATAAATCACATTCATCATGCACAACCACACAGGCACTTAACTAATCATAGCATATAACTTACTCAACCATTCACATTTAGTATTTGCCATACATAATTATCACACATTCACTCATCCAACCCAAACAAGCATGCACATCCATGTAATGCTTCGTCATAGACTTATAACATAACAAATATTGGCCACATCAAATGGCCTTATACAACAATGACCTTCAATTAGCATAGGCCAATATTCTAGGCCAACTCATAATAACATGTACACAAATGACCAAAATGACCAAGTCCCTATACATGCCATAGACTTAAAAAGATAGAATAAAAACCATCGATACCAATCCATAGCTTCTTCGTGTGATAGAATCTCCAACGACCTCCAACTCGAGCTAGCATTTGTGGCACTATAGGAAAAAGAAAGGAAGGGGGGTAAGCATTATAGCTTAGTAAGTAGGTATGTAAATAATAAGTAATTTATTATCATGCTTTTATAAGTCTTCACAATATGTTCTCAAGATAATACAATCATAATTGCACATAGTTCCACTATTTACTCATGTTCATCTCAAGCTATCTACTCGAGTCATAGTCACTAAATTATTTATATCTTGGGTTAAGGAACTCCAAATTAATATCCGAAAATTTTCCCTGAAACTAGACTCACATATATTTTTACCATAAAATTTTTGGAATTTTTGGTTTTTCCAATAAGTACAGTTTATTCATTAAAGTCTCACCTATTCTGCTGTCTAACAATTCCGACCCCTCTTCACTAAAAATTAATTATCTCATCATACAGAATTTGGATAATGCTATCGTTTGTTTCTCTTGAAAATAGACTCATTAAGAATTTTAAGCATATAAATTATAACCATAATTATTTTTTTATAATTGTTAATGATTTTCCCAAGTCAAAACAGGGGATTCTGAAATCATTCTAACTCTGTCTTACAAAAATTCAAGTATCTCAGAATGTGAAATTCCTTTGCTTACACCGTTTCTTTTATATGAAAATAGACTCAATAAGATTTAATTTCATACCTTATTAAACCTCTAATTAGATTTCCAAAATTTTTGGTGATTTTTCAAAGCTACACAACTGCTGCTGTCCAAAATTGTTTTATTGCTAATTTTACTCTTTCATGTTTTCTTTGTATTAATTTTCATTTACACACACATAACACCTAGCATGTCCATAGCTAGTCATTCCAATAGCTAGTCATTATCAAATATTTACAAGTCTTCATAGTCATACTTACTCCACATCAATCTTACCAAAGTTCGATCACATATCAAGCACATTGCTCATGAATATATATATACACATGTACAGGCACTCATTCATCACATAATCACAATCATTTACACTTAGTCATTTCCCATTGAACACATCAGAATATTAACGGATACATCAGAATATTGCACATAGTGCCACACTTGTAGCCAAACCTACTTCATATCACTTATCACACATAGGCTTGTTCTCGAGCTATTCACATTCGCGAGTCTGCTCACACAAGCTGTCGATCATTCGTAACTACTCAGTGCTGCTCACACAAGCTGTCAGGTATCCGCAACACATGCCGAATTACCCAGCCACTGGTAGAACTTATAAGACCAGCACCCGTTTCACATAGTCAGAATCTCGGGTCTACTCACACAAGCTGTCGGTCATGACGAAACTACACGGTGCTGCTTACACAAGCTGTCGGGTATCTGTAACACATGCAGGGTAAATAAGTCACCGATAGAATGTACGGACCAGCAACCAGATCACTTATTTCACTTAGATTTTACATAGGTTTCTATTGAACATGTCACTCGTCTCTATTTTTATTCCTAAGGTTCAACCAACAAATTTCTCACTTGTCGATATTTTGTCAATTACATCAAATATTCAGCCACAATTCATACCATTTATCAAAATATGAAAACATAAGTAAAAACAATGCATTCTTTATATACAAACTTACCTCAGTAGCACAATTGGTGAAAAAGACTTATTCGTCATATTCTTTGTTTTCCTCCGTTCTAGGTCCGAACCTCATTTTCTTTGATCTATAATATCACATTTAGTTTATTTATTAGTCACATTATTCAATATGATCCAAACATCATATTATGGCAAAATTACATTTTCCCTCTAAAGTTTTAGATATTTACAATTTTACCCCTAGGTTCGTAAAATGATTTTCATTCAATTTATTTGTACTTTAAGCCTAGCCAAACCATTTTCATAACTATAAAAGCCCAAAATTTCCATTAAAACACACTTTTATGACATATTTTATAACTTTTACAAATTAGTCCTTTTAGGCACCGAAAATCACTAAATAAAAGTCATTTCTCTAACCATAAACATGCATTTTCTACCATTAAACATCAAAATACACACATATTCATCATGGGTCAAAACCTAGACTTTAACCATGTCTCAAATTAGTGGTAGAAATAGATAGATTTTGTTACGAGGATTTCAAAAACGTAAAAATCAGTAAAAACAGGGCTAGAACAGACTTACAATCGAGCTTGGAAGCTTGAAAAACCCTAGCCATGGTTTTCCCTTGTGAAATTCGGCCATGGGGTTGAAGATGGACAAAAATTGGCTTTTAATTTTGTTTATTTAATCATTTAATCACTAAATGACCAAAATGCCCCTAACTTAAAAATATTCTATTTCACCTATTTCATGTCCATTTTTGTCCAAAAAATTAACCAATGGTCTAATTACCATTTAAAGACCTCCAATTTAAAATTTCATAACAATTGGACACCTCTAACATGTAGAACTCAACTTTTGTACTTTTTACAATTTAGTCCTTTTGACTAAATTGAGTGCCCAAATGTCGAAAGTTTTGAACGAAATTTTCATGAACTCATTTTATGAAATTGTATACCATACAAATATAATAAAAATAATTTTTTCCTTGTCGGATTTGTGGTCCCGAAAGCACTATTCCGACTAGGCCCAAGTTCAAGCTGTTACATAGCAAATGATTACAAAAACAACTATTTAGAAGCCCTAAAATGCCTATTGAAATTCAACTACTAATGTGTTCACACAATCTTTAAAATGTTCACACTTAATAATAAATTTCGGTTCATGAATTGGCAGATTCATGCTTCAGCCGAATAGTCACATTCCTCCCTCTTGGTGCATGCATGTATTCTTAGTCAAGAAGCATTCTTTATGTTCCATGGATGTGCAGCCCTTAATCTACCTTCATTCCCTCTTGGTTGAATGCTAGGTGCATGAAACATTCATCTCCTTTAATTTAGATATTTATGGCGTCTTGATCAAATGAATGGCAGCTTGTATTTCATTGGTTCATCCCCCATTCTTGATGCATGAATGTGCTGGTACATTGGCTGAATTAATGAGGCTTGAATCCCTTATATATCGTTCATGAATTCTCCCATGTATGAAGTAATTGATTAGCCAAATAAGATTTGGATATGATTTAATTCTCCTTGGATAGCCGAATGGGCAGCAGCCATTTTTAATGTTGTTGTAGCTCACGAGCAGCCCTAAATGTTAACATATGAATTCGGTTGGACACTTGGTGTGAACTCAGCTTCTAGCTGAATGGTCAAGTGTGGAAACACTTGAATTTTTTTTGTAAAAACGAACAGCCTTCTTAGAGCAAGTTGACCCATGAACATTGTTGTTCAATGTGTTGAATTAATTTATCTTCTCCTCCCTTGGACGTGCATGCATGTAGGACATGCATGAATTGCAACCCAATGGCCATATTAAGCTTCCCAAACGTCTATAGACATGAATGCTGCATGGAAGAAAACAATTAGCAGCTCCACCTCCTTTTAATGCACATCCAAGTGCATGTCTTCACCTTCAATGCCGTTTATTGCACATGCTTGCTGCCCATTGAATGTTGCTTGCTGATCAGCTCCTACAAACACATTAAAACCCATATTAATTTTAAGAATAAAATATAATCCAACATCATTTGATTTGTTTAAGCTTTGGACAAACTAAAAGCAAATAAATTCGGCTGTAGCTAAGGCATATTAACACAGGTATTAGACTAGGACAAATTAATGACATGTACTGAACTATGACAAATTAAAGATATGTATTAAAATAAAACATATTTATGAGCTAAAACCAAGTTAACTAACTTAATTAAATAATTTGATTTATTCCAGCAAGTTTAGGAAGCATAAAATAAAAGGATGGAAATAAGCTCGATGAGCTAGAATCGAGCTGAATTGAGCTCAACGAGCTGGATTTGAGCTAGGTTAGCTTGCAAAAGATGGAAAGCCTCGCTTGCTGAGGTGGTCCAAGGGTGTTCCCGGGGCGTGGTCGTATCTTTGTATTCTAACACTCATGTTTTGTGATATTATGCCACGATTTTGTTTCTGTTAATCTGATCTGTTAATATGAGATAAACTTCTAAAATAGCCATATGTGATTGCATGATAAGCATGTCATTGTTCTGATTCTGATTCTGTATGTCATATCACACGCGTGGGGTTGGGTTAATATTGAAAGGAGGAAGTGTATTCTGGCAGTTTTACTGCAATTTTGGGAGTTAAATCGCAATATATATTTGGCAGCTCAGGTGCACCATTATGAGTGGCATACCACCACGACCCGGTGTGATTGGATGGATGGACTTATGTAGTCCTATTGATGTGAATCGTTGGACAAGTTGGTGTGTAATGGATGGGGGTAGGATTTGTTCTGATATTATATGACATTTTGATATGATATATGTTCTGGAAATATTATATTCTAATTTGATATATGTTTCTGGCATTGTGTCATTCTAATCTGATTTTTCGTATGTGTGAACATTAGAAGTAAAATTATGTGTTGGTATTTACATTTGTGTATGTTTTAAGGAAATTCTGTTTTTTAGGCCGAGTCACACATTGGGCTTCTAGCTCACTCGTTTGTTAATACGTTTCAGGTGAACTGCAGATTTAGGATCGGACGGCGTGCAGTAGCTTCAATTGGTTACTAGTTAAATATAAATGTTGGGTTATTTTTAGTTATTTTTGGATTGTAAATTTGTTTTGGGCTTTGCTCTTTGGTTTTTGGGCTATTTGCTGGATTTTGGCATGTTAATGTTATACTGTAAAACCGTATGATTTACCAAATAAAAATTCAGTTTTCAAAATTAAAAATCTAAAAATTTCTGTTGGAAAGATTAAGTAATCACTTAAGTGTTTTTCTGTAAATAATTAAGTGATTTTTAACGAATGTTTGCCTTAGTTTTGGAAATGATATGCCAACATTTGTATTTTAAAAAAAAAACAAGTTCGAATTTAAATTCTGGGTTTGAAATAAGTGTTTCCGGACTTAAATTTTTTAGAGTTATGCCAAATTTTGTGTTTTTGAAACATACATTAAGTTTGACTAAATCAGAAGTTTTTGAACGGGTTAATGTAATTTCTCAAAATCCTGTCATAACATCTAAGCCAAGTTTAGGGAGTTACAACCCTTATTATATGAGTAACCCCTAGAAGGTTTGAATCAATTTGAGAATTTAGCCAAATGAAAAGTAGAAAAAAAAAGGGACAAAGGTAGAAAATTTATTGCCTTTAGTAGTAAAATGAACCATGAACTATACCCCAATTCCTAGATTGACTCGTAATTTTTTTTGGTCATAAGTAGTCCCTAACATTTTATTCTGTCATGTGTTTTGGCTCATGAACTGTAACTCCATTTAAAAAGTACGTGTAGCACTTTAGATGAATCAACTCGCGACATGTGGAAAAAAATAATAGTGTGATAAAATAAAGAATAAAGATAGAAAAGAAAATAGAAAAATAGGAGAACAAAAGAGAAGTAAATATTTTATTGATCAATAGGGATATTTACAATGCTTCTTCAAAGTCTATATTTAGGCATAAGAAATATGAATGAAATAAATTTCTATTCCTAATAAACATTAAAGTCCTAAAGTATATCAAACTTCCTATCCTAATGGACATCCACTTCATAATAATAATATATTCATAACACTTCCCTTGGATGCCCATCGATAAATAATATGCCTTGTTAAAAGTTTATTACCATGTGGGGAAAAATCTTAGTGAAGAAAAAAGAGTACACATATTTATAATATGCATAACGTGTTGTCTCATTAAAAACTTTACCAGCAAAATCCAATGGGTCAAAACCTCTTAATGAAAAAAGAGTATATTACATATTTACTCCCCATCATGGTAACATCACATAATATATCATATTTTATGTATTCAATCTTGAACACTGGCTTTTCAAATGATCACTTAAATGGTTTTGATAAACATTTATATCATCATTCTTCTAGAAATCATGAGTGAGTAAGAATTTTGGGGAAATACATTTTGATCTCTTCAGGAGTTATAACAATAATTATAGTAAACTTTGATCATGAACCTTCTAGAAAAATACATATGTTCTTGTAATGTCCCAAAATTTAAATTTTTGACTTGTTGAATTTTATCGTAATTAAGTTCCTGCTTCAGTGGTTAATTGTCTCATTGTGTGTTGGAGGTCTTGAGTTTGAGTCCTTTTGCGTGCATGTGAAACATTTTATTTCTTTTGAAAAGATTAAGGATGAGTTCTGGTATAATTTAAACTATTTTAGTAAATAATTGTCATTTGTTAAAAAAGATTGACATATATTTTTTAGGAGTAATCTGCTAGTGGTTATTTTCTTTGTTTCAAACAAAAGTTCCCGACATTTCTCAATTTTTTTTTGTTCTTTCCTTATTCCCCACTTTGGCCGAATTCTTTCTCTTGTTCGTTATAATTTTTTCTTTGTTATTTTATTTTATTTTTATTTCCTTTCTATTCCATCGTTGCTTGCTTTGTTATTTTCCTTCCAAAAGTCAAATCTGTATATTGAGGGCATAATAGCGTTTTGGGATTTCTATTTGTAATGCTTTGTTCAAAAGTCTCTTTGTCTGTATCGTTAGATTTTGGTTTTTCATGTTGGTAGTTTTGTGAGAAGATTGTGATTTCGGGTTCTTTTGTGTATTGTTGTAATGGTGTTGATTTCTTAGGTGGAGAATCTGAACCCTACACGCCTTCGTTGAGTTAAACTACTTTTGGGTTGCTCTTTCTTGAAGGTAAGTCATCATTTGGGAGTTCGAGATTGTAATTTTGTTAAACTTCGAGGAGAGAAGTTTTGAGCTTTTACGAATCGGGTTTGGTAAACCGTCTTAGTGGATATTTATTTGACTTGTTTAGGTTCTAGAATTCTTGGGAGTGATTTCGCATCAGAAATGAATTAGGTGTGTAACGAGAAACCCAAAAATTAGCGAATGGAAAAAGCCGAAAAACAACACTGTCGACACCACACAACTGTATGCCAGGCCATGTGGTAGGCCGAGTACAACACAAGACCGTGTGTTAGACCGTGTGTGACACACGATCTAGGCTATTTGGGCCATGTGGACCACACGGGCATGTGTAAAGCTGTGTGGGCCGCACAGGCGTGTAGGCCCAAAATTCTAAAATTTTCCCTAGAGCCGTACACATCGCTTCGATCTATCGCGGGCCTTCCATGGGGTCGGTATGTGATCAAATAATCTATAAAACATGAAATCCTTTCATCTATTAGTATAATTATGTTATATGATGTATATTTGAGACAACATCTGTAAGCTAACCTTGTAATAGGCTATCTGTTATGACATGCGTGTATAACTGTAGCATGTATGATTTCTGCTTTGATTCTATCTGCATCTAGGATGGGTTATATTATGTGGCGGAAGCGTTTCTTTGAGAGGTGAAATCTCGCCTATTATACTTGTAGCACAACTACAAATATTCTAAAAAGTGTCTTAATGACACTAAGTGGTGTGTAGGGTTGGATGGGTGTTTCATACCCCATATGGTGTGTTGGGATGGTCGAAGATGATGAGTAGCCAATGGGGGTAGGAAAGCATGTTTGTATTTGTTCTGCTCTGATATGATTCTGTTTCTGTAAAATCTATCTTATATAAATTAACTATTAAGTTATGTGTTACACACTAAGTTTTGAAAACTGATATTTTGTTTGACTGATATTTTCATGTAATCCTCACACTTAGGCAGGTCGGTGCGACAGGAGCTTGATTATTAAATTTTTGTGTTCATTTTAAATATTTTTAATTTGGGATATAAATTTTATGTAAATTTTGGACTTTTGGACTGTCTTGGGTTTGGCACTTTATTATAACATCCCAAAAATCGGAGCTTAGTAGAATCGAGTTTGTGAATCAAAAGAGAGTGGTGATGCCTTAATTTTTGAGATTATCTATGCATTTTTAGGAAATAAATGAGGTATTAGTTTGTTGGTTAAGTGTTAGTGAAATGTTCCAAGTTCAAATCCCTTCTCTCTCACAATTTTTATTATTTTGCAAATTTTTCCTTAAACCCTAGTCTGTGACATGTTTTATTTTTTAAAAATAAATACTTCAAAATTATATCAAGGATGAGTTATTGGTTTGATGGTTAAACATTAGTGAATTTATTCTTGAGGTCCTAACTTCAATTCCATTCCCATGCAAATAATTTAACTTTTTTGACAAAAAAAACCCCTTGTTTTAATGTGTGGGTCATCCAAGCCTAGTTAACCTAGGTATAAATATTAATTTTTCACTAATAATCAGCCTTTAATCCTCCTCTACATTGCCCTTGTCATTCCTCTCCTCCTCTCCTCTTTGATTTTAATTTTTTTTCCTTTCCTCCATTGTTGTCGTCGCCTACACCTAGTTTTACCATCTCTTTCATTCCTTTCGTTTTGCCACAAGATTTGTTAACATATTCTCCATCATATTGCTGTCATTTTTACTCATTAAAATTAGTCTCAAATCTGAAATCTTGAACTCCAAGATCGATCCCAAACATTGTAAAGAAAGTTTCATTGTCATTTCTCTCAACTAGCTTGGGTAAGGTCTATTTTCTCTTAAATTTCTTGATTAATTTTGTCAATTAAAAACAAAAATTTCCAGATCTGGAATTTGATGGATTTTAAATGATTTCAAAGTTATTTTTCTATATTTTAATGAAATCTCAAACCGTTTTAAAATTCAGCCCAATTTTGGCCACCGCGAGTGGTGGTGTGTGCACCTATGGGCAAGAAAAAGGGCTGTTTTGTTTCTTGGTTCTTGCTTATATTTTTCCAGCCTTAATTTGAGTTCTATAACCCTCCTAATCAGATTTTAAACTCATTCCAATTAGGGAAAAACGTTCTTGATCGATTGGCCATTCCAAACCCACAAATCGTGAAGCGTAAGTGCAATTAAGGGTAACTAGTTTGTTATTTCGACATAGTTGTTGGGTAAAGGTTATGAATTGATTAAATGAAAGAATTTAATCATTAATTAGCTACTGGTTTTCAAGTATATTATTGAATTAGTTGCTGACCCAAACGCCCCAAATCATTCGTAAAGGCAAAGAATAGTTGTATGTACGGTTTGCATCGATGCAGTGTAAGGAATCTAACTAGTTTGGATTCATAAAATAATTATAATTTCAACGATTGGTTTGAACTCGTAAGTGGGTGTTTGGAGGCTGGTTTAATGGTAAATTTATTTAATTTATATTTAATTTTGGTTTAGGTTCGTTTAAGAAATTATTAAGGAAAACTGGAAGATTCGCTAGTGTGCTGTGAGGAAGCAAAGAATAAGGTGTGGGTCTTAAACTCAAAAAAATTATTTGAAATTGTTAAATATCAAGTTACAATTGATAAACTAGCTTGCTGATTGGATTGAATTAATAGCCAAATTATTGATTTTTCGAGTGGCCGAACCAGGTATGTTTCGAGCATTAAAAGATTGACATGTTGGCAAAATTCCTAGTTTGATAGTATGAATGTTTGATTGAGTTTGTAATTGTATATTTGAGTTATGAGATATGAGAATGCTTGACTAAATGATATAATGTGTTGAGATATTAAGCTTATGTATGATTTAAACACATGAGATATTTGTTATATTGTGTACTAAAATGGGTGCTATTTATGCACAATGAAAATCAGTAAAGTATGTGAAATTAAACGATATTGATTGATACCAACACAATGGTAATTTGAAAGATTGGAACACTATTTCCATTTATTGAAAGTATGTGATTATTAAGGACATGTTGAGCATGTCAAATGAATGTGAAAAGTATTGAGATATGATTATGTATGAGATTGTGTGACATATTGCATATGCATTGGGCTAGGATTTTGTGGTTGATGGAGGAGTTCCGTAGAGTACCAATAGCATATTAAGTCCACATTATTCATAGTCAATGCACTGCACTTGGAGTACCAAGGGGAATGACAATTTATCGCATTTTTACTGGGAGAATTTTATGCATATTGTTATCGATGGTGTTAACCACAACGGGCTTAAGCCCATAATGTTTTGGAGTTCGTATGATGGATTATGGGGAACTCGTGGTGTATAGCAGATGGTATGAGTAAGAACCTTTTTGCATTCCATCATGTGCACGACATATTCGAATGTTATTGATTTATGCTACGTATTGTATTTTGTTGTATTGAATGATATCAAAATTAATGATTGTTACTTCAATGAATGATGACCCACGCTCATACACCATTTGACATCAATATTGATAATGACTTTGTAATGATATGAAATTCCTATGATGGTTTTGTTTTCTTCTATTAAAGCTAATATGTTTCACTATATTCGATATTTATGTTTGTTTAAATAATTGTTCAACTCACACTGAGCTTTTCATAAGCTCACCCCCCAATAATGTTTAACCTTTCAAGTAAATCTCGAAATTAGGACCGAACTCAGCATTCGGA
Organism: Gossypium bickii; assembly: GCA_025503065.1. NCBI lineage: Eukaryota > Viridiplantae > Streptophyta > Magnoliopsida > Malvales > Malvaceae > Gossypium > Gossypium bickii. The sequence continues at coordinate 58,311,278 of CP106720.1, read as the reverse complement.
GAATCACTTTGGACCTTGAATTATTTTTTAATAAGTATTTATCAATCTCTATTTGTTTTGGTTTGTAATTTTTAATGACTTCTGGTCTGTGGCTTGGTAACTTTTCTTTTGGGGACTTTTGCATGTGTGGATTACTCAAGCATAACAACCGGATAATGCATGATATTGAGCTTAAGTAAAATTTGATATTGTTCTCTAGTTTCCGCTGCATTGCAAAGGAACCGTTTCTAAAAACAAATTGATAAGTTTCCAAAATGACTTGAAAAAATTGGTTTTTCTGTTGCATTAGTTTAACATCGGGGTTTTTTTTTTTTTAAAGAAGAGCAACAAGCAAACGGTTTTTCTAAAACAATGCTATCAACAATAAAATGAATCCTAAGTATACACGACTTAATGAATGAATGCTTTTAAGCTAACTCAAAGTACAACTACGATTTTCTCTAAAATGAGTTTATTTAAGGTCTTCAAAAGTAACGTAAGTTAGTTTAGCCATTTCAATGGCTAATGTAGCCTTCTCAATCAAGTCATAATGTCTAGGCCGGGTTCGGGAGCTTACATTTATTTTTCAATTTCCGTATAATATTGTTTAAACATTTTATCGTTAATGATTATTTTCTGCAAAAACAAGAAGTTTCAAATAACAAACTGTGTTTTAAAAAATACAACTTTCTAAGAGTTTCCGCTGTAAAACCATAAGCTTTAGAAAATATAACCAAACATCGTTTTCAATAAATAGTTATATAATATATGTTTTCGAATAATCTGGGGTTTTAAGAGTTGATCGTTGATTTCAGAGTTTTAAATTTATAATGATCGAACCTGGAAACTAACTATGACAACAATTGAGGCAAGTGCACCTATCGAACAGTAGTATAGCTTAGGCAAGACCAGATTGTCGAACCCAAAGGTACTAAAAGTACTAATACTAACTTTCTTTTTATTATCTAGCCTAAAATAAGAGAAGATCTTGTTTAATCTAAATTTAACTAACTACTAAGCTAAAGATGCAAAGACAAAAAGAATGAATTGGGGAAATACTGTTGGAAAAACTCAGTTGATTAAGATGATACCCTTAGGAAGAATCCACCTAGACTTCACTTGTTATCTAACGCTGAACCAGACGATGTATTCACTTGACTTGATCCGTAGGATTCCTTAATTTATATTAAACCCTCTCTCGGGGCGAATAACGTCTAACCCTAGGTTGATTAATTGAAATCTCTTTCTAATTAAAACCCATAGAATCGCATTAACTCGATCTATGGACGCCCATATTAGGTTTCACCCTAATCCGGCAAAATCTCGTCACCCTATCTCTAGGCGCGCGATCAACTCCGCTTAATTATGCTAGATCTACTCTTAGGCAGGGACTTTTGCTCCACCACCTAAGCACATTCAGCTTGAATCAATATCCCAGAAATATTAACACAAGAATTAAGCACACGTAATTAAGAAAAAATCAAGTATTTATCATATAGTTCAGAAAACAATAACAAGATTTGCCTTAGGTTTCACCCCCTTTAGGTATCTGAAGGGTTTAGTTCATAATAATAAAAGAAAATATCTCAAAAGAAAAGATAAAACAAAACATAAGAAATCCCTAAAATCCCCTGAAGGAATTGAAGGAAAGATCCTCCGTCTTGAGTAGAACTCCGGCTTCTTGAGATGGATCAACCGGCTATCTTCGAGTGATCTCTACAAATCTGACCTTTCTGGCTCGGCTCTTTCGCACCGCCCCCTTTCAGGTTACACTTAGGGTGTTTACATAGGCTTTTGAAATAGGTTTCTTTGCCCCTAAGTATCCTTTTCCGAGTAAAATTGCTCTTCTCCACGACAGGGACACGGCCATGGCACACGCCCGTGTGAATCATCTTTAGGCTGTGTTCGAACTTTTAATGAGGTGACACGCCCGTGTAAAGCGTGATCAGGCCATGTTCTAGTCTATCAAGGAGGCACGACCATGTGGGCTTAATTTCAGGCCGTATCAATTTTCACTTTGGCCCAATTTGGTCCGTTTTAAGCCCATTTCTCATTCTTTCCATCCTCCGGTTCTTTCCTGAGCATAAAACATGAAAAGAAAGGATTAAGAGCACCTTTTTACATAAATTAAGGGATAAATCATCCAAAAGTATGCTAAATGTGGGATTAAAATATGTTACTTTTTCCGTTTATCAAGAGTTTGCGACGATTTTTAAGACACATGAAAACCAAATTTTCAATCATTTTACGTAACAACTCCAAATTTGGCCATAACATCTAGTCCAAGTTTGGGGTGTTACATTTAGTGGTATCAGAATCAGGTTGCAAAACTCGGGCTATGAAAATTTGGGTTCAAAATTATTTTTGTAGAAACTGTTTGTCCAGATAAAGTTTATTTCTGCACGAATCTGAAAAATAATTCTTTAAAATACCTAGTCTCTGATGCCGATCCTGTATGTACTTCTGACTTAGATAAACTTTAGTTTAGAATAACTCTGAAATGATTAAAACTGTACTGTGATAGTTAGAGGCTGAAATGTCTCTGAAAACTTCTTCTTATAACTTTTTCAGCATAAAATATCTGTTAATGAATACTAGAACTGATACATAAAATTGATAATGTAGATAAAAAATATACGATGAGTACTCGTGGAAAAGGTGGACGTGGTACCCGTGGCTGCGGCAAGCATTGTAGAGGGGCTTGAGCTAAGTCATTCTCGATGGGTAGTATGCCCAATCTGGATACAAATGAGACACTGACTACACCTACTTTAAGACCGGGTCTCAAAGTCTCTCGGCTAGGGACGACACAATGTCTCAAGCAACGGTGAGGGTTCTAGAAAAGGTCGCTGGGCCCTATTCTAGTTTTGGGAGTCGTGGGTCAGTAACTGAACGACTTCGATCTAACGATGCTGAATTGTTTAGGTGTCATTGGAGTCACCCTGACAACGGCCAAATATTGGTTGGAGGCTACAGAGAGGATTATGAATGACATTGACTACACCTCTGAGCAAAAATTGAAGGGTGTAGTATCTCTGCTTTGCGATGAGGCATATCAGTGGTGGTTAATGGTTGATGAGGGTACTCAGCTAGATCAGATCACTTGGGATCAGTTTAAAGTGCTTTCCAAATTAGATATGTGGGGGCGAGTTATGTGGAAGCTCCTAGACACGAGTTTATGAGCCTTTCCTAAAGAGAAAGGATTGTGGCCGAATATGAGGCTGAATTTATGATATTGAGCCTATATGCTCGTAGGATGGTATCAACTAATTATGAAAAGTGCATTTGCTTTAAGGAATGATTGAAGGATAATTTGAGGGTTCTGATTGCTCCGTAGAGGGAGCAAGTTTTTGTCATTTTGGTGGAAAATGCGAAAATTTTCTAAAGAGGTTAAACGCGCTGAGCGCGAAAATAGGGACCGTATAAGGGGTAAGAATAAGAGGGATTCGAAGCCCTCTAGTTCTGCTTAAAGGCCTAAGAAATGGGCCAGATCTGATGGGCCTCCGAGGGTTGAGGTTCCAGTTGCTTCTACTGTGGCTCAATTGTGTAGGGATTGTGGTAGACACCATCGGCAAATGTTGGAGGAGTTTAGGATCTTGTTTACGATATGGGTCGATCGAGCACCATATCACAGATTGTCCACAGTGTTCTGATCAGATGCAAGCTCCAACTCTGGGTTTTGTTCAGCCTCAGCGAGCAGTTCAGCAGCCTCCTAGGGGCCGCGGTCCAGCTAGGAGTGGTAATGGTTTAAGGAGGGGTCAGAGAGCACAGGGCAGATGTGCTAATCACACTAAGGCGAGGCGGCTTACACTATTATATGCTACTAGATGTCGTGAGAACAAAGATACTGTAGATGATATCGCTGATACGTTTTTTATTCATACTGCTTCGTATATTGCATTGATAGATATATGATTAACACACTCCTATATAGCTAGTTCTTCTTCTATAAATTTGGATTCCTGTTGAAAGCACTTCTGGATAGATTACTGTACTTAGTCCGTTGGGTCAATTAGTTCGGGTTAATAAACTATATAGGAATGTATCGTTGGAGATACAAGAAGTTATGTTTCTGGCTAATCTAATGGAGCTATCATTTGGGGAATTCGATCTGATTTTGAGGATGGACTGGCTCATGGAGCATCGGGTCAGTTTTGGTTGTGCTACTAAGAGGTAGTTCTGATATCTGATAAGGATGTGGAAGTAATTATAATCAGTGAGTGTCGAGATTACTTATCCAATATAAATTTCCGCTCTTGTGGCCGAAAGGTTGGTTCGTAAGGGGTGTGTGGCATTTCTGGCCTACGTGCGTAATTCTGCTTCTGTGGGTTCATCTGTTCGGAATATTCCGACGGTTAAGGTGTTTTCAGATGTTTTTCTCGATGAGTTACCGGATTTGCCTCTGGATCGAGAGGTTGAGTTCGATATCGAGTTTCTACCAGGTACAGCACTGGTGTCCATTGTTTCTTACGGTTTGGTACTGAAAATGCTTATAGAATTAAAGGTTTAGCTTCAGGAACTCCTCAATTGAGGGTTTATCCATCCTAGTGTGTCTCTATGGGGGGCATCAGTTTTGTTTGTAAAAAAGAAAGATCGTACTATGAGGATGTGTATAAATTACTATCAACTGAATAAATTGACGGTAAAGGACAAGTACCCACTTCCGAGGATCGATGATTTATTCGATCAATTTCGTGGGGCTTCTGTGTTTTCTAAGATAGACCTTCGTTTTGGGTACCATCAACTGAAAGTTAAGGAGGTTAATGTTCACAAGACTTCTTTTAGGATTCGTTATGGGCACACAAGTTCCTAGTCATGCCCTTTAGGTTGACGAATGCTTCAACTGCATTCATGGATCTTATGAATCAGGTTTTTCAGTCATATTTGTATTAGTTCATCATGGTTTACATCAACGACATTCTAGTATATTCTAAGACTGAGGATGATCATAATGAGCATCTCAGAGTAGTTCTTCAGATACTTCGTGAAAAACAACTCTACGCTAAGTTGAGCAAGTGCGAATTTTGGTTGAGGGAAGTAACTTTTCTGGGCCATGTGGCTTCTACTGTGGGGATCCGAGTTGATCCTAAGAAAATTGAGGTTGTGCTTGAGTGGAAACAACCTAGGAATGTTTCCAAGATTTGTAGTTTCCTTGGGCTAGCTGGTTACTATCAAAGATTTGTCGAGGGGTTCTCACTTATTGTCACTCTTCTGACTAAGCTGTTGCGTATGAATGCCTCATTTGTTGGGACTGATGAGCAACAATTGAGTTTTGAAAAGCTCAAACCCATTCTGACTCAAGCTCCTATTCTAATAACCCCTAAATCTGATAAGGAATTCGTGGTTTATAATGAGGCATCACATGTCGGTATGGGTTATGTTATGATGCAAGACGAGAAGGTAGTGGCTTATGTGTCCCGACAGCTTAAGTCACATGAGTGCAACTATCTTACGCACAATCTTGAGTTAGTTGCGGTTGTCTTCACCTTAAAGATTTGTAGGTACTATCTGTATGATGAGAGTGTATCATTTACACAGATCATAATAGCCTCAAGTATCTCCTTACTTAGAAAGAGTTAAACCTTAGGCAACATATATGGACTGAGTTACTTCAGGATTATGACTGTACTATTGAGTATCATTCCGGTTAGGTCAATGTGGTAGTCAATGCTCTTAGTCATAGAGCAATGTTTGATTTGAGGGTGATGTTTGCTCGCCTAAGTCTATTTGATGATGGGAGTCTGTTAGCCAAGTTGCAAGTTAAGCTGACTTGGATTGATCAGATTCCAGTTAAACAGTTTGGGGATGATTCTTTGGTTCTACTATTCCGTCAAGTGGAAGATGGTAGTATGTCTGATTTTGGGTTAAATAGTGATAGGGTTCTATGTTTCTAAGAACGAGTCTGTGTTCCTAACGACTCTGATTTGAGGCAGTCCATTCTTTGATAAGCGCATAATTGCCCCTATGCTATGCATCCTAGCAGAAACAAGATGTATCATGATTTGTGTGAGTTATATTGGTGGCCGGGGCTGAAACAAGAGGTAACAGATTTTGTTTCTTGGTGTTTGACGTGCCAACAAGTTAAGGTTGAGCACCAGTTGGCTTCGAGTTTGCTTCAACCTATTAAGATTCCTCTATGGAAATGGGAACGGGTGACTATGGACTTTGTTAGTGGGTTGTCCTTAACACCCACTAAGAAGGATAAAGTTAGACTGATTCGAGATCGTCTTAAGGTGGCTTCTGATAGATAAAAGTCTTATGCAGATCTGGAAAAGAGGGACATCGAGTATTTTATGGGTGATTATGTTTTCCTTAAGGTATCCCGATGGAATAAGGTTCATCAAATAGACTTAGGTTAATTATGACATGTAGAAATTTTTCCCTAATTAAGTTCCTACCTCAGTGGTTAGCTATCTTGTTGTGTGTTGGAAGTATCGGGTTCAAGTCCCTTTGTGTGCGTGTGAAACATTTTATTTCTTTTGATAAGATTAAGGATGAGTTCTGGTATGATTTAAACTCTTTTAGTAAATAATTGTTAGCTGTTAAAAGAAATTGGTATCTTTTTTTTTAGGAGTATTTTGCCGGTGGTTATTTTCTTTGTTTCAAACAGAAGTTCCTTACGTTTCTCAATCTTTCTTTTTTTTTTCTTTCTTTATTCCCTACTTTGGCTGACTTCTTTCTCCTGTTTGTTACAATTTGTTTCTTTGTTATTTTATTTTATTTTTATTTTCTTTCTATTCCATCGTTATTGTTTGTTTTGTTATTTTCCTTCCAAAAGTCAAATATGTATATTGAAGGCATAGTAGCGTTTTTGGATTTCTGTTCGTAGTGCTTTGCTCAAAAGTCTCTTTGTCTATATCGTTAGATTTTGGTTTTTCATGTTGGTAGTTTTACAGGGAGATTGTGATTTCGGATTATTTTGTGTATCGTTGTAATGGTGTTGATTTCTTAGGTGGAGAATCTGAACCATACACGCCTTCATTGAGTTAAACTACTTTTGGGTTGTTTTCTTGAAGGTAAGTCATCAATTGGGAATTCGATTCAAAAAAATCAAATTTTTTTTTAGTTTTTAGTTAATTGAATCAAGTTATTCGAATTATTCGAGTAACCTCAAATAAGTAATTTGACTTTCAAATTCGAATCGAGTTGAATTTTACAATTCGAATAACAGATTGGTGTAAATACCCTTTTGATCCTTGTCAAGTTTGAAAATGAGCAAATTAGTCTCTCTCTCTCAACAAAATTTACAAAAAAAATCAAAAGAATTTTTAAATTTCAAAATATTTATAAAAATTATAAAATTTATAAAATTTTCAAAAAAAATTGAAAAAATATATAAAAAAGTTAAAAAATTAAAAATTTTCTAAAATAATAATTTTGGGGACCTAAGTTAATTAATGATTCAAGTCTATCATACTAAAGTATTTTTTTATTATTTTACTTTGAAAACATTTTCAAATATATATGGTTTCAAATTTATGTGCTCTAACATGAAATTAGTTATACTGTAACAAGATTTTAATTTAACATGTTCAATTTTTAGTTTCACTTGATTCGAGTCGACTCGAAAAAATTCAAATCGAGTTAGGATAATAAAATAAGACTCGTCAACTCTATTAACTCACAAATTTTCCACTCAATTCGCCTCGACTCAATCAAACACTCAGCCCCTACCCACGACATGTAACAGTCTATGCAAAATTCAAAAGGGAGGATTTGAATATAATATAAGTAAAAATAATTGAAATTAAAATAACAATAAAAATAAGCAGAAACGAAAATTAATTAAATAAACCGATATAACGAATTTACAGCTTCAGACTTGATTTTGCTCCAGTTTCAAATTGATCCTTGATAACAAATCTTCTCATTCAACCGATAAATTAGTTATAGTGGTCGAGAATGCCTCAAACCACCAACCTTTCCTTGTGTAAATTAATTATAGAAACACCCAATAACTAACCCTTACTGAGCGAACAGCCATGAAACACACGTTCACAATTTAACTCTTTGCTTGCGAACTAGAAGAGCCCAACTTGATCCAATGGCTTCAACCGCGCGAGTCGTTTAGATCCGATTGCTATTTCCCTTGACGGAATCCAGTTAACTTCTTACTTTGACACGTCAATGTTTTATTTAATAGACTAAATACGATAGACAATTGACTTGGTACTTTCAATAGTACGCCTATCAGTGCCGAATCAATTAACTTTATTTAATTTTATGAAATGACGGTGTCTTATCTCATAAATCAAAAAAATAACAAATACGTGATTGAAGATTTTTAAATGCAAATTCAAATCTCACAGCTCTATACCAGATTATTTACTGGCCTAAAGCTAGATGGAAACTCATTAAATTAGACATATTAATGTAGGTTTTTAATAAATGTTAAATAATATAAAATATAAAAGGAAAGGAGAAGTGGGAGGTGTGATGGCGCAAAAGAGAAAAGAAACTGAGAATTGAAGCAGGGAAAGAAAAATCTAATGAATTGAAATCAAAGCCAAGCCAAAAATCACCAGTGGCGTGCGCTTTCCTATTCTTATTCCAATTCCTATTCCTGCCCAAATTTTAAAATAAAACTTAACTCTACTCCCACTTTTTAATCTAATCTCATTAGTATTAGGAAATTAAAATATTATCCTAATTAAGCAATTTAAAAGTAACATTTTTAGAAATAAATCTTCAAAATAAACTTCTTAAAATTCTACAGGTCAGCCTAATGTTCAACTTTTTTTTTTCGACTTTACTTGTGGACCTAATCAAAACTCAAATAATAAATCCAAAATTAGTAACATCTCATCCAAGAATTAATCAGAATTAAGTACAATAAATATGTAAATTGGGTTTATTATCATATTAAAAGTCACAAACTCCAAATTATTGTAACAACAACAATATCAAAACGTCAATGTTTTTGTAATTTGATTAATGGTTGAATTGGTTCAACTACCGATTTTCGATCTAACTAGTTCGACTGCTCTGATCGACTAGTTAAATAAATTCAAAAAAAATAAAAATTTATTAAAAATAATTTATTCAACTAATTTGTATTATTTCACAAATCAACCGGTTCAACCTCTTTTTCTAAATCGATAACTGTGGAAAAATTACTTGCATGGGAACTTTGAGACATATTCTCAATAGGTAAAGGTGAAGAGTCGAATCATAAAATTATGGTTTCATATTCTACTCCATGAAACCTTTACAACTGTATATCATATGCTCAAAATGGTTGAGTGATGAATGAAAAATTGATGCTCAAAGTAAGCTACTGGAAATATTGTTGAGGAAAAGTAAAGGCTTAGATCCTACCTTGGTTAAATACCAAAGTGTGAGATGTGTTTATGTATGTGAATCATCTTAAAGAGTAATTGAATGACTAAGCTTGTAATCTTGCCTTGCACAGGAGTGGTGCAGATCCAAACTCGACGGGGTTGGGGCACTTGGGGCACACCCACAAGATGTGGGCAACGCGAAATATCAAGATCGGTCGAGCCCAAATGGGCCTGCGGATATTTTAGCCCAACACGAATTTATTTTCCTTAGCAGACATAATCTGCTTATATAAGGATACCTATCTTATTGATTTGATTCCAATAAATTTGATTAAATTTTTTAATCAAATTGATTTAATGGAAGATTTTGTGGATATTTTTTTTTTCCCAAAATTTCAACATTCTCCATGCTATAAAAGGCCATGATTTCTGAAGGGTTTTACACACACAAAAAATACTCTTTGATATTTTTCTCTTACCGAAACTCTGTTGCTCTCAAAACTCTTCCTTTTCCTTTTTCGTATTTTCAAACATTCCGATGATAGAAAAAGGCTTTGTTCGTTTGTTGATCGTTATAGAGGTGCTGCTAAATCATTGTTGATCATTGTTGTTGTTTAATAGGCCTCAACATTTTGTAAAATCCCTATTCTTTCTTCTTTATTTCAACTTTGTATTACGATTTTATTTGATTTTTGTATTTGATAAATTAATTATAAATCATTCTATTTATATTTTACTTCGTATGTGTTTATTTATATTTAATTTATTTTGTTCGCTAATGTGTTTTGTCGAACAACCTTAAGATAGATCCGATTATTTTTTTTAATTTTCTAATCCGGGACAAATGAGACACCAAGGTGAAGAAAAAAAATATTTTTTAGAAAATCAATTTTCTTTTAAAAATTAAATAAATCGGTTTTGGGATTTTTCCTGCCATTCAACACATTTCTTTTTCCTCTATTTTTTTTTTTATTTCCAAATGAATATTTAAACTCATAAAATCTGTTTCGGGATTTTTTCCGCCGTTTAACAGATTTTATTATTTTGTTTCCAAAATTAAAAGTAAATAAAATTCGTTTCAGGATTTATTTTCACTGTTCAACGGATTTTATTCCATTATTTTGATTTTATTTCCAAACGGGAAATTAAAGGTAAATAAAATCCATTTCAGGATTTATTCCCGCCGTTCAACAGATTTTATTATATTATTTTGTTTCTATTTCCAAATGGGAAATTAAATGTAAATAAAATCCTTTTTGGGATTGATTCTCGCTGTTTAATAATTTTATTCCATATTTTTTTATTTCCAAAAACGAGTAAAATAAAATCTGTTTCGGGATTGATTTCGGCCGTTTAACGGATTTATTACATTTTGATTTTGTTGCCATAAATGAGAAATTAAATTAAATAAAATTTGTTTCGGGATTTATTCCCACCGTTTAATAAAGATTTATTTGATTTGATTTTTTTGTCAAAAACGAGAAATTAAATTAAATAAAATCTGTTTCGAGATTTATTCCTGTCGTTTAACAAAATTTTATTTGATTTTATTTTGTTTCCAAATTAGAATAGAATTAAATAAAATCTATTTTGGGATTTATTCCCGCCGTTTAACAAGATTTTATTTGATTTTATTTTGTTTCCTAATATGAATTGAATTATATAAAATCTGTTTCGGGATTTATTTCTGACGTTTAACAAGATTTTATTTTATTTTATTTTATTTTGTTTTGTTTTGTTTTGTTTTGTTTCCTAATTTGAATTGAATTAAATAAAATCTGTTTCGAGATTTATTCCCACCATTTAACAAGATTTTGTTTTGTTTTGTTTTGTTTTCTAATTTGAATTGAATTAAATAAAATATGTTTTGGGATTTATTCCCGTCGTTTAACAAGATTTTATTCAATATTGGTTTGTTTCTAGATAGAGGCGTAATCAAATAATTCTGGTTCAGGATTTATTCTCGTCGTTTAACAGATTTTAATTTGATTTAATGATAAAATTTTGTTTCGGAATTTAATCCTGCCGTTTAACAAAATTGTTTTTTGATTTTGTAACACCCCAAATGTGGGCCTATTGGGCTTTGGGCTTTGGGTCTCAAAAAATTTTTAAGTGAGCGAGAAAATGACAATTGGCATGTAGGCTTTGAGGGTTAATGAATTTGGAGGGTCTAGGGGTGTTGGAGATGTCCTGGGATCAAGGGTATAGGAAAAATTTTGGTTTTAGCCCAAGGAAACTGTGACTTCAATTAGTAGGCCTTTTAAATAAATGAAGAAGAATAATGACACAAAAGAGCTTGTAGTGTAGTGGCAAAGTGGCGCAACTTAGGGAGCAGGGAGGTGGTGTCATTAGCAGGCAAGGGAGTCCAAGGTTTGAGTAGTGGCATGGTATTTTATTGGGGTATTTATTTTGCTGCCAGGACGGCTAGAGTTTGTGTTGCAGTGAAAGTCTGATGGATGAGAGGTTTGAAATGGTCATGGAGAGATTGTAGGAGCTTATCTTGGAGAAAATTTAGGATGAGATTGAGGAGTTATCAGGGAGAAAAGTTAAGAGCTGAGAAGTGTGAAGAGTTGGTGCCGTTTTGGGAAGTGGAAAGTGTATAAGTTCAGCTTAGGAGGGTAAATGAGTGCCATTTTTTGGTCTTTTAGGGGGTATTACGAATTTTCATTGTGGCTTTCGGCATTTGGAGAGTTTTGCAAATAGGTCAGTCTTTCTTTTCTTTACCGAATATCCTGTAGTTACCCTCACACAAGCACATTTGATCTTTTTCTTTTCTTCTTGTTACCTTTTCCAAACCCTCTAAAGCCGAATAATTCCACCCTCCCTTTGCCAAAATTTTTTTTGTGCCGTCACTTTTTCTTCAACCTAGCCGATTCTTGTAGGATTGATACCGAATCTCTGTTCTTCAGATATCTGCTGAATTACTCTTTATGCGTTTTGGGATTTGGATTTAGGAAGTACTCGTGATTAGGGAACGAGGAAAAGCTATTAAGGCCTGGTGTTTCAAGTAAGGTTAAGGATCATGGCTAAGGAGATCGCAGTGCGTTTTATTATTAGGTGTGTACATACACTACACACACATTAGATCGGCAAAAGCCGAAATGTCGAAAAGCCAAAAGTTTTGGCTACGATAGTCTTGCAAGTGCGCGAACACTCGTAAGGGAAAATCGATACGTTATCAGAAACCCCATGAGCGATCTCATGGACTTGGGTCGTGTTTTGGCCAATGAGGCCAGAATGGGCAAGATGGGCCCGATGGGCTGTAGGCAAAATAGGCGTATTTGATTATTTGGTAATAAGTGTTGAACTAGTCATGCTGGTTACATGGCTTGGAATTGATTTGCGCCAGATGGGCCATATGGGCCATATGAATGTCATTTGGGCCTAATGGGTCATACGAATGAGATTGGGCCTGGTGGGCCATATGAACGTAAGTGAATTTGTTTAGGCTTTGTAAGGGGTCTTGGGCTTGGTATTTGGTAAGTTGCTTAACCTTGCATAAAACTTTAACAATTTATTAAGTGCGACTGTGAACAAGTCATAAGGTTTAGGTGTGGCAACGGGCATATGCATGTTTAGGATTGGATCTAGGGAGAGCTTGGTACTTAAGCGGTCTTAATGACCCACCTCCTCTTCTCTGGAATCCTACCTGGTGCGTAGTGTCTGTTCACTTAGCCGCGAGGACTCATTGACGGGCCAAGGTTCGTAATTAAGACCCATACTGTTAAGAATTACTGAAATACCCCTGTAGGATAGGATTACAGAAATACCCCTGAATTGTAAAATTACATAAATACCCTTGATTTGTGAAATGACTAAAATGCCCCTATTGTTGAATGTAAGATTTATGGATGTTACATGTACATTTGCTGCATTCGTATGATATTTTGTTTAGGATGCATATGGGTGGGAATTATGAAACGGAGGAAGTATATGAGGATCGCATGGTTGCTTTACGACCGTGGATCCACCGATGGCTTTTTAAGCCTATTATATGATTAGCAGCTTTGCTGCAACGTTTGGTAGTACCGCAACCGGGCTACTCTTGAAGTGTATCGGATGGGTGGGTCGATTTAGAAATCCCCACAGAAGTGTTTCGGTTGGACGGAGACGAAGTGTACCGGATGGATTATTTGGGGAGGGTTTGCATTGCATTGCATGTATAATATTATTATGTTAATAATATGATGTGTATGCTATTTGTTTGACGAGGGTCGTACACAATGAGTTTTCGAAAACTCATCCCTCTTTTATTTTTCTCAGGTGATCCTCAGTAGGCGATTCGACGGATGGAGGGACTTAAAGGTGGCCAACTAGCAAGACGATTAGACCTGTTTTTATTAATATCTAAATTCTAGATTTTGAGTTATTTATTTTAAGTTATTTTATTTCAGATTGTAAAAAGGCTTTCCCTCTAATTATTATTCCATTACTTCCACTATGCATTGAGATTTTGAAACGGAACCTGGATTTATTTCTTTTAAGCATATTTCAAGTTTTTGGAAATAATTGTGTTTTAAGAACGAGCTTCCGCTATCAAAGGATTTTTTTTTTTTTAGTAACAAGTAAATAGGTTTTTTTAGATACACCTCGTTTTGAAAGCAAACTGGATTTTACTTAACTTTTCTTTAGAAGGGTTTTCAATGAAAACAAGGTTTTCGCAAAAAACACTTCAATGTGACATGCCGGATTCGGACCTAACTTCTAGGCCGGGTTTGGGGTGTTACAGATTTCGTTTCAAAATTTTTATTCTTCCATTTAACAAATCAAAGAGAAATTTTTCTGTTTATGGTGGCCTTAATTGTAACACCCCTAACCCGTATCTGTCGCCGGATTAGGGTTACGGGGCATTACCAAACAAAACACAGTTCATCACAATCATTTATTACAGTTCATGCATAAAGTCATATCTACTTCTTTACAATAATTTTCAAACTCAAATAGCAACTATACACTCATTCATATAGGTCAAATTTGCACATATTTAAAACACATAGCTAATTGAAAACCAATCATGCTTTATTACTTATAATATTCGAATCATACAAGCATCTCATTCATGATAATCGGATACCTATTTTATAATCAAACATATTTCATTTCATATACCAATCATAAATCGAGACATCCATTCTTATTAATCTATCCCATTAACTACTAACCAAATATACAATTTTGGACACATGCACAACCGCACATTAAGCTTGATCAAGTCTTATCACACGGTTTAAAAACATCCACATAAAATACAATGACAAACATTACAAAACGGTCAAGTATAATTTTAATAATCATATCAAATTATGCGCATTTCATCATAATAACCACAACCATTATCAAACACAAATAACAAATCAAAGCATACCTAATTCGTAAGCTAATTATCAAGTCTAAACATCATAAATTTACCCAACCTATGAGCGAACAATTCGGTCAAAAATTAGCCTAAAAAATTCATATCAATTTCACGGCTCAATCTCTTATACAATTATACCATTTCAACATCACATTTTGATTCCATTTGATCAATGAAACATTCATAATACATAACCTTCATTTATAAAGACCTTAAACCCCATATAAGGCACATATCAAAATCAAGCATTAATCCAACCACTAGGCATTTACATACTTAACCACAAACAAGCATTTCATAGGCATATATATATGTATGTATATTACCAAATTCAAAGCCAAACATGTACACACATCATATACCATAATTTATTTCATAATATGACCAAATCAAATTTATCATTTACAACATTTCCAAGTCATTTCACAAAGCAAATTATATATCAAAAATTAGGTCATTAATAAGGCACATCAAATAGTCAAATTCACAAGGCATATCATAGTCATCTCATAACTTAACTTATAGGAACATATACATTAAAGCTAAAAAAAAACATTCATCAACTAAAATATACCACATATCATACTTCCAAAATGAGCTACTTATAAGGCCGATTATACATCATACATATCATTACTCAATGCCGAATTCATGTAACCAAACACCACATATATAAGTACCATAAAATAGACTTCCAAAATAAGCTTATAACATGATTGGATATACACAAACATTAGCATCATGATCAAGCCATTTTCGCATGGCTATACATACACAAGTTTCAAAACCAAACATATCAAAACTAACCTATACATGCCATATGTCTTAGTTACAAACTTCAAAAGTACCGAATAATGGTCGATAGTGTGACGATGATCCTTGACGATCCCCGAGCTCGAAGCTAGCTTTCAAAATCTATAAAACAACGACCAAACACACAAAGTAAGCTTAAATAGCTTAGTAAGTCATAAGTAAATAAATCATTTTTATATGACATACATAATTCAATTAAACTAAGCCAAATCAAGCAAACCTTAACCACATATACTTTTATCATACTTGCAAATTCATATATCATCACCTGAATATTAACATTATAATGTCATTTGACCGAATATGAATCATCACATGTACATATAAGTCACTTTTTTTATCATGCATAGTTTATATCATCATTTCAAGTACTAAACTTACCTTATTTTCATGAACATTTAACTTCGCACGTACCTGAACCATTTAGCTCGATTTCACATTCGATCTTAACTTAATATTGCCCATTGAACCATTCGGAATCAATAAGGATACTCAGATAGCTCGAAAAGCTCGTACAATACCTACGTCCCAGACGAGTCTTATATGTAATCAACTATCGATGCCACTGTCCCAGACAGGGTCTTACACGAACTCATATACAATATCAATGTCCCAGACATAGTCTTACACGTAAATCACAAATCGATGCCAACATCCCAAACGTGGTCTTACACGAATCACATATCAGAATCCTATGTTATGACATATGTATCCTAACT
This sequence comes from Gossypium bickii, assembly GCA_025503065.1. Taxonomy (NCBI): domain Eukaryota; kingdom Viridiplantae; phylum Streptophyta; class Magnoliopsida; order Malvales; family Malvaceae; genus Gossypium; species Gossypium bickii. Next base: position 58,295,130 of record CP106720.1, on the reverse strand, counting down.
ATTCCTAAGGTTCGTACGGGGCTTTCGGACGTTATAACTCGATCGATTCATGCTCGTAACACATCATTCCAAGCTAAATTCAATTCGGCTAAGTAATTATACATACATAAAATTCAATTCAGCTATTTACAAAATCAATACATTCAATTTAACAACATTTATTTACTTATGCACTTATCTCGGACGAAGACGAACGAATCGAGATGACTATTCGACAACTTTAGATTTCGCCCGATCCAATTCCGATTTCCTCTTTTCTTGATCTAAATTAATATAAATTAGACTCATTTAATCACACATGTACTCAAATTCACCCAAAAACACATAAAAGGGCAATTTGCATTTTAGCCCCTAACATTTCACATTTTTCACAATTTAGTCCCTATTTCACAAAACACAAAATACACATAATTTCATTAAACTCTAGTATAGCTGAATTTTACTAAGGTTCATAGCAGCCCATTTCTTTCATTTATTTCACATTTTGACCACTCAATTTACAAAATTCACAATTTAATCCCAAATAGGGATTTTTACTAAAAATTACTTAATTAAACATGAAAATCTATTAACACATATTTATTTTTCATCATCAAACACAAAAATCATCAAGCTTTCAATAATGGCAAAACATAAAATCCTCATTGAATCCAAAAATCAAGGTATGGACTAGCTAAAACACGAAGCAACGATATCAAAAACATATAAATTATCAAAAACCAAGCTAAAATTCACTTACTAATTATTCATGCAAGTGCCGAAAGTTCAAGCTCTATTTTTCTTCTTCTTCTTTGATATATTCGACCATGAATGGTTGAAAATAATGATAATAATTCAATTGTTTTTATTTTACTAACATAAATTATAAAATTACAAATATGCCATTAATGAAAACATTAAAATTTCATATAATGGATGACCATTTAAGTCAAAATCCACTAACTATGGTCTAATCACATAATAAGGACCTCACATTTAATAAACTGTAGCAAATAAGCACTTTAACAAATAGAAAGCTACTTTTACAATTTACGCGATCAAGTCCATTTATAAAATTAAACAACCAATGGGTAAAATTAATTCACGAAAATTTCACACATGCAGCCTAACATGTTGTAAACACATAAATTGTGGGTAAACAACCGATGGGTAAAATTAATTCACGAAAATATTTTTCTGACTCAGATTCGTGGTCACGAAACCACTGTTCCAACTAAGGTCTAAACCGGGCTATTACATTAATTTGGCTTTAAAGTGAATTAAAAGAAATTTATCAATGTTGAATTAAAAAGAAAATATAAGAATACATGTCTAGGATTGGTTCTTTGAAAGACTTAGTATTTAAGCGTGCCAAGAGCACCACCTCTCTTTTAGGGTTACCTACCTGGTGTATTGTTTTATTGTATTTTTTATTAGACCATATAAACTTTTGTTTCGGGTTTTATTAGATTACTGCCATCTAACAAAAGTTGATGAGTTTTCTAATTCTGGTTTTGTTTCTTAACAACAAAAAAGGAGACTCCCACCAATTCAATCAATTCGCAATATGAAGCTTTGGTTTAAACGTAATCTTCGATCCAAAACTCAGTATTGCCAATGGCGATTGATGTAAGCCACAACGAGAAACTTGCAAATTTCTTGGGACAGTATTTCAAGACTTGACAACATAAAATGTTGTTTTATTTGATCATGTTGAACTTGGCCAAATTTTTGAAAGATGACCCTCCTATTGTTAAAGAGGGCGAGGTAGATGAAGTTACCGCTTTCACTACTGTTGAAGCTTGGAAACATTCAGATTTCCTATGCCAAAACTACATTCTGAATGGATTGTTGGATGCACTGTACAAAGTGTATAGTGTTAAGAAAATAGCTAAGGAATTATGGACATCGTTGGACTATAAATACAAAGCCGAAGATGCTAGAACTAAAAAGTTCTTAATTGCTAAATTCATGAATTTTGTAATGGTTGATTCTAAATTAGTTGTGAATCAAGTGCAGGAACTTCAACTGACCATTCATGGAATTCTTGCTGAAGGGATCATAATAAGTGAATCCTTCTAAGCGGCAGCCATTATTGAGAAGTTGCATCCTACTTGGAATGCCTTCAAGAATTACCTAAAGCACAAAAGAAAGGAAATGCCGGTGGAAGACCTAATTGTCAGACTTCGGATTAAAGAAGACAATAAAGGTACGAAAAATAGGCTCAATAAAGCAGCAAATGACAATGTTGCTAGGGCAAACATCGTAGAAGTCAAGAAAGACTTCAAGAAGGGAAAATAACTATAGAATGGATCTAAACTGGAACCAAAATGTGGTGTTTCGAAGAAGCAAAAATTTTAAGGAAAATGCTTCAATTGTAACAAAATGGGGCACAAGTCATCCAACTACAAGATCCCAAAGAAAGTTAGAGCAAACGAGGCTAATGCTGTGGAAGAAATTTCCAAGGTTGTGTCCGATATGGAATTATGTGCCTAATATACACAAGAACTATGAATAAGAATGTTCTTTCAAAAAGAGGGGAATGTTTGTGGGAAGGGGATATGTATTAAACTAAATGCTATCACTGAAAAAGTAAAACTATGAATAAAAATATTGTTCTTTTTCTGTTTATATGCTCAAGTCATTTAATTTATGGCATAGAAGGCTCGGACATGTTAATTATGATACTTTACATAGAGAAATTAACTTAGAGCACATTCTTTTGTTTCACAATAATTATAATTATAAATGTGAAAATGCATTGAGGCAAAACTAAACAAAGGTCAAAAATCACTTGATCTAATACATAGCAATGCTTGTAAAGCTTGTTTAAACGAGAGGAATGAATAAAAATGTTTATTACCTTCATTGCTACGTATATTTGCTTAAGAGCTAAGACGAAGAGAATTTTATTCTCTATAAGCAAGAAGTTGAAAACCAACTTAATAAAAAAATTATGTGATCGTGGTGGTGGATATGTTGAATCATTTGAATAATGCACACAACTTAATAACACCACGATACTTTCCTCAAATAGAGTAGTCGAGCAGAAAATTAAACTCTAAAGGAAAAGATGAGCGTACTGTTAAAAAGCTCCGGGTTATCATAGGAAATGTAGGAGGGAGCACTTCTATAAGTTAATTACCTTTCATATAAGGTACCCGATAAGAAAAGGGACAAGACACCATACGAGTTATGAAAAGGTAGAAAACCATCCTACAACCACTTGAAAGTGTGGAGGTGTCTTGCTAGTGTAAGGTATAATGGTAAGTCGACACAATACCATTAAAACAACTTATCTCAAACGGAGCTATCTCTATTGATTTTGAAAAAGCAAAATTTAACATTGCGGATCCGCTAACTAAAAGCTTAAAATGAGATCATGTTGATAAAACATCGAAAGGAATGTAACTAAAGCCCATGAAAATAAAAGGCGCTATGTGAAGGAAAACCCTACCTAGTTGACTGGAGATCCCAAGATCTAGGTTCAAAAGGACAACCTAATTGCATAGACCTTGTGAGGTAACTATGGGGTTACTTATCCCAAGTTCGTTCCTATGATGTAAACAGTGACTAAAAATGGGAGAGGTTAAGCAATGCTTTTAATGACCATTATATGTTTCAGTGAGCCGAACAACATAAGTCATATATGTGAAAGTGAAGTGGGGCCGCTTCAAGGAGATTATTGGGGCATAGCTCTCTCAAACTCTTACAGAACCAGGAGATGTTCACGGCTATATGAACATACCCATGAGAACTAAAACCTTTCCAGGGAGGTAGTTGTATGAGGTATATCATCTTTTACATAAAAGGTAGAATAGTTCAAGGACATCACGTCTACTAGTCAGCTAGTAAAGTAAATATACTTTCGCAAGGGAAGGTTCAAAGGTGGATACCTACCAATCCTATGCAACTATCGATCGTAGATTCTATCACCACATCGAGTCAATGTTTTCGATAAAACTATCAATTTTTTTTCATGTAGGGGATTGTTGGAAAAATTGCTTTTATAGGAACTTTGAGGCATATTCTCAATAGGTAAAGGTGGAGAGTTGAATCATAAATATTCTACTCCATGAGACCTTTACAACGGTATATCATAATGTAACACCCCCTAACGCATATCCATCGTCGGACTAGGGTTATAAGGTATTACCGGTCAAATCATAACATTTACACCACCAAGGCTCACTCATCAACAAATCATAGTTAATTAGTAACACAAAGTCCCTTTGGAAGGTCTACGAGACCTTAAACATGCTTTAAAGAAGGTTCAGGACTAAACCGATCTCATTCGAAAACTTTGCGGAACTTTGAAAATTTTTCTTCTAAACAGGGCACACACCCATGCGGATAAACCGTGTGCCTCACACGGCCATGCCTCAGACCATGTCTTACCCCTTGCGCAACTCTGACTATATTCACATGGCCTGTCACAAGCACCATGTGTCTGGCTCGTGTGCAACACTGACTTGAGTCACACGGCATATTACACGCTTGTGGGTCTGGCCCGTGTGCAAGTCTAGCATACAACGAAAATGGATAGTGATGGACACAGGCGAAACACACGCCCATGTGCTCACCCGTGTAGACAATTATAGGTCATTTTTTAGGCCAAATTTCCACCCAATTTGGGTCCAAAATTTCAACATTCTCCATGCTTATAAAAGACTATGATTTTTGAAGGGTTTTACACACACACAAAAAAAAAAAAAAATACTCTTTGATAATTTTTCTCTTACCGAAGCTCTATTGCTCTCAAAACTCATCCTTTTCCTCTTTGTATTTTCAAACATTCCAGTGATAGAAAAATGCTTTGTTCGTTCGTTGATCATTGTAGAAGTGCTAGTACTTTGATCACTGTTGTTGTTGTATCCTAGGAGACATTCGACCAACATTACTCCAAGTACCATAGGAGCGGCCGAATCTGTCTTAAGGAAACTGTATTTTACAGGCCTCAACGTTTCTTAAAATCCCTATTCTTTCTTCTTTATTTCAACTTTGTATTACAGTTTTATTTAATTTTCGTATTTAATAAATTAATTATAGATAATTTTATTTATATTTTATTTCATGTGTTTATTTATATTTAATTTATTTTGTTCGCTAACGTATTTTATCTAACAATAACTAACTGATGCGATTCAGTTTCTAACAACATTGAAACACAGTCAACTCATTAAATCATATTCTTAAAACAATAACATAGCAAATGAAGGCAGCCAAACCTGAGAAAAAAGAGAACATGTAACCCGAAAAATTCTGGACTAACATGGTTATTACGTGTCCTAATTTTCAAAATATGAAAAAAGTAAAAGCAATTTTATTGTTGAAAAATAAAGAAACGAAAATTATTCTAAACCCTTTTATTAAAATATGAAATTTGTTTTTGAAGAAAAATTGAAAGTACGTTTAAAAATAAAATAAAAATTAAATTTCTGGGTATTAATCCGAAAAAAATAAAGAGTTTTGGAACCTAAACCGTGGGCTAAATGCAAAACAATGGGTTGGGTTGTCAATCTTGTCTCCCTCAAATATGTTTCCACAAATTTAAGATTCCTTTTTTCTTTTCTTTTCAATTTTGTTTCCATTTGCAGGTAAATATCCAAAAGTTTCAACCTAATCCCCAACTTCAGTGGACCCCCCAAAAAAAAAAAAAAAAACATGATTGTCAATTTACCATGATTCACAGAAAAATAGTGGCTTATCAATTTAATTTAATTTACTTGCTTTATTTAAATTATTTAATTCTAATTCAGTTCAGTAACATAATACAAACTTTAACGTGTTTCTTTCTTTGCTTTCATCATTTGGGTAATCTAAATCGAATATTATTAAATTATTAGTAAATTTATATTTTAATTATTTAACTTTAAATAGTTATTGAATTATTTTGAAGTTTTTATTTAAGTCATTAAGATGTTAATTTTTTTTTAAAATCAGTTAGTTAGCTCTAAGCAACAATTCGCCGATCAGTACGATAGATCAATACTTATCAATGAGTAGAAAAACTTACTTTAGATCCAAGTCGATTTGATGGTCAATGTCAAAAATTGGAGAAGAAAGTTGTTTGGTTTTTGGTTCAAAGATTCATGACATTCAAAAGTGAAAAATGAATTGTAAAAAAGAAGGAGAAGAAGGGCTTTCGATTATTACAAGTAATGCGAATAGAGAATGGCATACAATAGCAATTTTAACAATCTAGCGACTTAAATAATTTTTTTTGTATAATTTAATGACTATTTGTAATTTTTTACAGTTAAGTGACCAAAACATAAGCTTACTAATAGTTTAACACCTTTGAGTGTAGTTTACCCTTATATTTTTAGAATTTTTAATTTTAATTAATCAAATAAATTAATACTTAATAATGAAGAACTAAATTATATTAGCCAAATACAATTATATGCAATTAATACATTAAATATTTATCTTTTATTCTAATTTTTTTTAAAACTAATACAAATGATCATATTATTATTCATAACTTCCAAACCTTTAAATAAGAGAAAAATATGTTATTAAACGTATCAATTTTACATTTTTCAGCATATTATAAATGCAACGATGCCAACTGAATTAAAATTCAATTAATAATTTTTTAAAAAAATTTAAAATCGAAAGGGTGGTTATTATTTTAAAATCCTAAGTTAAAAAGAAAAAAGAAAAGCCTAATCCAAACATTTCGTTTACATGATAATCATCCATGTGAGTGAAACACATAATAAAATGAATTAAAAGTGTCATTTTAGTTACATTTTACTTCACTCTAATTTAATGATTTTATATTATAATAAATAAAAACAATTCATAGTTAACACCGTAATCAAAGTCTTGATAATTAATGGCATCAAGATTCCTAAGTATCTCCTTTTTCTTAGAGATGAGTAGAAAGCCACTAAGCAAACTCAGATTACGACATGTAGACTAACCTCACCCAAATAGCTTTTCTGATAATTCACCTATATTTTAGGTATTTTATTTATTTGTTTGTTAATTATGCTAATAATATATAATAAAATTATTAAATATAAATGTTTTAGTATGATAAGTTAAACCTATTAAATTAATCATGCTTAAACCTATTATTATTTGTTTTACTAAACATAATAATACATTTACTTATAGGTGTTTGGTATAATAGTACACAGGGTGTAGAGAGGGTAGACCTTGGTACCTAAAAATGAAAATTTTGTTTATATAATCGCCTTAATTTTTGAGAAATCATAAGCTAATATAATAATAAAATTGTACTTTTACCCTTCAATTTTTTTTTCCATTTTTGACCTCTAAAACAATTTCTTGACTTTGCCCCTACACATCACATACACTCTTAAAATAAGAATATAAGTTCAAACTTCAAAAACGACATTATTGAAAGGAATAGTCACGAATATTGAACATAAACTATAAAACAATTGTGAAAGAGACATAATAATATATTTCATATATTAATATTATATTAAAAATTATTATGATTAAAATAAAAGATGTTGCAAGGAAAGACATTTTGATTCTTGGGTCCCTGCCAAACAAGGATTTGTGATGAATTAATTTAGGTTCATGTTGGCATCAGAACACAGGAAAATATAGCTTTCATCCACAGTTTTGGCATGTTAGAAGCTTGGATGGAGCCGTTTTATTCAAGTTTCAAATTAAATTATTTAAACCTTGTATATAATTAAATTTTATTTAATTCAGATCACTACTGGGGAAGAGAATATCTTGGAATAAGTTTTAAATTGAAATAGTAGAATATTATGGTCTTGAATGTATCGATGTATGTACATTTTCCGTGGCACTTATATGCATGCATCCACGCATATATATATTATGGAAGAATTAATTGTACGTATGAATTAAAATATATTTTATTTATTTATTAAAATTTGATACAAAATTTATAAGGTTTCATAAATACGAGAAAGTAAAATATTATAATATAAATATTTAATTTTTTTTAAGAATCATGATAATTTGTTATGATTAATATAAATTAATATCAATCGAAGTGATTTAGAGCCTGATTTTTTATTTTTTTTTTGGTGAAAAGAAAAACTTAAAAAGTCCTAAAAGATACCAGAAGCTTTATCTTGTTGGGAAGCCATGGCCACCACATCAGGCGGAACTTCAAAAATTCGAAGGGAGCTCTGCCAGGAAAGACCGATCTTCGCTAGATGATCAGCTGTTAAGTTACGCTTCCTAGGGATATGGTTGATTTCCCACTGACCATCAGAGTTCATTAATCTTTTAATTCTCCTGAGAAGAGTAGAGCCTGAATCTACCATCTCCTTTATAGACAAGGCCTTAAATACCTCAAGGTTATCGGTCTGAATTTTGACCCTCTTGTACCCCTTGTTAAGTAATATAAGCACTCCATCAAGAATGCCCCAAAGCTCTGCCTCCAAAGGTGAACATCTGCCCAGAAAATGTGTGAATCCTAAAATCCAATTGCCATCTCGATTGCAAACGACGCCACCTACTGATGCGTTTCTAGAAATTCTAGCCACTACTCCGTCAGAAGATAAAGAAACCCAATTTTCAGCACAATACTGATGTGACTCCAGGAAATATGGGAAAACCGTAGGGCCAATGATTAAGGTCTCAAAATGTTATGCCCAATTGATAGAGAACTTGAGGAGATTAAGGGACGTCCATTCAATGTTCTGAAAGATGAACAGGTTCCGGTTCTTCCAAATTCTCCAAGCTATTATCCCGAAAAGACATGACCAAGTAATTCCCGTATCCTGCAATTTAATATGACAACAAAGATTAGTAGATAACCATGTTGGTAAAGGGTCAGAAAAAAACCTGGATTGCTTCCCTGGAGGGACTACAAGCTTCCAAGCCTCCTTGGTGATCGAACAGTCTCTAAGAACATGCATGATATCTTCCAAATCATGACCACATCTTGGACAAGCGCTGCTTTGCCCAATTCTCTCCTGACTCTTTCTGAATTAGTAAAAATCCTTTGATTGGCCACAAGCCAAAGAAAAAGACAAACTCTCTGCGGACCTTTATACTTCCAAATTGGTTTCCAAATGTTATCTTTGGGTCTCCAAGAGTTTTCCTTTAAAGACCAATAAGCACTCCGAGCGGAAAAGGTACCTGCCCCTGAACGAGCTCAGATGACTCTATCCTCACCCCCAGTAGGATGGGGCTGGGGAATACTAACAATGCGCTTTATCATGTCATCTGATAACCAAATGTAAAACATGTCCACATTCTAAGAACCATCCTGTAGAACCCAGTCTTTCAAAGTACTGTCCAAATTGAGACTGTTCTGAGCAGGCACGTGATTAAGCAAAGGCCCAACATCAGGTATCCAATTGTCTTCCCAGCCTCTGATTGTATTGCCATCACCAACAGACCACATAAGATTCTCATAAACTAGCGGCCATACCTTAGAGAGGGACCTCCAAAGGTAAGAACAATGACTTTTCCGAATAGAGACAGGAAGCTGGCTTTTCCATCCATATTTTGAACGAATGACTCTAACCCATAAAGCATCCTTCCGAGAGACAAGATTAAAACAAATTTTCATAAGGAATGAGTAATTATAGTCTTGAAGGTGTCTAAGACCAAGTCCTGCACGGTTCCTCGGTTAACAAATGAATTCCCAACCAACCAAGGCGGATTTTGGCTTATCAGTTGAACCCCCCCAAATGAATTGTGTTGCTATCCTTTCTATCTCATCACACACCCCTTTCGGAATAGCTAATGATTGCATGAAATAGCTAGGAATAGCGAGAAGTACTGATTGAGCAAGTGTAACGCGCCCCGCAAAGGAAAGTTTCCGAGCTTCCCAATTTTGAAGCTTACTCCTCACTTTCCCAGTTACAAAATCTAGGGTACTCTTGGTAACATGGTCGTGAAGGAGAGGCACCCCCAGGTAACTACCAAGATTGAAAACCTTCTGGAATCCAAAGAACTGACTCATCTAATCTCCCATATTAGGCTCAACACTTTTAGAGAAAAACATGACACTCTTCCTTTCACTGATCTTATGCCTAGAAAGATCACAAAAGCGTCTAAGGATTCTTTTAAAATAAGAGCATGATCCATCTCCGCTTTGCTAAAAATAACTAGATCATCTACGAAGAACAAATGGGATAAGGCCGGACCCGATCTAGATAATTGAATAGGAAACCACCTGCCAGCAGACATCTCTGATCTGATGAAGTGTCCTAACCATTCCATACAAAGAACGAAGAGGTATGGCGATAAAGGACATCCCTGTCTAATCCTTCTTACAGGTCTAAAGGATCTGGATAAGACTCCATTCTAAAGAATCTGCATAGTGGAGGAGGAAATAGCGTTCATAATAACCTTCTTGATTTTCTCGGGAATCCCAGCTGCAACAAGTGACACTTCTATGAATTCCCAACTGAACCTATCATAAGCTTTTTCCAAATCTAACTTAATGGCCATCCACTTCATTCCAACCTTCCTGCTACGCATAGAATGGATCACCTCTTGAGCAATTATGACATTATCAGAGATATTCCTTCCTGCTATGAACCCTACTTGTTCTGGAGAGATGAAGTTCGGAAATACAACTTTGAATCTGTTAGCGTTCACTTTCATCACCAATTTGTACATAACCGAACAAAGACTGATTGACCGAAATTGACTGAAGTCTTTCGACCTGTCCTTCTTTGGAATGAGCACAAGAAGAGTGTTGTTGAGCTCCCATTCGATTCTGTTTCCATAAAAAATTCCTTGGACCCATTCAAAAACCATCCCTCCAACTAGATCCCACTGACTTTGGAAGAAATGCGCATGGAAACCATCACTTCCTGGAGCTTTCAGCGGAGCCATGTCAAAAAGGGCCTTATTAATCTCATCATTCAGCACCGGCTTATTAAGAAAGTCAATATCTTGCTCCTTGAGGCGGGGAAAAATATTAGACGGAATATCATTCATAGGCCTTGGAGTTTCACCATATAACTTTTCAAAAAAACTGGCGGCCTCTTCACTAAGAATAGACTAATCTGAACACCATTCCCCATTATTGTTTTGTAAAGCCAATATACGATTAAATTTCCTTCTTCGAAGCGTGCGACTGTGGAAGAACTTAGTGTTCCTATCCCCAAACTGGAGCCAATCACACCTCACCTTTTTCCTCCATAAGAGCTCCATATGGTTAAGCACACTCTCCAATTCATCCCGAACCTCTATCTCCAAAGTAGCTAATCTCCTGGAAGACGACTAATCCATGGCCTTTTGAATGATCCCAAGAGATTTCAAGAGCTTCCTTTTATGAGTACCTAAAAAGCCATAAACGGACCTGTTCCAATTTTTCACGTGAGTAGTAAATTCAGATAATGATTCAGCCCTGTTACCTGAATAATTCCATTTATTGGAGACCAAATCTTTAAAGTTTGCATGCTTCGTCCATCGTGTAAGAAAGTGAAATGGTCTCCCTCTTGGAATACTTAACTCAGGATTCGTCTTAAGAAGAATAGGCCTATGGTCTGATTTAATACGAGGAAGGTGATAAACGAGTGTGTGAGGGAAGTCCGAGACCCAAGCATCATTAGCTAGGGCTCGATCTAAACGCTCTGAAGTATTTCCTCTTTGCCAGGTAAATGAAGGTCTTATAAACCCCAAATCCTGCAGATTACAAACATCAATAAAATTGCCAAAAAAATTACAACGCTTACCGGTTGTGCGATTACTTTTTTTTATCCTGGGAAGATAGAATGGGATTAAAATCTCCCAAGATCAACCATGGTAAAGAGTCCTGAGGCACCACAGTCATTAAATCATCCCAAAGTGATTTTCTCTTGGTTCTGTCAGGATTACCATAACCAACAAACATAAAAAAGCCATTAATAAAGTTATTGCCCTAAACATGAAGAACCATGAATTGAGGATAATTATGAATAATACTAATGGAAATATAATCCTTCCAACCAACCTATATTCCACTTGAAAAACCAATAGACTCAATTCAGTGGGACCGCTCAAATCCCAATTTATCAATAATAAAATTAGCTTTTTTACCACTAACTCTTGGCTCCAGGAGACATACAATATCCGGTTTATACTCAAGATTATACTCACGAAAAACTCTGAGAAATTTGCTACTCGCACACCCTTGACAATTCCAAGAAAAAATAGATAAATTAGAATTCATGAAATAAAAATCAAGAAATAATATCAAAACTATAAACCAAAGAAATTAATCAAAGAACCACAACGAAACAAATTAAATGTTGTTACCGATGTTCGGGCCAGAAGCTACCGATTCCACTTTTTTAATCGTGGTTACGGTCTGAGCCAGTCTAATCATAGAATCACTCAAAGGAATTTTTGAAGGATTTTTTATTTTAAAATTATTCCCTTTCGTAATTTTATTAATTCTTTTAATGGCTCGAATACCTCCCTCCTTACCAACCATTAATTTACCTGCAGTTCGATTTTTGTTACCTTCCACCGCCGGACCTTTCCCTTTGAAGGAAACGACCGTATGTCTTTTATTAGTACCATCAAAAGAATCAACCTTCTGCATTTCAACTAAATTTGGTGTTGTAGAGTTTGACTTGGATGGCTTAATAATTCCCTTTTCCATATTAATAACCTGGTTTTCAAATACAGGGTTAAAACGAGAATTATTAATATTATTGTCATCCAATAGAGAGGCATTATCATCTAGCTTATAATTTAAAATAGGAATAGAGGAATTCGGGAAGAATCTTCTTGATTTAATATTTGTCAGGCCTGCTTTGGAAATAATATGACCCATCTCTTTATTGGTCTTGTCTGCATCTCTCATAGCTGGGTTAACGTCAACTCCATCTTCTAGTGGGCCTGGTATTACTCCAACAATAGCGCCATCAATCAAAGCCCGATTTGCTGGGTCTTTGATTAGGCCTAAGTTTTGAATTTCCACCGACCCGTTTGCTTTAATAATTGCTCCCAGCTGTACTCCTTTATTAACCTTAGTGCTTTGCTACTGTAAAGGAGTCTGTACCTTAGCATTAACACCGACTTTTGACATGACCTGAAAATCAAGTATATGCTTATCACCCTCATTGGTCATTGTTTCCCCCATTTCTTCTTTATTCCCGAAATTTGCTAAAGCTTCAAATCTAGACCCTGACTTTCCTTTTCCCTTATTCTCTTTTTTTGGAAAACTAAGTATTTCATGAATTGTTGCGTGATTTCCGTTCAACTATCATCCATGGCCCGTAAGCCTCGCTATCTCCTCCTTGCCCCACTACCGTCAGAATATCCTTCGCCTGATTGTTTTCCAGTATGGATTCGGTTTGCAACGATGAACATATTTCTTTTGTATGACCATACTTTCCACAAGTGAAGCAGATGGTTGGCAACGCTTCATAGTCCACTCTCTGTTTCATGCCATTCACAAGAACTTGGCCAGTCAACAGTTTCTTCAAATTGATGTATACGGCTATTCTAGCGAATCGTCCTCTGGTTCGGCTATTAGTGTTGAAATCTAACCTAACAACTTTTCCAATGATCCCCCCTATTTCCTCAAGGATTTTCTTCTTATAAAAGAATCCCGGAAGACCTGGAAGTCTTATCCAAGCAAGAACCATACTCGGGTAAGGTTGTGAGGGATTAAACACTTTTGTCCAAAGCTGGACAGTCAAGTATTGTCCGTAAATTATCCATGGTCCCTGGGACAAGACCTTGGTATAATCTTCCACTGAGTGAAACTTGGCCAGATAATAGCCATTCTCGATATCCATTAGGTGAAAAGGCTTAGCAGGATTCCATAGATTGTTGATTCTGTTGGAAAGGGCCCCGTACCCAATGTTCCTTCCAAGTAACTTAAGAACTACCGTTAGTTCCAGTTCTTTGAATAGAATTTGCTGTATTCTCTCCAAAAAGTCAATGGTCGGAATGCCATTAACAACAGATCTATGAATGTCTCCCTCCAAAAACACAAGATCTTCATCTTTTCTTGTGCTGGACAATCCTGCCTCATCCTCATCAGGTCCTCCAAATTTACCCCCCAGAAGTTTGTTCTTCCAGGATATTGTAGGAATTGAACGAGATCCAATCAACATATCCATGTCTTCATCACCTATTCCTTCCTTAAATCTTACTTTCTTCGTGTTGCGGTCAACTTCCGATCTAGATTCGACCCCACCATCGTCTTCTAGAAAAGAACTATTGACAATCGTCGCCGGAGAATTTCCTAACATTTTTCAGTATTACTCTTTTTTCTTTTGTAAGTAACGAGAGGAAAATACTTTCTGACTCTTAGGATAAGGATTTTCACAATTTTAGAGCCTGATTTTGATTCCTTTAAAAGTAAATTTTAAATCCAAATGCACTACTTGGTATAAGCTTTAAATGTGTTTAGTTAAGGTAATGTGCTCATTATCTCCATTTGATTAGTTTTGACCTAATTGACTAATTCTAAGGAATTAAAAATATCACTTTAATATAGTTTGATATTTTAAAATAGAAACCTTACTTGCCATAACTTAAGCATTTTCAATTATTTTTAATTAAAATGTTTTAAAGTAAATGTTAGCTGTTTCAAATTTTAGGGAAAATGACAATCCAATTTTTAGAGCGTTTTTATTTTAGTCACTCAAGTATTAAATTTTTAACAGTGGTTGATTGCACACATTACATTATGTTTATACTTTTATCTTGGTCACCCAATTTTTACCTCAATTTCATTTTGGTCACTAGAAAAATATATTCTTTTAAGTATTGATTGGGGTAAAAAAAATCAATGATTAAAGTAAAAAGCAGTAAAAATTAAAATAATACACAAAAATTGTTAAATTGTACTTATTTATCCCGTTGTTGAAAATTCTATTTTTTTTAATATTGAAATTTTAAATTTCAAAACATAAAATAAATTAGCTAAATTGTTGAAAATGGTTTATCCCTTGAAAATGTCAACCGATTTGTTACTAAAATATTGAAATTAATTATTTTAATCCCTTTACAAATTTTAAAGTTTTATTTTATGTTTTCAAATTATCCTTAACAAGATCAACTCAAATAACTCATTTTTAATAATTGCCAACAAAACATAAATTTCTTTTTATTATGTAATCTCAATTCTTCCATGCTAAGTTAAAAGCAAAGAAAAAAAGTCCTTGCATTTAATTAAATTAATTGTTTGTTCTACATTTGGGTGAAGAAGTGATAAAAAGGGTATGAATTTTGTTTGGCATATTTTGTTTGGCATGGAAGATAAAATTAATTAATTAAATTAATTGCAAGGATTTTTCTTTACTCTTAGCTTAGCATGGAAAATTCAATATCATATAATCAAAAGAAATTTGTGTTTCATAGACAATTATTAAAGATGAGTTATTTGAGTGCCTGATGTCACGCACACAACCCTCCTCCCTTTTCCTTCTCCTAAAAAATACAGAATGGCATACATATACATACAAATATAGAAACCATGCCTAGCTATAGCTATGAGGAAGTAAAACACACTTAGGGCAAAAGATAGAAAACAACATTTGACTGATTGTGTTTGAGACTCAAGATTAAGCTGTTCAGAGTTGATTGGTTGCACCAGATTGACATATTCACATTTTTCTGTTACGGCACAACCGAATAAATTGCCAAGTCAAAGAACGAAAGGAACATAAAAATGATGAAAACCAACAAAAATCCACTTCCATGATCTATATGAAATTACGAACAAAGAAACAGAAAATAGAATGAATAATAACATACTTAAACTGCAGGAGAAGAAAGGAAATGTTAGAAAATACTTAGAGAGAACAAACAAATACAAGAAATAAGTAAAAACTATCAAGCCATGGACATAATGATAAATAAGGCCCTAACTAAATAAAAAGCAGACTAACCATTGCAAATGAGAGGGAAAAGGAGATTTCTTACCTGAGTTGTCAAGAAAAACAAAAGTTTATACCAAGGAATTCTTACGGAAATAACATATATGGCAATAAAGACAAAACACGGAGTTCAGGCTACTAGAATACAAGCAACAGAAAAATTAGCATTGTACTCAGAATAGAAAAATTCTTATGGCAATAGCATTTATGGCAATAAAGACACAACAGGGAGTTCAAACTAGTAGAATACAAGCAATGAAAAAAATCAGTACTCTACTCAGAATAGAAAAATCAGATATAGCAATATTCGTAGCAAAAAAAATCAAAGCAAATTTTACCTAATAATTCAAATGAAAAGTATAATTATAAGCAAGTATATATCAATCGAGCATAACAGGTATAACTTGTTAGTAGAGATAAAAATCAACACTATTACTCAGAATAGAAAAATCAGATGAAGCGAGAATGATGGTTTTCGGCAATGGTTTTCAACAATGGTTGTTGGTGATAGGATTCACTCAAAAGAGAGATTTTATTATAACCTTTGATCCAGTAATCTTGCAACATGAGAGGGAAAGGGAGATTTCTTAGCTGAGTGGAAGCAGTCGAAACGACAGAGGAAGTAGATGCTGAGATTAAATTGAGGCAAATTAGGGCAGGGTAAATGTGCATGAGAGGGGAAGGTTTCTTACCTAAGTGGAAGCAGGCAAAGCGAAGCAGGCGACAAGGATTAGGACTGTGGAAACTTGGGGGATGGGAAATGTGCATGATTTTAAATCAATCAACTCACATTTAATGCCTATAATACAGAGGATGTAGCGTGTGCTTATAAATACTATTACTTTTTTGAATAAAAATATATTATTATTTAATTAGAAGCCTTTTTGTTTTTTATATTTATATATATAATTAATTAAAAATAATTTATGATAAGATTTAAACTTATAATATTATGATTCATAATTTTTTTTAATTTTTTATATGAAATTTTAATAAATATATTTATTGATCCTCCTTTTGATGTATTTAATGAGATGAACTAGAATAGACGCCTTTCAGCTGTGGTTAGAGTTGAAAAAAAAAAGATTTGAACAGATACGATGCACTTCCATCTCTTGTAACATCATCCTGGTCTATTGGCAATCTGGTCAAACATTCACTAGCAAGAATTTCAGAGTTTGATTTTTCCATAAGTTAGAAAAAGGAAAAAGTTAGCACATAATCCTTTTCCAGTTTTACACTTGATGGGTCCATCTTTTGTTTTGTTAGGGTGATTTCTCTTTTTTAAAAAAGTATTACTTGTTTTGGATTTGTATAGTATTATACTATATATAGTATAAATATATGTACAGATATATGTTTATACTAGTACTATACAAATTGGTACTATATCAAAATTAAATCGAAATAAGTGGAATGTAAATAAAATAGGATTAGTTCCAATAAGTAAATCTTAGAACGCAACATGGAAACACAACAAACAATCGAAACTACATGTTTCAATCAAACTGAATTGTTGTTTTGACTAAACAAATAGTTGCGGGTGACTTGACAATGAATTCCAGGTTGAAGCGACTAACCCAATCTATTTTTCATATTCATAGGAGTTCGTCTATGTTTCTGCTTTACAAATATGATATCTTCTAGGCATTTCTGATAATATCAAGTGTTATTCCTATTTTGGCATTTCTCATTTCTGGAGTTTTAGCCAGGATTAGAAAGGGTCCAGAAAAACTTTCTAGTTATGAATCGAGTATAGAACCTATGGGCAATGCTTGGTTATAATTTCAAATTCGTTCTTATATGTTTTATCTAGGTTTTGTTGTTTTTTATGTTGAAACAATTTTTCTTTATCCATGAGCAATGAGTTTTGATGTATTGGGGGTACCCGTATTCATTAAAGCTTTCATTTTTGTGTTTTATCCTAATTGTTAATTCAGTTTATGCACGGTGAAAAGAATGATTAAAATTGTCTTAGTTCCTAAATATTCAGATAATAAAAAGAAAGAAAAAAGTAAAAATAATAATAACATTGAGTACAAATTCCATCGAATTTCCCTTACTTGATCGAACAATAAAAAATTCAATTATTTCAGCTACATTAAATGATCTTTCAAATTGGTCAAGACTCTCCAATTTAAAGTATGGATTTTTTTTTCAAAACCTTTTTAAGAGTCAAATCATTATTATATGTATTTTTTAAAGAAGAATTTTCTTTAACTATTGTTATAATGAGACTTATATAATATTAAAAAGGGTGGTAGTTTTGATTTAAATTACACAGGGTGCCATGCTGGAAAAGGGGAGGGATAAGGTTCACAATCAACAAATTCTGATACTTTAACTTAGTGTTGATCTTCAACGTGGAGAATGCAAGGGATAACGTGAAGACGTGAAACAAGGACAGGGTGGATGAGCATGAGTCGAATTGGGGTCAGAACTGGCAGTCAAATGCTGTGCTATTTGGTCAATCACGCTCATTCAAGGTCACAGGCAATGATAGGCACACTTCCACCTCTTGCAACATCGTCCTCGCCCATTGGCAGTTTGGTAAAACATTCACATACAAGAATTTCGGAGTTTGATTTCCCCATAAGTTAACACATAAGTTAGAAAAAGAAAAAGTTAACACATAAGTTAGAAAAAGAAAAAGCTTAGTACATAATCCATTTTCAGTTTTACCCTTGACTGACTCTAAGTTATCAATACTTAATTGCATTTGTGTAAAGAATTCCTTCTTCCCTCAAATGTTTGCACTAAAAATTTAATTTGATTTAAAATACTTAAATCGCATTAAAATGACCAAGTTCAAATTTAATTGGATTCTAAAATATTTGAAAGACTATATAAATTTAATTTTAAAAGGAGACAGACCTAACATACAATTAGACCAAAATTTTAAATTTTCGTACAAGATTTTGCAAGTGGATATTTTTGTAATTAATCGATAATTTTAAGTCAAATTTGAAAAAAAATCCAAAAGATTGGGACAACATTGAAACTAGTATTTTAAGATTTTCCAAGCAACCCGAACGACAATAGGAGTATTTTAAGTAGCAAAATAGGTAGCCCAAATTTTCTTAGACCTAATCCCTGTCGCCTTTTTCCTCTATCGCTTCACATGTTTCCACTGTTGCAGCAAGACTGAGAACTTGAACCCAACACAGGTAAGAAATCTCCTTTTTCCCTCTCATTTTGCAAGATTACCGAATAGAAGGTTAATATAGTAAAATATCCCTTTCGATTGAATCCTATCGCCAACAACCATTGTTGAAACTGATTGTCGAAATCCATCATTCTCACTTCACCTCTTTCAATACCGAGGCCAAAAAACCATCATTCTCGCTTCATCTCTTTCAACATCGAGGTTCATTATTAGGTAAAATTTGCTTTGATTTTCCATTACCAACATTGCTATCTCTGATATTTCTAGTCTGAGTACAGTGCTGATTTTTCCATTTCTTGTATTCTATATCAAATGTCTATTATACTCCCAAATAGTGCTAAGGTAGTGTCTCTATTTAATCTGACATTCTTGAGGAATGTTGAAGAAATTGGAACTTATACATGGGGTGCGGCCATGCTAGCAACTCTCCGCCGTAGCTTGGAAAACTACAAATCAAAGGAAAGATATCTATATGGAAATTTACATTTTGTCAAGGTGAGGATACAAGTTATATTTATTTTTTTATTTGTTTAGTAGTTTTTCTTTTTATTTCATGTGGATTAACGTTTTATTTTTCTTTGTTGTAGGTTGTAACAGCCCATTTTTAGTTAAATCAGAACAGTGGTTTTTGGACCACAAATCTAAGTTCAAAATATTTATTTTATTATTATTTTGATGTCTACATCATGATAGTATGATTGTGTAAAAATTTCGTTAGGAAATTTTATCGTTTGAATGCTCAATTCAATAAAAACGACTAAATCGCGTAAAATGTAAAAGTTGAGTTCTATTAGCTAAAGGTGTCTAATAGCTAGAGAACTTTAAATTAGAGGTCCTTATGTGATAATTAACCCATTAATGAGTTATTGGATGATAATGTCTTGGCATTTGTGTAAATTTGATTAATTTTTAAGGTTAATTAAGTAATTGTGTAATTAAGGTTAAAATTAATTAACAAAAGCCATGCATCATCTTTTCTTTTCTTCTAGAACCGATTTTGAAGAGGAAGAAGTCATTTTTGGTTGAGAAACATTCAGCCAAGGCCTTATTGTCCAATTAGGTACAATTTTTGTCTCATTTTTAATGATTTCTATGTTTTTGAAGTCGTTATAGCTTAATCTAGCTAGCCTAGGGACTAATTTGCAAAATTGTTAAAGGTTTAGGGATTTACCATTGATGAATATATGTGTATTTTGATGTTTGATGATAGAAAATGAATAGTTGTTTTTAGATAAACAACATTTGTTAAGTGATTTTTGATAAAATTGTCAATTAGGGATTAAATTAAGAAATGTGATAAATTGTACGGTAAATGTGTGAAATAATGAAAAATATAGGCTGTTATGAGTATAGGTGATATTCGGCTAGCATGGGTGTGGACTTAATTGCATGAATTTGCATTTTTATAAGCTAGGGACTAAATTGTAAAGAAGTCTAAAGTTTAGGGGTAAAAGTGTAAAATTGTCATAATATGAAATTTGGATTAAATTGAATAGAATGATAATTAAATAATTTAAATTTGATTATATATAGATCAAGAAAATCGAAGTTCGGAATTAGATCGGGGTAAAAAATAAAATAGTGGATTGATAGCTCGATTCTCTCCGTAAAAATCCGAGGTAAGTTCGTATGTTAATAAGCATTAATGTAATTGTGTTTTAAATGCTTTATAATTGTATTATTGATGAATATAACCTTACAGAAATGTTCAACGAAGAATTTGCTACATGTGAAATCCCGATTGAACCTTAGGAATAGATTAGGATATAAATGGCATGTCATTAGGGGTTATTATGTTTAGGTGCTAGTCCGTATGTTCTACCGGTGGCTGAGTTATCCGGCATGTGTTGCGGATTCTCATCAGCTTGTGTGAGCAGACCCGTTGATAACTCGAGAGTGAGCATTATATGAGATATGAGATTGAGATGGCTTCGGTCATTTATTGGCACTTAGGGTGTGAGATTCCAGAGTATTCGATATTATTCCAAATGGTTCAACGGGTATATTGAAGATATGAAAGGGTAAGAGATGGATACGTATCAGTGCAGGTTTGTACATAAACCGTATAAGCATTGAAATTTATGAAGTTTGCGAGTTACATAATCTACTATGTGGATGAACATATATATACTTTGTGATTAAGTTAAATTGCAGTATTTTATGATAAATAACTTAATTTGTGAATGAATGGTAAGTTTTATTTATTAAGCATACAAGCTTACTAAGCTTTATGGCTTACTCTATTTACTTTTTCGTGTTTTATAGTGATTTCAAAGTTTGCTCGGATTGAGAGTTGTCAAAGATCTCATCACACTATCCAACTGTCAATTTGGTACTTTTGAACTTGTGTATTTGGTTATATGGCATGTATAGGTGTTGTGGATAATATGGTCTATATGTTGGTGATGAGTTTAGCCAATTGATTTGTCTTGTAAATGATGTATGTTTTGTTTATGTGTATAGCCAGTTGATTTGGCTTATTTTGGTATACTTGATGATGTATACATATGTAAATGGCCTTTTGTTATGTGGTATATAAATTGCTATGTGAATACTTGTTGTGAATTGGTATTTGAGTACCAAATGGTTGAATTTTTTAGAAATGGTATGTATATGGTTTTAGGCAATATAATGCATAGTTGACAGTGACCATTTAGGTGATTTTGGATGCGAAATAGGTATAAATTTGAATGGCTAATTGTGATACATATGTGCCTTGTGGTTATTGGTATTGATATAGCATGAATTGAACTTGGTTTAGATTGGTTTGAATGCCTATTGAAGATATGGTCATATACAATTTGGTTTGTGTAGGTGAATAAAAATTTGGGTGAGAAAAATGGCTTTGAAGATAGCCTATTTTGTTCACACGGGCGTGTGTCTCAGCCGTGTGTGACACACGGTCAGGTGGCACGGGCATGTGTCCCCTTATGTTTAATTAGAAACCAAGTCAATATACTCCGCACGGCCCAGCACACGGGCGTGTGACTTGGCCGTATGACTTAAATCAGTATACCCTCGAGTTTTCACACGGCCTGGCTCACAGACATGTGAGGCCATTTCGAAGGGTACACGAGCTAGTCACACAAGTGCGTGTTGGTCGTATGACCCAAGTTAGAGAGTTACACGACGGGGTCAGACACGAGCTGGAACACAGCCATGTGGTCCTATTTCGAATATCCACAAGGCCTGCGACACGGACGTGTCTTTAGTCGTGTGAGACACACGGTCGGGCCACACGGGCGTGTGTCCCCTGTATTTTGAAAAATTTTCTATGCTTTCCAAAAATTTCTTGTGTTCTCAGTTTAGTCCCAAACCACTTCTAATGCTTGTTTTTGTCCCCAAAGGCTCGTGTTAGGGACTATATGACTGTATTTGTATGGTTTTTAATTGATATGAAAATTGTAATTTGAATTGTATGATTGTTGATGAGATTAGTTCGGTAATACTTTATAACCCTATTCCGACGACGAATACGGGTTAGGGGTGTTATATTTATTGCTATCAGAGATACAGTTTTGTAACACCCCAAACCCAGCCCAGACGTTATGGATGAATCTGGCGATATCACATTAGAGTGTCTTTCAAAATCATCGTTTCTTTAGCAAATCCATGCCTATTATTAAACCTTGTTTGTATCTTGAACAGAAATTTAGGGTATCTTGTTCTTTCAAAACTTAAGTTATTTTAGTAGAATGTTGATCATATTTAGTTTGTCACTATATTTTAAAACCAAGTTTGATGTGGAAGCTTTTATTATAAATTACGAAAACGTGGTGTTTTGAAAATCAATTATCTTTTAGAAAATCGCGTTCTACTACTAATCAAATGTAAATTAAAATAAGTAAAATCCCAAATTATAAGTTAAAAATTAAAGAGACCTTATTACATAACAAAAACCCAAATTAAATTCATAGGAAATAAATTCAAATGCATAAATAGGAGCGATTATGTGGCCACCTCCGAATCTCTCGCAGCACCGATCTGCCTAAGACTGGGATTACCTGTACAGATAAGCAGAGAGATGAGTTTACAAAAACTCAGTGTGTAACCCCATGCAAATAAACAGCCAATCATGCCTTTAGGCAAGTATAGTCTGGGCCTAAGCCTAAGTCAATGACAGTTCAGTTCAGTTGGGCCTTAGCCCATTACAGTATCAGTATTAGTGTGGGCCTTAGCCCATAACAGTATCAGTGTAGGCCTTAGCCCATATCAGTATCAGTAAGGGCCTTAGCCTATAACAGTATCAGTAGCATTTTAAGCATGCAATCAGAAGTCCTACCCATCCAGCCTCTGCACTCCACTCTGTCCAGCCCATCACTCCATGTGGGGATGAAATCACCCACCCATCCCTACACTCTAAAAATTAGCACCGATTGTGGCACTAAACAGTATTTCCAGCAAAGCTGCCAGTACAGTAAACTTCTTCCAATCATAATAATCCCATCTCATGCAACATATCACACATGAATGCAACATACATATATATATCATGGCACGCTCATATATGGTCATACATAACATAGGGGCATAACAGTCATTTTACCATAGGGGCATAACAGTCATTTTATCAGGTTGGGGTCTAGGTGTACTTACCGACCCATCAGTAGGTCTACAGTCATTTCGGGCGACCCGTGCAACCTTAACAGTCAAACAATACAAATGGGCCCAAGGCCCATAATGCGGCCTATGTGGGCCCATACGCTCGTGTGGCCCACTTAGCCCAAAAATGGGCTCAGCCATGTAACTTACACAACTTGACCCAAAATTCTCCACATGTTTGTGCAGTTTACCCATGTGGGGCCCACGAGCTCGTTGTGCCCACACAGCCCAACATGGCCCAAAACGGTCCAAGACCACGAAATCGCCCACGGTGGCCTTGGTAGTCTAGCACTCACATTTTATACGTTTAGTTTACAATATGAGCGGGCGCACGCTCGTGTAACGTCAATGTCATACTTTTTTTAGCTTTTGTCGGCTTACGATTTGGGTAGTGTTTATACTTTTCGGCATTTCACCGATACCGTTTATGAGAGTACTATTACACACCTGGATCCAAAAAGATGCGCAAGCAGTCCTCGATCACTCCAAAACCTATGTTCACCTATAACATTAGATTACTCACATATCAATTGAATTTAAAACGAACCCAAATCAATATACATAACCACTTAATCGCTAGCCGCTTACCTTGATTGACAATCGAATCCCTACACACTTTACTCGCTGGAAAATGACGATCACTAGAACTCGGGGTTATTACCTGCAATCCAATTGAAACCCCTTATTAACAAGTATCTACAAACACGATTTAAGCCTCAAACGAGTACCAACTTACCAAAAGTACCAACCGTAGACTAGCAATGAACACTAAATCGGTAGAGATCAAAGAAAAAGTTGGCACAGTGAGGGTAGAGGAAGAGAGTGTATTCTGCCAATAGCAGAAAAAAGGAGAGAAGGAAAGATGAGAAGAAAGAAAGGTATGTTTGGCCAATACAAGCAGGGTATTAGGAGGAGCAGTCCAAATCGGCAGAGAAACCCGGAGAGTATGGCGATAAAAAGGGAGAAAAAAGAAACAATTTAGGGGAGGAGAGGGTTTTAGCAGAGGGAAAAAAAAGAAAAAGCAAAAAAAAAAGGAGAAGAGGTTTTCAACAGAGGGAGAATTCGACAGAGGGAAAAACAACACAGAACCGAAATGAGGAACCCCTCTCTAGCCAAATTCTTGAGTGCCTCAGAGTCCAAATTCGGCACACCTCTCCCCTCATCCCTTGATTTCCTCCTAAAATCTCTCCTCAAATCTCTCCACCTGATCACACCTTCTCTCAACCACACAATTCGAATTCTCCTCAACCACTTCAGTGTTTCAGTCAAACTCCATCACCTCCCACAGCACAGCAACAAAATAAATATTCCTTTGCCACTACCAAGATTCGAACCTCAGTCCTCTCACCTAGGTAGCACGCCACTTACCCCTTAGACCAGCAGGCTTTTTGTGACTTGTTTTACCCACATTTATTTAAAAGCCTACCAACCAAAGTCAAGGGTTTTATTCACCAAAAACCAAAATTTTGCACAAGCCCAGGCTTGAACCCAATACTTCTTAGACATTCCCAAACACACCCAAATTACTTAATCACTGAAGCAAACAAGTAGTTGTGTTAAAAACCTGCAAAAATAAATACCTAAGTTTTGGGGCGTTACAAGTTTAGTCGATTTTTGGACTAACGTAGCGTGTAAGAGTCTAGCTATACATGCCATATATAACCTGTGATAGTGTGATATCTCCTGACCGTTATAAATCATGTTTTTATATAGCAATGGATCCCAATCGAGCAGTGGCTGATGACGTAGAAAGTAATGCGCCAGCCTTCGTTCAAGAAGCAGTGCCGTCTAAATCGAGACCCGTATCTGGGAGTCAGGGAGGAGAGGCTAAGGAAGCTTTCTTCCAAATGATGAACGAATGGTTAACTGAGTTTGTCCAAACTAATCTGACTGCTCAGCAACCTCCAACCCCACCTATTCCCCAACTTGTTCGTGTAGCTCCTCAAGGTTTGGAACCTTTACGTTTGAATAAAAAGCCTGTGAAAAAAATTCAAAAATATGGGGCTGAAGAGTTTAGAGCTACAGTTGATGATGATCCTGAGAGAGCCGAGTTTTGGCTTGAGAATACAATCTGAGTATTTGATGAACTGTCTTGTACGCCAACTGAATGTGTTAAATGTGCGATACCACTTCTAAGAGAAACGGCATATCAGAGGTGGAACACTTTGATATCTGTAGTGCCGAGAGAAAGAGTCACGTGGGAATTCTTTCAGATTGAGTTTAGAAAGAAATACATAAGCCAGCAGTTTATCGATCAAAAGTGCAAAGATTTTTTGGAACTGAAATAGGGTCGTATGACTATGACCGAATACGAAAGAGAATTTGTAAGAATAAATAAATACGCTCGAGAATATCTTTCAACTGAAGAAATTATGTGTAAGCAGTTCGAAGATGGGTTGAAGGAAGACATTAAGCTTCTAGTCTGGATTCTTGAATTGAAAGAATTTGTTGTTTTGGTTGACAAAGCTTGCAAAGTCGAGGAGCTTAGCAAAGAAAAGAGAAAAGTGGAGTCTGATGCTAGAGATTCGAGAAAGAGGCCAATGAGTAAACCCTATCATTCTTCTTCAAAGAAATCTCAGGATTCATATAATCGTTCGAATTCTTCAGTGGGGTATTCTAATAGAGATCGTGGAAAGCAATACACGAGTCTTAAAGCTCAAGCCACTTCAGTATCGAGCGTTGGTAGTGTTAGAACCAACAAACCTGAGTGTCACTAGTGTGGAAGACGGCATTTTGGAAATTGCTGGATGAATAACAAAGCTTATTTTAGATGTGGCTCGCAAGGTTATTTTATTTGGGATTGTTCTGAGTTACCCGAGAAAGATAAATTTTTGAATACAAAACCGAGCAATACAGATGCTAGAGGGAGACCACCTAAAAATACGAAAAATGTCACTAGTAGCAAAAGTGCGACAAAGGATTTTGCTGTGAGATCTGAGGCTCGAGCACCAGCTAGAGCTTACGCTATTTGCACTCGTAAAGATGCGTCATCACCAGATGTTATCACCGATACATTTTCTCTTTATGGCACTAATGTAATTGCATTGATTGATCTTGGATCGACTCATTTGTATGTTTGTAAGAATTTAGTGTCTAGTAAGAGTTTACCTGTTGAGTCAACTGAATTTGTGATTAAAGTATCGAACTCCTAGGGCAGTATGTCTTAGTTGATAAAGTTTGCAAGAATTGTCCTTTGCTGATCCGGGGTTACTATTTTTCGGCTGATTTGATGTTTTTACCGTTTGATGAATTCGATGTGATCTTGGGAATGGATTGGTTAACTCTGCATGATGCTGTTGTGAATTGTAGATGAAAAACTATTGAGTTGAAATGTCATAATAATGAAATTCTTCAAATTGAATCCGATGAGTCGAGTGGATTGCCTATAGTGATATCGACGATGTTAGCTCAGAAATATGTGAGGAAAAGTTGTGATGCTTACTTTGCATATGTACTGGATACAAAAGTGTCTAAATCAAAGATTAAATCAGTGCCAGTGGTTTGTGAATATCCGGATGTGTTTCCAAAAGAGTTACCTGGGTTGCCACCGATCAGAGAGGTTGAATTTGCGATTGAATTAGTACCGAGAACATCACTAATATTTATAGCTCCGTATAGAATGACTCCTACAGAATTGAAAGAGTTGAAAGCTTATTTGCAAGAGTTAACAGATAGAGGTTTTGCATGACCTAGTTTTTCGTCTTGGGGTGCACCAGTTCTATTCGTAAAGAAGAAAGATGGATCGATGAAATTGTGTATCGATTATCGTTAGCTTAACAAGGTTACAATTAAGAATAAGTATCCTTTGTCGAGAATTGATAATTTGTTTGATCAGTTGAAAGGAGCAACAGTATTTTCAAAGATTGATTTACGACCTGGCTATTATTAGTTCCAGGTTAAAGATTTGGATGTGTCGAGAATCTAATGCTCCTGCATTTTTATGGATTTGATGAATAAAATTTTCAGACCATATTTAGACAGATTCATGTTCGTATTCATTGATGACATTCTGATTTATTCTCGAGACAAATTTAAACATGTCAAGTATTTGAGAATTGTATTGCAGACTTTGCGAGATAAATAACTGTTTGCTAAATTTAGTAAATGCGAGTTTTGGCTCCAAGAAGTTGGATTTTTGGGACATATTGTTTCAGCGGAAGGCATTCGAGTTGATCCGAGTAAGATTTCAGTGGTTGTTGACTAGAAACCACCAAGAAACGTATTCAAAGTTAGAAGTTTTCTAGGATTAGCTGGCTATTATCGGTATTTTGAAAAGGGTTCTCGATGATTGCTACACCGATGACTCGATTGTTACAGAAAGATGTGAAATTTGAGTGGTCCGAGAAATGCCAACAAAGTTTTGAACAGTTGAAAACACTATTGACTGAAGCATCAGTTTTAGTTCAACCTGAGTCGGGTAAAGAATTTGTGATTTTTAGTGATGCGTCATTGAACGGTTTGGGATGTGTTTTGATGCAAGAAGGCAAAGTGATAGCTTATGCTTCCAGACAGTTAAAACCGCATGAAAAGAATTATCTGACACACGACTTAGAGGTGGCCGCTATTATTTTTGCATTGAAAATTTGGCGACATCATTTGTTCGGTGAGAGATGCCATATTTTTACCAATCATAAAAGCTTGAAATATCTAATGTCTCAAAAGATTTGAATTTGCGACAATGAAAATGGCTCAAGTTGTTGAAAGACTATGAGTTAGTGATTGATTATCATCCGGGAAAAGCAAATGTAGCCGTGGATCATGATGGGTCATGATGATCCGTTAGGGCATGATGACTTCATGCAGTAGGAGCAATTGATTCCTAGCTCCTAGGGCAGGTATGGGCTCCTATACAGTAGAGGTATTATTTTCCGACAGACGTGCCAAAAATGTGTGCAAGTATACAGTAGAAGTACTAGTTTACTGGGGAATCCTCTCAATAAAATTGTAAATAAGAAACCTGAGCAGAAGACTCATCTCCGAAAAGAGGAGTTGAAAAATATTTTGCCTACAGCATGAAAAGACAATTGCGAATGCCACCTTTCTTTCCAAATCTAAATTTAGAAAGGAAAATATTATTACTAGGCTTCATGGTGAAAGAGTAAAGATAACTATTTGAGACATTTTTTTTGTTGTTTTAAAAATGTGCATGATAAGTTAATACATGTTGGAAAGTATGGCTGACTTTGGTGTGTTTATAGTAACAGTAGGGGCAATAACAGAATCAGTTAGGTATGCACTACACCTGTGTTCATGCAATTTTTTTTCCTTGTTTGCATGTCCTATTTAAATCGGTGAATGTTTTCTATCTTCTAGGCTAATCTTCATGAGTTAAACAGATGAAAGATGAACTTGTTAGGCTAACATTCATATTGACGTAAGTCTACCTTTATTGATGACGTAATCATAGTAACCGCACTCTGTGTTACTCTCAGCAAACAAGTTGTCATTGTTTGTGTTTGTGTTTGTTCCAAATTTTTAGTCTCGCATATATGTTAGGTAATCTTCAATTTATTTTGAAGGACTTTGAGGAATGTTGTTGGAATTAAATGAACTAGTTCGTGAAACTTATTCAAGATGAAAGATGAAGTTTATAGTGAGAGACTTTGGTCTATTCTTTTGTTAAGTTTTTCCTATGTTTGTTGTGGTATGCAAAGTAAAATGCAGTTAGCAATAACATATATTTCTTATTGACAAGTGCATGTGAGGGACTTTGAAGGATGCTAATGGAATGAAATGAACAAGTTAGTGAAACTTATTCAAGATGAAAGATGAAGTTTATAGTGGGAGACTTTGGTCTGTTCTTTTGCTAAGTTTTTCCTAAGTTTTTTGTGGTTTGTGAAATAAAATACAGCTAGTAATAACATGTGTTTCTTACTGACAGGTGCTTGTGATGACACCTCAAATTTTACTTTATGGATTGAGGCTTATCATATATGCATGACTGCTTTGTTCTATGTTTTGTCTTATTGATCTTATGATAGTTCTCCATAAAATTTATATGTATGGAAAAATGTGAAAAGCTATGCACTTAACTATGTTTAATTAAATTGTATACATTGACGGCTTACACTTACAAAGCTGTCAAATGTTGTTTTCTATCTTTTACCCTAATTGAGTTTTACTTCCTCATAACTATACTCAGGCATGGTTTCTATGTTTTGTCATATTTCTTAAGGATTTTTTTTGCATTATAGGAATTCTACCATCGTCAATTAGAAGCTGGTGTATCTAATCTTCCTAGGATTTTTGGGATGATTGTTTCTCCTATAAACTAAAAAGGTGATTCTTTCAAGTTTTCAATTTAGTTGTTGGTTATATGTGTTACCTTTTTTATATTATTTGATCTTTTTTCCCCTATTTATTACTTCAGAGGCAAACTTTGTTGATAGCTTTTGGCAGAAGATCCATTAAGTCGAGACGATTATGAACTCAAAGGTTTTTTTTTTTTTTTCATTACAAATTTTATGCCTCTATTGATGATTTGATCCTTTGAGACATAAGTATGTCATTTAAGGAATATGACATTTTAATATTTACATGGTATATTTTCCTCTATTAAAGGTGTATACGTGTGTAAGTGAATCAGTGCTTGCTCGGTTTGTTCCATTTTCGACTCCAAAGTTCAAGGTTTACCAACATATGAAGATTCCAAATGTTTTATATGCACACTTGGTAGAAGAATTAACTATTTTGAAAGTAAAGGTGCGTATTCTTTATTGAAACCTTTTGCTATGTAGCCAGTTAATGTGAGAAATTTTCTCTCTTCTATGAGTATCCTTTTTTGAATAATATTTAGACTCAACAAGTTATCAATACGTAATTTCACTAGTATAAATATGTTCTTCTTCTCTCAAATTTCGGTTAAGCGTGTGAAAAGCAAAGAAAGGTTCCTTTAGTATTATGGTTTAGGGTTAGGGTTTACCTGTGTAAATATGTTCTTCTTCCCTCAGTATTATGTTAAGGGCAAATACGTAAATACATCACATAAAGTATGAGGAATCATTACCCTTCTGGAGCAAGAAAAACTAGAAAAAAAATATTAAAATAAGATTTGTAATGGTTAACGTGAAGGCATATATGTCTCAGACTATAAAGCATACTTGCACAACATTTGGTCTAAGCAAGTTATCAATACGTATTACAAGTATAACTATGTTCTTATTCCCTCAAATTTCGATTAAATATGTGAAAAGCAAAGGGAGGTTCTCTCAGTATTATGTTAAGGGCAAATAGATAAAAACACCGCATAAAGTATGACGAATAATTACCCTACTATAGCAAGGAAAACTGGAAAAAAATATTAGAATAAGATTTGTAATGATTAACATGAAGGCACGTATGTCTCGGAATACAAATCATGCTTCCACAACATTTGGCCTCAAGAAGTTATCAATACTTAATTTTACCTGTACAGTTATATTCTTCTTCCTTCAAATTTTGGTTGAACGTGTGAAAAGCAAAGGGAGGTTCCCTCAGTATTATGGTTTAGGGTTTACAGTTTAGGTTTAACGTTACGGTTTACTAGTGTAAATATGTTCTTCTTTCCTGAAATTTCGGTTGAAGATGTGAAAAGCAAAGGGAGGTTCCCTCGGTATTATGTAAAGGCAAAATACATAAATACACCGTATAAAGGATTAGGAATCATTACCCTTCTAGAGTAAGAACAACTAGCAAAAAAAGATTAGAACAAGATTTATAATGAACAACGTGAAGGCACTTATGTCCCAGACTATAAATCATGCTTGCACAACATTTAGTCTCAACAAGTTATCAATATGTAATTTCACCGGTAAAAATATGTTCTTCTTCCCTCAAATTTTAGTTAAACGTGTGAAAAGCAAAACGAGGTTCCCTCAGTATTATGTTAAGGGCAAATACGTAAATACATCGCAGAAATTATGACGAATCATTACCCTTCTAGAGAAACAACAAGTGGAAAAAAAAAGATTAGAATAAGATTTGTAATTATCAATATAAAAGAACGTATGTCTTGGACTATAAATCATGCTTGCAAAACATTTGGCCTCAAAAAGTTATCAATACAAAATTTCACAATTGTAATTACGTTCTTCCCTTAAATTTTGGCTGAACATATGAAGAACAAAGGGAGCTTCCCTTAATATTATGTTAAGGGCAAATACACAAAGACACCGCATAAAGTATTTAGAATCATTACCCAATTTGGACTAAGAACAAATGGCAAAAAAAGAATAGAATAAGAGTTGTAATGATCAATATGAAGGCAGGTATGTATCTGACTATAAATCATGCTTCCACAATATTTGACCTTAATTTTATTGGTATAATTATGTTCTTCTTCCCTCAAATTTCAGTTGAACGTGTGAAAAGCAAAGGGAGGTTCCTTTAATATTAAGTTAAGGGCAAATATGTAAATACACCGCATTAAGTATGAGGAATCATTACCCTTCTAGAGCAACAACAACTGGTAAAAAAAGATTAGAACAAGATTTGTAATGATCAAGGTGGAGGCACGTATGTCTCGGACTATAAATCATGCTTGCACAACATTTAGCCTTAAGAACTTATCAATACTTAATTTCATAGGTGTAATTTAGTTCTTCTTCCCTCAAATTTCGATTGATAATTTCACAGGTCTAATTATCCTTTTGGAGCAAGTAATTCATTTAATTAATCTCAATATTATAGTAACAAATCGGTTGACACTATAAAGGGATTTTTTTCAATAATTTATTTATTTGATTTTGATGTTTTGAAATTTAAAATTTCAATTTTAAGAAACAAAAAAGAAATTTAAAACTTTTGGCAATGGGGTATACAAGTAGAATTTGACAATTTTTAATAATAATTTTAGTTTCTACTTTTTTTTCACTTTAGTTATCAATACTTAAAAAAGTTATTTGTTTGAGTGTCCAAAATAAAAGTGACCTAAAAGTTGGTAACCAAAATAAAAGTGTAAACATGATGTGATGTCATATACAGTTAATCAACGTTAGAGATTTAACGCTTGAATGACTAAAATGAAAGTTGGATGGCGAAATTGCAAAGAATTCATTTTGAGTGACCAAAATGAAAATGCCCTAAAAGTTGGATGACTAACTAGGTAGTTTACCGATTAAATTATTGGAATGAAAAAGCTTCCACACGTATACATGGTTTGCTTTTAACAATCTCATTATAAGTTCTAATCATATATATTCTTTTTG
Organism: Gossypium bickii; assembly: GCA_025503065.1. Taxonomy (NCBI): domain Eukaryota; kingdom Viridiplantae; phylum Streptophyta; class Magnoliopsida; order Malvales; family Malvaceae; genus Gossypium; species Gossypium bickii. The sequence goes on along the minus strand of CP106720.1, from coordinate 58,262,386 downwards.
AAACAATGCCTAGAACTACCCATAACCCAGCCCATAAATAAGAGCATAATGCGCTTTAGAGCACTTAAACCCACGTATTCTTACATTGACAACAATATATATATCAATCGAGCTAAATTGACATATAGATGTTTTTTTTTTATTGAAAGTAAATATTATGGTTAAATGCAATTAATTTATGGTATAAATCTTAATCGGTATATTATTTCTATTCCATTAATATTGTCAAGTAGTGTGCAACTAAAATTACTGAATAAAAAATAACACATTACAAAAGTGAAACCATTGGGGTTAACAGGATTTACAATTAATTTAAGTTAAATTATTAGTTTTTAAGAAATTAGTTGCATTTCAGGTTAATGATGAGACCGACTTATAAGCAATTAAAAATAAATGTATTATTTATCTTTAGCATTTATGAATAGCAAATGTAAAATGAATCGTTTGGTAAACCATAGCATTAGCATTTGATTATGAAAAAAATTTACCAACATTTTATCAGAATAAGATAATTGGCATGAATTAAAATCATAAAATTGTTTTGAAGAAATCTCTCATTTATTTGTTCAATTTATGATTTACCAGATACATATTTTGATAATGGAAAAAGTTTTAAATTAATAAAAAAATTGCTGTTAAATTAGGTTAGAAAACTAAATTTGACTTATTCTAAATCAGGGATCAAATTTGAAGAAATTTATATAATTTTATTAAGAAATTATGTAAATTTTTTTAATGATATTAAAAAAGAATTTATTAGAATAATGCAAAATAAGATCTACATTAATCTTCATAATTTAATTCTTAGCATAAATAACTTATAAAGTTCCTTCTTAAAATTGATTCTTTAGCCTACTTTGTTATAGAATCCAGAATTTCACCATCTTTCTCCCTTAAATCTTTGCATTCAGCTCATCATTGAGATTTTTGTAAAATGCACAATTTTTGTTAACTGCTCTCATCTCATAATGATTTAAATTTTCACACACCTTTAATAATCCATTATAAAAAAACTATCTGATAGACTTATTTCTATAAAAAAAAAATTGTGGAAATGATAATCATTTAATGAGAATTATTTCATTTCTTTTAAAATGATATTATCTTTTTTGGTGTGTTTGGATGATGGATTTTATTTAAGGTTTTTAAAATTTTAAAAAATAAATTTACTTATTTGGGTAAATATTTTTGGAGATTTCAAATTTTCTGAATAATTTCAAGAAGAAATTTTAATAATTCAATCATTGTCCAAATTTCAGGTGGTTTTTCAAAATTCCTCCTAATTTCATTTGACACATAATCCTACTATAACATAAAAACTCAAACTTCATAATGTATTTTTATTTAATTATAATATATGTTTTTTAATTTTTATTATATTAAAATTATTTATATGTTTTTACAAATATAATGATATCCATATGGAATAATTTTTATATTATTTATTTTTAAAATAATTATTCTTATTTTATAGTTATTTTTAATTTGTAAAATTTCATTAATCTACTTTTTTTTTTCTAAATCAATTATCTATCCAAACAAAACAATTGTAAATCCGAACATTTTGAATTTATAAATTCTAAAATACTAACATTTTAAAAATCTCAAAAATCTTAAAACTCTTCATACAAGCATGCTATTAAAACCTTACCTTTAAAATTTGATTTTCTTTAAATAATGTGAAATTTTTAAAAGAATAAGGATAAAAGCTATATAAAATGATTTCATAACTTAAATTTTACATTTATCAAACAAGCTAATTATTTTTTATAATAATATATTAAATAAATTTTATAATTTAAATTCAATATTTAATTTCTCAGCACTTAATTTTTTTAATTTATCAAATAACACTTAATTATGGTGAATTTATACTATGTAAACCAAGTATGATAGATATATATTAACTGATTAAATATTTACATAAATATGTTTAAACATTAACATATGCCTCAACAAATAATTAAACTAATTATGAAATATATATTATTTTAAGGGGAGAGATCCACTGACACCGGTGTAAAATTATAATTTTAGAGTTTAAAGTTTAGGGTAAAATTATAATTTTACACTCATCCATATCTTTTTGCAAAGCTAATATTTTAACGATCCAACCATTATATTTTATATTTCATTCTTATAGATTATACATGTCCAATTTGAGGTAAATTAAAATTTTATAACTATTTATTTTATATTAAAAGAATTCAATCATTCAAGAAATAATTAATATACATAATATTTTAAATTGATGTGATAAAGATATCGAATTAGTTTGAAAATTTACATACATAATAAGTACAATTATATCAATTACTTTGATGGTTGAATTGTTAAAATATTAATCATATAAAAATATATGTAATTGGTATAAATTGATCCTTCTCCTTAACTTAATTACTGTGAATATTGTAATTAGTTAATATTTTAATACTATAATTCATAAGGTGTTAACCAAATTAGAGCTGCCAGATGCCATCATTTTATAAATGACATTTGTGATTCTTTTTTACATATTAAATACATTTTTTAAATATATGTAGTTGCAATTAGTTGTGATATATAAATAGATATTATGGTAAATATCAACATAATATATTAACTAAATATGTTGAATTTATATTATGTAAATTAATTATGCTAAAATATATTAACTAATAATGGTAAATATATATTAATTAATTATGGTAAGGTTATATTATGTTAACTAAGTATATATTTACTAAATATGTATAAGCATTAATGTAGGTCCAAATAAATTGAGGATATACATTAACTTAATTATAGTAAATATTGTGATTAATAGTTTGATCCTAATTAATATTTTAATATTATCATCATTTTACACATGCCACTTAGTAAATATTGTGATGTGTGTTGCTGTCCAGTTTTTCATGCCACGTTGGAATCAAAATCATTATTTTTGAAATAATACAACACCTTAACACTCAACGAGATTAAGTACGTTTTAAAATATTTAAATTTTAAACTATAACAATATAATTCAATTTTTTTTAACAGTTGTGGATAATATTTAAACACAATGAGACATCTGTAGGTTTAAGTTATTTGTTAAAATGAAATACATATATAATTTGTAACTGATTATTTGAATGATAAATGAAAATTGTAAACTACCTCGGCACTTATGGATATAAGGTTATCTTAAAAACACTAATAAAATCATAACTTTAAACCCTATAATTAGCCCATTCAACTTCTTAGATTTTCATAGAAAACGCAAAGCATTCCTTCTTTGCATTTTATATTATATTAGGTACCAAGTATTTCTTAATTTTATTTTCCACTCATACTATAATGGTTTCTCACTTATTGAAATCTGAGAATGATAAGTTTCTAAGATGTAGCAACATTGAAATATTCTCTTGTGGCTTAAGGTTGCAGTAATAAGAGAAGAAATATATCTGACAATAGAATAATTTCTCAATTAATTGAAATCAGGTTCTATCACACTACCCAAATTTGGAAAGTAACTTTCATGTTAATATTTATATACGCTTTGATTGAACAATGAAGACTTAAGACCTAAACATTTCATCAGCCATGGCGAAGTGATAATAACGTTGGAAGATATAGCGTTGCTAACGGGACTTATAATGAATGTGCATCTAGTAATAGGAAGTTCTTAGCATAATCTAAGAGAGGTCCTTTATTGACCATTTGAAATAGGTATCAACCTTAAGTCTAATTTTCAAAGGTATCAGATTAAGTTACCATGATCGAAGATAAGTTTCGAGCATCTCTCATAGAATCTATCACTTAAAAGCTTTTAACATCATACTAGAGCTTGCATTCTTTGGTTGGTCGTAGGTATGTTGGCGTCAAAAAAGTTGGGCAACTTAAGCCATACCATGTATCTCTCATTGTTATCTAATTTCATAACGCTTTGTAGATATAGCTAGGGTCTATTGTTTTAGCATCTACGTAAAGCGTATAGAATAGGAAACAACAATGTGAATGATTTCCTTGTTATTTTACAATCATAGGGTTGGTATTGACTTTCATGGATTGCACCTATCCCGTATGAGAACCTAAAATTCCTTCTTACTAGAAAGTAAAATCAGAAGAAAATCTTATAAATTCTATTCCATTCTAAATGTTTCATGCTTCCAGGCATTGTGATATACAACATACTGAAAAGAAGAAATCTTAGCAATACGAGCATTTATTTATGTGAATCAAATGATTCAATAATTTGTGTTTTATATTGTCCAATGTATTTACTTGAATTAATATGACCTCATTATGAAACCTAAATGCAATACTTATTATTATTATTATTATTATTATTTTGCAATTTGTGTGGATGTTGTACCAAAAAAAACTCCCACAAATTTAGAGAACATGAATAACTATCATCCCATAGATTTGTGTTTTGGGACACAGCATCATCAAGCCATTAGATTTTTCGGGCACAACGCGCATTGGTCAATCGTCTTTAACGTAGGCCACAGATTGCACTGATCGATGATAATCATTTTGCAACATCGACAATTTATAAAGATTGGCTTATGGCCAACGATAAATCATATTTGTATCCGTTGGAACAAGCTCCTGGACATCATATTCAACATCCAATTTTAAGTTCAAAAATACTGTCAAGGTTGAGTTTGAGCTTGAGATAGAGGAAGAGGTATTCCTACTGAAGTTGCCTTGATTATCATATTGGTTGAACCTAACGAAGGTCTAGACATTTTAGATGTAGAGGTCAATCCTACATTTTCCCATATTATAGATGAAAATCCAATGCTCCAACTAGATGGGCAATGATTTTTTTTTTTTTTGTTATTTTGTTGTAATACTTCAACTAGATAATTGTATGATTAAAAGTATTCTTAATGTCAATTTTACATTCTTTATACTATTATTTAAATCTCTGATTGAGTTGGTGTTACAAGTTAATTGGGCACCAACTCAGTTAGGGAAATTACTAAAATATATATTTGTATTTAAAATAAGTTATATTATTTGAGGATACTTTAGTCTTTGTAGTTAAAAAAATAAAAAATATATAGATAGGGTGAGGTTTAAACCCATGTCAATTGCATCAGTAAAACCTTAAATATATCACTTAACTAAAACTCTATTTTGATTTATACATATTAAGTTTATTATGCACATTTTATTACCTCCATCAATTGAATTTTTTTTAAAACACATTTTTATGCTCTAAAAATGTGTGATAAAATTTCTAGTATTAAAAATTAATTCTTTCCAAGTTTGTGAGCACCCCTATTGTACTCTTTTTAGAGATACTCTTTTATTCTAAGTGGATTAATGTGAAATTTATGAACCGATTGGATTTTGAATAAAAGTATCATTGAGGTCTTTGTAGTAGAAGTCAGATTACATTTTGCCTCTTTTACTCAAAAAAAAGGCAAATTAGTCTATATATGTTAAATCAAAGAGCAAACAGGTCATTATGTTAAAATTTTCATCCATTTATGCAGTTGAAAATTAGTTTTTGTACGTCAGCATGATCTACACGTGACACACCACACGTCGCTATCTAGTTATTCCGTCAAACAAGCTTATTTTTAATAGTACAAATAGATGACATTTTAATATAAAGTACTAATATGTTCTTTAATTTAATATATAATAATTAATTTTCTTATTTTTTGAGTAAAATAAATAAAATACAATTTAACTCTTAATTCATGGATCTCTAAGATACTTTTACCTCATATTTTGTAATACTTAATATCATTGATATTTTATTCTCTAAATTAGTCCATAATTACCGAAAAATAAGAACATTTTTGTGACGTTAATGACACTTAGAGTCTTTTCTTAATTAAACTACATATTATTTTAATTCCTAAATGCTTTTTTAATAGTAACCAAAACGATCAGCTGCTAATTTACAAAGATAACCTTCGCGTGGACCCCATGGCCCTCGTCTCAGTACGTCAGCATCCAAGCTCAAAAATCATCGCCCATATGGTGAGACCCACTATCACGTGCCACGTCCTCCTCCTGGACTATTAATTTATCCTCCCATTTAAATAATCACAAAATGACAGAATGAAAAAAAAAGTGAAAAAACTATAATAATAAAAAAACACCGATCTAGATTTACAATAGTACCCTCATCACATACATTTTTCCCTATAAATGGATTTGCCCTCCCTGCCCTTTTTCCATTCCTATATTCGAGCTTTCCAATACAAAGCTTCATATTATCTTTTTTAGTTCCGACAAAAGAAAACGAAAAAAAAGAAGAAATACAATCGTTTTCTTTTTGAAGTCGGGTTTTAGTTTTTGGGGAGAAAAAAATGTTGGGAGTATTTAGCAGTGCGATAGTGTCTCCGCCGGACGAGCTGGTGGCGGCCGGTTGCCGAACTCCATCACCTAAGATAACGGCGGATGCTCTGGTGAAACGGTTCCTTGAGACGAATTCCTCCGGCGTGTCCATGCAGATCGGAGACCATGTCCAATTCGCTTATTCTCACCATAAAGAGTCTCCTTTACATCCCAGGTAAAAAAAAAATCATATATGGTATTGGCTGTTGGATGATCTCAATCGTTGAAAATTAATTATGAATCAAACTTCAGTTGATCATCGAGTGCTTTCGAACGAATCTAGGAATTACTATAATTTGTTGAATCGAATAATTTACGATTTTTTGGCCGATGATTTTTTATTATCATAAATCATAAAAAAAAGACTGAAAAAAGGATAAGAAACGATAAAAAAATTATTTGACCGGTTCTCTTAAAGAAATAAACAGGCAATCAGAAGTTCGAATCTGGAGTGAGATGGAAGTATTTAATGTGTGAATAAAGATTTAAAATGTTTTCTTAATTTCTTTTTCTGCGGAAATGGGAGAGAGAGAGAGAGAGAGGCCGTGATTTCACAATCACGTTTGATGTTTGAATCCAATAAAAAAGATTCCGACCAGATCTGTCATGGATCAATCAATCAAGCGGCTATGCTTGATTTAACGCGGTACACGTGTCTAACATCCAGGAAATTCATGCTTTGTTCTTATCACTACTAACTTTTCATAAAGTAAAATGGCTCAATTGTTACGAGGTGCATTAGTTGGGAATTCCAAGCAAGGGCAGTCCATTTTATGTGAAATAGGATTGCCTAATTTGAATTTAGGACCCACAATCCTCTCAAGTCGACACTTCATATTTTTCTTTGTTTTTATTTTTCATAATTATTTTAGTATACTTTATATTTACATAATTTTATACTATCCATATAATTTATCTTTTTCCTATTCTGACATGTAATCATTTTCAAGCCAACTTTAAGACCGTATAGATTAGGCCAATGAGATTGAACGGTTTTTTCCATTAACCAAAAATCGGGGCTTTTTTTTTTTTATAAAAATAACCTAAAAATTTTAATTAATTATTAAAATAATATATTTTTTAATTAAACACAAAAATAACTTAAAATTTACTGTAAAAATTTGGCTCTACCAACATGTCATGTCAGCAATTAGAAAAAAAATTAATATTTTAATTTTTTGGTGGAGCCATGTAAAATGGCGTAACCTGTATAAATATTAGAGAAATATTATAATTTCTAAAAATATGAGACTTTAACAAAAAAATTTTATTTTTTGGTAGAACCATTTCATTTGGCGCAACTAAATTTCGCCTGAAACTCTTTTACTTTCTTTTTTTTTCTTTTTTTTAACTTTTGTCCTTTATTATTTTTTTCTTTTTTTTTTAAGTTTTGTCTTTATTCTTATTTATTATTTATTTATTTTAAAAAATTTGAAATGTCTATTTGAAATGTTTTATAATATATATTTTTAAAAATTTTAAATATTATTCTTTACATATTAAATATGTTTAATATATATTATTAAATATGTTTAATAATTTCAAATATATATTTTTAAAATTTTAAAAAATATATATTATAAAACATTTCAAATTTTTTTAAAGGTAATAATAAATACTAAATAAAAAAAGAAGCGCAAAAGTTAAAAATAAAAAAGTAAAAGTGCGTCAGGTGGGCGAATCTAATTTTTTTTAAAGTTTCCCATATTTTTAAAATTACAGTATTTTCTTGATATTTATACAGGTGGTATCATTATACATGGTTTTATCTATAACTTAATTTTTTTTCCTAGTTTCTGACGTGGTTGACTCTACCAACTTTTACTGTAGATTTTAAGTCATTTTTGTGTTTAATCAAAAAAATTGGTCATTTTGACAATTAATTAAATTTTTTGAGTTATTTTTATAAAAAAAACGCCAAAAATCGGGTTTTTCTTTAAACTTACATATATTTTGAAATTTAATATATTCAATTTTTTAAAAAAATAGTTCAAAAATATTTTTGAAAAAGAAAAAAAAAAACAGTTTTGTTCAACACAGCGAACACTGTAAGTAGATAATTCTCATAACTCTACCCCGAAACATGAATCCCAACATCAAAGGTTCAAAACGAAACCCTCTTGGAGTCTTTGTTTCAATTGTAAAAATGGATTCGAATAATTTATTTTTGCTATGTTTGAAAATATGAGTTTGGATATTTTGATTTTTTTAATAAATAAATCATTCCGATCATATTTGGGTTTAGATGAATAACTTGACCCAGTAAAAACTTTTTTTAGTTAATTAAACATGCCATATCACACGGATATTAATTATTGGGCATTGGTAAATGGCAGATCATTTGCTGTGAAAGATGAAATCTTCTGCTTGTTTGAGGGAGCCCTTGATAACTTGGGGAGTTTAAAGCAGCAATATGGTCTGGCAAAGTCAGCAAATGAAGTGATATTGGTCATTGAAGCTTACAAGGCCCTTCGTGACCGAGCACCTTATCCTCCAAACCATGTGGTTGGCCATCTAAGTGGGAGCTTTGCTTTCATTGTCTTTGACAAATCCACCTCCACTTTGTTTGTGGCTTCTGTAAGTATTAAAATAGGTCTCACCTACGTTTTTTTAAAATGGTATTATTGACTTTAAGTGCTTGCTTGGTTGGTGTTTAACAAGAAGTGAGGTGGAATGATATTGACAGGATCAATTTGGTAAGGTTCCTCTCTATTGGGGAATCACCGCCGACGGATATGTGGCCTTTGCTGATAATGCTGAATTGCTGAAAGGTGCCTGTGGCAAATCTCTTGCTTCTTTCCCTCAAGGTGGATTCCCCTTATACAGTTTTACTGATGTTTTTTTTAAAGTGGAATCGTAAACTTGAATTGAGGAGCTTCATATTTCAATTATGCAGGCTGTTTCTACTCCACGGCAGTAGGAGGATTAAGAAGCTATGAGAATCCTAAGAACAAGATCACTGCAGTGCCTGCTGAAGAAGAGGAGATATGGGGTGCTAAATTCAAGGTAAAAAATGATTATGTTCATTTTAACCAGCTGTAAATAATATCTTTAATCAATCATTGCTTTGGTTTGGGGTTTCAGGTGGAAGGGCCAGCAGTTGTTGCTGCCACAGAGTAGTCCTTTGCTTTCTCCTTCTAAATCTATGGATCCATGGGAATATAGGAGCTGCAAATGCATAGCATATGGATCAGTCTTCATGTGAATAACTGAGTCCCAGTACTTGTAGAATGGGAAATGAAAAGAAGAAAAAGAACTGTTTGGTTATGAGAAATGGTGGTAACTTTCTGTTAAGGTAGCTTTATGTTAAAACTAGCTTTTATTCCTGTTTCATCCTTTGTACATCATAATGTCAGCTTCAACTTCTAGTCTAATAAAAAGCTTGTTTGAGGGTCCCAAATTTGGCTTCATCTAATAGCTCGAGTAAGTTCCGACGGACAGTAATTATAATAATAATCAATTTTGTACGAATAGGCAAGGCGAAGAAACTAATCCGATCATAGTTCTCAATTCGACCAATGAAATTTTAGAAAAGAAACCATAAGATTTAGTGTTCAATAAAAGAAAAGAATAAAAGGAAAGAATAATTTTGACTTGAATAAAATGATTTTAATATGAGTTCAAATTGTGTTTGATGAAACTGAGAAATGGGTTGAAGTTAAGGGTAAAGTTGCAGATTAGGGATGTCACCACACGATCCCTAGCCCTAGTTCCTTACTATTTTAGATTTTTAGTGTTTTATCCATTTTGTTTTAAAATTTATAGATTTTATTTTTTTGGTTGAGTCAATGGTACGTTGGGTTGGATTAATTGTTTAGATTTAGTTTTACTATACACAAATGTTACAGGATCATTTTGTCATAATTATTTGGAGTTTAAGTCCTATCATGTACGAGTAATTTCAGATTTATTTTAGTTTAGGTCTGAAGATATTTCGATTTTTAGTTTATTGTGCTTTGTATTGAATTAATTCTAGTTCAAGTTGACGAGACATATATTATTTGTGATTTGTACTTGTGATTGTACCTGAATTGTACTTGTATCACCAAAAAATATATAAAATATAAATCAAATTTAAAGATAAAATAAACGATGTAAGTCTCAATGCCCAATTTCAAACCCATGGATGTGATAGGCTTACACTATCTCCAGGCCTAACAACAAGGTCAAAGGCCAAGAAGTCTAAAGTTGGAATCCTTACACTCAACTACGAAACTTTCAAGATGAAGCCGTAAGAGGATATTAAGGAGATGTTCGATCGATTTACAATCATCATAAATGGATTGGTGTCTTATAGAAAGATTTATCCAAATGAAGAGGTGGTAAGGAAGATGGTTCGAAGCTTACCTAAATCGTGGGAAGCCAGGTGGTAAGGAAGATGGTTCGAAGCTTACCTAAATCGTGGGAAGCCAATGTGACTACAATTGAAGAAGCAAAGAATTAAGAAATATTGACTTTGGATGAGCTCATCGGTTCTTTCCTTACACATGAGATGAGATTCAACGAAGGGGCTGAAGAAGAAAAAGTTATAAAGAAGAAGGTTGGTATTGCTCTAAAATTCACCACAAATGAATATAGTGAATCAAGTGAAGAGGTGAATGAAGACAAAAAGATAGAGATTTTTACTAGGAGATTTAAGAGGTTCATGAAGTCCAATAAAGGAAGAAGATTACAAAAGATTGAGGAATTGAAGTTTGAATCTACCAAGGAGAAAGATCACATTATTTGCTATGAGTGCAAGAAACCGGGACACATCAAGTTTGATTGTCCTCAATGGAAGAAAAAGGGATCAAGAAAACAAAAGCTTAAAGTTAATGTGGCTACTTTGAGTGATGAAGATTCCTCCGATGATGAAGATCAAGAAGTAGCCAACCTATGCATTATGGCCATCAATGATTCTAAGGTAACTTCTAACTCATCTACTTCAAATTCTTATTCTTTTAATGAGCTGCAATATGCCTATGACGAATTAGGCTTGGAGTTTGAATTAATGATTTCCAAATAAAGGAAAACTATTTCAAAACTAAAAAATGAAAATAGTCCACAGTCCAAAGTCAATCATGAACTTGAAAGTAAAGTAAATTATATGCAAGCTATTATAAATGATTTTGAGAAAAAGAATTGTGACTTGCATAATTTACTTTCTAAAGTTCATGATGATCATCAAAATCAACTTTAGTTGTTTAAGAGTGAAAATACTCACACTAATAAAGTTTTTGAAAAAGGAGAAAGTTCAAAACAAAACTTTGTTAAAACTAGATTTAATTTCTATAAACATAGAGGTCCTCCAAGTTTTTACAAAGGAAAAATTGTTTAAAATATATGGGTCCCTAAAAGATTCATAACTACTAAAGATAATGATATCCTTTCTAAATGGATACCTAAAGGGACTAGAATCTTGGAAACTGATGCTTATGAACCTAAAAGAAATTGGGCACCAGAAACAAAATTTTAATTATATGTTTGTAGGAAAAGTTGCATTGCTTCAAGGAGAACATCACTAATGCAAATTCTATGTGATTTCACCTTAATGTTTACTTGGTATGTTAGTTCATTTGTTCCTTATTTTTAATATCTATCTTTGAACAAACAACTTTCTTTTCCTCTTAAGCTTTATTGTTTTTTTGATAAAACGTTACATCCTGAATTACAATGTTATGGATTTCCAAAGGATAATCCATTTTAAAAGATAAATTACATCTCTTTTTAATAGCCAAATTACATAATAAATCTGCCGTATTGTTGCTATTATGGTTGATCCATTTAATTTGGACCAAGTCAAAATTCTTAAAGTCCATGCATGCCTTCTTCACACAGAAGCCCAATATAGTCATATCATTGTCTCTCTTGTTGACTCTGTTGACTAAATTTGTGCTGTCAAACTCAAAGATAATTTTTGACACATTTAAAGTAGACGCCAACTTCAAACTTTCAACCAAAACTTCCATTTCAGCCCAGTTCGCATCCAGAAGCTTATCGACAAATCCGTAACAACCCTCGAGAATGAAACCATCCGAATCTCTAGCAATGGCTCCATACCGCACACTGTCGTTCAAAACCGCTCAAAGTTTATTTTTACATAGTCGTTGGGAGATTTTATCCAACTTTTACTGATCGGTATTGGAGGAATAACATGGGGATCAGCCAGGTTGAAAATTCTGAAATCGTTGCTAAAGGTCTTCGCCCTCTCCCACACCACCAAAGCAGCATCTTCCTTACTATGGAACACCATTTTAATTCTGTTATTCCAGTAGTTCCATATAAGGGTAAAAAAATCAACAGCAGCTTTAGTGTCCAACTTACGGAAGACATCTTCCAACCAGTCGATGCAGCGCTCATAGCTCCCATCAAGCAACCTGTTATTTAAGCCACCGAGGGTAAGAATCTCACACGTCATGGGGCAATCTTTCATAGCATGGATTAACGTCTCCTCTCTATTCTTGCATTTTGGACAGACATTTTAAAAGTTATGATGAATTCAAGAAATATTGTCATACATGGGTAGGATATTGTGACTGATTCTCCAACTAAACACTTTGATCTTGGGGAGCATATTTAGTTTCCAAATTATTCTCCAAAAAAATCTGTAAGGATCGAACCCTATTCTCTTTAGGGATAACCAAGAGTAAGCTGACTTTAACGTGTAGAACCCATGGGGGTTTTGACTCCACGTTCTGCTATCTTTAATGCCGTTATCAATAATGGGTAAATTGCATATTTGATCCTCTATTGTGTTACCATACAATTCAATCACCCTTTCCCTTTTCCAACACCTGCAGTTATAGTGCCACAAGTCACTAACTTTTCTTTCATCATTAGTCAACAATGACTGATAAACAGAGTCCCTATTAAGGGCCTCAAAACCCAATTGATCCTTTCGAATATCAATCATGTTGTCGTCCCCAACAAGCCACACAAAACCTTCCTTAAGAGCTTCGGCCGCCCTTGCTATACTGGACCAAGTATAATACGATTTGTCACCATATTTGGGCCGAAGAACGTCCCCCTCGGGGAAGTATTTAGCACTAAGCAACCTGAAACATAAAGTGTCCTTGAAATGCATAAGTCCCCACACTTGTTTGCCGAGGAGAGACAAATTCAACAAATGCATATCCCGAAAGCCAGTACCACCCATCCCTTTTGGGTGACACAACCTATCCCACGCCATCATAGCCCAGCCACAAGTCTTCTCATTGCTCTTCTACCACATACGGCTCATTTTCAATTGTAGATCATCAATGATACCTTTTGGAGCAAGAAAATAGAAAACACATCTGTCGGAATAGACTAAATAATAGCTTTAATGAAAATCTCTTTCCCTCCATAAGAAAGAAGTCGTTTTGACCAATTATTTATCCTGCAAGCACAAGGATTAATAATATTAGTAAAAGCAGTTGACTTTTTTTTACTAATAGGTAAAGGTAACCCTAGATAGCTATAAAGATTGTCAACCATACGCATCTCGAGCATATAGCAAAAAAATTTCCTTTAAGGCAAAAGTGTTTTCGAGCTAAACATAATCATGCACTTATCTTTGTTAATCTCTTGGCCTGACACTCTGGTAAAATTTGTTATAATTTTAACAATTTCCTCCACATTTTTTTCTATTACGGATAAAAAGAAGTGCATCATTGGCAAAAAATAGGTGATTAATTCTAGGACCATTAATGCTAGCCTGAATTCCCTTTATCATATTGTTGTTTTGGGCTTCAATTAACAATTTAGATAAAGATTCCATGCAAAAAAGAAAAAGGTATGGAGAGAGAGGATCCTCTTGTTTAAGACCCCTTTCTGGCACAATAGTCTCTTAAAAGATTGAGTTGCACTTGACAAGTAATGGACCGAACGAACATAGCTAATAATTTGATCCACCCAAACATCCGCATAGCCCATTCTTTTTATGATCTCTTCAATAAAATTCCACTCAACCCGATCGTATGCTTTGTTCATATTTAGCTTAATCACAAAGCCTTTATTGGGCCTGTTCTTTGCACTTTGAAGGTAATGAACCAAATCATGGGCGATTAAGATGTTATCATGGATCATTCATCTGGGAACAAAGGCACTTTGGTTTTGGCTTATGCAATTCGGAAGAGTATCTTTCAAACGATTTGCTAGAACTTTTGAAATGATTTTGTAAATAACCCTGCAAAGACTTATGGGCTGAAAATTAGTCATGTCGATAGGCTCTTTAATTTTGGAATAAGAACAATAGTCGTCTCATTGAGACTACCCACAGTTCTATTTCCACTTAAAACCTCATGGCACAACTTTATAATATCCTCTCCCACCACCTCCCAATTTTCTTTGAAATTTTTTTTCGAAAGTTCATCAATTTTAGGTACTTTCCGAGGGTCTATTTGATTGAATGCTTCCTTAATTTCATTGACCGTGAACTCATTCGTCAATCTTTTGTTCATCTCCCCTGAAATACACTTTTCAATATAGTCAAGATTAAGCACTTCATTTGTAGATAAAGTAGAGACAAATAGGTTTTGGAAATACTCCCTAGCAGCTGCACAAATATCATTGGTATTATCCTTCCAACAACCATTAATATCTTTTAGCCTATCAATGCTATTTTTTTTTCTTTTTACTAGTAGCCCTCATATGGAAAAATCAGGTATTTCTATCTCCCTCTTTTAGCCACCTAACCTTCGATCTTTGTGCCTAGTGTTTCTCTTCTTTATCCAGCAGCTGCCCGAGCTTCAACCTCATAGCTTTAAGTATGTTCCCCTCGTACAATCTCCCAAGGCCATCAATGATGCTATTAATTTTTTATTTCAAAGCACCAATTTGGTTGCTCATATTTTTGTACTGTTTATACTGCTTAAGACCAAGGGCATCGCCCACCTTCTCAAATTTTCCCATTATATCCGCAGTACTATCATTGTAAGCATTTTTAATGATTTTTTTCGCATCTTTCTCTTTTGCCCGACATACACCATATCTAAATCTAAGCCTAAGATCCATTGAATCCTCTCTTAGCTTACGTCTCATGGTGTTTAAAACAATAGAGTCATGGTCGGAATTAGATTGATGAATCACCTTAGTCTCAATGAAGGGGAAGTTAGTCACATCGCTTGCTGAGATCATAAAGCGATCGAGCCTTTCTTTAACCATTGCGATTCCATCTCAGTTGTTGACCCAAGTAAACCACCCTTTTTTCTGTCTTCAAATCGACCAAGGTGAGCTCTTCAACAACCTCACGGAATTCATCCATCAAAGCTTTCGATTTCCTTCGACCTCCCTCTTTTTTCGAATCATTAAAGATGGCATTAAAATCACCACCGATAATCCAAGTTTCCTTAACTGAGCTCTCCACCTTCTTAAGCAATTCTCACGAGCTTTTTCTATTTTTTGATCGGCGTTTTCGTATAAGCCAATAAACTGGATGGGGTTATGGTTTTCTATGTGAATCAGAATCGATATGGTTGCTGGAGTAGTTTTTGATTTCAACCTTTGTGTGCTCCTCCTTCCACAACATTGCAAGACCACCACTCATTCCTATAGCATTAACAACCATACAGCCTTCTATCCTGTAAAGATTTCAAATATGAGAAAACTTGTTAGTTTGCACTTTAGTTTCACAAAGAAAAATAACATCAGGGTCATTCGTAACAAGAAGTTACTTCAATTCCCAAATTGTCGCAGGGTTCCCAATCCCACGACAATTTCAGCATAGAAGCTTCATTGCTCTTGGCAGGGTTAGTCTTCAGCCACCGCTGATAATACTCTAGAATGACATATTTTTATGTATTAATTACATATTTATTTTGAGTATGATCCTACTAATTTGAGCTATTTATGGTTTTTTATCTTGTAGGGACTAAATTGAAGGCAAAAGGAAATTTAGGGGAAAAAAGCGTGAATTTAAAGGTAAAATGGGCCAGCATGCGAAGTAGGAAAGAAGTGGTGCCGAAAATGCAAAGTATGGGAGACTTGAGGGCAAAAGTGTAAAGAAGAGATTTTATAAACACAAGACTCTATTTAAATTTTAATTACATTAGGATAATTGTTAAAGATTATTATTTAGATTTAGTTTTAGCTTTTATCTTTATTTATCTTTATTTATTTGTATTTATCTTTTAGAATTTAATTAGGAATAGACTAGGCTTCCTAGTACTATAAATAGGGGATGGAGTGACACAAATTGGATTTATTTTTTTTATAAACACTCCCTCTCCCAAAAAGTTTAGCCTTTGTTCCTTTCATATTATTCAACAAAAATTCTATTTTCATTCCGTTTATTTTTTCCCCAAAAAACATGAGCCACTAAATTTATCTAGCCAAACGTTGTCGAAATTCCCCAAAAAGGGTTCATAAGGCTTAGAATCCGCGCTTAGCCTTCTCAACGAGTATTCATCATTTCTCCGCATTACCGGGCCGATCTTTTCAACTTGTGCAAAGAACGACCACTTTGTATGTTTTGGGAAGGTTGCACAGTCAGTTCATTAGCTTACTGCATCAGTGGTTGTTGAGCCCAAGAGACAAAATGGCGTGGCATTCGCCATTAAGAAGTGATGATCTAGTGTAAGACAGTCCCACAAAAGCGACGGTTGGCTAGAGTCAGGTTCCTCTAAATCATAAGTCTAAAATCCAAGTGGAGTTGGTGGTCGTAGGCGTCCCCTTCCACTATAATTGGCTTATTCTATTCGAGAAGGATCACCTAAAAGCTAGGATTGAACCCAAGGCAGATTGAGACAACTAGAGGCTAGAATCTCTCCACAAAAACTCTTTTCCTCAACTTTGTTTATCTCTACAATTTTAATTTTAATTTTCGCAATTTCAATTCAATCAAACCTTTAATTTTGTTTTTTTTTATTTTTTTCCCAGTTACACAGGTTTTCTTGGGCACGACTCTGTCCGGGATCTCGAGGAACAGGAACTTGTCAAATCCAGTCCCTGAGGATTTGACCCTACTTCCCTTATACTATTATTTTCATTATTTTATAGGGATAGGATATTTTTGGTGCTCTCAATGACACATCAACCGCCTTACAAGGTGAGGTGCTCTCCAATAGTTTTCTACGCACTAGTTAAATTGAACTGTCATCGAGGTTCTCCCCATTACCACTTCTTGCTTTTTTCCTTTTGTTTCAGTTTTTCCCCCTCCATCACGCATCCCACAAGCTGGCTGTTTTTCCACATAAGAGCTCAACCCTGATTCCTCCTCTCTAGTTTTTTTTTTTTGAGACTTCTCATAGTTTCATTTTCTTCTTCTATTTTTTCCCCTTTGTTTGCCTACGTCTCACTATTACTCCCTAGCCTTCTCTCTAAAAACTCAACGCCATTCCTCTAGTTTCCTTTTCCTTGGGTTGTACTCCCGATTTGTGCTCTTAGCCAATTACCATACTGAAATTCTATCTTGTCTAACTCCTTTTAACTCCCTTCTTCGTTGCACTTTTGTGTTTTATGGCCAATGATCCTACATTTGTAGTAAAAGGTCAGGAGTCGTTCGTATTTTAAGGTACAAACAATTTCAGTATCATCTTTTCCCACAAGGTAGACCACTCTTTTTAGGGCTTGAAGACATCTATTTTAACCTTAACTCTAATATATTCAATCCAGCCACCATCCCTATCCCTTCAATCAATTGCCATCACCTCGCCAACTGCTTCTCCTACTTCCAACTCCATTTGTCTGTCTATTTGGTCGAAAGGTATATTATATATTCTCATCGAGAAGGGTGATAGGTTGAAGGTATATTTTTCTAGCTCCTAATCCTTTACATATAGAGTTAAGGAAAAAAGACTTTTATCGAAAATCCATAGAGCAAGGTTCAAGATTCTTGTTCTATCTTCAACTGCCCCAAATTTGACCAAGATGACTTTTTCTCTTAATTCCACGAAGTTCCCCTCTTCTTTTGTGAACCACAAAGATCGTAAAACCCTATACATTACCTCTTTAATATTTTTTCATTCGACATTACTTTGCCGATCGCCCAGCCTTATAATCCTTAGAATTTGATGAGAATCGAGTGGAGCTAAACACTCTCTTTGATTCCTCTTCAGAGAACTTCAGCTTCTCAAGAAGCTCGTTTAGTTCTTCAACCATTGATTGACTGAAGAAGGGCCAATGTACCGATCCACAGCTAACCACACCCTCGATACAAACCTCAAGACGATCAACACCAACAACCCTATAGCCGTTCCAACCTACTCCAAAGAAACACGGAAAGCAACAAAAGTCTAAATCAAGATAACTAACAAATGAAAAAATAGCAAAATTCAAAGAGAACAATATCTCATATTATCAGACTAATCCAGAATCATACAAAACACAAAACAGTAAGAGATAAAACTAGAATAACAATTGCAAAGATTCAGATAGAAATAAGGACAATGCCTAAAAACAGTAAAACACAATTTTCTCAAGAAAGCATTGTACAAGATAGTGACAAAGAAAAACCGCAACAAGCCAGTAGAGATAATCGTCTCGATGATGAATATGAAAAAAAGAAACCCTACAATGAGAAAGCAATAAAAAAAACTAACAGAAAAACTAAACTGAAAAGCCTAAATCATAATTTATAAAAGAATATAGAGGAAAACCTTAAAACCTAACTAATAAGTTTTACGTTCTTAAAGAAGGATATTAAAGAAAACCCATGCAAAATGTAAAGGAAATGTACGTAAAAAGCCAAAGGATAAAGAACACAGAAAACCTATTTTCATGCACCTTTCGTAGAAAAGTCAACACTATTTTTTTCGGCCATTAATTTTCATGAGAACTTAAAAAATAAGAAATCCAAAAGTTACATAGATTGCTTTGTGTCATGAAAAAAAAAAGAAAAAAAGTACAAATATCTACAGTTGAGGAGAACAACACGAAACAAAGGACAAGATTCACCGCTTAGAACGCTGCCTCAATCTTGGCACCTTGCCCCATATTGATTTGATGCAAACCTATCGCCACAGCAGGCAGTCACCACCGTACGCCCTGAGCAAATCCCAGTCCTATTGAAAACTAATCAGAACACACACACCCCACCTCTCCTGCCCAATTATTCACAAATGAATAAAGGCAAACTCACAAACAGAAAAAACAAGAACCAAATCGCATCAATCTTTGAGAATTCTCACTAAATACGCTTCTCTGCTTTCTTAACACTCTCTTACCAGTAGACATGCTTCTCTTAAGCTTTACTGTTGATATAACAAAAAGGGAGAGACGAGAAAAGTAAATTTAATGGTTGATTGGTTATGATTAATTAATTTTATGCCAAAATTAGTGACCATGTTTTCGAAGTAAAATGAATGTCAACTTTGATCTTTTGTCAATTTTTTTAACCTTAAATTAAAATGACTTTTATATAGGGGGAGCAATTTATTCAAAAACAAATTTAAAAAATGTTTTGTTATATTAAAAAGGGGGAGATTGCTAAACTAGCTTTATTGATAATATGTTTGGATATAACAAATTAAAATGTTTTTGAATAAAAGTTAAAGTTGAACAAGATAGGCAAAATAATACAATCAAGTTAAAATGGTTTCAATCAAGATAGGCAAAATAATACAATCAAGTTAAAATGGTTTCAATTGAGTTAAGTATTTTCAATCAACTTAAAATTATTTTAAAACAAGTCAGTATTGCTCCAGGCCAAAAAGTATATCGATATCTATTATAAAATCGGTACCAAATTGATATTCTGCTTTCAACCAATTTAGCTAAGTATTGATCCAATATCGACACTTTTCATATGGTATCGATAAAAGCCCATTGGTATCGATATCTTTAACTCCAACGGTCACTGGACTTTGTATTGAATGCAAAAATTATCGATACCTTATTGGCAAGTATCGGTACTCGTTGTTGCAGATGAATTTAATGATATGGTATTTTAATCCCTAATGGATCTATTAACTTCCACAACAACCCCAACGGTTGGAAATGAATTAGAGGGTATAAATACCATCTTTCAAAAGTCCTACAACAACAAGAGAGATCATCAAGCTTAAAGATCAATCAAAACAACCTTAGTGCTTAATTCTTTCATACTTTTCTTGTGCACACTTGTGAGCTTTCATTGTTACTCTTTAACTCAAGTGTATTCTTGTTATTTGTGCTTAATTGGAAAACATTCTGATCTTGTAAGGATTTTTTTTGTTTGCTTTTTTGTATCTCTTTGAGAGGGCTGAATCTCAAGGTTTGGGTAGACACCTTAAGGGAGTTGCAATCTTAAGATTTTGGTAGAAATATTAAGGAAATTGTAATGTTAAACCTTGTCCTCAAAGGTTGTCACATTAGTGAATTTCGGAAAAATCCTTAGTTGTGAAAAGATAAGGTGGTGGAGTGAGTAATTGGGTCCGAACCACCATAAATTGTTGTGTTCATTGTTTCATATTCTTTCATTGCTTCCACCATTTTTCTTAAAGGCCAATCCACCTTCCCTCTTGGTGATTTTGAGTTGGTCTTTCAAGCTAACGATATCAATATCATAAAGCTAATAAATTAACTACAACATTAAATAATTTAAAACATATGGATCACAAATCCTAATTCTAAATATTCGTTACTTAAAAGTCATCAATCCTCAACAATCTTTGCCTTAAATGATTCATCAATCCAGTAATAAATTAAATACCTTGACTTACCTAAAGCGAAAATGGGCGGCAGTAGTATTTTGGAGGTAATCAGTGACAACTATTTGGACGGCATATGATAGGTAGTGTTGGAGGAAAACGATGGCAAC
Source organism: Gossypium bickii (assembly GCA_025503065.1). Taxonomy (NCBI): domain Eukaryota; kingdom Viridiplantae; phylum Streptophyta; class Magnoliopsida; order Malvales; family Malvaceae; genus Gossypium; species Gossypium bickii. The sequence continues at coordinate 58,241,364 of CP106720.1, read as the reverse complement.
ACCATAAAGTGAATTAAACCATTTTTGAAGGCAAACGATGATGATATATCATGGTAGAGAGTTTGTAGTTTGCAGCTAATAGGAACATAAAGTGAAAATAAACACATCATGACCGCCTCTAAACTTGTTATTGTTTAGTGTACAAATACCACATCAAAATTAGATCAGCGATGTCTGCAAGTATACTAGTCAAATTATAGTATAGATGTGTTATAACGGAACACAGGGAAGTATTCCGAGGATCGTACCCAAGGGAGGACGAATTAAACTAAAAATATATTTCTACAATAATAAGTCTAAATAGTACTAATTAAAAATTATATTTCGATTGAATAATAAAATATAGAATCAATTATAACTAGATTAACTAAATTAAATAAATAGAAATAATCAAACAACTAAATCAAAAGGGTAACTCGTTTCAGTGGTCATAATTAACTTCCGAATTAGGTTTAGGTGGAACTAACTATTAATTAACTAGTATCACCTCCCAACCTCTACTAACTAATTCATCGACAAGTACTCGCTTATCTCCAGACCTCACTTTCTCCACTGGGATAAATTATGATTTACTCAGTAAACTTATCTCCCAACGTCACTTATCCTAGATTACTTCCTAGGGTCATCACTCTTAGGGTTTAAGCACACATAATTTAAAACCAGTTAATTTCTCTCGGAAAACCCTAATCCATTCATTAATTACTCTCACTCCAAATCTTAATCTTCTTAGAGATTTAGCTTCTTATGGATATAAATGCCATAACTCTTAAATTTTATTTAAGCTTGCAAAAGAACACAAATAAATTAAATAAGAGAAAATTAAGAAATTGCTTAATCGATTGAATTGGATGTGCTTGGAGTTGCGTAATCTCGTAAATTTTCAATGATTGGATAAGAACCATGAAAGAAAATTGAATACTTGAATAGAAAAGATAGGTTCAAACATAAATTCTAAACCCTAAATCTAAATGTACTAACTACGGCTCCTAACGACCTCCTTCATCTTAGGAATAGCCTTACTATTTATAGAGACATTTAGAAGCCCTAACTAGGTCAATTGGAAGCCCTAGTCTCGGAATAAATAGATTGTATGAACGAATTTAGCCTTCTCGATCCTTGTTTCCCATGTTTAACTATGTGACGTGACACACCTTGCTTGTGTTGCGACACGACACCGACATTTCATGTTTGGTTTTTCGGCTTCGCATGTTGCGTCTTGGGAACTCATGCTCCACTCGGGTGTTGTCCGTGAGGCTATTAGGTTGCTAAATAATCATCTTATACACTCAATTTAACACATTAAAACTACCTAAGACCCAAGTTGGCCTAATAGATCAATAAACGTCAATTTATGTGTGAAAACACTTGTTTTTGTACTTAAAGCTACTAATGTTGAAAATAACATAATGAAAAAACAAGTTCCTAAAGTGCCGAAATGTACCAAAAACTACCACCACTTTGGTGGTAGGTTACACCACAATGAAAAAGAACATGATTTGGTGTTTTAAAAAGGTTGTGGTCATGTAGCAGCCCATTTTCTAGTGCTGTCGGGAACAGTAGTTTCGGGACCACAACTCTCGACATGTTAGTCTGTAAATATTAATTATTTAATATTTACGAGGTCATTAATTTTATATTAAATTTGGTTAGAAAATTGTAATATTTAGATAGTTAATTAAGAAAAGAGGATTAAATCGTACAAGTCGTAAAAGTTAATCATTATTGAATTTTTATTACTTGGATGGTTTAATTAATAAACATGCAAGGGTTTATGAGGTAAATAAACCATAATTTTTCACAATGGATGGTTTATGCATAATAGTTAAATAATATTATATGTTATATGTTATTATAATAATTATATTAAAAGTAAAAAAAAAAACTGAAAACATGATGGCATCTTCTTCATTCTTGTTTGTTCTTCACCGAAAACACCATTAATAATAGCTTGAATGTTCAGTCACTTTTTCCTCTTGCATGTAAGTTTGTTTTGAGTCGTTTCTCATAAATTTTATGTTTTTGTGATTGTTGTCATGATATCTAGCTAGTTTAAGGACTATTTTGTGAAGTTGGCATAGTTTAGAAATTTTATCATTTTTGTTTTTAAAGCCCTTTAATTATAAATGTTTTGGTTGGAAACTTGATGGTGATTTTGAGCTAGTTTGTAAAGTAATTTTGTATAATTTTTAAGTTTAGGGATTTAATTGAAAACAAAGTAAATATAACATGTTTTTCTTGTGAAATTTTAGCATTTGAGGACTGATTTGGAATGGTTATGAATTAGGTTAAATAGGAATAAGGTTTAATTGTGAAAATAATCATGTTTTGCTTTTAAGGATCAAATTAAATAAAATGTAAAAGTTTGGGGTGATTGTGAAAAATTGTAAATAGGAAGTCATATGCATTAAATTGAATATTATATGAAGTTGAAGCTAATAAAATGAAATAAACTATTTTATAGATCAAGAACAAGTAGATAATCATGGAAAATGGAAAGTTGTTGACTAGTCCCTGAAACTTTTACTGTCTCTGCAGTTTAGCGCTGATAAGTTCATTTGGTTTAGTTTAGTATAATTTGAAATGTTATATTAATTGTGAATTGTGGTTGCTGAATATTTTTGGTATAATTGAATTGTTATAAACTGTTGTGAGTTGAGAAAATAATTGACTTGAACATTGTTAACATGATGATATGTTTAGAGCCTAAATGGACATAGGATATGGTACAATTGGCATGCCAAGTTGCACACTGTATGGAATTGACTTGTGATGAGACGACGATTTCTAACTTTTTATTTTCCATTAAATATACCAGTGTTCAGCATTTGTTGCAGACTATCATGTTATATTTACAGTGATTCTGGCGTGTCACCAGGGGTGGATGTCAAGCCTTCAAGCTTGGCACTTGGTGCCCAGGTGTATTTCCGACGGGATGTTAGTCTACGGGCTAGGCACTTGGTGCCAAGGCGTGTTCTCGGTTGGTTTGGCTCGTTTGAGTTTTCTGGCATGTTTCGGGTGGATAATCGCGTATCCGTATCCGTTATATCATTCATCAAGAAAATTTCTAGTGGTATATGACTTGTTATTAAATTATATAAATGTTTGCATGATTTTTTGATACTATCGTGACTTGATATTGAATGATCTTGTGTGATTGAATAGATTATGCAACTCATATATGTATAACTCACCTGTTGAATAATCGTGGTTGATGGGAATATTGTTTATTAATCATGTTAATGTATAATTGCTATGTTTAAATGGTAAGTTTTATCGTTTCGACCGTTAAACTTACTAAGCTCTATTGAAGCTTACTTGTGTCATTTTCTTGTTTCTTTGTAGATAACGTTTTGTGGAATGGGGTGATTGGATCAACTTGAAGATCACACTATCCATATATCTTTTGGTAGATTTTGACATGTTTACTTTTGGGTTATATGGCATGTAATAAGTGTGTCTTGTATATGTTTTGGATACTTATTACTTGTGATACATCTTATACATGGATGATGTTGTTTAACCTTGATTTTGGCTCACTTGTATATATGTCTTTGGCTTTTGGCTTGTAAAGGTCCATATGTATAGCTTTTGGTCATTTTGTTTATGCTACTTATGAGTGAATAGGTTATGGTAGAATTAGATATGAATGGAATGGATGAATTGTATGTTTGGTATGTGTTTAAAGTAAGTACTTGTGAACTTTGAATATGAATTGGTTGGTATATGAAATGTGGTGCCGTTAAGGGCATATTGGTTAGGCACTTAGGTTGTATGTTTTGGTATGTTTTAGGCTTGTTTGAATGTGTTTTAAAAGTATAAGAATGCTTGTTTTTGGTTTGGCTTGGTACCTAAGAAATAGGTAATGGTTTAACTTTATTTGGAAGTGATTTTAGGTGCACATGACCTGAGACACGGGCTGTCACATGGCCATGTGTCATATATGGTCTCCTCACACGGCCGTGTGCCATATTGATTTTAAGTGGGGGTTTTTTCAACATGCCATTAGGCTGCTATACGGCCTAGAGACACGGTCGTGTGATCTTATTTAGAATCTCACACGGTCTAGCACACAGTCTGCGATGCAGCCGTGTGACCCAAATTTCAAATTGTACATGGTTTGGCCACATGACCATGTTTTTGAGCCACACGGTCTGGGCGCTGTCATACGAGCTGTCCACATGGCCATGTGACCCCTGTTTTTAATTTTTCCATGTTAGTCTATTTTCTTTTAAATTAGTCCCTGATTGTTTCCAAACTATTTTTAAGGTCTCGTAAGCTTGATTTAAGGCCTGTAAGTGTATATATATTATGCTTAATAGGTGGATTGGATATTGATATTTAAATTAATATTTAAATTTTTAATGATGTCATTTGATTGAATGTATGTTGTAATACTCTATAACCCTAACCCGGTAATAGAGACTAGTTAGAGATGTTATAGGTTAATTGGCCATTTAGCCATTGGGCTTTTTACTTTTTAAAACTCTTATTTCTCCTTTTTTTTGAATGAGTCCCAATACTAAAACAATCATCTATTTCCATTTTTTTTTTCAATCATGGACCAATTCATTACCTAATAATTCTAAAATTTTAAAAATATTTTCTACTTCCAAAAATAATTTTTACAACATTAAGTTTGTTTTACAGTCATTAATTCCCATTTAATCACGTCGAGAGCTCCACAATAGAATGGTGTGGAAGATAGAAGGAATGGAAATTTGTTAGACATGGTTTGATCAATGTTAAGCTAACAATCTCTTTTTGGGGATATGCTTTGTAAACAATTTGCTATATTCTGAATGATGTACCAGCTAAGACCGCATCTAAAACTCCATACCAATTGTGGCATAGCAGGAACCCATGCCTAAAGCATTTTAGTATTTGGAGATGCCTAGCCCTTAGATAAAGCCTAAAGCATTTTAAGCCTATTTTCTTGTTGTTGTTATCTTGCTACTATTTTACTTGAGTTGGATTCTTAATTTGATTTGAGGAATATGATAAGGATTGAGACAAAAGGTATGGTGAGTGAGATGATTCATGTGTTGTCCAAAATTATGGAACATAAGCTCAATGGAACCAATTACTTTAATTAGAGTAAGATTTTCCGAATCTATTTGTGAAGCATCGATAAGGATGATTATCTAACTAATGATCCACCCATTAATGAGAAAAAACAAGTGTGGCTAAGGTACGATGCCAAACTATTTTTACAAATTTGCAATTCTATTGATAGTGAGGTAATTTCCTTTATTAATTAATGCGAATTTGTTCAACAACTAAAGGAGTGTTTGGACTTTTTGTATTCTAAGAAAGGTGATATCTCTCACATGTATGAAGTTTTCCAGGCATTTTATCGTCCAAAGAAGCAAGATGAATCCCTCGCAGCTTACTACTTGGATTTCAAGAGAGTGTATGAAGAACTCTATGCGATGTTGCCATTCAGTTTAGATGTTAAAATCCAATAATCTCATAGAAAACAAATGGTGGTCATGATCTTTCTTTTTATTCTTCCTCCGAAACTTGAGGTTGCTAAATACCATAATTTGTTAAGTGTCGAAATCTCATCTTTACAGTATGTCTTTACAAGGATTGTAACACCCCTAACCCGTATCCATCATCAAAATAGGGTTTCGAAGCATTACAAGAATTTATAGATCATTTAATAGAAATTTTGTTTCATATAACATTCATACCTGAAATCAATCAAATTTAATCATAATGTCCCTTATGTGAGCCATCGAGGCCCAGAATATATATCGAGACTTAACCAGGAACTTAGAAAATTTTTCGAAAATATTTCAAAATTTTCAACACTGCAGGGATCACACGGCTTTGTGGCCAGGCCGTGTGGTTCACACAATACTCATGAAGCTATATTCATCAATCCACAAGGTGAATAAATTAATAGCATTACTTATACATATTATCTCTAGCTTAGTAAGATTTTAAATAATTTTAACTCTTCCGAGTTTCTTTATTTTCATTTGTATTTATTTACTTTTCACGCACATTCCAATGCATGAAACAAAATGTAACACCCCAAACCCGGCCTAGAAGTTAGGCCCGAATCCGGCGTGTCACATAGTAGTATTTTTCAAAACCATATTTCTTGTTGTTAAAACTTGTTTGAGAATTAAAGCCTCTTTGTTAAAACTCAAAACACTTAAGGAATTGTTATCTACTTGAAAACGTAATTACTTTTTAAACCTTATCTATTGCGGCAGCATATTTGAAAACGTTGCGGAAACGTAGTGTTTTGAAGACAGTTATCGTTTTGGAAATTGTATTCCACTTTTAGCAGTTAGAAAACATCTTAAATAAATATCACAAATAATAAGTTAAAAATAGAGAGGCCTTATTACAACCCAAATCAAAATATTTGAAAGTAAATAACCAAAACAGCAAGCACAAGTAGTGTGTGGTCTTCTCCGAGTCCCTCGCAGCTCCGAATCCTCTCAGGCCAGAATTACCTGCACAGTTAAAAACGGGGCAAGTTTATGAAAACTCAGTGTGTAATCCCCTATTACAGTCACAGTCTGGGCCCAAGCCTATACGGTATCAGTCTGGGCCTAAGCCCTATTCGGTAACAATCTGGGCCTCAACCCTATTCGGTAACAGTTTGGGCCTAAGCCCTAAAACATATCAATGCAAACAAACATGTAACCCAACCCTGTCCAGCCAACTCTCCACCCGTACTAATCATCTATCCATGTGGGGACCAAGTCGACCCACCCAACCAACTATCCAATATTGCAGCCAAGCTGCTAATAATGGTATACGTGGCTGAGCCACTAGAATCAGTATATGTGGTGATGCCACTATAACGGTACTTCCTCCAAATAAGAAAAACCGAACCCAATGCAATATGGTATATATGCAGTGTATCACGATCATATACAGTTATACAAATATCACATAAACATCATTTAAACTACCACTAAGGGTATAACGGTCATTTTGTCGTTTAGGGGTAAAACGATAATTTCATCCATCGGGGGTATTTCGATAATTTTACCCATCGAGGGTATTTTTGTAACTTTACCCATAGAGGGTACTTCTGTAATTTTACCCGTGAAGGATATTTCGATAATTTTACCCATAGAGGGTACTTCGGTAATTTTACCTGTGAAGGGTATTTCAGTAATTTTACCCGTGAATGGTATTTTGGTAATTTTGTAAATCAAAGAATTCTAAACAGAGATAACGATGCGAATGGGCTTAGGGCCCATTCTCGGCCCAAATGGTCCCACACACTCGTGTGGCCCATTTAGCCTAAATCTAGCCACAGATATGAGATTCACATAGTCCAATACAATATCTACTACACAATCATACAATTTATTCATTTGGGCCCACTTGGCCCAAGGTAGCCTAGACTCATAAGAACACTCATGAGGGCCTCAACTATTGCGTCGAAGCTCCCACACGTGCGCTCCCACGCTCGTGTGGCTACTATCGCTGTGTGACCGGCATTTCGGCATTTGCCGCTCTACAGCTAGAGTAGTGCGAAATACACACCTGATAGGAATCTGGAGTAAATCCACGCTCCGACCACTCCTATGCCCAACGCCAACCAAGGTATGCTTACTCTCCTCATAGATTGCTCTATTTAAAGCCAGCTTCTTGCCTACTCTCATGCTAGCTTCCCGATGTAGGATCCCTCCTTCAGCAGAGTTTAATTCCAACACAACCACTTGTCGCCCAACTTAGCAAAATAAATATCCCTTTTTGCTTGCAATGGGATTCAAACCCTTGCCTTCTCCTATGCTCCAGATGCTACATGCCACCATAACACAAGCTCCTTTTGTGTCTTAAAACATGTGCAACTAAATATAAGCCTACGGGGCAAAGTCTAAGTTCATTTAAAAAGAAATCAAAATGAAATGCAAGCGCCAAGACTTGAACCCAAGCTCTCCCTTACACCCTTAATGATGCCTTGCCACTAGACCACTCCTTTCCTTGTGTCATTTTTCTCCACATTTTATTCTTAAAGCCTACTTACTAACTCCTAGGGTTTTATTCACCTAAAACCATTTTTTTTCCTAAAGCTCAGGTTTGATCCCGGGACCTCATGGAAGCCCCCTAACCTTCCAAAATCAATCACTTAATAGGTCCGACTTGCATTAATGCCGTTCTCTTATTCTCAAAAATTTTAAACGCTCCCATGCCTAAGGCCCAATAGGCCCAATTCTTCTAGGCCCAAATTTAGGGTGTTACACAAAATTCATAAACATATCACCATTCGACCAATAGTTTGGCATTTGCCTAAGTATCAAGCAACAACACTAGTTAGCATATTTGCATATATTACATATAAATTCAACATTGATAAACTTATTTTCTCTACATGTTACACTTGAGTTTATTACTCATTACAACATACACAATTTCCTTGTAACAACATATTAAAGATAATCACATATTTACATGTCACGATACATATCATTCTTTTGTCGTTTCTTTATAAACATATATCATTCATTTCGTTATATCAATATTTCAAGTACCATCATTTCCATATATTTCAAGTATATACCAGTAATAATCCATTTCAAACTCATGTTATCTCATATCAAAACTTTACCCGTTGAATCATTTAAATATCAATGGGTCACTTATTTCATATCAATATCAACAATAACCATAAGTTTTCCAATATTAATTTCATATGCCACTTACCAACCTTTGTCAAATTAGAGAACGTCTTACGGATTTGAGTACATCGTTTTCTTTATGCCATAGTCCAACTATGGCCTTGTACATATATTGCCATGGTCTTGCACTTTATCACGGTGTCATAGCCCAGCTATGATCTTACACTTTATTACGATGCCGTAGCCCAGCTATGGTCTTACACATACACACATATACTGCACTTTATTACGATGCCATAGCCCAGCTATGGTCTTACACATACACACATATACTGTCATGGTCCAACCATGGTCTTACGTTCACAATTGCCATAACCTAGTTATAGTCTTTCCACTGAAATGCCATAGCCTAGCTATGGTCTTACATTCCATACTTTGTCATGGTCCAACCATGGTCTTACCATCAATTCATCACTGGTCACTGAACGATCGTACTCAATCCTGCGCTCTACTCAATTTGACCGTCCACTTTAATTTTCATAGTGTTACATTATTCACAATACTCAATTAAGCACATTTCACGTTCAACTTAAGCATAAAAATATCATTTTTATCTTTTATCACTTTACGGGTATTATCATTTATTTCAAACGTTATCATTTATCGGGCTTTATCAGATACATAATCATTTCACATATATATTTATACAATCACATACACAATTCAATTCAAGCATAAAAACATGCATAGCTAAGTTATACGAACTTATCTGGCTGTATTACAGAAATACCAAGATTTAGGGGCATTTTGGTAATTTTCCATTTCCCCATTTTTTTTCTCTCGATCTTGATCTAAATTAACAATTTCATTCAATTTATTAATTTAAACACTAAAACAATTCATTTCCTTCAATTTATTCATTTTTGACATTTTTATAAAATTACCCCTAAAGTTTTACTCTTATTCAATTTAGTCCCTAAACCTAAAACATGCAAATTAGCCATTTTTAAAGTAAACTCATACTAGCTGAATATTCATATATTTTCCTCCTCCTCTTCTCCATTCCACATCCTCAATATATATAATTCCATTATTAATTTATATGTTCATATCAAGCTGTCCACTTGAGTCATAGTCAGTAAATTATTTATATCTTGAGCTACAGAATTCCAAATTAAGATCTACTTGATGTTTTTGAAACTAGACTCAAATATATTTCTACATAAAAATTCTAGAATTTATAATATATCCAATAAGTACAGTAAAATCTTCAAATTTATCCATGTTCTACTGTTTGACATCTTCAACCTTTCTTTACTAAAAATTAATTATCTCTTAGTACGAGATTCAGATGATGTTCCTACTTGTTTCTATTGAAAATAGCCTCATTAATAATTTAAAGTTACAAATTTAAACCCCCAATTATTTTTATAAACTTTTTAATTATTTTCCAAAGTCAAAACAGGGGAACCCAAAATCATTCTGACCTTGTCTCACTAAATTTATTATATCTCATGATTTACACTTTCATTGCTTACACAGTTTCTTCTATGAAAAACTAGACTCAATAAAATTTAATTTTATATTTTATTCAACCTCTAATTCAATTTTCACAATTTTTAGTGATTTTTTAAATTTATACTAATGTTGCTATCCAAAACTGTTTTAGTGCAAAATGTTGATTACTAAGTTTATAACACCCTTATTCCTTTTTTCTAAAATATTTCCCATCACTTTCTCTTATTTCCCTTCACTAACATATCAAGAACATAAAACCTTATATAAGAAAACTCTACTATAACATCATTTCCATGCTTTTTCAATAATAACAAACTTAAAAATATATTGAAATCTTGATGTTCTTACCTTGTCTTATTGATTTCAATCTTTAACTTGATTTTTCTCTCTTCTTCAGCTTCTATTTCTTGAATCTAACTTGATATCTTGACTCCCCATGATATTCTTGTTATCTTTCTCTCTTGGTAACCATGGAAATTCTTTTAATTTCTAGATTAAAATGGTGAATTTTTTGTGGAAGGACCAAATTGGAAAGAAAGCAAAACTTTCTTTCTTTCTCTCTTCTTCTCACGTTGATGCATGGGGAAGAAGATGATAATTCTTCGTCTTTCCTTCCTTACATACTAAATAAATAATAATAAAATATCTCATTAAAATATTCATAAATAATATATATCTAATTAAATAATTATAAAATATCATTAACATCATCATTGCCTTCTAGATCTCTCTCTCCTTCTAATTGACCATTTTGCCCTTTATGATCTTTCAAAATTCCATCCTTGAATCATCACTTAATTTGGTAAAATTGCAATTTAGTCCCTCATAATTCTTCACCTACTCAGTTTGGTCCTAATTCATCCATTTTCCTTAGTTTCTAGATCATTCAATCCTTAAAATATTTTCACTATTGGTCCTTCAACTTTTCCATATTTACACTTTAACCCCTTGAGTTTTGAGTTTTTACTCTTAGGTAACAAAACTTTTCTCACTTTTACCATTTAGTCCTTTCTTGAATTAATATATCATAATATACTTCCCAATGTTGTCATAACTCCAAAATTTCTCTTTTTGTCACTTTATTTCCTTATTTTACTATATCAAAGATACTATCTTACCGTAGAAATTTTCGGGGTATTACAAGAATAATACAAACTGAGAACAAATATTCTACTCAGATTCATAGCAATGCATTGGTGAGCCATGGTAATAAGACACGAGGATCAACTAGTCGTGAAAAAAGTGGGGAAAATCGCGAGATAGAGGAGGTGGTGTGCTTCTATTTCCATGAGCCTGACCACACTAAGCGTTATTGCCAAAAGCTTCAGGAAAAGGCTAGGAGAGCAGAGAAGACACATGTTGCAGCAACGAGTTCTAAGACCATTTCAGATGAAAAATCCACTCCTATCACTACTATTTTCGAGTCAGGTAACTCCTACAAGTGCCTCATTTCCTCATTCTTCAATTGGGTCGTTGACTCCGGTGCTACAGATCATATGACAGGTAATCCAAATCTCTTTTCAAACTTCAAAGCTTATACACATAATCCTAACGTCATTTTACTGATGGATCCACCTCTCGTGTTCTTAGATCTGGCACCGTTAATCTTACATCATTCATTTCCTTCAATTTTATGTTAAGTCTACTCAAATTTTCTTTTAACTTATCATGTTTTAGCAAGCTTACACGTGCTCTCAACTATTATGTCTCATTCTTTTTCCTACTCATCGTCTCTTTTAAGATCTTACAACGAAGAAAATTATTGGTAGAGGTCATGAGTATGGAGGACATTATGTACTTAATGCACAAATGTTGAAAGCTATTACTTGTTCTAGTATAGAGTCTCCCTTGGAGGTACATAGTCGATTAGGTCATCCTTCATTGTCATCTTTGAAGAAGTTTTGTCCTCAGCTTCATAGTTTGTCGTCATTACATTGTGAGTCATGTCAATTTGCTAAACATCATCGTTTAGCCTTTGTTCCTAAAGTTAATAAAAGAGTTGAGTTTCCTTTTGAATTAGTTCACTATGATGTTTTAGGTTGGAGTCATGTTACTTCCAAAACTGGGCTTCGTTATTTTGTTACTTTTATGGATGATTATTTGCGAGTCATTTAGTTATATTTAATAAAAAAATGTTCTAAGTTATTTTCTATTTTTTGTGTCTTTTGTGCTAAAATAAAAACACAATTTAATGCTAGTGTTCTTATTTTACGATGTGATAATGCTAAGGAATATTTTTCTAATACTTTTAACTACTATATGACTCAGAATGGTATTATTCACCAATCATCTTATGTTGATACTCCTCATAATGGAGTAAATGAAAGAAAAAACAGATACCTTCTTAAAGTAGCTCAAGACCTTCTTTTTCAAATGAGTGTACCTAAATGTTTTTGGGATGATGTCATTTCAATAGCCACTTTTCTTATTAATGGTATGTCATATTCTATACTTAACGGTAACATTTCTTACCATATCATCTTTCCTTTAAAACCTTTGTTCCTTGTTGAGCCCAAAATATTTCACGCTTGTTTGGTTTATGATGTTCATCCACAAGTTACAAAATTGGACTCAAAGCCTTTAAAACGTGTTCCTTGGTTATTGCCAACTTTAAAAAGGTTATAAATGTTACTCTCTTAATCTTAAGAGGTATCTTGTGTCTATTGATGTTACCTTTCTTGAAAATACACTTTTTTCCTTGCGTCGTTCGTATAATACTTCCTTTGAAAATAATGATCTGTTGTTCTATACAGTGAACTATCCTGTCAACTCCTCTGAAATAGATATACTAGAACATGCAACAACTCGATCACCAATCATTAATGTTTATTCAAGATGGAAAAATCCCCCAGAAACATGTTTGTGACCAGTCTTTTCGTTGAAAGATTTGTTCTGTAGTCAATCAATCCTACTATCGACTTTCCCATTGCCCTCCGGAAAGGTAAAAATACAATGCACTTATCCCATCTCCTATTTTGTCTTTTATGATCATTTATCCCTTATTACTAACGCTTTCATTGCTTCATTGCACTCTATTTCCATTTCTAAAACGTTAGGGAGGCTTTATCTCATCTTAGCTAGCGAGATGCAAAGATTTGCTTTAGATGGTAATGGTACTTGGGAATTGGTTAATTTGCTGACTAGAAAGAAGGCTATTAGATGTAAATAGGTGTTTATAGTAAAAGTTAATCCTGATGGTTCCATTTGTAACATCCTAATTTTGGGCCTAGTCGGAACAGTGGTTGCGGGACCACAAATCTGACATCGAAAAATTTATTTTATTATTATTTTGATGTCTACAGTATGATACTAAAGTTGTGTGAAATTTTCATAAAGAAATTTCCTCGTTTGAGTGCTCAATTTGATAAAAAGGACTAAATTGAGTAAGGTGCAAAACTTGAGGTCTAATTAATAAAGGCACTAAATAGCTATAGAATTGAAAAGTATGAGCACTTGCATGGTAATTATACCAATATAAAAGTGAGGAGATAAAGATGGACATGTAGTAGGTGAATTTGGTGAAGATATTAAATGGTTAAATTGGTAAATAAGTTAATAGGTGTAATAAGACAAAATAGCAAAAAGCTACCATCTTTTTTTATTTCTCTTTCTTCTCCACCAATTCTTACCCAAGGAAATGGCCATGGAAGCTTGAAAATTTCAGCAACTTCTAACTCTCACAAGTAAGTGATTTTGATGGTCATTTTTTATGATTTTTGTATTTTTGGAACCCTTGTAGCTTAATCTAGCTAATGAGGGGACTATTTTGCAAAATGGTTGAAAGTCTAGGGTTTTTCCATGAGAATATTCATTTTTTTGTTGCATTTTTATGGAAGAAAATGAATCTTGGTTGTTAAATAAACAACTTTTGTTAAGTGATTTTCATGAAAACACCTAAAATGGACCATTTTGTAAAAGTTGTAAAATAGGTAGTAAAGGTGTGAAATAATAGAAAATGTGGGCATCTATAAGCATGAAAAAGGTTTAGCTATGCATGGGTAGTAAAGAAATTGGACACATTTTCTTTAACGAGCCTAGGGGCAAGTGTAAATATGACAAAATTTAGGGGTAAAAATGTAATTTTACCAAAAATGTGAAATTGGGCTAATTTGAATAGCATGATGAATAAATAAATTAAGTGTGTTGTTATAGATCAAGGAAGATGAGATTTGGAATTAGATCGGGGAAAAGCAAGATAATCGAGTAATTGACTTATTTCGTCATTTCATACCGAGGTAAGTCTGTATGTTAATCATAAATGTTTATTTGATAAATTGATGAATAACTTGTGAATTTAATTATATTAATTACTGTACAATGAAAATCCAATGTTTGAGACTAGCGAACGCAAAGTTGAACACTTTCGTTCGGTACTAAAAGATGAATTGACGGAAAAGACCATGAATGAGTCATGGCAAAGTGTGACTAAGTGAAATTGTGTAAGACCATAGTTAGACTATGGCATCGAGATATGGTTCTATGTGAGATTGTGGAATAAAATAGCTCTGGTCATATGTGTAGTACTAAGTGCAGACTACTATGTGCACCAGATAGCATCTATTATTATTGGTGGCTGTGTGCGATATCACCGTGAATCTGTTATTATTGGTGGTTTGTGTGCGATACCACCGTGTATCTGTTATTATGGGTGGGCTATGTGCAAAACAACCGTGTATCCGTAATTACTCCTAAGTGTTCATCGGGGAAAATTCGACTGAGTGAAATTTCAAGTGAGCAATGAATTCGATATGTGATGAATTTTGGTGAGGATTAAAACCAGTAAGTGAAGTGATAAAGTTTTGTATTATTCATGCTAATCAAATTATGTTATTGAATATGAGCATATTGTTATGATGTTTCATGAAAGAGTGAAATTTGAAATAAAACAATTTTGTACAGCAACAGTTGTGTAATTTTTGAAAAATCACTAAAAATGGTAGAAATTGATTGTGAGGTTGAATGAGATATGAAATTCAATCTTATTGAGTCTATTTCTACATAAAAGAAATACAATAAGCAAAAGAATTTCATATGGTGAGATAATTGGATATTAGTGAGACAGAGTCAGAATGATTTCGAAATCCCCTATTTTGACTTGGGAAATTCATTAAAAATTGTACAAAAATAATAATGGGATAAAATTTGTATAGTTGAAATTCTTAATGAGTCTATTTTCAAGAGAAACAAACAGATATGTCATTCGAGTTCTTTACAATGTGATAACTATTTTTTAGTGAAAAGGGGTCAGAACTGTTAAACAGTGAAATAGGAGAGACTTTAAAGAATAAATTGTATTGATTGGCTAAACAAAAAATTCTGGAAATTTTATGGTAAAAAGATATATGAGTCTAGTTTCATATAAAATTATCGAATCATAATTTAGAGTTTCGTAGCTCTGGATAAATATAATTTAGTGACTGTAACTCGAGTAAATAGCTCAAGATGAACATAAATGAATTTTGAAATTTTATGCAATAATGATGGTATTATCTTGAGAGCTTATAATGAGGATTGTTAAAAGCATGGTAATCAATTGTTTATTATTTACATACGTACTTACTAAGCTTTATAGCTTACTCCGTTGTTTTCCGTGTTTAAAATGTACTCAGGTTAGCTCAGGTTGGAAGTCGTCGGAGAACCTATCACACTATTTAGCTTACAATTTAGGTATCGATGATTTTATACTTAAGGTTATGGCATGTATAGAGAACTTGGTCATGTGTATATGTTACTGAGTTGTCCTAGAATAATGACCCATGATATTCGGAGTTCATTGTTGTATAAAGCCATTTAATGTGGCCAATAAATTGGTTATGCTATAAACTCATGATGATGCATTCTATGGTTGAGTAAATTGTATGCTATGACTTGTTATGTGTGTGTGGTGGATGTTTTGGTAGCTTTAATATGTCTCAAATGTGTCATTCAAGTTATACTCAAGTATGGGCCGGATAGGGTAGAGATTGGCTTGGAAACTAGCCAACTTCTTGACCACACAGGCAAAGACACGGCCGTTGTCTCAGCTGTGTGGAGGACACGGTCTAGCACATAGGAGTGTGACTTGGTCGTGTGATCCAAAAAGAATGATGACATCATAAATAGGGAGTTACACGGGTGGAGGACACGGGCGTGTCCTGGGCCACACGGGTGGGTGTAACCACACGGCCTACCCACACGGGCGTGTGACTTTCCAAAACAAGGAAATTTTCTAAATGTTCCAATAGTTTTAAAAGTTCTCTATTTAGTTTCGAATGGCTTCCAAAGCATGTTTTGGGCCTCGTAGGCCCATTTTAGGGACTTGATGATATAAGATAAAAGTTTTAAATTTTAAATGAAATGTTATGCCTTGAATTTGTTCAGTTGCAAGTGTTATTGTCCGGTAACACCTTGTACCCTGTTCCGGTGTTGAACACGGATAAGGGTGTTACACCATTGCTCAACTAAAAGCCCGTCTTGTTGGTAAAAGATATGCTCAGATCTATGGGGTTGATTACTCGGATACTTTCACTCTGATAGTAAGATAGCTTTTGCTCGTTTTTTCATTTTTATGGTGGCTACATATGGGTGACCCTTGCGCCAACTTGATATCAATTTTTTTTTTCTATATTGTGATCTACAAGAGGAGGTCTATATGGAGCTATCACCTAGTTTTGTTGCCCAAGGAGAGAGTGCGAAGGTGTGTCATCTTTGAAAATATCTATATGGCATGAAATAAAGCCCACGAGTGTGGTTTAGAAGTTTCAATGATCCATGATTTTGGTTTACAAAAGAGCAGTTGTGATTGCTAAATTTTCTACAAACACTCAAAGGTATGCATGATTCTTCTAGTAGTTTATGTTGATGATATTGTTATTATTGAGAGTGGTGATGCATGCATTCTTTCTTTGAAATCATTCATTTATACTCAGTTGCAAATGAAATATTTGGGACAGTTGAAATATTTTCTTGGAGTTGAAGTTACTAAGAGTAAGAAGGGTATTTTCTTGTCTTCAAGGAAATATACCCTTGACTTACTTGAAAAAACTAGAAAGTAGAGATGTAAATTGTGTAGCACACCAATGAATTCTAATTTGCAACTTATGAAGGATGATAATGCTTCGTTTGAGGATCCTAAGAGGTATAGAAGACTAGTTGGAAACTGAATTATCTCAAAATTACTCGTCCTGATATCGCATATTCTGTCAGTGTTGTGAATCAATTCATGTCTTCACCAACAATTAAACATTGGACAGCATTATAAAAAATTGTATGTTACCTAAAAGGTTGTGGTCTTTTATATCAGAATAATGGACACACAAGCATTGAATGCTTCATTGATGTAGATTGGGCAGGATCAAAGATGGATTGGAGATCAACTAATGGTTACTGTGTTTTTGTGGGTGGAAATCTAATTTCTTGGAAAAGCAAGAAGCAGAGTGTAGTTTTATGGTCTAGTGCAAAATTTGAATACAGAGCTATAGCACAATTTGTGTGTAAAAGATTACGTGGTTACAAAAGTTACTGGATAAATTGGAATTTAAAAAGTTGTTACCAACAAAATTATGGTGTGACAATCAAACTGCTCTTCATATATCTTACAATCCATTTTTTTCATGAGCTAACCAAGCATATTGGAGTCAACTGTCACTTCATTCGTGAGAAGATTCAACAAAAGCTTATATCAACAATTGTGTCAAAACAAGAGATCAATTAAGAGATATCTTTACAAAATCTCTTAGCGGACCTCGAATTTATTATATTTGTAACAAGCCAGGCATGATTAACATCTATGCTTCAACTTGAGGTGGATTGTTGAGAATATGTAAATGGGAATGTAGCTGATTATTAGGGATTATAAAAAGATATTAGGGATTCGATTTGATTTGATTCTTTTTATTCACTTTCTTCATAGAGTATACTCTTACATGAATATATATATGTATCGTTTGAGGCTGAATAAGAAATAGAATTTCATTCTCTCTTTTTTCTTATGCCTTATTAATTATATTTCAGTATTTCGTTCACACTAAACAAATATATAAAAAATTAATATCCAAGCTTCCCAAGTTTTCTTAAAACAACTAAACTCAAATATTAAGTTAGGAGAGGTGGAAATCACCATTTTTAACCTTTATGAAGCTTCCTCTCTTGAGCTTCATTTTATCTCTTAAGAACCCATGAAACTCTAGGTTGAAGTTTGAGAGACTGGTCGTGGAAATAAGTTTAGAAGGTCGTTTTCCAAGTAATTTTAACAAAATCTCAAAGTTCGAGTGTTGTGTTTTTAAGAAATTTCAATACAAAGCAATGGAAAAATTATTCAAGTGGGTCCAAGGCCCAATTCCTTCCATCCAAATCCAAAGTTTTGAAATTTCTAGGCCATTTCCCTAATTCATGGTCCATGTAACACCCCTTACCCGAGCCCAAACCTAGACTAGAGCAAGAAATGCTACATTTAAATACTAGCCAATATGTTACAAGGTTTTGCAAAACATTTTCATTTAAAAAAATCATTTTACAACCTTATACCGTTGCTCAACTACTCAACACTTTTATGCTTTCTAGATCCCTATGCACATGCCACACTAGTTCCTTAATTTAAATACACTTCTTAGTCCATACCTTGCTATTGATGAGTGATTTGTCAAGCCATCTTCAAGTCATTTTCTCACGAATACTTTCTGCACACTACGTGTTTAAACAACAAGCGTATTAAGCTTCACAAAACATAGCAAGTACTCATATGAATTCTTTACTTATCTAAGTATTTAATATAAATTTTATTGATTCATTGATTTACCATAAATATATTTATTCATGTTATGTTTTATTTTAGACATTTCACTAATGATATATTAAAACTTAATACAGGAAACATGTTATAATTCTAACTATTCACTTTTCACATATTATAATTCTAGTTATTCACTTTTCACATATTTTGTTAGTGAAACTCTCAGCATGTTAGTTTTTTTAGCTTACTATTAATTCACTAACACAAATAAATCATGTTTTTTCTATATAATTTAACCTTTCAAGCCTTTATCATATCCATTAATATTTCATATAATTAACATAAATAAATTTAACATGTTTTACACTTAATCCTTAGGTGGCAAATGAATTCTTTGAGTACTTAGCAATCTATGCTAGATTGCACTTCCTTCTCTATTGATTCCAACGCTTTTTTTTCTCTTCATGAACACATTAAGAACATATTTAAATTCTATACTAGAAATCACTTTCTCAAGTTTCTATTTCAACTAAACATAAAATCCATAAATGAACACTTAAACTCTTACCTTGTAACCATGATTTCTCACACTCCTAATTTTCTTCACTTCCAACCTTCAAGTATCTTGATTCCAAGGAGATATATAAGCTCACTAGGGTCTCAACATCACTTTTCCTCTTTGGTTGCTATAAAAATTCCTAAGATTTTGGGTTGAAAAGTTGAAATTTAATGGAGAAGGACAAAATTGTAAGAAAATAAAAGTTTTCTTTCTTCCTTTTCTTCATGTATGTTTGGATAGAGAATTATGGATAAAATTCTCCATTTTCTTCTTTAAATATTATTTAATAAGAATAATAAAAATATTC
This sequence comes from Gossypium bickii, assembly GCA_025503065.1. Classification (NCBI taxonomy): domain Eukaryota; kingdom Viridiplantae; phylum Streptophyta; class Magnoliopsida; order Malvales; family Malvaceae; genus Gossypium; species Gossypium bickii. Next base: position 58,221,676 of record CP106720.1, on the reverse strand, counting down.
CAACACCATAATTTCAATTCAATGGTCATAATTTCATCTCACTTTTCATCAAGATCTAATGGCTCATATTGTGCCAACATTTCATGAATTAATTAATATAATAAATGTAATTATATTTGGTCCAATGGCCCATGTTAAATCCTTCATCATAACGCAAATTCAATGGCTGAAATTCAATATACATGCCTAAGGGTATTTTGGTAATTTTATCTAAAATTATCTTACTTGCAAGATGATCATTTTGCCCTTAAAACTTTTATAATATTTTCAATTAATCTATTCCCAATTTTTGTATAATTTCAACTTTCTCATTGAAATTTTCTCAAAATTTCAATTTAACCCCTCAACTTTCAAATATTTACTATTTGTGTCACAAACTAAGTTTGATAGATCCGAGATAAAGGCGTATAGTCGTGAAGTTATCTGTTTGGCGTAGTGTAATCAGCGAATTAACAGTCTTCGGGTGTGTTAGAATCTAGCATAGCATATTCGTCGTAGAATGATTAAGGATTTTGTTACAAATTATTCTACTATTTAAGAAAATGATGTGATAAGTAAAGAGTAAGACTAGTGAGTTACAGCCAAAAGTATGGTACCCCCAATTACCTAAGCACTATGCTGAACGGGCTTTGTAAAATGACCTGGCTAAGAGCCAACTAGATTGACTGGTCAAATATCAAACATACAGGATACTTATTTATATTCATCTCGGAATCTGTAGGCCATTATGAAGGAAAAACTCTGGATTCAATTAACACTTTTTGAGCGCTACTAAAGGGAAATTAAATATATATTGTGAAAAGGATTAGTCTGAATGGTTTGTCTTTCTCTAAAATCTACTCTCTAGTTCTTCCTCTTATAACTTATATGTTTTCTTTTCTAGAAGCTAAGGATTCTGAATTTATGAGTGGATGTTCCACCTCAGGTAAGTCTAAGAGCTCTGTATATTAAGTTTTTGAAAGAATAGTAGGCTATGAATACAAGTCTTTGCATGGGGGTTGTCTACAATTGAGATGTTAACAATTGGTATGAAAATAGGTTTTAGTAATGAATCTATGTTCTTTAAGTAGTTGTTGCTGTTGGTTCGAGAAGGGTGTTCGAGTTTAGAGTTCAAGCTACAGTCAAAGTGAGTATCAGGTGAGTCTCTCTATCTTGACTCTTGCATATGGATTGTTCAGATTAGAATACATATAAAGAAAATATCTAGGACAACTAGTAAGTGCATATGAGAAATATTGAAAGGATTGTAAAATAATAAGATTACGTATGATATACTATTTGAATAAGAAGTCAATTAAGAAGTAAGCAAGTAAGATCTTCTATGATAAGGTAAGAATCAATCAGGTATGTGAATAAGATCTAGGAAAGTAACTCCTGATTGGAAACGTCCCTTTATGATGCATCTAGTAAGGTAGTTATATTACTAACCAGACTGGTCAATCATGATCCAAAAATAAGTGCATAACCATGTGGATAAGACTCATGGTGATGCCTCTAGTAAGATAAAGACTGGACTGGTAGATCACAACATGAGAATGTGTAAGCCCATGTGGCTGAGACCCATGGCATAATATGATAGTAAGAATATTCATGGTGATGTCTTCGGCAATATGTGAACCGGAGTTATGTATAAGTCCATGAGGGAGTAACCCATGGCACCTTCCGTGAAATCCTGATGGGATAGTAAACACATGGTTCTATATGTTGCCTATGTGGCATAATCTGCTAAGCCTTCATAGAGTACTCTGTATGGTCTTTGTGGTAGGTTTTGTTTCGTCTCATTAGCGTACACGGTTAGGTTTGTATGGTATAATATGGTTATTGGCCTTTGTGGTAAGATTTGGGTAAGTCTGAGAGTACTTTGATGAATAATTCTATGATAAGGACATGATATGTCTAGAGTTAGTTTGGTTTGATTAGTTTTGTGATGTAATCAAATGAGTCTTAAAGGAGGTCTCCTGAAAGGTAGTATGTATCTGCATGATTCAAAGAGGGTATCTGCCATGGTAATTTGTCAGTTTAAAATATAGGTGTATTTTTAGTTATGAAATATATAAGAATTCGTTGGCCTATGTTTGTCTGCGCTATGTAAGGTTGAAATCTGAATTATCGAGTATCCGTCAAATCTGCATAGTATTACGTCTCGTTCTGGGATTTTATGGAATCTGAGCTGTTAATATCTTGGATATTCTTGTGTTTTGTAACATAGATGTGTGGAATTCTTTTGAATGATATGAATAATTCATTATCAGTATGAGCTTATGTTGGGTTGAAACTAGGATATGATTTGGTCGGTAGACTGATAGTATCAAACTTAGTTTGGGGATCTACCAAATGTGAATTCATATAGTAAGTATTTGCCCATGAATAGTATCTATAAATAACCATTTTGGGAAAATTAGTGTTGATTTGAAGAGAAAATCCATAAGAAGTGGCCTCTGTAGAGATATTCCTCTGAGTAGTACATTTTTTTGTTCTAAGAAGAAGAAGATAATAGAATATTGTCTGGTAAGGTTTGAAGGCAGCCAAGTAGTAAAGTGAAAGCTAGTTCGTTAAGTATGGTATTTGGCATAGAAGTGCAAGTCTGATTTAATGTATGTGTCCGCCTAAAACAGAAATGATATGCTAAGTATGGAAACTAGCGTATAGGCATATATCCAATAATATGAAAGTACTCGCCAATGTATTTTGTATTAAAGCTCACTAAGTTCTCTTAATCTTACAAATGTTTATTCTTATTTCAAGTGTTGATGTATGAATGAGTGTACGAGGAGAGTCAAGCCAGGAACACGGCAAAGAAATGACAAGTTGGGATATCATGCATACAGGGAATATGTCACATCCCAGAAATTGGGTTAGTAGAAAATGGGTTAATGAACCGAGAGTGGTTACACCTGAAATTGTTTTTTAGTGATTGAGTAATGGTAGAGCTTTCTTGATGATCAGTGTTCGAAACCCTTCCCTTTCATTATTTTTCTATGGTGCAATTTTGCCTCCAACCTTAGCAAAGGTCACATCCCATGTTTTAATTATTTTCTTGGTAAAATGAAAACAATGAAGTGAATGGCAGAGTGGTTAAAAGCTTTAATTAATTTTTTTAGGTCCTAGGTTCAAGTTTCCTCACTAACACCTTTTTATTTAATTTTTGTGATTTTTCCCATATGCTTAAAGCCCCTTACCGTCCAACCTTTCTTGCCATAGTGGAGGGAGATTCTTTCTTTTTCTTTTGGTCAACATACCTTATTTTTGGAGATCACGATCCCATTTTCACTCCTTTTCCCCCATAACTTACCATTCTCTCCATTTTTTCCATATGAATGATTTATTGAACCTAGACTTGTTGAGCACAACTCTCTCCATCCATCCTATCACTCTCCTCTCATTGTCATACCTCCCTAATGCTCCTCTCCATTCTCTCATTTTCTTTCTTTTGTTTAGCCGTCAACCACCCATTTTCTCTCTAATTCCTCCTCTCCTCTACCGTTCTTTGGTTTTGAACCACTTTGACCACCACCGAACCTCAATTGCACCTCTACTTTTCTTCTTCTTTTTCTTCCACCGTCGCCTTTCACCATCGTGACAATCACTGCATGCCACCGCAAAACATCACCATTTTTCTTGAGTTTTTCTCTTCTCCTTTCTCCTTTAATCTAGTAAATGAAATCTTCCCCCTTTCTTTCTCCTTCGTCAGACTGTCGTCTCCATCACCGGACTGCTGCTACCGTAACACCACCGCCGATGGTTGTGTTTCCTACTCTTTTCTTCATCATTTTTCAACCTACATCATTTCTTTTAGTAAATAAAATTCTACACTATTTTTTCACTTATTTTCTTCAATTCTAAGTCTTTTATTTCGTAAACTTACTCTTAATCAACCCCCTCTTTAGATCGTTCAATTTTCCCGTATCGAAATCAAGACGATCCATCGATCTATCCTTTTTGACCGAGATAAAGGCCGATTGACATCAACACAGAAAATTGTCAACCTTGTGAAAGGAATCACGATTTTTAATTCATAAGGGTAAGTGTCAAATGGGAGATTCGTTTAATAAACATATCTCTTGTGATCATCATGGTAAACTTTAACAAAGGACTACCATTTGTGTGACTAGGTAATCCATTGGATAGATCCAAGTTCAGGCATCTTAGAGAGTTGTAACACATTGAATCTACAATCAGGTGTGGGTTTTAACATTAAACAAAAGTAAATCTATGGTTTATATTGATTAAAATCAATATTATTTAAATTATGTTTAATGAGGATAACTTTAGTATCCAGTAAGAGAGATAAAACCAATCGATATGGACTATGTCAAGTAAGTGATTTCAAACCATATATGTTGTGAAAAACATGTTATGTGATCTTGATTATTATTATTGATATGAAATGTATGAAAATCTCATTCTCATGTTATGTGATCTTATGACATATGTGCTTTTCACATGATTTATAAAATGTAAAATATTGGTATAAAGTGTATTTATGTGATTTGCATGTTAAGCATGCTTATGTGATTTTAAGTGAAAAGTGATATAATGAGCATGCCTCACATGCCAAAGTGAAAAATGATTTTTAAGTGAAAAGTGATTTTGTGGCCATATCACATGCATAGGGTGGGATATGTGAAAGGTGGAAGAATGTGGTAGTTTATCTACAAAAGTGGTGGCTTATCTACAAATTTTATTATGTGGCAATATATCTGCAAAAGTGATGGCTTGTCCACAATTTGATTATGTGGCAGTTTATCTGCATTACCGTGACACTGTTCACAACTTGGTGTGTTATCGGGTGGACGAGTTCTGAAGAACTCAATTGTGGTGTGTAGCAGAGATGGGTAGGACCATTTTCTTAAAACCTGCATCATTTTACGAAATGTGCATTGACATGATCATGCATAGTATAAATGTGCAATATTGAGTTATATGAAACTGATATGATTATTATGAACGTATAATGTATATGTTCATATGTATGTGATTGTGTTTATGTTAATCTAACACTGGGTTTAAAAAGCTCACCCCATTAGTGTTATAATCTTTCAGGTAACACTCAGATATAGGACTTGGATTCAGCATTCAGTGGAGCCTCTCGAATGTTTTTATCTTATGAACATTTTTATGAATTTTAAAAACTGTTTGGATTTTGGTTTGTAGACTTTGGACTTTGGACATTACTTTTATTGTGGGTTGTGGTTTTTTTTTTTTTTTTTTTTTACAACTTTAGAACTATCATACATGCATGCAAATTTATGAGATTTCAAGTATTTTTAAATTATGAAATTCATCTAAACTATTTATAATTTTACTTGATTTTTAAACAAAATAATAACTCATAAATTTTTTAAATAGTTTTATTGAAATTCGCTGCAAAGTTGTTTATAATTATAATGCAAAATTCTTTATAACTTAAAACAATATTTTGATAAATGTCGCCTTTTTCAAATATTATATATTATTAAGTATGTTTTTCAAAGAAATAAAATTATTTGATGTTTAAATTTTTAGGTTTTCTCAAAACAACTCAAACCTAGTGATTTTCAATAAGCAAATAAATTCGAGCGTCGTTAATGTAATTTGTGAGATTTGACTATAACATCTAAGCCGAGTTTGAGGTGTTACAGAATGCCTTAAGAGTAGGGTGTATAGCTCTCTACGCCATGAGAGTTTGTTATTAATAAATTGTCGTGATATAAGGTTTTAAATCACCTTTAAATGTCTGTGGTACTTTTGGATATTATTATTTATATCTTATGTAATTAAATAAAATAGAAAGTATATGTTGGAAAAGAATTATTCATAGCTTTGTTAAAGTTTATGTTAAATATTTGTAAGTGGTAACATTCGATATCCGGAGCCAGTTATTTGGATCGGATTAGAGGGTATTACAATTTGACCCCTTCATTTTTCACTTCTTTATAATTTAGTTCATACCTCAACTCAATATCTCACAACATACTACTTGTTTCAACTTTCTTCAATATACATCTTCCTTCTCTACTATCACTAAAATACTTTATTTTATTTAACCAAGAAATCCACCATGCACGTTCTCAATTTAGTACCACTTATATAGCATGGTGATTTTAGGGGTGTTAAAATTCAAATGTCCAAATAAATTTTATATATCAAAAGTATCATCCAAATAATATTTTCATCATAAAATTCTCGAGAAATAACTAAAATAATCTTATAAATCAAATTATCTTTTTGCCCCTTTATGCCTCTAACTATAATTTCTTCACAACAAATAGTTATAAATCAACTCAAAATTTCATAGTTCTCATTTAATGCTTAATAAAAACGATAATGAAAATCATATTTTTACCCTTTTCTTGGAAAAAATGAAAATTTTATAACTTAGTCCTCGTTCCTTCAAATCTTATCTAAATTGGTTTCAAAAGTGATTTCCACCACACCATTATATATTATAATTTATTCTCATGTCAAACAGTCAATAAAAGTTCTTATTTATTTTTGGTCAAATTGCATTTTAGTGCTCTAACTTTCTCAAAATTGCAATCTCCATTTTATTATATTCTCATATCCACAATACTTTTCTTTGATTTCCATCTCTAATATGAATATTTCCTTTCATAAAATCCTTTATCTAACTCTTATTCTATCTTTCTTGCAAATTCACTGTACCCAATCCTAGAATAGCTTATCAAAAAAATTTTGGGGGTTACATGTTAATTGATTTTAATGTTAAATATGGTCAAAATTAAAAACCGTTAACGAATTGGCTTAATTAATTTTTTTTTATTAATGACAAGAGCTCAATTGGATGCATATTAAGTCGAGGGGTTTAACTAATTATTTTGATTAACAATAAGTGCTCAATTGGATGCAAATTAAGTTGTTGTCTTAATTAATTTATTGATGTTTTTCTTAAGGTCTTTTTATGGCTTTAAGCATAAATATCAGGTATAATGTTAAATTTAGTCCTTAACATTTATATATTTTATCAGTTTGACCCTTAGTCTTTTTTTAGCTAACTTTGGCTCAAACCTTTTTAAAAGAGTTGAATTTGATTATTAGCCTTTCAAAAAGAGTTGAATTGATTTTTTTAATAGAAATACTAACTAAAATATTTAAAATTTTAAACATGGTAGTCTACATGACAATACATGAGTACTTCATGCTATTTTTTTATGAATTATGAATTATTATTTTTTGAATATTTTTATAATTTTTAAATTATTTATTGATATAGCATATAAAACGAATATTGTCATGAATTATTTGAATATTAAGCATTATTTGTTGAACTATCATGTAAGTTGTCATATCAATAACATTAAAATTTTAATGTTTTAATCAACATTTTTATTAAAAAAACGATTGAATTCTTTTTGAAAGGTTGATAACTAAATTTAGTTAAAAATAAATAAGTATCAAATGATAAAAAAATGCAAACAGTGAAATTTATTATTATACCTAGAATTTATAATATGAAAAAAAAAAACTTAAATACAAACTTTTAAAAGAACAAGTAAAAAAGAAAACAGAGTTTTTTTTTTTTTTTTTTTTCAAAACGTGGTCGTTAATAATGTTTCGTTGCTATCTGTGTCATTCACTACTTGGTGAAACAATGCTTTCAAACGTCCAACATTTCTATTAAAACAAGGCAAAAAGATTTATTTACCCTCTACTTTTATAAAAAATATTTTTTTTAAGTTTTAAATTTGTATTTTTTGTTGAATCTTGCCAATATGAGTAGAAAGGTTAATTTTTGTTAATTTTGCTTACACTAGGGGTGAGTATTCGATCGAGTAGAGTTGAATCGAGTCAAAAAGTTTCGAGTTAGTCGAGTTGACAAATCTTATTTTAGCAACCGAATTCAATTTGAATTTTTTTTGAATCAAATCGAATCGAGTCAAAAAAAATTTAAGTCAAGTCGAGTCGAGTTAACGGATCTTATTATTTATACTCAATATTGCGTTTACATGGACCGATTATTTAACTAGTAGACGAAGTACAAGATTATTTAACTACATAAACAATATAATGGTTTTGCCTTTTAACTTAATGGGTAAACATTTATTAAAACGACATAGTTTTGCCTTTTCTTTTTCGGATTTTCAGATAACTCAAATTGTGTAATTCATATTCGAGTTAAACCGAAAAACTTAACTTTTTATCCGAGTTGATCCAAATAACTTGATTAACTCAAATAATTTGAACTATTTAATTCAAAATTTAAATTTTTTATCAAGTTTTTTCCAACCGTATCAGATTTTCTTCACCCCTAGCTGACACTGCATACACATGAATTGCCACGTGGATGACACATCAACATTTAATTAATTTTTTAAAAAATCAAAAAAATTTATAAAAAAATATTTTTAAAAGTTAACAAATTAAATAATTGATGGCATGTCATCTAAATGGCAATCCATGTGTATGCTACGTCAACAAAGCTAACAAATGTTAACATTTTCGTTCATTTGGGGTGATTTGACAAAAAATACAAGTTCAAAAATTAAAAAAGACAAAAAAAAAAAACTATATGGACTAAAATGACTTTTTTTTTATAAAGTTGGAAGACAAAAAAATCATTATGCATTAAAAATTAAGGTAAATTACACCAACAGTCACTCAACTTTGATGTAGCTGACAAAACTGTCACTTTGGTTTCAATTCAGTCACTCAACTTTCGAAAAATAACAAAACAGTCATTTTAACCATTTTTCATTATAGACGTAACGAAAAAGTGGCATGGCATTTAATGGAGGGTTAGCTATCATTTAAACAGCCCCATAGCCCTAGCTGGGCAGTAGAAAAGAAGAAGAAGACAAAAAGGAGAGGTTAACAAGAAGAAGAAGAAATGGACATACCCTAGTTACGACCATTTTGTTCCTCCAAGGTGGAGCCACCACGCAATTCGCTACTATCTGTTGAATCTCGATCCCTTTTTTTTCTTCTCTTCTTTTCCTCTCTTTTTCTTTTTCTTTTTCTTAACTCCAGTCACCATCGTTCATGGCCTTCTCTGGCCAATCGTCATCACCAAATGGCTTCTCTTTACCTCTTCTCAAATCTCATTTCAGATTTCCCAATAGGCCTTCAAAATCCCAAGATTAGGACCTTAAAGCTTCGAACAAGGCTTCAATAGATCTTCGCTGTCCACCATCTGATCACCACCATATTCTGGCCACAACTTTTCTTCGACCAACCATAACTCTTGACTACTCGGATCATCGAACTAGTGGCTTGAGTTCTCCAACCCGCAAAACCTGAGACGGGTGTGGGTTTCTTCTCTTTTGATTCTCTTCTTTTTTCTTTTTTTTTTTACTTCTCTCTTTTTATGATAGCCAATTTGGGATTCTTGTTCCTTTTTTGCTGGTTTGATTTTGGATACTTGATATTTGGTATTTCTGTTTTTGCTGATTTTTGTTATTTTGTCATTGATTTTGATTTGAAGCTTCATAACATTGCCACAAGCAGGAGCTCTGACCAAACCGGTGCTACTGAACAGGCTATGATGCTAGCCTCAAGAAACCTTTTTGATGCCAGCCTCAACATTTTTGCTGTTAATTTTCAATTTTCACTACCATGGAAAAAAATCAAGCTTCATGGTAGCTAAGAGCTTTTCCAGGTTTCGTTTGCCAAAAAAAAAAAATTCCCAATTTTTTTCCCATTCTGGGCCCTAATTTTAGGTAAATTTCATGTCAATCTGCCACTTCAACTAATTGGGTTAATTGGGTTTCCAACGTGGTAAGTTAACTGGCCGCATTAGCTAGTTAACTTGCCACATCAGCAGTCCCGTTAAGAAGTTACAGAAAATGTTAATAAGTGACTAATTTGTCACTTTTTGATAACATTAGTGCTTGTTTGTTATTTTTCTAAAGTTGAATGACTGAAATTAAACCTATGAGATTATTTTGTCAACTACTCCAATATTGAATCGTTGTTAGTATAATTAACCCTAAAAATTATTTCTACCAAATCATGTCGGTTTTGAATTACACGATATAAAACTTTGTTTTAACAATACAGAAATTTAATTGACTTGGTTTAGTACATCTCGAATTACAATTTTTATAATAAATTAATATTATATTTAAATTTAACTATAAAAAGTAATATAATTTTTAATATTGATTTAAGTTTATAATAGTAAAATAGGTTTTGTTCCCAACTCCTACGTATTTTCAAAAATTACGTTACGGACAATATAGGTGTTTATATTCTAATTTAGTTATTTTTAATTTTTTTAAATTTAATAAATATATTATCGTAATGAATAATGTCGTGTTAGATTTTTATTTTGTAATTACGATTCTTAGAAAAAGTTTCTCTCAAGTTTATCTAAATGCCACTTCAATGGAAATAGAATTGGTTCCAAACACCTATAATTATAAAAAACATAAAAATAAAAATCATGAAACACTCTACTTACCGGTTGTTGAATTGAAGGAGTGGTGCGACAGCTACATCCAGTCTTCCAAAGTCTTCTTTCTCATCTCCCATTTTTAATTCTAACTCCCATCATTCATCAATCTCACCCTCAACCGAATGGCATTTTCAAAGCTCTTCCTTTTCTTCTCCTTGCTCCTCCTTTCCTTTCTCTCCCTCAACTCCCTTGTCTCCTGCGACACTGGTAACCTCCCTTTCCTCTTTTTTAACTCTGGATCTGCCTTTCTTTTTGTTGCTTAAGCAAATTTTGTTTTCAGCTTTCAACTTGTTTGGGGGGGGGGGGTTCTTTTCTGTATGATTTCTTCTTATTTGCTAATTGGGTATTGGAATTGGATATAAATATTTATTTTTTTTGCTTGTTTATATGGTTATTCAATGTAGATATTTTTTTGCTCTTCTGGACTTGATACTTCCATGTACATGAACCCATTTTAGATTTCAATTGGATGCTTGTAGCAGAATTTTCTGTTCTTATTTTGCTAGCAATTAACTTAATGTAATTGAAGATTCTGTTTGTTTATAGGTTTTTTTTAGAGTCTTTTCAAGTTTCAACTTCACAGATCCATTTACTTGTGGATAGTTGCTGTTGATCCCACCTTTACTTTTTGATAAAAATTATATGGCAGTTTGATCTCCCAATAATGACTTGATCTGCCCATTCTTAAACATTTACATGTATAATGTCTATTTGGTATCTTTGGTTTTTTGTTGAGAAGATCATGCTCTGACTCTTATTTTCTCTTGAAGTATCTATATCTAAAGCATTTCCGGACATGGGTACGTAGATATGTTCTACCAAAAGCTCTTTAAGTACATGAAAATCTTCGTGAAATACTCACACCCAAATTGGAGTAGTATGTCTTGGAATTTTGGATTCGCCTTTTGTTAACCCTAAACCTAAACACTTCCCTAATTTTTCATGCTAATTTTTCATGTAATATGTCTTAGAATTTTTGGACTCACTGTTCCAACAGAATGCGGATTTCAAGTTGTCCTTCCTGTATGAAAAATAGTTCGATTTCATCTTGAGCAAAGCTCTATCTCAAAAAATGGTACTTAACTGAGCTGGATCCGATTTTCAACTCAGCTGCATTACAGTCCTAAACCTAACCAGACCATCATAACTATGGCTAATATGAGCCAACAAATTTGAATTAGCTGCGGGTTCAGATTGACTTTGTTTGGAGGGTCTAGAGTGCAGTCATATAGCTAGAAATCTGGGTTTTATTAGCCTTTATGGTTTCCCCTTTGAATAAAAATGTTTTTTTCTCTCTGATATCCTAAGCTGACTGATGAGATTTGGCTTTTGTATGGATTACTTGGTTTGAATTTTGAGTAACTTCATGAGTTGCAGTACTGGATCTTCTGATGTTTAGCTGTTCAGTAATTTAGCTACATGGGAGGATATAAACTTATTTTGCTGGAAATTTTCTGCCATGCAACTATGATTTTCTTTTTGTTTCAAGAGGCGAAGAAAATCGATCTTCTTTGCATTTTGGTTTTCACTCAAAATAGAACTTTTTTGTTTATTCTTTCTAATACGAAATGGCAGTCAAATATTATATGTAATCACCGACTTTATTCTTGACCATTTACAGATGAGGAGGATAATCTTCTTAAAGGCATAAACGATTACCGGGCTTCATTGAACTTGACAATTCTGAAGAAAAATGACAATGCTGAGTGCCTTGCTGATGAACTAGCGGATCAATTTAAGAACCAACCTTGCACAAACTCCACCGGTGCCAACACCGTTCCGGGCACTGAACCGCAGTTTGCTAACTACCCAAACCTTCTGGCCAAATGCCATTTGAATGTCTCCAACACAAGGGATGGAGCAGTAATGCCTGCTTGTGTTCCTAACCTAGTTCCAAATCTTGTACTCACTAACTTTACACAGTCTCAGTATAATGATAACCTCAATGACACCAAGTATACAGGAGTTGGGATCGGTTCCGATGGAGACTGGATAGTAGTTGTTCTCACAACAGGCACACCTGAAGGAAGCTATTCGCCAGCTACTGGTGCAGCTACTGTGGCTTCCGAGATTGGTCTAATTTATCATGTTTTATTCCTCGTGATGGCGGCTTTTTACTTGTTATAAGCACCAAGCTTCTCGTTACGACATTGTTATTCATTTGCAGAGGATATGAAATTGACCATACTCCATTACTTGATCATATAGAGAAACTATATATATCACCACAATATACGCACTTTCATTAGATAAAGGCAGTCCTTTGTGGTTTGAATGGTTGGATTGGATTACACACCATCATATTATATGCTTGTACTAAGTTTTTCCTTTGCATCATGTTGTTGTTGTATGTTGTCTTGTTACTCAAGTTCTGGGAATGCTTTTTCCCTTTTCCATCTCCATATTACCGGCCAAAGATATGGCTAAGTTCGGTTTGGCTAGTTAAGTCGTCTTTTTTAGAGTTCTCGAATCATCTACAATAATTAAGTTTGATTCTCAATTATTCATATTAATTTTGGGTTTTTTATTTTATTTTATTTTAACAAAAATAAGCTGAATTTTGGATATTATTAGATTGAGTTTTCAAGTTTTTTTATTAACATTTTTAAAATATTAATTTTTCAAATAAATAGAAAATAATTAATATCTTTTAGGGTAAATTACACCATTAATCACTAAACTATGGATAAGTTTTTTGTTTTGGTCACTTAACTAAAACAAATTACAATTTGGTCATTAAACTATTCAAAAATTTTCATTTCAAATCATCGGGTTGTTAATTGATGCTTGTTGAGACTTTTAGAGAGTGATGGGTTAAACTGTGGATTTATATGATATGGTTATTGTTCATGGATGTGATATTGTAGGTAGGTTCCTATGCATGTCGACACGTACCCTACTCTAGGGTTAACATATGTTTTCTAGATGTGATTTTGCCTATATGGTGGTGCGAACCCCACATCGTGTGGTCTCATAGAAGGGTGCGAGCACCTTACATGCGAACCCAAAGTGAGAACCGTGTAGAGAATGAGTTAGGATCCAATCGGGTAATTAGGTAGCGGGTCGGTAATAGTGAGTATCGTAACAATGTTATATGGCTTTCTTTGCTCGCATTGCTTGCACCAATTGAAAGCTCTCTTTCATGTTCTCTTCTACAACTCATTTGATTTTGAATGTCACAAATCTGCAAATCAAAATTCAACAATTTTTTTTCAATCTCCGATATTGATCGTCAGGTCGACTTGGATTTAAGGCATGTTCTTTTACTCGTTGATACCGATTATCGAATTATTGCTTAGAGCTCGCTGATAGAACTTAAAAAAAAAAAACTTAACCCAATGATTAAATAAAACTTTTTGTATAGCTTAGCGACTTAAATGAAAAACTTTCAAATAATTTAATGACCAAATTGTAACTATTTTAATTAAGTGACCAAAATAAAAATTTACATATAGTTTAGTAACTTAATGGTGTAATTTATCTTATCTTTTTATAAAATATTTTTGAACAATAAATTTTATGTAGTATTTTAAATATAAAATATTTATTTTTACCTTATAAAAATTAATTATAAATTAAATAAAAATAAAAATCAGTTTAATTCGAGTAATTTCAATTTTTTTAATTTGTAAAATAAAAATTGTTTAAACATGACTTTACTAAAAATCGTTTAAGCATGAATCAATTTTCTGTTCAGTGTTTTTTTCTCTCACTCCTAACCAAAGAGATGCCGTTTACTCTATTTTATTTTATTTTATTTTATCCCTTTGAGTTAATTGATTAGGAAATCTAGCAACTATAGATTTTGTCGATCAAATCTTGTGGGTTTTTTTTTTTTTTCAAATCACTTAGGGAATTTAAGTTGAAATACCAAAAAATTTTCTTGAATGTTAGAAATTTGAAATTAAAAGAAAAAAAAATTATTTATATGGATGTAAAAATATTTTTTCGGTTAATAATTTAATAATTTAATAGTTAAAATTTTTTTCAACCATTCATTTTTTTGTAAGAAAAAGTTTCAATTGTTAAATATGGTAACAGTTATATTGATAACTTTTTAAATGAAAATTATGATAATTAAAATAATCTTAGCCATTAAATCAAAATAACAAATGCTTAGATTTTTTATTTATCTTACTTTATTTAAATAAAATCAACAACACTCAAATTTTCACTCTCTATTTTTTTTTACCATGTAATTAAATTATCAAGGTAAAAAAATTGGATAATTTTTACTTTTAGAATTATTTTTTTTGGAAAAATTAAATAAAATGAAAAGTAAGAGGTTAGGGTTATTGAGATTAATCAATTTGTGTATTAGATATTTTTTTTATTGAAAAAATTGGTTGACCATTTCATTCTAAAAAAGTTTGGGATTTTTTCATTAGTTGAGTAAAAAGTGAGGGTTTTTTACTGGGATATTATAATAAAAAATAAAATACCAGAATAGGTTGTTGAAATAATTACGTACCAAAATGGTACATTTAGATGGGTGGAGGGTGGTGCATAGGTGGCACGACCCTCATTTTCTGACACTACACAGTTAAAAATAATGGTTTTAGGTAGGCGACACTGCTTGTGCCTTTCTGATAGGCAGCACACCCAGTATATTTCCCCCCAAACTCCCCCATTTTCTTTCTTTTTCCCTTTCCTTCCCGCCCTCTCCTTCTCCTTCTTCTTCTTCTCTTCCCCTTCTCTTTCTTCTCCTTCACTCACCGGCCAAAAATGATCTTGGGGACCATTATAAGGTCCCCAAACACACAATAACAACAAATATCCTGCTTTGAGCTGTCCCGTCTGCGCCTGCCACCTCGGTGCCTGTCTCCATCAGGGTTGTGCTGTCCCATCGTGTGTCAGTTTTTCCTTAGGTGCCGTCTACCTAAATGTAACACCCCAACCCCAGCCTAGAAGTTAGACCCGAATCCGGCGTGTCACATTAAAGTGTTTTTGCGAAAATCTTATTTTCATTGAAAACCCTTCTTAAGAAAAGTCAAGTAAAATCCATTTCTTACTTTCAAAATGAGGTGTAGCTAAACACCATTTCCTTATTACTATGTAAAAATTTCCTTTGACAGCGGAAACTCGTTCTTAAAAGACTATTATTTTCAAAACTTGAAAACATGCTTAAAAGAAATAAATCCAGGTTTCGTTTCAAAATTTCAAATTGCATAGTGGAAGTAATGGAATAATAACTAGAGGGAAAACCTTATTACAATCCAAAGTTATATAACTTAAAATAAACAACTTAAAATCTAGAGTTTAGACATTAAGAAAAACAAGTCTAATCATCTTGCTAGTTGGCCACCTCTGAGTCTCTCCATCCGTCGAACCGCCTATTGAGGATCACCTAAAAAAAAATAAAAGAGGGAGTGAGTTTTCGGAAACTCAGTGTGCACGATCCTCGTCAAACAAATAACATACATATCATATTATAAACATACAATATCATACATGCAATGCTGTGCAAACCCTCCCCAAATAATCCATCCGATACATATCGTCTCCGTCCAACCAAAACACATCTGTGGGGATTTTTAAATCGACCCACCCATCCGATACACATCAAGGGTAGCCCGGTTGCGGTACTACCTAACGTTGCAGCAAAGCTGCTAATAAAAAATTGGGCTTAAAAAGTCATCGGTGGATCCACGGTCGTCAAGCAACCATGCGATCCTCATATACTTCCTTCGTTCCATAATTCCCAACCCATATGCAACCTAAACAGAATATCTTATGAATGCAGCAAGTGTACGTGTAACATCCGTAAATCTTACATTCAACACATAGGGCATTTTAGTCATCTTCGCCCTTAGGGGCATTTCGGTCATTTCTCATTGTTATGGGTCTATTACTTACCTTAGCCAGTTAACAAGTACTCGTTGGCTAAAGTGAATAGACACTACGCACCAGGCAGGATTCCAAAGAAGATGAGGTGGGTCATTAAGACCGCTTAAGTACCAAGCTCTCCCTAGATCCAATCTTAGACATGCATATGCCCGTTGCCACACTTAAACCTTATGACTTGTTCACAGTCGCACTTAATAAATTATTAAAGTTAAAAAATTTACCAAATACTAAGCCCAAGACCCCTTACAAAGCCCAAACAAATTCACATACGTTCATATGGCCCATCTGGCCCAATTTCATTCGTATGGCCCACTAGGCCCAAATCATATTCATATGGCCCACTAGGCCCAAATCACATTCATACAGCCCATCTGGCCCAAATCAATTCCAAGCCATGCAACCAGCATGACTAGTTCATCACTTATCCCCAAATCATCAAATTCGCCTATTTTGAGCCTACGGCCTATTGTGCCCATCCTGGCCCGATTGGCCAAAACACGGCCCAAGTCCATGAGATCACTCATGGGGCCTCTGATAACATATCGGTTTTCCCCTTACAAGTGTTCACGCACTCGCAAGACTACCGTAGCCAAAACTTTCGGCTTTTCGCACTCGCAAGTAAGGGTGAGCGTTCGATCGAATCGAATAAAAAAATTTCGAGTTAATCGAATTGACGAATCATATTTTATTATCTTAATTTGATTTGAAATTTTCTCGAATCGATTCGAGTGAGATGGAATTCGAATCGAATCGAATCGAATATATTTGTTCGAGTTAAATTTTAAAAAATAATTTTGGGTCCTTGTAACCATTGTCACCCATCGTAATAAAATTTGTCCACCTTAACCAAATTTTTTATTAACTTTCATCACCAAATAATTTATTTATTAATCTTTTATATACGGGTTAGCTTCTTTGCTTGTTTAGTTCTTTCAATTATCTTCAGATTCTTGTCATTATGTATTTTGGAATTAAAAAATATATTAAATGTAAAAATGGGATTTTTTTAATAAATTTATTTTAAAGATAAAATGTGAAATTGATACCTGTCGAAACCATTTTTAAAATCGGGTTTTGAAAAATGGGGATCGACTTTAAAAACGAAAATGGGAGTCGCCACCAATCCCTTTTAGGTGTGATTGGATCACCTTGCAAAATATTTCATTTTAAAACATTTCATTTTGGTCTACGAAAAATGAGAAAACGGGTTCGGGAGTCGGTTACGTATGAGGAAGGGTTAGCACCTTCATAACGCCCAAAAATTGGTACCAAATTGATAAAATTACGTCCAAATGTTTAAAATTGAAAACATTTAAAAATATGATTTCCAGAAGACTTTGAACAATTTGATTTAAAATATGAGAGTTCCTCGATACGAAAGATCATAAACATCACATCCAGCATGATTGGACACGATGTTTTTTTAAACCCTCATATCTAAGATCATCTCATAATTTATAAAACTTTGAGAAATTTTGATTTAAAACTTGAGATTTCTTCGATCCGAAAGAATATAAACATCACATCCAGCACGATTGGAGATGACATTTTTAAACCCTCGTCACTAGGATCATCTCATAATTTTATAAAACTTGTCAAAAGGATATTTAGTTATTTAGCCAAACGGGAAATCGCAACCCAGCACAATTGAGCACTATTTCCCGAATTTCTAAATATAAAAACATTGCCTTATTTTGGAAATATTTAAATAAAATATTGATTTTATAAAAATGTAATTTTTATTTTAAACCATAACCATGTGGCAATATTGCATTTGAACATTATTAAAAAAACAGTTACAACATGCCAATAATTTATAATAGGTAATAATAATATGAAATACAACAAATAATAATTCCTATACTAAAACAATTGCAAATATATGATGAAGTATATAAAAAAATAAAATCAACTATGAACATATTTCATGCAAATTTAAATAAATAAACGAAACAACAATATCAACAATGTGTCAAAAAAATATAATGATTTTAAAAAGATATAAAAAAAATGAACACATTATAAATGATTATAATATTATATAATATAATATAATAAACAATATATGTATGTATGTAAATATGTAAATATTAAAATAATATATAATAAAAATAATAAGACAAAAATAATAAATATTTATGATTTAATAAATTAATATTTAATATAATACATAATTTAATATCAATTTTTAAAAAATAATAAAAAAGGGATAAAAATGACTGAATTGAAATATAAGCAGGTTTTGAGGGTTAATTTTAAAAAATAAATTAGCTAATAGGACGCAAATAAATTATATAAAATAGCAGAGGGATGAAAAGGATAATTTTCTCATTTTCCAAAAATACACGCGGACCCTGGTTCGAGCCCGGGTCATACATGGTCAAAACGGCGCCGTTTGCTTTCGTCTATAAAAGTCAGTTTTCTAAAAAAAATCATTAGTTTTAGGTTTTTTTTTTTAAAAAAAGTTAGAATCCTCTGAAAAAGGGGGGAGAAAAGCTGCGTCCTTTCGTCTGTGTTCGTCCGGGCCATTCGCACACGCGCCTCCGTGGCCGGTGGCCGGAAGTCTGGGTCGATGGTTTCCGCATTTTCGAGAAGGTAAACTCCTTCCTTTTTACTCTCTCAACAGTGGTTATATGCGCAACTAAAAAAAATAAAAATAAAACGAATAATAAAATAAAATATTCAAAAAAATCACCTCGGTGAAATAGGTCTTTTATTTCTCTGAGGATTCTGACAAGATTTTGTAATCACTAGCCTCGTACAAATTCGTGCTTTCGTGTATTTGAGTATATTTTTTTTTTTTTGTATTTCTGTTTTCCCTTGTTTTGCATGCGTGTTCCCATTTTACAGTTTTTACAAGGGTTTTATACCCAAAAAACAAATAAAAAAAGGAAAAGATATCTTTTCATATCTTTCCATATTTGTGCCTGCGATTTGTTTCCTTTCTGTTGCTTGTTTCTTTCCTTTGCAGGTTTGAAGATGAGAGTCTAGTGACTCAGGCTCGGATCATGGCGCGAAGAGCTGGTTGATTCATGGTGTGATGTTCGGGCTCCTGCTGGGAATGGGGCTTGCGGCGCGATGCTTGGGATGCTACCTGTGGCGCGAGAGTTCCTACGGCGCCTAGGGTTTCAAAAACCCTAGGCTGAAGCTCATTTGGGCCCTTTTGGGCCGATTCTATCTTGGGCCACCAGAGTCTGTTGGGTTATGGGTTAACAGATCAGGCCATGAGTGTTTGGGTCAAGGGTTTAGGCTAATCGGGCAGCTGGGTAGTTTGTTTAAGAATGGGGCTTCCGGATTGGGCTCTGTAATATGGACTGTTTAAAATAAACACTGGTTTTATTTTTTATTTTGGTTTATCCCAGCCCGGGCAAAATGGGTTTGTACAGCTGCCCCTCTTTGCTCATTATTGCGAAACAAGAATAGAGCAAAGACTATAAAAGGACCAATTTTGCCCAGTTTTGGTGGAGCCTGGACTTCTTGGTCTTCTTTGAATGGCTTCTAACTCCTCTGTCTTCGATTTACTCCACTGCAACTTCGGTGAGATAAAATCTTCTTTCTTTAGTCTATTCCTCTGCAACTTCAGGGAGATAAGACTAAAACATCTTCGATCTGCTTCCTACAACTTTAGGAAAATAAGATCTTCTGTTTTCGATTTGCTCCACTGCAACTTTAGGGAGATAAAATCTTCTGTTTTTACTCTATTCCGCTGCAACCTCAGGGAGATAAGACTAAAACGTCTTCGATCTGCTTCCTACAATTTTAGGAAGATAAGATCTTCTGCTTTCAATTTTCTCCACTACAACTTCAGGGAGATAAAATCTTCTGTTTTTAGTCTACTCCGCTGCAACCTCAGGGAGATAAGACTAAAACGTCTTCGATCTGCTTCCTTCAATTTTAGGAAGATAAGATCTTCTGCTTTCAATTTGCTCCACTGCAACTTCAGAGAGATAAAATCTTCTGTTTTTAGTCTACTCCACTGCAACCTCAGGGAGATAAGACTAAAACGTCTTCGATCTGCTTCCTACAATTTTTGGAAGATAAGATCTTCTGCTTTCGATTTGCTCCACTGCAACTTCAGAGAGATAAAATCTTACATTTTTAGTCTACTCCACTTTGCAACCTCGGGGAGATAAGACTAAAACGTCTTCGATCTGCTTCCTACAATTTTTGGAAGATAAGATCTTCTGCTTTCGATTTGCTCCACTGTAACTTCAGAGAGATAAAATCTTCTGTTTTTAGTCTACTCCGCTGCAACTTCAGGGAGATAAGACTAAAATATCTTCGATCTGCTTCCTACAATTTTAGGAGGATAAGATCTTCTGCTTTCGATTTGCTCCACTGCAACTTCAGGGAGATAAAATCTTCTGTTTTTAGTCTACTTCGCTACAACCTCAGGGAGATAAGACTAAAACGTCTTCGATCTGCTTCCTACAATTTTAGGAGGATAAGATCTTCTGCTTTCGATTTGCTCCACTGCAACTTCAGGGAGATAAAATCTTCTATTTTTAGTCTACTGTGCTGCAACTTCAGGGAGATAAGACTAAAACGTCTTCGATCTGCTTCCTACAATTTTAGGAAGATAAGATCTTCTGCTTTCGATTTGCTCCACTACAACTTCAGGGAGATAAAATCTTCTGTTTTTAGTCTACTTCGCTACAACCTCAGGGAGATAAGACTAAAACGTCTTTGATTTGCTTCCTACAATTTTAGGAGGATAAGATCTGAAGCTTCACCAATATCGCTACACCGTCTACTGAAGGACATATCCTGTTAGACTTGGTTTTATGTGTTATGAGTGACATGAATGCAACATGTCATGGGAATGATTAGGATCAGAATACAATGACCGGAATGAATCAAATGCCTCTAATGAAATTTGCTATGATACAAAAATGTTATGAATATGATTCCTACTCTAGATATTATCACTCATTTGTTCTTCATTTTTGTTCATTAATCACACTTTGCTTGACCAGCTTGTTATTTTCGGTTCAACTTTTCTTGGATCCTGAGAACACAAGGCTTGTTCCATTCTACCTCATTGAGAGTCGAAAATCTTTCAATCTAATCCTTCTGCAAATTTTAGGGTATAGGGTTTATTTCAAATTCAACCCATTCCACTATAATTCGGGGCTTCCTAGTTCATCACACCACCCCAAGTGTCATGTTCTAATGACGTCATGTCCGCTTATCAATTGGACAAAGAATTCAGAGAAATAGTCTCTATCCAGACTCTTCTTCCTTAAATATTTCTATGTACACGAAGATTCTAAACAATTGTCCTGTTTTGGATCCTTGTCTTATCTAGAAATTTCCAAAATAATATGTAAAACTTCTTTTTGTGAAATTATTAGTCCGCCAATCATTATTTCAATACAACACATTTATGAAAAATAATTTGATCTCAAAAGAAGGATTAGAATTTGAATAAATTTGTACAAAGAAAAAATTATCTGGAGCATATCTTTGAGAAGAAAAAGAATCCAATGATAGTAAAGTGAATAAGACAAAAATCAGATGCTCTAGATATCACCGATTGAGCTTCTATATACGAACTTTATGAAGACTGCCTTGAGTTCATCATGTGTTTAGAAGATCCAAAGTATTTTGTTGATGCCCCAATATGCGACATTCTTCCTTTCATTGTTGTTTTAACTATAGCGAGATGATTGCACGTCCATTCAGAATTTGAGTCACCCTTTCTGGGTTTGCAACTCAAAACCCCTTTAGTCTCAAGGCGCCCTTTGCGGGTTTTTGCCTTGGCCTCTCTTTTTTTTTTTTAGAAAACTCAAAGCTCCCTTTGCGGGTTTTCACTTTGGCTTCATCTCCTTTTCAAGCAAAGTATTTTTTTACTAAATCCGAGTTCACAGGATTGGGTAAACTTTTCCTATCCATTTCGGTCAAGATCAATGCTCCTCAAGAGAAAGCCTTCTTTACCACATATGGTCCTTCCCAATTTGGCATCCATTTTCCTCTAAAATCTTTTTGTATCGGAAGGATCTGTTTCAGCACAAGGTCCCCCTCACGAAATTCTCTTGGGCGAACTTTCTTATTATAGGCTCGCATCATTCGTTTCTGGTACATTTGACCATGACGAATAGCCCTTAATCTCTTTTCTTCAATCAGGTTCAACTGATCATACCGAGCCTGAATCCATTCAGCTTCATCCAACTTTATTTCTAACAGCACACGAAGAGAAGGGATTTCAACTTCAATGGGCAAGATGGCCTCCATCCCATAAACCAATGAATAAGGTGTTGCCCCAGTAAAGGTTCTAACAGATGTTCGATAAGCATATGGTGCAAACGGTAGTTTCTCATGCCAATCCTTGTAAGTCTCAGTCATTTTCCCTACTATCTTCTTAATGTTTTTGTTAGCCGCTTCCACTGCTCCATCCATTTTTGGTCGATATGGAGATGAATTGTGGTGTTTGATCCCGAATTGGCTACAAATTTCTACTATCGAGTTGTTGTTCAAGTTTAGCGCGTTGTCTGATATGATCCTCTCAGGCATTCCATATCGATAAATTATCTCCTTCTTCGAGAATCAACTAACTGCCGACTTAGTGACACTAGCATATGAAGCAGCCTCTACCCATTTTGTGAAGTAGTCAATTACCGCGAAGATGAATCGGTGCCCATTCGAAGCTTTTGGTGAGATTGGCCCAATAACATCCATGCCCCACATGGAAAAAGGCCATAGAGAAGTCATAACATGCAAAGGTGACAGAGGCACATGCATTTTGTCTCCATAAATCTGGCATTTATGACATCTCTTGGCATAATTGATACAATCTCTTTCCATGGTAGACCAATAATATCCAAATCTCATTATCTGCCTAGCCATTGTGAATCCATTAGCGTGTGTTCCACAAACGCCCTCATGAACTTCTTCAAGGATTTGCTTAGCTTCCACAGCATCAACACATCTCAGTAGCACTTGATCTTTTCTCTTTTTGTATAAGATATCTCCATCCAAGACATAATCAGAGGCCATTCTTCTTAAAGTCCTTTTTTCATTCTCAGTGGCATTTCCCGGGTACTCACGATTTTTCACGTATCGCAATACATTCTGATACCAAGGATGGTCATCTCTTTCTCCTTCCTCTATGTTATAACAATGGGCTGAAGCTTCGATGATACTCATTTGAATAAGCCTCATATCTTCTGGTCTATTTACTTTGGTCATAGAAGCCAAGGTTGCCAGAGCATCTGCCATCAGATTTTCATCGCGTGGAAGGTAATTGAAAGTAATGTCATCAAACTCCTTAATCAATCCCAGAACTAATTTTCGATAATCAATTAGCTTGGGATCTCTTGTCTCCCACTCTCCTTTAAGCTGATAAATTACCAATGCAGAATCTTCGTATACTTTTAGCACTCTGATCTTGCGTTCTAAGGCTACTCGAAGTCCCATGATGCATGCTTCATATTCTGCCATGTTATTTGTGCAGTCAAAATCTAATCTATACGTGAATGGATAATAATCACCACCAGGGGATACCAAGACTACCCCAATTCCATTTCCCACAGCATTCGATGCTCCATCAAAATTCAATTTCCATTAATAACCTTCAATTTTCTCATTTGGGAAATCAAAGTTCAAGGGCTCATAATCTTCTAAAGCTCTACTATACAAGAATTCTACTACCGCGCTCCCTTTTATAGCCTTTTGGTTCACATACACTATATCAAATTCAGATACCAGAATCTGCCACCTAGCCATTCTTCCATTCACAGCAGTGGAATCCATCATGTACTTTAATGGACCAAGCTTGGAAATCAACCAAGTTGTATGATATAGCATATATTGTCTCAATCTCCGAGTTGTCCAAATCAAAGTGCAACAGAATTTCTCAATTGACGAATACCTCATTTCACAATCAGTGAACTTCTTGCTAAGATAGTATATCGCCTTTTATTTTCTTCCTGTCTCATCGTGTTGTCCCAGTACACATCTCATGGAGTTATTGAATACTGACAAATACAGTATCAATGGTTTATCTGGATTAGGTGGAGATAGTACTGATGCATTTGACAGATACATTTTGACTTTGTCAAAAGCTCTCTGACATTTATCGTCCCATACCCCTGGATTGTGTTTCTTGAGAAGACGAAATATAGGATCACATTTTTAGTTAATTATGAAATAAACCGAGCAATGTAATTCAGTCTTCCAAGAAAACCACGGACTTCTTTCTGACTGCTCGGTGGAGGTAATTCTTGTATCGCTTTGACCTTGCTTGAGTCAACTTCGATTCCTTTCTTATTGACCACAAATCCCAGTAACTTTCCTGATTGAGCTCCGAAAGTACACTTAGCCGGATTGAGTTTCAATTGAAATTTTCTTAATCTCAAAAATAATTTCCTCAAGACTTCAATGTGTTCTTTTTCTGTTCGAGATTTGGCAATCATATCATCAACATATACCTCAATTTCCTTGTGCATCATGTCATGGAACAAGGTTACCATGGCCCTTTGATATGTTGCCCCAGCATTCTTTAGTCCGAAAGGCATTACTTTATAGCAAAAGGTACCCCACAGTGTTATGAAGGTAGTTTTCTCGATTTCCTTAGGGTGCATCTTGATCTGATTGTATCCTGAAAAGCCATCCATGAAGGAAAACAATGAAAATCCTGCCGTATTATCCACTACAGATCAATATGCGGCAAAGGAAAATTGTCCTTTAGGCTAGCCTTGTTTAGATCCATGTAATCTACACACATCCGGATCTTCCCGTCTTTTGGGACTAGAACAATGTTGGCAACCCATTCTGAGTACTTGACCACTTGTAGAAAACCAGCATCAAACTATTTCTAGATTTCTTCTTTTATTTTCAATACTATATCAGGCCTTATCCTTCGTTACTTTTGCTGAACTGGCTTGCATTCTCCTCTGATGGGAAGACGATGTACCACAATATCAGTACTTAACCCAGGCATATCTTGGTATGACCACGCAAAGACATCTTTGAACTCTCGCAATAATTCAATAAGATCTTGTCTCGTCTCCTTAGCTATATGTGTCCCAATTTTCACAACTTTTCCTTCTTCCAAGGTTATATTTTCTATTTCTTCTTCATGGGGCAAGATCTGTTTCTCCTCTTGCTTTACCATTTTTAACAAATCTGGATATAAGTCACGCTCTCGGCCATCTTCAAAATCCCGATATTCTCCCAAAAACATGTCTTGCTCAAAATGGACCTCTGGATCCATATTATCGTTACTCATGTCATTGATATCTAAGGACCTATAATGGGTACGAAAGAATATACAAAGAACAAATGAATTTTAGGACACATGATATGAATGAAAAATATACAATTTGGGAGGAAATTAGAATGTCAAAAGAATGAAATGAAAGAATATTTACTCAGGTTAATTATCCAAAATGTATTTTATTGAAATAATAAGTTCTGAACATAAGCTTATTTCACAAAGAGCTCTTTATTGTTCCTAAGCTAAAAAACAACAAAGCGTTCTGAAAATTACTCTGTATAATTCCTAAAAACTACAGGGAATTCCTCTGCAGTCCAATTGTTCAGAATGCTTCCAGGTTCATAAGGGCAAATGCTCATCAGGTTCCTTTGTTCCATTCCTTCCTCATGTATGGCATTGATGTGAGGATTTTCCAATAACCCCCTCTCAGGGTGAATTATCCCTCCTGATACAAAAGTCTGAGATATGTGTGGGAATATCATCGGTTCCCACTGGACATCTTCTCCGTTAAGGCGTGCCCTTCTCCTCTCCTACTTCTTCTCTATGTCTTTCCTTCTTTGTCTAACATCTGGCTTAAAACCTAAGCCAAAGCGATCTCTCTTCTCCTTCAACATCGATACTTGAATCTCCCCTTGGAGGCATCTGTCCAATCCTTTTCTTGGTGAGGCTCGTTTCCCCATCATCATTTGTAGACCCATCCTGGTGGTCTTGGATATCTTAGGCACTAAGACTTTACTCCCTTCCAAGATGAATGTTGCATTGACAAACTCTAAAGAACAGAAAGTACATTCAATGGCCTCCTCATTTGTCTCTACATATGGCGCATCATTGGTAACAGTTGCTATAATGTCCTCTTCTGCATTTATAGCGACTAGTCGACCATCCGTCACCAACTTCAGTTTTTGGTGAAGGGATGAGGGCACTGCTCCTGCTGAATGAATCCATGGCCTTCCCAGCAAGCAATTGTATGAGGGCTTTATATCCATCACCAGAAAGTTCACCTCATATGTGTTTGGGCCAATCTGTAAAGGTATGTCAATTCTTCCCGTCACCCTTCTCTCAGTACCATCAAACGCTCTCACTATGTTTTGGCACGCCTTCATGTGAGAACTATCTATTGGCAACCTCTTTAGTGTCGACAATGGTAGAACATTCAAGGCTGATCCATTGTCAATCAACACGCTTGGTAAAGTATATCCTTTGCAAAGAGTGGTTATGTGTAGGGCCTTAGTCGACCCCATACCCCCAGGTGAAATCTCATTATCACTGAAGGAAATAAAATTGTCGGCACTTATGTTACTAACTAATCGGTCAAGTTTATTGACAGATATGTCTTTAGTAACATATGTCTCATTCAACACCTTCATCAGAGCTTCTCAATGAACTTCCGAACTTAAAAGTAAGGCTAGCACTGAAATACGGGCCGGTTGTTTACGCAATTGCTCCACCATACTGTATTCACTGTGCTTTAAGAATTTCAAAAATTCTTTAGCCTCTTCTTCTTTCATAGGTACATTGATGAGGTTATCTAGCCCTTCATCAGGCTCGATTAGCACATCCTTTGCCTTTGCTGGTTCTGTTCTGACGTTGTCCGAGTCGTTGCGTCTCCCACTTCGTGTATAAGATCTCTCTTGTGGGACCTCATTGGAAGTTTTAGCTGAGATTTTTATACCCGGTGTCACTATGTTACAATTGTAAGTCCATGGTACCATCTTGTTATCCTTATAAGGAAAGGATAGAGGTCTATGAATTATAACTTTAGGCGCGATTCATGCTCCGCCTTCTGCATTCCTAGGTCGGGAGATAATGATTTTCGGATAATTGACTTTTTGACTTGTCAATTCTCCTTCGGTTGCATGTATATGTCCTCCCTCTGAGCATTCTTCATAAAACTCTAGCTCCTTATTATCCATAAGGCTCTGTACCAACGCCTGAAACCTAGCACATTCTTGGATTTCATGTCCATCTGCTTCATGGAACTCACAGTAGTTCCTTGGTTCTTCATTTCTTCCCTCGAGACTTGATTTTATTAGCCCTTTTCTCACTATTTCCTCTAAATTATTCTTAATGTGGTCTTTACCTCTGAGATATACCCCTTGGTCTTTATTAGATTTTCCCCAATCACATTTACTCCCTTATCCCCATGATTGGGCAATGAGTTCTCCACACTAGGTGTATCGTTCAACTCAATAACTCCCAACTTAAGAAGCTTCTCAACTATTCTTTTAAAGGCATTACAATTTTCTATCGAATGCCCCGTTATTCCTGCATGGTAATCACATTGAGCGTTTGAGTCATACTATTCAGGATACGGGGGTTGTAATGGCTGCAGATAAAAAGGGGACACCATACGTTCCTTTAACAAGGTATGATATAACTCCTTATACGTCATTGGGATTGGTGTAAATTGGATTTTTTCCTCATTTTGTTTTGGACCTGATTCTTGTCTTGTCGACCCTTGTTGCCCAGCAGTAACTACTTTCGGTTGATTAATAGTAACTGCTTTTAAGTATCCTTTGTTGTACATACTCGCATTGTTTACCTCACCCTCTTTTTTCCTAGGAGCAGGTCTCCTAGTGGTTTCTCCGCTTCGATCTTGCCACCCCTTATGGTATTTTCAATCATTTCTCCTGCCATGACTATATCCGCAAAGCTCTTGGTGGTGCTCCCTATCATATGGGTGATAAACGGCACTTTTAGTGTATTGATAAACAACATAGTGGTCTCCTTTTCTAGGAGAGGTGGTTGGATTTGCATGGCTATTTCCCTCCATCTCTGGGCGTATTGCCTGAAACTCTCGTTTGACTTCTTTTCCATGTTTTGCAACATGATTCGGTCAACTGTCATATCTTTGACATGGTTGTATTGCCTCATGAAGGATTGGGCCAAGTCCCTCCAATAGCTAATATTAGTGCGGCTGAGTTGGTTGTACCACCTAGACGCTACTTCTGTCAAACTATCTTGGAAACAATGAATCAAAAGTTGATCATTGTTCACATAACCCGTCATACGTCTACAGAATATCGTGATGTGGGCTTCGGGACAAGTAGTTCTATTGTACTTCTCAAATTCTGGCATCTTGAATTTATGAGGAAGTACCAGATCCAGGACCAGACTCAAATATTTGGCATCAATACCGTGATAATGGTCAGCATTCTCCAAAACTTTAAATTTTTCCTCTAACCACCTATAGCGATCCTCTAACTATTTTGCAGATTCAGCTCTGATTCTTTCTCCCTCTACCATGTCTAAGTCAGGAATAACGGGGTTGGTAGGTTATCTCCTGGATTAGATCCCGAGCGCACTTGAAAGTTTATGGGTGGTCTAGGATCAGTTTGCCCATGTTTAGGCCTAATAGTGATAGGTGGCCTTTGAGGATATTCCTCAGGCTATGTTTGTGCATGTGGTGGAGTGAATCCCCTGGGAAAGTCCTCATTGTCTTCAGCATTGACTATGGGACCTTTTGCTTTATCCATTATCCCATTCATCATCTGGGCCATTTGGGCCATCATGTTCTTTTGTGCTTCCAACATTTGGTCCCTCATCTCTTATTGGAGCTTTTCCATCTGGTCTTATATATCCCTTTGGAATTGCTCCATTTTTTGGTCCATTTGTCTTGATTTAGCTCGTGTACCGTAAGGGTGTTCTGTTTCCATATTTCTTTCTCTCTCTCCCCTATAATTTAAACTAATTAGACTCTCTCTATGGATTTGAATGTATGAATGCAAAGAGGCATCGATTCAGATCAACTTCATTGTAGAAAACTTTATTAGAAAACAAATTCTTTTACATAAAATGAATTACAAATAAACTTTCGCCCTAAGTCCTAAAGTCTTAATTTTCCCTAGTAACGAAACTAGCTCTTGGCTACGATCTGATTGCAGCTCATACTTCATGCATGCTCAAGACGGCTCATACGCCAAAGTTTGTAAGTGATCAGCTACCTCTCGAATCTGAACTATGGCTTCCCTTATGAGATAGTCCCGATTTCTGACTTGACCGTGTGAATGATGGAGCTCTTCCTTCAAATGCCCTTCCCTTGTTTCAAGACACTCGATCCGAAGTTCATAATTGTGCAGTGCTGATTCTAACTCTTCAATTCTACCCTTCATTTCTTCAATCTTGTTAAGGCTTGATTCTAACTCGATCACGAAATTACAGCTCCGGTAGTGATGAAGGGACCGTCTAAGTTCAGCCACTCTAGCTTGCAATTCTCCCTTTTTATTTAAACTTTCTACCAAGTTCTTTTGCATCTCTCGAAACTTTCTTTCCCAATAGTCAGCTTTGGCCTTTTCTTCTTGAACCTCTTGTTGCCACCATTGAGAAGTTTTTCCCAATCTAGCGCTCTTTATCGTCAGTCACATCTTCTTGTACTCTATCTTTAAGCTATCTCGATCTTCTTAAATCTTCCTTTTCTCCTTTCTCACTTTCTCAACTTCGAATTTCTGAATATCAACATCAATCTTCAAGCACGTCTTCTCTTCTTCTAACTTCTCTATTTTCTTTTCAAGCTCTAAACTTTTCCTTTTGAAGTCTTGTTTTATAATTTCTATCTCTAATGGAATGACTTGTAAACACTCCTTCAATGATCGAGCACCTTCCACCCTTATCTCAGGAATGTTATCGTTGATCCTTTTTCTCAACCACTATTTATATTCTGGAGTTTCCATTGGTCCTCGAGTCAATATCTTCATACAACGAGTCTGCTTCCAAGCCTCAGAAATCTCTCGGATCCTCTTCTTATAATTTTCCCCTTTATACAAAAATTCGCTTTGAGCTAACCCATGTGTCACCGGTATAAACTGTCCTGCTCTATATTACCTTAGCACGAGCAACGGTGCATATCCCACAGCTCCCCAAACTCCCGACAAAGGTACCCAATCGAGATTTCTACAACAGTAAAGGACTTCGTTGGGAACCAACCAAGGGGCTCTCCACTCAATATCTTCTTCTCGGAGATTTTAAAGAATTTCTATCCAACGTTCCTTTAATAGATCATCTCTCCTTGTCGCAGCTGCAGACTCCTTTAAAGGGGAATAACTTTCAGAGAAAACTTGGTAAGAAACTTTGTCAACCTTCCATAAGTGGCTATGAAACCAAACCATCAACAATTGTGCGCATCCAATGAACCTACCCTCACCAGCTCTCCGACATGCGTTCAAAGATCTAAATGTCTCAGCTAAAATCACAGGTACAGGCGTGATTCCTTTGTTAAGTCAGTCGAACAAGTCGGTAACGGCTTCGTCTATATGTCGTAGTGCTTTAGGAAAGATCACCAACCCATAAATACATAAAGCAAAGATGTCAATCTTCTTTTTTTCATCTGGATGTGTCAGAATCAAGTCTCACAACCTCACCCAAGGTATGCATTTGCCTTCACCTTTTTCTTGAATCCTAGCTGTCACCCACTGCTCACTCATCCCTGTGATACCCATCAATCTTTTCACAAAAGTCGTAACATTGGCAGCCCTAAAATAAACCCTATCAGCTTGGAACCTCGAGCAGCGAAGTAAAGTTGTATATTCCTCCAAAGTGGGCATTAAATCTACCTCCCCAAAAGTAAAACAGCTATAAGCAGAGTTCTAAAACTGAGTCATAGCCCTAAATAGATGCTTATGTACCTTGATATCCAACAAATAAGGTAGATCACCATACTCACGATAAAACAGTTGTTTTGCCTCATCACCCCATTGAGTCCATAAGTTCTTCAACTCCCTAAACTCATTCTGCATGATATTAACACGAGTAAAATCCCAAAGTTCAGATACATACCCGTCAATTAAGTTATCCCCCTTATCTAATTGTGTTTGCTCTGACCAAGTGCGAACAGCTGTAGTGTCTCCCACTTTATCAAGGAACCCATTCTCCATAACCAGCTTTCTAACTTAGAAACTGACCGTGAATCAATACCTCTAGAGAAATGAGATAATATGCACCAAATGAAAACACCACGAGTTAGTATCGCCAAATAAAATATAAAGCAAGTGAAATAAATACACATACTTGGGTAATCTAATGAAATTTAGGATTGCTCTACCTAAGGTGAGTTCTTAGGGTTTACTATATGTGGTCTAGATCTAAAGTTGAGGTACCCGAACCAGCAGATTCCTCGATCTTCACCCATTATAGGCTTATACAGACCGAGTTCGGTTCAGGAGAATACATTTCCCTATGGCCATGCGAAAGTGAAAACTTCACGAAGACATAGGTATAGATGTATTCCGAAAGCAATCCACTAGCCCATGCGGAGGTGAAAACCTCACGAAGGCATAGCTTCTCGCTCCCACTTAAAGGTACAACCACGATGGTCATGCAGTGCAATGCAGAAACATTTTATAAAATCCCATGCAAAACAAAATCATGGCTTTTCAAATCAGACTTTCAAATTTTTGACATTTGGAAAATAACTAATCAATTTTCGGCTTGACTCTAAAAAAAAAAAGTCCCCAGCGGAGTCGCCAAGCTGTCGAAACCATTTTTAAAATCGGGTTTTGAAAAATGGGGATCGACTTTAAAAACGAAAATGGGAGTCACCACCAATCCCTTTTAGGTGTGATTGGATCACCTTGTAAAACATTTCATTTTAAAACATTTGATTTTGGTCTACGAAAAATAAGAAAACGAGTTCGGGAGTCAGTTACGTATGAGGAAGGGTTAGCACCCTCATAATGCCCAAAAATTGGTACCAAATTAATAAAATTACGTCCAAATGTTTAAAATTGAAAAGCATTTAAAAATATGATTTCCAGAAGACTTTGAACAATTTGATTTAAAATATGAGAGTTCCTCGATACGAAAGATCATAAACATCACATCAGCACGATTGGACACGATGTTTTTTTAAACCCTCATATCTAAGATCATCTCATAATTTATAAAACTTTGAGAAATTTTGATTTAAAGCTTGAGATTTCTTCGATCCGAAAGAATATAAACATCACATCCAGCACGATTGGATATGACATTTTTAAACCCTCGTCACTAGGATCATCTCATAATTTTATAAAACTTGTCAAAAGGATATTTAATTATTTAGCCAAACGGGAAATCGCAACCCAGCAAGATTGAGCACTATTTCCCGAATTTCTAAATATCAAAATATTGCCTTATTTTGAAAATATTTAAATAAAATATTGATTTTATAAAAATGTAATTTTTATTTTAAACCATAACCATGTGGCAATATTGCATTTAAACATTATTAAAAAAACAGTTACAACATGCTAATATTTATAATAGGCAATAATAATATGAAATACAACAAATAATAATTCCTATACTAAAGCAATTGCAAATATATGATGAAGTATATAAAAAAATAAAATCAACTATGAACATATTTCATGCAAATTTAAATAAATAAACGGAACAACAATATCAACAATGTGTCAAAAAATATAATGATTTTAAAAAGATAAAAAAAATGAACACATTATAAATGATTATAATATTATATAATATAATATAATATACAATATATGTATGTAAATATTAAAATAATATATAATAAAAATAATAAGACAAAAATAATAAATATTTATGATTTAATAAATTAATATTTAATATAATACATAATTTAATATCGATTTTTAAAAAATAATAAAAAAAGGGATAAAAATGACTGAATTGAAATATAAGCAGGTTTTGAGGGTTAATTTTAAAAAATAAATTAGTTAATAGGACACAAATAAATTATATAAAATAGCGGAGGGATCAAAAGGATAATTTTCTCATTTTCCAAAAATACACGCGGACCCTGGTTCGGGTTCGGGTCAACCGCAGGTCATACGTGGTCAAAATGGCGTCGTTTGCTTTCGTCTATAAAAGTCAGTTTTCTAAAAAAGAAAATCATTAGTTTTAGGTTTTTTTAAAAAAAAACACTTAGAATCCTCTGAAAAAGGGGGGAGAAAAGCTGCGTCCTTTCGTCTATGTTCGTCCGGGCCATTTGCACACGTGCCTCCGTGGCCAGTGGCCGGAGGTCTGGGTCGATGGTTTCCGCGTTTTCGAGAGGGTAAACTCCTTCCTTTTTACTCTCTCAAAAGTGATTATATGCGCAATTAAAAAAATAAAAATAAAACGAATAATAAAATAAAATATTCAGAAAAATCACCTCGGTGAAATAGGTCTTTTATTTCTCTGAGGATTCTGACAAGATTTTGTAATCACTAGCCTCGTACAAATTCGTGCTTTCGTGTATTTGAGTATATTTTTTTTTGTATTTCTGTTTTCCCTTGTGTTGCATGCGTGTTCCCATTTTACAGTTTTTACAAGGGTTTTATACCCACAAAACAAAATAAAAAAAAAGGAAAAGATATCTTTTCATATCTTTCCATATTTGTGCCTGCGATTTGTGTCCTTTCTGTTGCTTGTTTCTTTCCTTTGCAGGTTTGAAGACGAGGATCTGGTGACTTAGGCTCGGATCATGGCGCGATCTGTGGCGCGAAGAGCTGGTTGATTCATGGTGTGATGTTCGGGCTCCTGCTGGGAATGGGGCTTGCGGCGCGATGCTTGGGATGCTACCTGTGGCGCAAGAGTTCCTGCGGCGCCTAGGGTTTCAGAAACCCTAGGCTGAAGCTCATTTGGGCCCTTTTGGGCTGATTCTATCTTGGGCCACCAGAGTCTGTTGGGTCATGGGTTAACAGATCAGGCCATGAGTGTTTGGGTCAAGGGTTTAGGCTAATCGGGTAGCTGGGTAGTTTGTTTAAGAATGGGGCTCCGGATTGGGCTTTGTAATATGGACTGTTTAAAATAAACACCGGTTTTATTTTTTTATTTTGGTTTATTCCAGCCCGGGCAAAATGGGTTTCTACAATACCAATATAAAATTTTAATACGAATATTTTATGGGATAATTAATAATTCAATTTTAATATAAATATTCAATATGACTAAACAATTCAATAATATAAATAATATAAAATGTGAAATTTAAGTTAATAATATAAATAGTAGATATAAATAAAATTATTACTATTTATGTTTAGTAATTTTTTTTGGATAATTTTGATTTTTTATTTGAGAGTAAAGGGTGAGAAGTAAAAGTTTAGGGGGAAAATAAAAAATTTTGGAGAATAAAAGTTTGAGGGAAACTAAATAGGGGGAGTAAAATTTTGAGGGGAAAATATTAAAAAAAAATTGGAGGGGGGATGGGTTTGGGGTAGATGAGAGGTGAGATGGGAAGGGAGTAAAAGTTTTAAGGAAAAAGTGGGAGGGAGTAAAAATTTTGGGGGAAAATAAAAAGTTTTGAGGGTTTTTGGGAGTAAAATTTTGAGAAAAAGTAAATGGGAGAGTAAAATTTTGGTGGGAAATGATTTTGGGTAGTTGGGGGTTGGGATGGGAGGGGAGTAAAAGTTTTGGGGGGAAAGTGGGAAGGAGTAAAAGTTTTGAGGGTAAAGTAAAAAGGTTTGGGAGTTTAGGGTAAAAATGTAAAATATTATAGTTTGATATTCGAATTTGAAAACTCAACTCGATTCGAACTTAATTCGTTTAACTCGATGTGGGATTTCACCTTCAGCAGAGTTTAAATCCAACACAAACTCTGGCCGTCCAATCCGCAAAATAAACACTCCTTTGCTTAACATGAGATTTGAACCCTTGCCTTCTCCTATGCTCCAAACGCTACATGCCACCACAACACAAGCTCCTTTTGTGACTTAGAACATGCGCAACTAAATATAACCCGATGGGCCAAAGTCTAAGTTCATTTAAAAGGAAAACAAAATGAATTGCAAGCACCAAAACTTGAACCCATGCTCCCTTGCAACCTTAATAACACTTTACCACTTGACCACTCACTTCCTTGTATCATTTTTTTCCCACAATTTATTCTTAAAGCCTACTTACTTACCTTGAGGGTTTTATTCACCTAAAACCAAAATTTTTCCTAAAGCCCAGGTTTGAACCCGGGACTTCATGGAAGCCCCTTAACCTTCCAAAATCACTCAACTAATAGGTTCAACTTGCATTAGTGCCGTTATCTTATTCTAAAAAATTTTAAACGCTCCCATGCCCAAGGCCCAATAGGCCCATTTCTACTAGGCCCAAAAATTTGGGGCGTTACACTAAAACCCTTCTCCACCATTATTTTTTTTTAATTGTGTAGTGTCAGAAAATGAGGGTGGTGCCGCCTATGCACCACCCTCTACCCATCTAAATGTATCATTTTGGTATATAATTGTTTCAACAACCCATTTTGATATTTTTATTATTATAATATTCCGGTAAAAAACTCAAAAAGTGAGTACTTGAAATCAATCAAGAAAAAAATCTCATTTTTTTAGAATAAAATGGTTGACAAATTGTTTCAATCAAGAAAAACAAATACCTAATATCTAAATCGATTAATCGTAATAACTCTAATCTCTTACTTTCCATTCCAATTCTTTGTAAAAAAATATTTTAAGTAAAGATTATCCAAAAAAAATTCACTTTAATACTTCAATTACACTGGAAAAAAGAAAAGAAAAGAAAGAAAAGACTGGGTGTTGCTAGTTTTATTTTAATAAGGTAAGATAAATACAAAATTTAAAGCTTAGAATAATTTATTTTGATCGAATGGCTAAGATCATTTTGGTTTAGATGGTTCTTATTTTAAAAGTTTTCATTATAATTCCCACTCGTTTGATCAATAAGGTAGAGATATAGGATTGATTCAAAAATTAACATACATAATACTTACAAATATCTTGACAGTTCAACAATTGAGTCATTAAAATATTAATAGTATAAAAAATTATAAAAAATATAAAATCACTTCAATTTTATATTCAATTTTATAGAAATGTAAGAAAATCCCTCCCAATTAAAAAATATAATATAAAAAAACGGAAAATAGATAGAACTAGGGGTGAGCATTCAATCGAGTCGAGTTAAAAAATTCCAAGCTAGTTGAGTTGATGAATTCTATTTTAGTAACCGAACTAAATTTGAAATTTTTTTCAAATCGAATCAAATCGAGTAAAAAAAAATTTGAGTCGAGTTAACGAATCCTATTATTTATACACAATGTTGCATTTACATGGACTGATTATTTAACTAATAGACGAAGTACAAAATTATGTAACTACATAAATAATATAATGACATAGTCTTGCCTTTTCTTATTCAGATTTTCGGATAACTCGAATTGTATAATTTATATTTGAGTTAAACCAGAGAATTTGATTTTTTATTCGAGTTGATCCAATTAACTTGAATAACTTGAACTATTTAATTTAAATTTTTTTTTTTATGAAATTTTTTGAATCTCAGATTTTGCACACCCCTAAATATGAATCCATAACTTATGAAACGTATCGACTAGCATTAGGAACTTATCAACTAATATAGGTGATCTTTGCTAATATAATTCCCCTTCAATTTTGTATCGAAGAAACTAATAGAATTTTGGTTTTCTTTATCAGAAAATTTAGTTTTAAGTTAAAGATTAGATCATTATGGCAAATAACTTTTCTAACAAATAATTGAGTAATAAGGTAATTCGTGACATTTCATTTTTTTATCGCTCTTAAATCTTAGCTTTATTTAAAATTTTAACTATTTTAATATTTTTGGATACAATATTAAAGGTAAGAATGGGGTAATACAATTTAAATTCATACTAAATAAGTGTATGATAAAAGTTTTAACCATTAATTCATTCAAATCAAAACTTGACTATTTTGAATCGATATATACAACAAAGTGTACTATTAGTAACACTTATAAAGGTGACCTAAAAATACATTCTTGATCTCTTCTATTGGTGAAGAGTTTCAATTTCGTCTTTGAGTTGATTACACAATTCGCTTCTTGAATGATCTCCACCAATTAAATCGAAAACTAAGTAGTGTACGGGTTCAAAGAGTCGGTGCAAATCAATTAAATCATGATACAAAATTAGTTGAATCAATTTTTATAATTTTTTATTGATTGAGTCTTAGTTTAGTTGGTATCAATATTATTACTGATATAAAAAAAATATAAATTCGAATACATTAAAATATATTATCCTCTCATTTTATAATTATTGGTGCACTCTGATTAAACTATCACCAATTGAGTTCCACTCAGACCACCCTACTTATTTCAGCTCTCTGGTTTTACTAGTTTTCCTGCACAAATTTAAAATTTACTTTCAAATAAAAACCCTATAATCTAAATATTTAAATATCAGTATTCAATTTTAAGACAGTATTAACAATTGTGCAATTTTTCCGCCAGCTCATTTATTATTCCTCACATTGGCTCAATCTCCCACTTAACTAAAATTGTTATTTTAAAGTTACCGAATCAGTCCTCACTACATCAACTAAATTTAGAAAAAGGATATCTATAATTCACATTTCTTAAAATATATAAATATACAATTTTTTTAATTATTAATTTTGACTTTAAAATCAAGGTATGCATAATTATGGTATTAGTGTTTTCATTAATTTAAAAAAAAAATAGATTAATATCCACATTTTCATAAATGTAAAAATATTTAACATTTTGGTAAATTAATTTCCATTTTAATTTTAATCTAATTTTTACTATAGAAAATACAGAAAATTATAATTGAAATCTACAACAACTAACAAGAAATGTTTATATATTGTTTGAAATACATTTATAATACATATTATTATATAATATGAGTGTAATGATTTTTACATACTTGTAAAACAGCGCTATATACAGATGTAAGTTGATTTAAACGAATTTCAACACATACGTACAATTTAATAATCCCAAACTATTAACATTTTGATCTTTCTATTAATTGATTTAAAATTTTTATATAAATATTTTTGTAAAAGAATTTGATTTAAAAATCAATTCTTATCTTATTATATATTAATTTTATACTTAAATTATTAGTGAAAATTTAAATTAATTAAATTTTTTTGAATAAATCACATAATATAATTTGATTAACACATATATCCAAACTCATACATAAGGAAGAAAACTAAGTATTTAATAATAATAATAATAAACAGATCCAAAATGGAAGGGAAATGAAATTAATCAAAATAAAAGTCGCACTCTCCGACTTTCATCAACCACCACCGAATGTAACGGTCACTAACATTTTTAAAAATAAATAAATATAAAAAAAAAGCCATTAAGCCTAAAGATTTGAAAATTTAATCTTTGAAAGAGTTGAACCCGAGACGACGACACCCATCATTTTTTTCCCATTTCTTTATTTTTTCAAAAAAAAGAAAGCAAAAAAGTTTTCCCTCTCCTTTCAAATTTTCTTCACTGCCCCTTCTCCATCTCAAACCCTAACACCTCCAAATCTTTAAGCAAACGGATCTGAAGAAAGAAGATTTTTGTACTCTAAATGCAGGAGCTTGTTGGATCGGTTCGCCGGTCCTTTGTCTT
This sequence comes from Gossypium bickii, assembly GCA_025503065.1. Classification (NCBI taxonomy): domain Eukaryota; kingdom Viridiplantae; phylum Streptophyta; class Magnoliopsida; order Malvales; family Malvaceae; genus Gossypium; species Gossypium bickii. Next base: position 58,182,866 of record CP106720.1, on the reverse strand, counting down.
TAGGTCTTCAACCTCAGGCGACGATGCCGGTGGAGGACTTGGAGGCTTTGTTGAGAAGATCGGCGCCAGCATTCGCAGATCGCGAATCGGCTTGCTCGCTAAGCCACCTGCTCCACCGGCTCTTCCTTCTGTTAAAAAAAGGGACGCTCCTACGATCCGGTGGCGGAAGGGCGAGTTGATTGGTTGTGGCGCCTTTGGTCGGGTTTACATGGGGATGAATCTTGACTCCGGCGAGTTACTAGCTGTTAAACAGGTGAGTTGCTGTCACTTGAGAGAGTGATGTTTTTGCTTTTCTTCTTCTTCTTCTTCTTTTAATATTTAATTTTCATTATATTTTTGTTGATGAAGGTTTTGATAGCGGCAAATGCTTCAAAGGAGAAAACACAGGTATAAAAGGAAATCTTTTACAAGATCATCTGAAAGTGTGTTTAACACTATACACTTAATAAGATAATTTCCGTTTCTTTAATTGAATTGATTATGGGTAGGCTCATATTAGAGAGCTCGAAGAAGAAGTGAAGCTACTACAGAATCTATCACATCCAAACATAGTTGTAAGTGTGATTTCTGTAATTCTATTTAAATTTTGATGTGGGTAATTTATAAACTATAACTCACTATTTTGTGTTTGTTAGAGATATTTGGGCACGGCAAGAGAGGACGATTCGTTGAATATTCTATTGGAGTTTGTACCGGGTGGATCCATTTCCTCGCTTTTGGGGAAGTTTGGATCTTTCCCCGAATCTGTAAGCTATTGTTTTGTGATTAAGTTTTAGAATGTTTAGTGTTTCCCCTTTTCCACAACACCGTGATAATTTTGTTTTACTCTCTAAATTGCGTAAAAACAGGTTATAAGAATGTACACTAAACAACTGTTGTTGGGACTGGAATATCTTCACAAAAATAGAATCGTGCATAGAGACATCAAGGTACTTCATTTTTTCTCATTGAAAAAACTGTTGCATTTTCGCTCGCATCCGTTTGATTTTGGTGTTGTGCTTTTTATGCAGGGAGCAAACATTCTTGTGGATAACAAGGGTTGTATCAAACTTGCAGACTTTGGTGCATCCAAAAAAGTTGTCGAGTTGGTAAAAAAACTAATTTTCTTTCTTTTCCGTCCATGCGCTAAAAATTATTCATTTAGAGTGACGGCTTTCTGTTTTTTCAGGCTACAATAAATGGAGCCAAATCAATGAAGGGAACTCCATATTGGATGGCTCCTGAAGTTATTCTCCAAACTGGGCATAGCTTGTAAGCAAATCATTAAACTTCATGCTTATGATAAAACTTTTTCAAACTTTTCTCGAGACTGTAGACATATATAATCATGGTTCCTTTGTGTTTCTCCTAGAAAGTTTCCTTTGAGATTTTCAGATCAGCTGCTGGAATCCTTTTCATGTATTGCAAAATTATTTCATTTTCAAAACAAAAATGTATAAACTGTAGAAGCAGCTTACAATATAAATCATTACAAGAATCTCCGAACCTAAGATTTATAGTTGTGCAGCATATACACTTGCTTGCCCTGAACTAAAATTTCATGCTTGTAATCCTTGCTATCTGATATTAGGAGCTTATCTATTTTGGTCTTCTATTTCCTAGCTCTGCCGATATATGGAGTGTTGGCTGTACTGTGATTGAGATGGCTACTGGAAAGCCCCCTTGGAGCCAACAGTATCAGGAGGTATGTACCGGAAGCTTCTAGAAAACCACCATAAATATGATTTATAAGAATAATCCAATTCTAAGCTGGAATTCGCTTGATTTTTTCCCCTTAGTTTAAAGACTGAACTGGTGTTTCTTTCAGGTTGCTGCTCTCTTCCATATTGGGACAACGAAATCTCATCCACCCATCCCTGAGCATCTCTCCCCTGAGGCTAAAGACCTTTTGTTAAAATGCCTACAGAAGTACATTCTTGATATTTATTTTTCTTGTCGTGTTAGAGTTTCATGTTTTCTTTATCAGTTCTCTGTTTTCTAAAAAAGCCAATAAAATAGTTGAATCATACATAATTTGCGAGAGCTTATTTTTTTATAAAAATTTCAATTTTGTTCTAATCAACCATTATTTTTGGTGCCAGGGAACCAGGATTGAGACCTAGTGCATCAGACTTGCTTCAGGTAATTTGAAATCACTGACCAGTTTTTGCCTGAACATTTCATAGATAGTCATACCTGTTACAGTACATGCATTTAGCCATGGATATGACCAGATATATAGTATTCTGTTCACTTGTAATTTAACATCTTCATCTTAATAAATGCAGCACCCCTTTGTCACTGGGGACTATCAGGAACCTCATGCGGTGCTTCGTAGATCAATTATGGTAACTCTGATTGCATTAGCTTTATTATTTTATCTTTTATTCTTTTGACCTTTCTTGATCAATCTATCAGGAACCTGAAAATCTGGAGATGGCATCTGGGGTGAACCTGAGAAGCTCGTATGTGTCCAAATTTCAGGGACTATGTTTATTGATTTTTCCTATATATAGGTTGAACTTAATGCTAATAACCATATTGATGTCACAGAATAAATTCGGAGATCAGGTCAACCTGCACGGGTTTAAAGGACGTTTGTGAAATGGGTAGTGTGAGTTGCTCTACAGCATTTCTTAGGAAATTCTCAGAACCAGGAACCTATTGGGGGGGAAGCAATTGTGACAATAGCATGTGTGAGATAGATGACAAAGATGATCTAGAGTTTAATGCTTCTGTAAAGTTCTCCTCTGTTCTATCATCTGCTGACTTGAATAAAGTAATCATCTGTTCTTGGAAGTCGCCATTCTCGTCAGATGTTTATAATCATTTGAATAAAGCTCAAATTAAATTGCTTAATTATTTATTTTCATCAGAGTTTCAATCCCATGTGTGAACCCACTGAAGACTGGCCACCCAAATTAGATCGAAGTTCTGAGCTAAGCCGAAGTGGAGTAAACTTGTCTTTGGATGAAACAATGGAAGCTGCTAGCACTCCTGGAATGTCTGGTAAGGAGGAGAATGGCTTCACTTTTCTTTATGGACCTCCAACAGGTGATGATGATGAAGAAGTTACAGAGTCAAAAATTAGAGCCTTCCTGGATGAAAAGGTGTGGTTTGTTTTTCAAATTCAATGATCTTTTATGGATGATTGACAGGATCATATTTTTTCCACGAAGACTTGTATGATAGAAGCTAATTCTGTATTATCATTTCACCAGGCTCTGGAACTGAAGAAGCTGCAATCTCCTCTGTATGAACAGTTCTACAACACATTGAATGGTAGTCTTCCAACTTCTGTTGGAACTGCAAATGGTGAAAATATTTTGAGCTTACCTCCTAAAAGTAGGTCACCTAAGCGGCTGCCTAGCAGAAGACTCTCAGCAGTTGCTGATGCTGGCAACATGGTTAGCTCAAAGAGTCGTATGAATCATTTGTCAAATACTGCAGTTGTTCATGACCGGACTTTACAAGAAATTCAGCCACCGTCTGTTGAGGAATGGAAAGGGCAGGATATAATTAGTCCGAGGTTTGTTAATGCTTCTTTGCGGTCTGCTTTAGTTTATCCTTGCATACAAAAATGTTATTTCCTAATCTCTAATCTTGCTAATGACACTGCAGCATGAGCTTTTCTGAGAGACAAAGGAGATGGAAGGAAGAGCTTGACCAAGAGCTTGAGAGAAAGCGAGGCATGTTGTGATTTTCATCTCGTTATCTCAATTTCTTCCAAGCTTATATAAAAATATGTTATTGGAACTTGAAACTGAATTAAGCTTCTCAATTCTTTGCATCATGCATGGTAGGGATACGATACAGGCATATTTCACGTGCATAAATGGTTAAAGAATGGAAGCCTGCTTTTCCTTTGGCTAAAATGACATTTTATTTGATCCATGTTTAGTTAAAAGTTCATATGCAGTAAGACAGTTAATCCCTTTGAGATGCCTAACAAGCAAAATGTGTAATGCAGAGATGCTGCGGAAGACATCATCTCCAAAGGATAAGTTTCTATTTGGACAAAGAGAACAAATACGGTCTGCATTTCCTGGCAAGTAAATGTATCCAACTTTACCTCTTTTGATGTTCCATTGGGACTTCATTTCTGTATTCTATTTTTGGTGAGAATGGTGCCCAATAATGTTACTCGGGCTTTATTTATGAGTGTCAGATACGAATATGTATTTGATATGAGTATATTTATTTATTTTTTCTTTTTTCTTTTTCTTTTTTTTGCTTCTATAAAGTTCTTTCATATTTGTGGAAGATCTTTGGAAGAGCCATATATGTCTCAAACATGGGGTACTTAAAGAAAAATGAAGTTGGAACAACGTAGTAATAGTAATAATGTATAAATATGCATGAGTAGCATGGCAGTACGATCTTCATGCTGTATCATGGCTCTTGATTTTCAGCTAAATAAATTTATTATAAGCATTTATAGATGCATGTTGACTTTTTCTTTGCCCCTTCCACGGAATTGGTCTAATCATTTAAGAGGATATACATGAATTGACAAAAAAAACTAAATTAAATTGGAATTTTATATATTTTATTTTATTTCAAAATTTAGGTACTTAATAACTTTATACTCTTAATACTAAAACTAATACCATTAAATTAATGAGAAAATACTTGGAAGTAGGATCAGAGATTGATAAATGTCTTGTTGAGATAGATTATAATATTAAAAAATAAATATTAAAAAGAAAAAGAAATGATAATTTCTTGAGACACATGATAATTTCTTAGGAATGTTTGTAAAAAAAAAGTACACTGCTAATATATATTTAAGTTAATTATATATATTTATTAAAATAAATTTAAAAATATTGAAAAGAAATTGATGTTTTAATTGATTGAATTGAGAACTCAATTTGCTTTTGATTTTTTCTCGAGAGGTTGTTGATTCAAATAAAGAAATCACTTTCTTTGAATTTCGAATTTCTGTCAGAAAGTCGTACTTAAAAAGCTCTTATTGGATAAAGTAAGGACAAAGTGTTAAGCACTTTATGGTTTTTGTTGCAATCGAAGATGGAATCCATTTAACTTATGATCTGATTTCCTTTTTAAACATAAAGTTTTAAAGTATTAAAAGGAGAGCATTTTATGTTCGATTCGACTCGTGAATTACCAATAGAATCCTAAAATATTTTGGTAATTTGTATTTCACATTTTTTTTTAATGTAATAGTTATGTTTTATTTTAATGTGGATTTGTATTTAATAAAATTTATATATGTTGATGCTTAAAGACAAGGCTAAATTAGCATAATATGTTATTTTTGTTTTTTAACTGGCATATTAGGCTTTTTTTTTTTTAATTTAGGGAAATAGGTCGATTTTAGAAAGAGTGTGAAAGCACATTCAGTTCGGCGCGCTTTCACACTCTTTCTTCGACCTTTTTTTTAAAATTTTTTTAAGGTTTAGGTTTACGGTTAAGGTTAAGTTTTTTATTAGGAATTAGGGTTTAGTTTTTAGTGTTTTAAGAGTGAAACTGTGAAAGTTTATATGTAGATTTGAGGGGCCGGTGATGCGATAATGCGTCTCATAATACATGCATTTCATATGTCATGCCGAGATAGGGCCATTACCTTAGAAACTCATCTTGTGGAAGTCAAGTTTCAAGTTGACAGTGCTTGATACGATCACGTGTTCGAGTATAATCGGGGCTCAGTTGACGGTCGTTATGCGGTCATGAGTTCAAGCTTTTTGGATACTCGCAAATGATTTCTTATACATATCATACATAAGATTGATGTTATAATCATAGGGAAAAAAGAAAGGCTTTCTGGTGTAATCAACTTAGTTTTTTTCTCTATTTCCAAGCAGTCGGTATCTTTAACCTTTTATTATTATTTGAAGGCTAACATCAAGGTGGACACAAGAGGGCTTTCAGGTGGAGAGTGAATGTTTCAGAGCAGTAGAGGTCAAAGTCAAGTTGCCGCAGCAGTGATTGTAGTTATTAATGTGTTGTTTAATAACAACCGTTATCACCTCGAAAGGAGTATCACCTTTACTGCACTGCAACAGCCGCTGCTTGCTTGAAAGTCCTCTTACGGCCATGGTAGTATCAGCTTTCAGATAAGAAGGAAGGTTAAATATATTGGCCGCGTGGAAATGAAGAAAAAATTACACCAATTATAGCGTGAAGCCCCACAATTTTTCCATATGATTATGCCATTAAACTTTTGTATGGTATTTATAAGGCAACATCTTCGAGTATCTGAAAAGTTTGAGCTTGTTCTCTTAAAACTATGCTTTAACTTGATTTTCTCTCTCCTCCAACTTCTATTTTTTTGAATCTAAATTGATATTCTTACTTTCCACAGTCTCCTTATCATTTTACTCTTTTGGTGGTTATGGAAATTCTTTTGATTTTTAAGTGAAAATGGTAGATTTTTTGTGGAATGACCAAATAATAAAGAAAGCAAACTTTCTTTCTCTCTTCATGGACGTTGGAATTAAAAAAGTACATTATCAGTATACAAAATACTCACCCTTTTTAATATGAATATGTATATTTACAAAAAAAATTATATATAGTATGTTGAAACCATTCTTTTCTTTAGAAAACAGGGTCGACTTTAGAAATGAAAATGGAGTCGCCATCAATCCTTTTTGAGGTGTGAACGGGTCACCTTGAGATTTATCGTTAAAATATTTTGATTTATTAAAACGATAACTTTGGTCCACAAATTCGAGAAAAACGGGTTCGGGAGTCTGTTACGTACGAGGAAGGATTATGTAACACCCTGAATTAGGGGTTATTTGTAATTTAAATAAATTCCATGTGGGCTTCAAGAAATAAATAAATATGATTTTATTTGGCATGATTTAGGGTCTAGAAACAACTCCGAATTAGGTTGAAGTAGGAATTTAAAAAAAAAAAACTCTTTTAAGGTACTTAAAAGAAAGGAGCTAGGAGAAGTTAGGGCTTAAATAAAATTTGGGGCGAAACGTGACACAAAGAACAGCATGGCTAAGTGGCCTTCATGCACTACTTAGGTGCCTTGGAGGTGGCGTCCAAGGGGGTCTTGGGTTCGAGCCTCGACAGGAACAAGGGGGAAATGTTTTTTTTTCTTTTCCTTGTGGGCTTTTTGGCCTAGGAAGGCCTTATAATTAAATCAGGGGGGCTTATTGACATGAAAGGCAGGTGGGCGGAGTGGCTTGGGGCGCCACTTAAGGGTGTTGGCACGAAGGTCTTGGGTTCGAAACGCAAGGGACGCAAGGAGTTTTATTTTTGGGGCTTTGGCGTTGAAGGAGTAAGGGCCAGGAAGAAGGCTTATAATTAAAAGGTGAGGGCTTTATGTCATGAAAGTCCAAAGGGAAGAGTGGCTTAAGGCGTGAAAAGGGGGCTTTGCTTGAGGTCATCTGGTTCGAGCCAAAGATAGCAGTTAGATTTGGTCTTTAATTTCTTTTCTTTTGCTGGCGTGCATGGGTGGAAATTGGCATGAATGTGGACTCTTTAAATTGATAAAGATAAGGTTTTATTTTTGCAAAAATTCGGCTGGAAGGGGGGATTATTAGTAGTTTAATTGTTATTAATTGTTGAAGGTGAATAAAGGATTAAATGTAGGATAATTCTGCTTTGTTTTGTGATAAATAAAAGCTGGAATTTATCACCTAAAAGGGAGGAATTGGCCAGCATTGGGACTCCTTGGGGGGCTGTTCAAAATTGATTTTTGTACAGCAAGAAGTGCCCAAAAATTCCAGCAACTATTTCTTCTTCTTTTTCCTCTGCTGCTGCCGAATTTCCCCTAGGAAATCCTTCAAAATTTTCCAGCATCTTCCTCTTTTACTTAGCCAAAAATCACCATTGATTTCCCCTACATATTTTCTTTTTCTTTTCTTCCTCCATTAGCCGAACCCCTACCATCTTGCTGCCGAAATTCCCTTAGACAAACTGCCCAAAATTATTCAAAATTCCAGCATCTCTTTAGCCGAATCTACTCCTCCCTATTTGCTGTGGTTTTGGCCGAACATCAAAGAAAAGGGTGCTTTCTTCTTCCCCAATCGGTTTAAGAGGAAGGTAAGTGGTGGTAAGGACTTGATTTAGTAATCTTTTTCCTTTAGGTATTCGTTAAGCGGAAGGCTTGGAGGTTAACTATTTTGTGTCTTAAGGTGTGGCCAATTGTCGAAGGTGAACCATCGCTTGGCTCGGGATTTGGTAGGAAACCAAATCATTTGTAAGGACAAGAGATCTAGCGACGTAGATCGGATTTTCGGGATCTAGGAATTCCAGTAGAAACAGGTGTGTAAACTCTTTACACAGTTTATTAATAAACTTGCTATATTATTGTCTTGAGTATAAATTTTGGTAGTGATCTATGATATGCTTGTGGGCTTAAACATGGATTCCGGGTAAGTCCTCTAACTTGTGATTTTTGATATATGATTTGCATGCCATCACATGATGATTAAATGCTACGGTATGATTTATGAAAATTGTTATAAAAGCATGTGATGGTGGGATTGATGAGAGGAGGATGGGATGAATTATGGACTCGTCACTTCTGTTTTGACCACAAGATGGGTTGGCCCCATCATGGACTATTTGTGACCTATGGTCATCGGTGGTTTTGACCACAACGATTGATATTTGCGACTAAGTTCCCGGTGGTTTGGTACCACCGATGGTTTTGACCACACTTGATATTTTGTGACCTATGGTCATCAGTGGTTTTGACCGCACGATGGGTTGGCCCCATCATCTGATTTGTGACTCTAAGTCATCAGTGGTTTTGACCACCAGTGGTTTTGACCACACGGGGTAGAAAAGGAGTATGGATGGTTAGGTTGGGTTGCATGTGCATGTTTATTAATGACTTGTGTATGAGTTACCTTACCGGGTGGGGATTACACATCGAGTCTTGGTGACTCACCCTTCCCTTAACATTTTGCGAGATGAGCGGATCGCGGAGATGGAGTAGGATGGACTCGAGGTGGCCATGCAAAGGAATTTTAATTAGATGAACTTGGATTTTGTTTTATTATATTTTAATGTTGGTTTTATTTTAAATAAGTTGTAATAAGGCCTCCTAGGATTATTTTTATTATCTTTACATGTTTTGAATATTTTGTTAAACTTTTTAATGAAATTAAAACGGGTGCACATGTTTCCTCAAATCAAACGCAAAATGTTTTAAAGTGCCATCGGGTACAAATGAAATCTATAATAACCCGACTTAATAAATATTTTTTTTTAAAACAAACTAAGTATGGTTTTAGCAAAATAAATGGAAATGGAAGATTTTCGATAGAACTTAAATCGGCTTAAAGGGATTTTCAAAAAAAATACTTTCTCTGTAGCACACCAAATTCACTCGTAGTGTATGGGCCAGGTTTGGGGTGTTACAAATTGGTATCAGAGCCCGGTTCAAAGCTCGACTGTGGGGGCCCAAGGCCCAAAATGTTTTGTTTTATGTTAGTAGCCTTGTTGGAATGATTTGAAACTGTTTTGGCTTGAACAGCATGGCACCGAGTCTCCGGCACCGATCCGCCCAGGTAAGTACTCCTAACTTCTGTATGAATTATTTTCTGTAGAAGGGTAGGAAGCATGGAACGTAGATAGTATTATAAGTGCTTTAAACTTTAGGACTAGTTTACCCCAACAAAAATACATAAGACTTTAAAAGCCTAATTAAACAAACCTACGACCAAGTCGCTGAGTTAGGGTGTGGTAACCCTGGTGCGCATGTCTAGGATTGGATCCGGAAGAGCTTGGTACTTAAGCAGTCCTCGTGACTCACCTCCTCTTCACGGGATTCCTACCTGGTGCGTAGCTTTGGTTCACCCTGACCAAGAGGGCTCGGTCATAGGCTAAACATAATGACTAAAACCCGAAAGGGAACTAGCCATGTTTTTTTTTTCAAAAAAAAGAAGAAAAACAACAAAACCCTAGTTTTTCAAAATTTTTAAAATTACTCTTTTAAATTCGAGAAAAACCATCTTTACAACGTTTTTCGAAAAATTTTGTAGAAATTACAAAAATGCCCTTAGGGGGTAAAATTACCAAAACGCCCTTGGTTCATAAAATATCAACTCAATGGTTTTGTCCAAAATTTCATTATTTTATACAAACATTCAAAACTCTAATTTGCAGAACTATCAAAAATATCTCGGCTTTGGAAAATTACGAAAATGCCCTCAACTTGCAAAATTACCAAAATGACCCTGAATTCTAAAAATTTTTGTAACATCATTATTTTAAGAAGGGAAACTCTCAAAAAGGACCCTCAGAGTTTTATAACTATTAAAATATCCCTGATATATTAAATTTACAAAATTACCCCTGATTGATAAAATTACCAAAATACCCCTGGTTCCTAAAATTCTGTCGTACCTTAAATTTGGCAAATTTTTGAAATACTCTCCAGTTTTGGGAATTGTAAAATGTCTTGTTCTATTAAGAAGTTTCCAAAATTTCTTTTATTACAAAAATGCCCTGTAGGGAAAAGACGAAAATACCCCTGGGATAGTAACAGAACAGAAATGTCCGAAGAGTGAATAAGTAGGGAAGGTATTAGGGAATGGATATTCTTCTCTGTGTGAACTAGGATAGAGAACTTAAAACGTTGATTGATCGAAAAAAACTCTATTAAACTCTCTTCACAAAATTTCTTCGCGGATAACCAAGTGAAATACTAATGCATAAAATTCTTAATCAGATAAACGCAATCGTTAGAATGAGTTCAAGAGGTCGTGGACGTCCGCCGCGTGGCCGTGGTAGGGGTAGGATGACCTTGTCGGAGCCAGCAAGGTCTGGTCATGGGTCTGGAAATGAGATGCCGAATCTGTCGGCGGCGAAAACTGAATTTCAAGATCAGACCGGTGGAAATGATGTCGTATCTCAAGCTGTATTACGGGTACTGGAACAAGTTACTGAGGCTGGTGCGGATGCAGGAGCCCGTAAGTTTGTGGTTGAACGACTCCGGGCTAACGGAGCAGAAGTATTCAGAGGAGTTTCTGGAGTGGCGCCCAGTGCGGCGGAGTATTGCTTAGAATCCACTGAAAGGATTATGGGTGATTTGGATTTCACCGCTGAGGAGAAGTTGAAGGGTATCATCTCCTTGCTTCGGGATGAGTCTTACCAGTGGTGGCTCACCGTAAGGGACGGAACGGTGGCAGGGAACCTTACTTGGGAATTCTTCAGGGAAGCCTACCAAAAGAAGTATATTGGAACTAGCTATGTAGACGCAAAGCGAAAGGCTTTCTTGAACCTGGCTCAGGGAAATAAGTCAGTGGCGGAATATGAGGCCGAGTTCCTCCGGTTGAGTAGGTATGCTCGTGGTATTGTGGGTACCGAGCATGAGCGCTGTGTCAGGTTCGAACATGGGCTTAGAGATGAATTGAGAATGATGATAGCTCCACAACAGGAACGAGAGTTTGCTGTTCTTGTGGAGAAGTCTAAAGTTTCGAGGAGTAAGACAAACCGATCAGTTAAGCGGAACCAAGAACGGAATTGGAATAAGAGGAGCTTGGAACCTTCAAGGTTCTCGGGTTATGAACAGAAGAGGACGAGGTTTGATGGGTCGGATCAAGCTGCTAGGCCTGCTGCTGCTACTAATCCTCAATGGCCGCCACGGTGTGATAAGTGTGGCAAGTTTCACAAGGGGGAGTGTTGGAATGGTAATCGTGGATGCTTTGAATGTGGGTCTATGGAGCATCGAGTTAGAGACTGTCCTAGGAAGGCAGCTAGGCTGAGAACGGAAGGTCAGGATCTGTAACACCCCAAACCCGGTCAATACGCCATAACCGAATTTGGCATGCCACGAAGGAAAACGTTTTGAAGAAAAACGAGTTAACGACTAAATTTTTGTGAAAAACTCTTTGTTCATCTTTGTTTGTAGAAAACAAGTGTATAATAAATTAAAAGTTGATAATTTACTTTTGAAATTTCACAAATAAGTCTTTAAAACTTAGTTGCAAATCCATAGATTAGAAAATCCTTTTAATAATTTAAAGAAGCCAAAATGATTAGGTTGAAAACTGTATTTAAAGGAAATTTGGAAAACTTTGTGCTCAAATTATTATATCAATCATGTAATTTATAAGCCAAATTTAAATCAAATCCAAAACATATAAATAATCCAAAACATAATTAAACAAGCCTTATTACAAATCCATAAAATTATGAAAAACCAAATTTTATTGCATGGCCTCCTCGAGTTCATCTGGCTCCTCATCCGCGATCTCACGAATCACCTGAAAATATAAGGGAGAAGGTGAGTCACCAAGACTCAGTGCATAATCTCCCGGGTAAATGCCATATACTTACACAAATTATAACAAAGCCACATATATGTACAATGCACCCAACCTAACCATCCATAACTCCTTTTCTACCCCGTGTGGTACCAAACCACTGGTGGTGCTAAACCCACCGTGACCGAAGTCACGAAGTAAATGTGATACCAAATCACTGGTGACCAAAGTCACGAATAATCCATCTGTGGGGCCAACCCACGTGTGATACCAAATCACTAACGACGATCCCATATCTCAAAAGTGGGGCCAACCCACGGTGGTGTTAACCACAGGGACAAGTCGCTATGAGGTGCCAAACCTCTGGTGTCCGAAGACACAAATGTGATACCAAATCACTGGAGGTATTAAACCTCTGGTGTCTAAAGACACAAATATCAATCTTCCCCCTCCTCTCATATTGCCCATACCAATGCAATAGATAAACAAATCATGTTAATATACTTTGATATGAATCACATAACAAAAACATCATAAATCATAGATCATGATTTCAATCCACATGTATTAACAACATATCGAAACGGACTTACCCGAATCCTCATTCATACCATCATGGTATCATATCAAGATCTCATCATTTTCCCACTTTGATAATATGATTAGTAAAATAATATTTAAATACATATACATAACCGAGTTATAAAGTGTGTAAGGTACACACCTTTCACCAACGCAAGAACTAACTTCCAAAGATCCGATCTACCGCACTAGATCACCTTATCCTACAATCGGCCAATACTAAGATTATGAACAAAGGCCATTCGGCCATACCACTAAATCCCAAAGAGTTATTACTTGAAATACCAAGTTTACCTAAAAGCTTACCCAAAACGATAGACAAAGATACAAGGCTTAGATTGATTGCTTCCAACGCCCCGAGGAGCCCTTGATGATATTCGGCCAAAACAATCCCAAAAGAGAGTGGGAAGTTTGGCAATATGGTTAAATGGTGATGGGATTTTCGGCTATGGTTGTGAAAGAAGAAGGCAATTGATTTGAAGGATTTTGGCACTTGTGGACTCTGGAGAATTCGGCTAGAACAATGGCAAGAAAAGAAAGACCAAACAAAGAATTTTGGCCATGCTTCATTCGCCACTATTTTCTACTTATCAAAACCTTATTAAAACTTCTATTTTATTCCTATATCACTTATTCAAAATCAAATAAAAAAATATTCAGCATCTAGTCCCCTAAATGACCGAAATTCAACACCCCCAAAAGACCCTTGGCCGGCCACTATTTCCTTCTCCATCATGATAATTTCCAAAACATTATTTAATTAATAATGCTCCCATCACTATATAAAATAAACCATTGTTTATTAAACTCCCATCACCTAATTCCATCCTTCAATAAATAAAATAAAATTAATATAAAACTACAATAATCCCATATTGGCCACCACGTCAACTCCTTAACATTTCCCACTTTCATCTCCCTTATCACTACATAAAAAAAATAACAATAAAACAAAACACCCTTCATTTATTTATTATCAAATAAAATAAAATAACCCATCTAAAATAAAATAAAAAAACATTATCTTCCATCCTATTTCTTAGCCACCGTTTCAAACAAATAATAAAAGAAAGAAAATAATGTTATCCCACACTTCCTATAAATAAAATACTAATTATCCCACTCTTTCAATAAATAAAATAATTATCCCACTCTTCCAAATAAAATAATAATCACACTCTTCCAATAAAATAAAATAATTATATAAAAAAATAAAATAGTCCCACTCTTCCAGCAGAATTCAACAACAACCCATCCACTTATTCTAATTTAAAAGCAATATCTATCTACTATTCTACCTATTAATCACCTCTTCAAAAAGATAAACAAAATAAAATAATAATCCTCCATTCTTCCAATTAATAAAATAAAAGTAAACTAATACTAACCCCCACTCCTCCAGCCGAATGCTAAACAAAGAACCATGTGCAGGCCAATTCCATTTTCACGCCAGCAGCATAGTAAAATAAAAAAATCCAAATGCTGCTATGCTGGCTCGAACCCGTGACCCATGCCGCAGCCTCCCCCCTTAAGCGCCCAGACCAACTCTCCCAATTTGACTTTCATGTCAATTAACCACAACATTTAATTATAAACCTTCTTACTAAAGCCCAGCATCGCATATAAAGAGAAAATAAAAAAAAAAAATAAAACACCCTTGTCGCCGCCTGGACTCGAACCCAGGCCCTCTTTAGCGCTACTTCCAGCCCTTAAGCAGCGCATGGAGCCACTTTGCCAACTGGACTTTCATATCCATTTCCCCGGCTAATTATCTTTAAGGCATACCTGGCCCAGCTCCCCTAATTGACGCAAAATAAAACCAAAATGCTGCCTTTGCAGCTCAAACTTGAGATCCCTAGCAAGCTCTTAGGCGTACCACGCCACTTATACCAAGCCCATCCTTTGTGCCTTAACTCGTCCAAAATTTTATTAAAGCCCTAACTAGCCTAGCTCCTTCCTTTTACACACTTAAAAATAAATTTTTAATACTGGGTCAGGCTTAGCTCGAGTTATTTTCTAAACCCCAAAACATGCCAAATAAATCATAAATTTTATTTCCTGAAGCCCACATGGAATTTATTTAAATTACAAATAACCCCTAATTCAGGGTGTTACAAGATCGTGCACCGAACAGAAGGGATAACCAACAACCACAGAGGGGTCGAAGTGCAGTTAGGGGTAATGGAAATGGTAACGGGCGTGGCCGAGGTGCTGAAGGTGCAGAGGCGAGGCAACCAAGGTTGGTTTATGCAGTTGGCCGTCGCGAGGAGGAGGATGTGCCAGATGCGACAACGGGTATGTTCCTTACTTCTGGAATATCCTTAATTGCTTTGATTATTGTAGAGTTTTCTTGTTTTACTAGGGAAGTGCCTGAAACCTTGGTTGTGAACTTAGAGATTGTGCCTAGGAAGTAGGATAGTTCTATTAAGATCAGAGTGCGCAGCATAAGCGTAGCACGGTGAGTTAAGATGTACGACTATTCGTTAGTAAGTAATTTCGAGGACGAAATTATTTTTAAGGGGGGTAGAATTGTAACACCCTGAATTAGGGGTTATTTGTAATTTAAATAAATTCCATGTGGGCTTCAAGAAATAAATAAATATGATTTTATTTGGCATGATTTAGGGTCTAGAAACAACCCCGAATTAGGTTGAAGTTGGAATTAAAAAAAAAACTCTTTTAAGGTACTTAAAAGAAAGGAGCTAGGAGAAGTTAGGGCTTAAATAAAATTTTGGGCGAAACGTGACACAAAGAACAGCATGGCTAAGTGGCCTTCATGCGCCACTTAGGTGCCTTGGAGGTGGCGTCCAAGGGGGTCTTGGGTTCGAGCCTCGACAGGAACGAGGGGGAAATTTTTTTTTTCTTTTCCTTGTGGGCTTTTTGGCCTAGGAAGGCCTTATAATTAAATCAGGGGGGCTTATTGACATGAAAAGCAGGTGGGCGGAGTGGCTTGGGGCGCCACTTAAGGGTGTTGGCACGAAGGTCTCGGGCTCGAAACGCAAGGGACGCAAGGAGTTTTATTTTTGGGGCTTTGGCGTTGAAGGAGTAAGGGCCAGGAAGAAGGCTTATAATTAAAAGGTGAGGGCTTTATGTCATGAAAGTCCAAAGGGAAGAGTGGCTTAAGGCGTGAAAAAGGGGGGCTGCTGCTTGAGGTCACTGGTTTGAGCCAGCATAGCAGCAATTTGGTCTTTAATTTCTTTTCTTTTGCTGGCGTGCATGGGTGGAAATTGGCATGAATGTGGACTCTTTAAATTGATAAAGATAAGGTTTTATTTTTGCAAAAATTTAATTTGGAAGGGGGATTATTAGTAGTTTAATTGTTATTAATTGTTGAAGGTGAATAAGGGATTAAATGTAGGATAATTCTGCTTTGTTTTGTGATAAATAAAAGCTGGAATTTATCACCTAAAAGGGAGGAATTGGCCAGCATTGGGACTCCTTGGGGGGCTGTTCAAAATTGATTTTTGTACAGCAAGAAGTGCCCAAAAATTCCAGCAACTATTTCTTCTTCTTTTTCCTCTGCTGCTGCCGAATTTCCCCTAGGAAATCCTTCAAAATTTTCCAGCATCTTCCTCTTTTACTTAGCCAAAAATCACCATTGATTTCCCCTACATATTTTCTTTTTCTTTTCTTCCTCCATTAGCCAAACCCTACCTCTTCATCTTGTGAAATTCCCTTAGACAAACTGCCCAAAATTATTCAAAATTCCAGCATCTCTTTAGCCGAATCTACTCCTCGCTATTTGCTGTGGTTTTGGCCGAACATCAATGAAAAGGGTGCTCTCTTCTTCCCCAATCGGTTTAAGAGGAAGGTAAGTGGTGGTAAGGACTTGATTTAGTAATCTTTTTCCTTTAGGTATTCGTTAAGCCGAAGGCTTGGGGGTTAACTATTTTGTGTCTTAAGGTGTGGCCAATTGTCGGAGGTGAACCATCGCTTGGCTCGGGATTTGGTAGGAAACCAAATCATTTGTAAGGACAAGAGATCTAGCGACGTAGATCGGATTTTCGGGATCTAGGAATTCCGGTAGAAACAGGTGTGTAAACTCTTTACACACTTTATTAATAAACTTGCTATATTATTGTCTTGAGTATAAATTTTGGTAGTGATCTATGATATGCTTGTGGGCTTAAACATGGATTCTGGGTAAGTCCTCTAACTTGTGATTTTTGATATATGATTTGCATGCCATCACATGATGATTAAATGCTACGGTATGATTTATGAAAATTGTTATAAAAGCATGTGATGGTGGGATTGATGAGAGGAGGGGGATGAATTATGGACTGTCGTCACTGGTTTTGACCACAAGATGGGTTGGCCCCATCAGACTATTTGTGACCTATGGTCATCAGTGGTTTTGACCACAACGATTGATATTTGCGACTAAGTTCCAGTGGTTTGGTACCACCAGTGGTTTTGACCACACTTGATATTTTGTGACCTATGGTCATCAGTGGTTTTGACCACACGATGGGTTGGCCCTATCATCTGATTTGTGACTCTAAGTCATCAGTGGTTTTGACCACCAGTGGTTTTGACCACACGGGGTAGAAAAGGAGTATGGATGGTTAGGTTGGGTTGCATGTGCATGTTTATTAATGACTTGTGTATGAGTTACCTTACCGGGTGGGGGATTACACACTGAGTCTTGGTGACTCACCCCTTCCCTTAACATTTTGCAGATGAGCAGATCGCGGAGATGGAGCCGGATGGACTCGAGGTGGCCATGCAGTGGAATTTTAATTAGATGAACTTGGATTTTGTTTTATTATATTTTAATGTTGGTTTTATTTTAAATAAGTTGTAATAAGGCCTCCTAGGATTATTTTTATTATCTTTACATGTTTTGAATATTTTGTTTAAACTTTTTAATGAAATTAAAACGGGTGCACATGTTTCCTCAAATCAAACGCAAAATGTTTTAAAGTGCCATCGGGTACAAATGAAATCTATAATAACCCGACTTAATAAATATTTTTTTAAAAACAAACTAAGTATGGTTTTAGCAAAACAAATGGAAATGGAAGATTTTTGATAGAACTTAAATCGGCTTAAAGGGATTTTCAAAAAAATACTTTCTCTGTAGCACACCAAATTCGGTCGTAGTGTATGGGCCGGGTTTGGGGTGTTACAGATTAGCACCCTCGTGACGCCCAAAATTGGTACCTAATTGATTATTTGATGTCTTTATGTCGAAAATCTGAAAAGATTTTAAAATACGATCCTCTTTATTTAAAATAAATTAAATCGGATACTGAGACCTGCTTATTTCGAAGAAGTAAAATGTCACGTCCAGTGAGTTAGGATACGACGTTTCAAATCCTCGAAACTAAGCTTGTCTTTTAACCTTTAAAGCTCGTGCATTTAAAATTAAGAAGGGTATTCAATTATTTGGGTCACAAGAGAAAATGAAACCTAGTAAGTTAGCGCACAATTTCTCAAAATTCCCAAATACAGAATATTGCCTTTGATTTTGGAAATTCTTATCTCGAGATAACAGAATGTCATATCTAGTGAGTTAGAATACAATATTTTTGAATTCCCGAGAATAAGTTTTTTATTTAACATATGAGTTTTGATTTAAAAATAATTAGTTCTTTAGACTCGATGAGAAAAATCGAGACACAGTAAGTTAGGGTACGATTTCTTTTGAATCTTAGAGCGCGGAGTGTTTGCTTATTTTGAAAATCGGGTAAAAGGTGATATGATTTTATAAATAATTGTAAAGTAAATTACAACACTAATATGTAGGTGATGAAAATACAAATAACAATAACAAAGGTAAAAATAAAATACGATAAAATAAAAGCGAAATAAACAAATAAAATAAAAATAACAATAACAAAGGTAAAATAAAATACAATAAAATAAAAGCGAAATAAACAAATAAAATAAAAGAACATAAAAGACAACAATAGCAAAAATAGAAGCTAATGGTAAATTAATAAATAAATAAATGCTATATATAATAATTTTTTTAAAAATAAAATAATAATAATAGTAACAAAACACAATAATAATAATAATAAAAGATATTAATAAACAAATATTAAAAATAAAAATAATATTAGTAATAATAAAAGTAATAGAAAATAATAAAAATAGCAATAATAATGTTGATAATAATAATAATAATAATAAACATAATTATAGTAATAATAATATATATATAAAGAAAATAATAGAGGTAATAATAAAAAAAATAATAATAATACTAATGAATATAATAATAAAGTTAATTATAAATAAAATAAAAAAATAATAGTAGAAGTAATATTAAAGTAATAATTATAATAGTAGCAATGATAATAATAATAATATAATAATAATAATAAATTAATACTAGTAGTGATAATAATAGGAATTTTAAATTGATTTTAATAATAAAATAGTAATAATGACTAAATGGATTAAATTGAAAACAAAATAAAGTTTTAGGGCAAAAACAGAAAATAAATAAGGTAAGAGGGCCGAATTGTGACTCGTTTAAAAAGAGAGGGACCAAAATGGGAAAATTCTCGGGTCCTCTATGCGCTGCGTTTCAGTGTAGACCAAGTTGAAACAAACGCAAAATTATGTGGTGCGATTAAAAGATAAAAAAATAAAATAAATAAACACCAAATTGCAAGATATCACAAAAGTGGAGGGACCTGGGGCATAAATATCCCCTAAAAGGAAAACACGCAGATCCTTAGCCCTCGGGTCGGGTCGTGAGCGGGCTAAACATGAAACGACACCGTTTTGGGGTTTAAAGACCCTAGCCAAAACGATGTCGTTTTAAGTGGCTATATAAGCCAAGTTTCTTTGAAAAAAAAATCATTTTTCTCCTTTCTTCTTCCAAAAACCAAAATTTCTCTCCTCTCTCCCTCTCTCCAGCCTGTTTTTCGGCTAGGGCTCTGGCTAGAGGTTCGGTCAGTCGCTGTCATCCCTCTGCCGCCAACGCCGCCGCCGGCCACCGCGCACTGTGGCCGAAACTCCAAAAGGTAAAATTTTTCTTTTTTTTTATATATTATATGTATGTTGTATTTAAAGTTTAAAAAAGGGAAAAAAAAAATAAAACCTTTGTATAATAATAGTTCCAAAAAGAAAAGGAAAAAAGAGAAAAAAAAATGCTAATAACCTTTGCTTGATTTTCTTTTGATTGTGTATCTGTATTTTGTGTAAAAAAAAAAAAGATGTTTTTGCTCTCGTATATAAAAAAAAAGTCCCCTTTACAAGTCTTGTTTCGGCTTTTATAGCCTTTTAGGAAAAAGAAAATACAAAAATCTCAAGATCCTGCTAGATTTTGCTGTTGCTTTGCTCCCTTGTTTGCAGGCGAGATCGTCGGAGGCGCGCGTAGGTGGGGTTGCTTGGAGGTTGCGGCGTGCGTGTGGCTGACGTGGCTGTGGCGCTGGTCATTTCTGGAAACCTCTAGGGTTTCTATTTGTTTAAAAATTTTGGGCCATTTGGGCCTTGCAATGTATTGGGCTATTGCAAATTAAAATGGACTGTTTATTGGACTATACTGTTTTTGGATTTTTTTAATTTTGGTTAATGGTATTGGGTTCGGGCAAATTTGGGCCCGTACATAGTAATTTGGAAATATTGTTGGAAAAAAAGCATTTATGAAAAGCATTTGTTGCCCAGAGGAAATTTAAAATGTTTTCATAAATTCGAATTTTTTTTGTGTTATCTATAGCAAATTTTTTTTTCAAATTTAGTATATATGTTTCCAGGTTAGGGAGTTATGCCCAATTTTGGCCTTCTGTAACACCCCCAAAAATCGTTACATTATGAAAGTAGCAAAAAATCAAGAATTTGTCCTCTATAAAGTGAAATAAGGTAATAAAAGTGACAAAAAGAGAAAGTTGAGTATTGTCAAAGAAAATTTTAATTAAGAAGTATGTTGAGATACATTAATTTAAAGCAATGACTAATCATAAATATGAAAAAAAAATTATGGCTCAAGTGTAAATATTAAAAATTTGAGGGATCGAAATGTAAAAATAAGAAAGTTGAAGGATCAAAAGTGAAAATAGCCTAATTTATTGTGACATGGAGTTGACATGCAAGGACCAAATTGGGTAAGTGGGGAATTATCAGGGACTAAATTGTAATTTTACCAAATTAAATGATTATTCATTGATGGAACTTTGAAAGATAATAAATGGTAAAATGGTTAATTAGCAAGAAAGAAAATTCTAGAATGTAATGATTATGTTGATGATATTTTAATGATATTTTAAATTAATTAATTAGATAAACATTACTTTATTAATATTTTAATAATATATTTTTGAATATTTTATTTAATTATGCCCTACATCATATGGGACACTTGTGGACAACTATACTATCGCTTGGGCTAGCTCTTCAGGTAGCTTTTGGTGCTCCAGCTCTCCGTAAAGTGAGGAAGCGATAGTTCGAAAACTCTTTTTGAAAGAGTTATCCTCGCTCCAAAACACACCTACATATAAGAGTAGTGTGGGAAAACAAAGGATTTCTGGGCGGATAACAATCATACCATCTGGTTAAGAAATAACATGCGCAACTATGCCATTCTGAATATATATAAATATATGTATATACATATATATAATATTAAACAGCAACTATTAGAACCAACCAGTCATGCACGTCACCTACTCATGCATGTACTGATCTAATTCTTTTTTATAATCACATTCATGTTTTTAACGGTTTTTCCCTTTTACTTTCATTGTATTTTTAAATTTTTTAATATTAACAACAAAATAAAATAATTAACATATAACATAAATATATATTAGAATAGCATTGTTCCTCTACATACCTTGCTTCACCTTCCCATATGCATGCCCATCTTCCAATTAATTATATATTCCCTATATACGTTGTACTTTTCTTGTGTAGTATATAATATACTTAATTTAATAAATCATATTAAATATAACATGAATACAATAAAAATAATTAGGAAATCCGTGTCACGACATCATTCCAGTATCACGACATTGACTCTGTTACCCTATTATGACCCGAATAAGCCCCGAACGACCCTCTTTTGTAACCAAAATTTAAAATAAGCCTAGAAATGACTTGACTAAATTCAAAAAGTCTATTTATGTTAAAGTAAAGTCTTGAATTTGATGATTGGATTAACTTAGTTCTAACGTCCAAATGTGACTTCCCTTGCTCGGAACGTATCGATTCATCCCAGTTAAGGGATGTTACAAAGAAAGGAGAAAAAAAGAAGAGAGCAAAATGATGAAATATAAAAGAAAAAGAAAGTAACTTAAAAGGACAAAAAGAATTAAATTACTCGAAAAGAAATATATAAGGACTAGTAGTGTAATTTGATCTGAAATTTTCATCTAAGTGCCACAACTACTTATTACATTGTTAACAATTAACAAATTAGTGACCAAAAATATAATAATCGAAAGTATTAGTAACTATATTGTAACTTTGTTGAAGTTTAGTGACAAAAAAAAGTAAGTTAAACCATATATAGATGACAAAATTTTGTAGTTTAGCCGAATATCATTTCACTCACAAGAAATTGGCGGAATTAACTATAGCACAAAAAAACATACAAGAATTTGACTCAATCCCATTGTTTTCAAAATCGCTATAGCCATTCGAAATATATTCTAAAAAATAAAATTCTCAATTATAAACTAATTTTCAAAATCAATAAATTTAAAATTGAGAACCAAATTAATTAGATTAGTTTAAAAACCAGATTTGGATTTGGATTTAAATAAATTAAATAAACAGTTTTAAAAAATTTGATGTTTAAATTTAAAAAATTAAAGGATAATGTAAAAAATAATTTATCATTGGGATAATACTAAAAGTAAGCCTATGCTTTTCTCCTATATATATATATATATATCACATCATTTCTAGGTCTTATTATTCACAAGTAAATATTTACAATGGGTTTAAAAATGTTGTTTTTGATTTCTTTTTTTCAATGGGTTTTATTGGTTCAATCTTTGAAACCATTCGTTTATGACACTGCAACTCTTGACTTTTAATGGATTTTCAGGTTATTCAGATTGATGGCATACTCACTGCCCCAAGTGATCCATCTTCGTGGAAATGCAAAGATACAAACTGTACCAATTGGATAACCTTTCAACATTTTGATGGCCTCATTATTCAAGGAACTGGAAGCCTCCATGACCAAGGATAAAAATGGTGGCAAATGGGTTGCATACAAAATAAAGTGGTTAGTCTATCACACACATACTATTATTTTGGATATTTTGCAGCTTTTGAATGTTTGCTTCAAGATAATTTTATATAATATAATATGTATATTTTTTAATAATTTTCTTATATTTGTCAATTTTTCTATGTTTTCATTTCAAAAAGCAGTGGTATGTAAATTGATCATGTCCTTGACTTACTGAAAAATAGGAGATTTTTTTCTTAACAAGAATTTAGTCTCAATTTTAATTATCCTTTTATTGTTTATTTTGTTTAGGGTTTTGCCATTTTAGACTCTAAGAATGTGAATATTAGTGGCTTGACTTCCGTGGATAGTCAAAAATGGCATATTTCAATTGAAAGATCTTCATTCGTTTATGTCTCTAAACTCAATATCAAAGCTCCAAAAAATAGTCCTAGCACTGATG